>CAJHNH020005445.1:32500-677612 GCA_905116865.2 Candidula unifasciata
GCACGGTCTTTTTTCTTTCTTTTTTAACTAGAATATGTTTAGTTATATGTAAAGAATTAAATTGTGTGTGTGTATGTGTGTGCATGTGTGTGTGTTTTATTTTTTTTTAACACATTCACCTAGGAATAACATTACTCGAGAATTAAGAAATTGTAACATGCATTCACTAACCCCTTAGCCACTGTGTCGTCATATATATATATATATATATATATATATATATATATATATATATATATATATATATATATATATATATATATATATATATATATATATACATTTACTGACACGATAGCTAAAGCGTACTTAGAATAAACACAAATAAATTACCATTATTATCACCATCATGTTGATCTTGTACTGTTTATACACCATATAGAACTCGTATTTCATTTCTCCATTCCGTTAACTCTTGCGTGGAGTTACCGTAGAATCTGACCGACACTCCACTCAGTAGAAAGTCGAGACAGATGTACAGACAGTTACTGGTACCATCGGTATTGAAACTTTTTGCTATCTGCTGCTGAAGATATGGACGGAGCACTTATGGGTGTGTTCCGAGTGCTGTGATGCCGATTCCTAATTCAACATTTAACAACTGCCTATTTTGTTTTCTTCAAATTAATAGATGGACTCCAGCACCATTGACCTCTCTCATCAACTTTCGTCTATGTGTTTTTCTTGGGTGGCTGAGCTTTCTCTGTACATTTGTTTCGCATTCCAGTACCTGCCTGAACATAATAAACCTAAACGTATTTACAAACCCTGGACAAATAAAAAGCATAGTGAAGATTTCTTAAAATAAACTGACTCACGAAGAGAACTGATTGCTCATATCAGAAAGAAACAATCTACATTCTTTGGTCATGTGATGAAAAGGAGAAACCTGGAGTACATGACAGTAGAAAAGCTGAAGGAGAGGGGAGGCAGAGGGCGACCGAGACAAAAGATGCTGCATAATTTGACATCATGGCATGTAGGATCGTCTGTGTCAGAGCTGATGGAAAGTACATTAGACATACATGACTACCAACGCCACACGGCATGGGCTTTAAGAAAAAGATTTACTAACATCACCGTTGAAGTTTATTCAAAATAAATGCATAGTAAATATTTTACAATCTTTTTTTTTTTTTTTTAAATTACCTGTTGAGAAACCCAGATAAAATATAACTGGACGGACTTTGCCTAGCAACCTACATGACTATTCATCTGGTGGCCTGCGAGCCGACTCTGGCCCGCGGAGGCCTTGCAAGTGGCCTGCGGGCCAGTGCCAACTGTATCGCATTAGTGATCTTTCTACACTTGGGTTCGGGCCTCTGGTGACGATCCCCATTTTCAACAGTGTGGTCCATGAGTAGAATAGCCCTACCATACGGTCACTGAAATAAAGGTAGGCCAAAATATACATGGAGAAGGAAACTTATCAGGGAAGTTTAAAAAAAAATAAAAAACGGGAGGACGAGTTGGTGATCTTCTTCTTATTTTTGGTAGCCCCAACTTTGGGAGTGGCTAATAATATCTCCACAAATGATCATTCTTTCATTTGCTGTTACTGTACCCAGTGCATGAGAGCGAACATACCAGCTGTATTTTCTGCTTTTCTGGTTCAACGAGGCATTTGAGGATTACTTCCAGTATTTATATAGTTAGAAATGTAAAAAATGACTTGCCGTGAGCTGGTTAAAGGTCTATGATCTAATGTGGGGACAAAGAGCAAAAAAAGACTAATTTTACAAATAAATATCAAACTGCATTCAGTATAACCACATGGATATAATTAATTAATTTTTAAAAATTACATCTGAAGGACTCCCAGAACCACCAGTCGTAAATATACTAGATTCATCATCATTTAGCAGGTCCCTTGCAGAACGTTGCTCTCATACGGACTGCCTCAAAGAAACTGAGTTTCACGCCAGGTTTCCCGACTAGTGCACTCTCATATCCAAGGAGTCACTTATATACTGTGCCCATCCTAGAGCTAGTTGGCTTCTGCCTCTCCTTACTATGACTATGCTTTATATAATTATATTTCTCCAGGCCGCCGAGGCTTGATACGGCTTGATATGGCCGAAATATTTCATCTTCCGACACAAGATCCAGATTATTAGCCAATCTCACTTGGTGCTCAGATCTTTCAGAATGCCAGTATTTCTTTTCTTCATTGAAAATGGTATTCTGAGAATCTTCCTATATCATTTCAGCTCAAAAGCCCCTATTTTCTTCTGTGAGGACTGGGAAAGAGGGAAGTATGTTGAAACAGGGAAGATGTATGTTCTCAAAATTAAAACTCTGATTTTCTTGCTTGTACTTAGTCATATAATTTTAATGATGATTAATCTTTGTGTTATTATTAGTGTATCCTTCAACACATACAAAATTACAGAGAAAGGGGGACACATAAATAACAAACTACCTTAAAGAAAAACAATAAAAATGTATACATTATATGGTTAAAGGCATTCAAAACAAACCTATATTACATGAACAAAAATTATAGCGAACGACAAGGTAAGAGCTGACGTATATCAACAATTTGCAGCTTTTAAACAGAAATGTCCCAGGAAATATGTGTCCGAACCAGGAATAGCTATGGTTTTAATGTTTCCCTACGTTGTCTGTGAGATCATGTGAGCTAATTTACTTTGTACAAGATGCCCTGGCACCGATCTCTGGTGCTCCGGAAGTTGCTAGCCGATAATAGCCACGGCTGACAATAAGATCCACACATTAGGTATAGAAGGGTCTAGGAAATAACGGGGTGAGAGACAATACTCCTTTAATGGAGAACAACGTTTATTGCATGAGATAAAAATATTCCATTCCCAAAAATGTAAGGATATCAAAGACAGCAAACTATAGATAAACAGACGACAATGGTAAAATTATTGAAGTAAAAATAAAGAACGAATAATACTAAGTTGAGGGGAGCCTAATTCGTTTATCGTCGTCGTCTTTCTAGTAATTGATAATTGTCATCTTCTTCTTCTTCTTCTTCTTCTTCTTCTTCTTCTTCTTCTTCTTCTTCTTCTTCTTTCTTTCTTTTTCTTCATCCTCTTCTTCTTCTTCTTCTTCTTCTTCTTCTTCTTCGTCTTCTTCTTCTTCTTTTTCTTCTTCTTCCTCTTGTTCTTCTTCTTTTTCTTCTTTTTCTTCTTCTTCTTCTTCTTCTTCTTCTTATTCTTCTTCTTCTTCTTCTTCTTCTTCTTCTTCTTCTTCTTCTTCTTCTTCTTCTTCTTCTTCTTCTTCTTCTTCTGATTCTTTTTCTTCTTTTTCTTCTTTTTTTCTTTTTCCTCTTTCTAACCTTTCTTCTTCTTCTTCTTCTTCTTCTTCTTCTTCTTCTTCTTCTTCTTCTTCTTCTTCTTCTTCTTCTTCTTCTTCTTCTTTTTCTTATGTTTATTCTTCTTCTTCTTCTTCTTCTTCTTCTTCTTCTTCTTCTTCTTCTTCTTCTTCTTCTTCTTCTTCTTCTTCTTCTTCTTCTTCTTCTTCTTCTTCTTCTTCTTCTTCTTCTCCTCCTTCTTCTTCTTCCTCCTCCTCTTCCTCTTCTTCTTTTTCTTCTTCTTCTTCTTTTCTTCTTATCTTCTTCTTCTTCTTCTTCTTCTTCTTCTTCTTCTTCTTCTTCTTCTTCTTCTTCTTCTTCTTCTTCTTCTTCTTCTTCTTCTTCTTCTTCTTCTTCTTCTTCTTCTTCTTCTTCTTCTTCTTCTTCTTCCTCTTCTTTTTCTTCTTCTTCTTCGTCGTCTTCTTCTTCTTCTTCTTCTTCTTTTCTTCTTCTTTCTCTCATTCATCTTCTTCAGTTTCTCATTTGCCTTCTTCTTCCTTTGCCTTCGTTTGCTCTTCTTCGCCCCTTGCTTGTCGTATGAATATTATTATTATTATTATTATTAATATTATTATTATTATTATTATTATTATTATTATTATTATTATTATTATTATTATTATTATTATTATTTGTGTTTTTTTTTTTTTTTATTTCTCCTCATTCTGTTTCTTCTTCTCCTCATAAATTAGGGATCGGAAAAATAAAATGGCCTCAAAATTCAAATGATGATGGGGTGGGGGCAATGTAGTGAATTAATTTATTCATAGAGAACGAATCAGGGTTTTGTCAAGTTGTAACATAAGCCCCAATAGCTAGTTTTTCAGCCGACAAAGAAATAAAGGCCTCGCATAGTCTAATGAGATTCAGTGATCACGAGTACGAAGGTGACTTGTGAGGTCAATACAGGCACGACAAGTCCTGGAGCAGCAAAGTCAGCAGATGACAGCAATATAAAACGAGGTTTGTCGCACTAAGCTTTTTAGTTTGTACTGTTGCCTTGCCCGTGCCATCTCTGCTTCTCCTGTGGTGGCTAAATTCTAGTGACGTAGAAAGGGGTCATTTGGGGCAGTCATTGGCAGTTTGCATGCCGCTGTGTTGAAGCCAAAAGATTTGAGACCAGTCTTAAGAGTGTCTTTAGCGGTTTTTTTGGCAGTCTGTTGGTTCCTTCTAGTTTTATAGTTCAGCATAATTGTTGTCCTTTGAAGCCAACGGTTTGGCATTCAGGCTAAGTGAACAGCCCAGAAAATCGTTATAGTGTAGATGTTTGGTAGGTCTGAATTTTCCAGAAATTCAATATATAGAATCTCGTTTATTTTTCTTCTTTTTGTTCTTGTTCTTCTTGTTCATGTTCTTGTTCTTCTTTTTTTTTCTTCTTTCGTGTTTAAAAATACGGTAGACACATTATGATTTCGTTGCAGCTAAGCTGCTATATTTTCATCTTTGGACCCAATACATTCGCTTTAAAAAAAAAAAAAAAACCCTAATTGCTCTGGTTATCTGGTAATCTGGTAATCTTAGTTTCAGCTTTATAGCAAACGGGTCATCCCATAGTTGCTCTGCTCCTGTGCCAACGAAAAACACAGAATGTTTATCACTGTCCTTTGAGGAAAGATTGATGCTGTCTCGGCATAGGCACTAGCACACACAAGCATTAAAAGCATACCGTAACCATCCGAAGTGCTAACACAAACAGTCCGACATTAGAAATTCAGTTCATCATGGATGTTTGCAGAAGTCACCAACAGATCAGCAGCTGCACAAGCGATCAATTTTAATCGCATAAGGGCACCACCAATATTGCCACAACAGGCTTTGTGCCATTTTCTGAATCTACAATTCACACCACCAAGTTTGTCACAGTCGAAAAACATTTCAAATGAAATCCGCAGCTCACAGTTTCACGCCATGCACTCAACTCAGATGCTGGACGAGAAACTATATCCTTTCAGTCTACAAATGGAGCAAAAAATGCAACGACCACCGTCTGGCAGAAGCAAAAAATTTGCCACAGCTCAAAACAGTGACCGTGCAAATACACCATTGTCTATAGAAGGTATGTAGTTGGGTAAGTTGTACTCTACCAGAACATCACACAAGCGATAAACACCCGGTGACACAAAGTGCCACAACGCGGATGAGGATCACTCGTGGAGATGAGTCGGAAACGCCGTTCAACCGTCAGGCCTTTTTTATGGACTGGCTATATTTAGGGCTACCGGCAAAAGCCAGGGTGTGGCTTCAAAATAACGAAATATTGCATCTCACAAGGGGACGACCTAAAATTTAACATCTATACAAGGTCTAACAGACAGGGGCTGTTGGGGTTGGTTCTGCAACATCCTGCAAAGGATACGCAACTAACCTTATACAAGGTCTATGGTCAGAAAGCTATTTATTTTGAAGGTGGCCATAAAAGACGTGTAAAGAACAACGAAATTTATAAAAAAAAGACGAAGAAAAATACTGTCTGTTTATTTACTAATTTTTAATTACTAACGCAATTGTTTGTTGTACTGGTATTCTATTATTGTTTCCGAACAATCCATAGAATATATGTACATGTTGCACGGCGGCTGAATTCTTTTAGAATGTTTTAATGTGTTACACTTGTTAAAATCAAACAAAAGTGAATTATCACTCCTTGGGCCTCTAATGCTAAACCCCCTGAGACTCAAAGAGTTTAGACAGATATGAAGGTACGTGGGCTGGGTTATTAGACAAAGTTATAGTTAGGTAGATAGGTATTCAGTCGGTGTCTGCGGCTTAGGCGTTGCGAAGGGAGGGGTGCCTTCGTTACCAGCTCCAGATGATTCTGCAGCATACCGCACTGGCAAACTACTGCACAAACAATGTGTCTACAAAGCCACAACAGTCAAAAAATGATAGGGTTGGTTCTAAAACGTCATGAAAGCAGCAGTTCTTAAACTTTTATTGTCACGGCACCCTTAAAGCGGTTTGAATACTTAGGAAAAGAAAAAAAAACCTGGGCATTTAATGTGCAGTTGTCTTTAGTGCGAAGAATGAAACTGTTTGGATGCATTTTTTTTATTATTATTTACCCTCAAATCACTTGACCCAGACAGTTTGCTACTGAATTTTTTTTGTTTTTTTTTTTTGTTAGCGTAAGTTGAGAATGCACTGCAGCCATGCCAAAAGCATTGTCTTCTGAAGACACCTGCACCGGAACTCTTCTTGACTTCAATCATGGTATTTTTGTTTCGAACTGCTGTTTTCGCAGATCTCAAGCAGATTTTGAAAAATTCTTAATTATTGCCGCGGCACTCCTGGCATACGCTTGCGGTACCGCCGGCTGCTGAAGCACCCAGTTGGAGAACCACTGCTGTAAAGGATACGCAACTTACTGAGGGGTGTGTCGGCAAAAGGTCAATATTTGAGTTTTTTCCCGTAGGGGAAGTGTTTTCTGTTATTTTGAAGCCCCACCTTGATTGTTGCTGGGGGCCCTAATATAACCTAACGGTTAAACGCGGTTTCTGGGACCTCTAAAAGGGGTGATCCTCATCCGAATGGTGACACTTTGTGTCACCGTGTGTTTATCGCTCAGTGTAATGGCCTAGTGGGGTGAAAAGCCCGCCAGCCAGAAGGTAGATAACAAAAGTGATAACTGCAGGTGAGGCAGGGGATATATTCGTATGTAGATAGGTAGTTATATGTGTGGGTAGGCTGGTATGTAGGTAGATAGAGGCAGGCAGGTAGAGAGATGGGTTGGTAAGTAGATAAGCATAAGATAATGTAGGTCATTGGACGACAGATTAAGTAGATTGGTGGAAAGACATGCAGATATGTAGCTACGCAGATAGACAAATAGGTAAGTAAGTAGCTAAGTGGGTATTACTTATTCAAGCATGTAAGTGTGTCCGTATGTTAGCAAGTTGACAGGTGGGCAGGTATGAAGTTTGGTGTGTAGATAGTAGGTAGCTAGATAGATAGCTGGTAAGTAGGTAGATAGGTAGGTATGTAGGTAGACAGGGAGGCATTTTCATATAAACACTGTCTGTGCAAGATCCTAAACACCTTGCAGTCTGGTAAAACAGCGAGAAGAAAGCTCAGCAGAAATCTTAATGAAACACATAACTACAGAAATTTATGAAGACATAAAACGCGTTCTAACACATGCTAACAACATATGACAAATAAATCAGGCAATAGTTCGGTTCTAATTTCATTCTTTAATATGTTCATGACACATGAAACGAAAAATCACCCTAGGACGTCGTGTGCCTGGAATGACAGCGTCCTATGAATAGGGTTAATTGGGCTGCTCCCATTAAACGTATTTACACGACGTTGTGAAGAGAGGAAAGCGTGAATTACACAGGAAACAACCCTGGCCAGGAGTACTTGGAAGGAGTGCGTGAATGCTGTACTCTGTAAGAAAATCTTTTATTCTGGGAAAATTATTTGAGGAAATATGGCAGTATATAGGGGTGTAAATCATTACATTGAAGGGATATTGTTTGTGTGTGTGTGTGTGTGTGTGTTGTGGGGAGAAAAAGGGGGGAGGGGGTATTTTCAATATTTATTTCCTTAGTAACCTTATTTTCATGAACACTTTCTAAACCATCGTAACCAAGAATAAACACACACAAAGAGAGAGTGACAGAGAGTGAGAGAATGACAAAGACCTGTTATAACCAGTCAGTTGCCCTCTCCACAAGGAAGATTGGCTGTAATAGATCACCAAAACGCTGTCTTTCGCCCTGTTTGTGCACTCTCTGAGACAACTTTTCGTCCTTCTATTTATGTTAACCTCCCATTCCAATGACTGTCTACCTTTTGCTTGGTTGCTTTAAACTTTTTACTCTCTGAGACAACTGTTCGTCCTTCTATTTGTGTTTTCCTCCCCTTTGAAACGCTCTCTACTTTCTGTTTGCTTGCCTTTAACCTTTCCCTTTCTTAAATAACTGTCCGTGCTTCTATACATGTGAACCTCCTCTTTGAATCGCTACCTACGGTTTGCTTACATGCCTTCAATCTTTCAATACAGCATAGTTTAATAAGAATATTTTCTTCTCATGCACCTATTTATGATAAGTCTATGGTTAAGCGTCGGCTCTGTGGCTAAGTCGATGCGAACGCTTCGTAATACCGGGTTCGATCCCAGCTGCGGGCCATGTGCCTCGCGTTGGTTTCGACAGTGGTATCAAGAAAGCCGACCGTCCAGCAGGCAATGGCAAACTACTGGACGAAATTAGCCTAGAAAAACCACACAACAGCCAGGGGCTGTTGGGGTTGGTTCTGCAACGTCCTGTAAATTATACGCAACTAGCCTGTGGTTAAGCACCAGCAAGGAGATCAAAATTAGAATTTTTAAAGCATACATCTTCCCTGTAGCAACATACGGACGTGAGTCGTGGACTATCTCCTAGTCCTTAAAAAAGAGAATAGGAGCTTTTGGGCTGAAATGCTATAGAAAGATTTTCTGAATGTCTTGGACAGAGAAGAGGAGAAATACTGATATCTTGAAAGATCTGAACGTCAGGGAAGAGTGGCTAATAAACAGCATTCTGTCTCTGAAGCTGAAATATTTTAATCATATCAAGCGCTACGGCGTATTGGAAAAAATTTAAAACAGAGGGCAGAGTACCAGGAAGGAGGGGCAGGGGCCGACCAACACGAAGATGGGTACAGGATATAAGTGACTCCATGAGTATGAAAGTACATGGGGCGGGAGAGCTGGCCAGAGACCTAATTTCTTTCAGGTAGACCGTGATGAGAACGACGTTCTGCATAGGACTTGCTACATGATGATGGCAGTTGCTTTCAATTAAAAAAAAGGTTGTCTGAATTACCCATGATTTTTAACATGATTTACCTTCTCTAGCCTAGATTAAGGGCACAGTCTACCATCAAGTGCCCTAAGGTGTTTTTTCCCTAACAAATTTACCAGGGTAGAAAATCTACAGACCTTTCACGTCATTTGAATGTTTGTTTGCTGAGTTTGCACATGAAACGCCCATTGACGTTTTCGTCCAATGGAGGCTATGTGTCCTATCTCGCTATCCAAGAGTTGAAGGATAAGTACAGACATGAGGTAGGCAGCAATTTTACTGAAAACCCGCAACTGGTCAAATGGTTTGGTTTAAACTATTATGTGCTGTGTGGGTAAGGGACACGCGTATCGACTTCATTGTATCAGGTTTTATTCTATATACTCGGTCTCTCTCTCTCTCTCTCTCTCTCTCTCTCTCTCTCTCTCTCTATGCAGAGCGGCTAGCCTCTTGTCGAGAGCGCACACAGAGCACGAACTCCGTAGCTCCGGCGAAAATCCCCATGGATCTCTGTCAAAACTGCACCAGTGAACTGAACGGCACAGCCGTGAAGCGAACCCACGACATTCAGTGCGAGAGGCTAACGGTTTGACCATTTCGCCACGGAGATCCCAAGATGGTAGGCAGGTGCTTTGCTGAGGGGAAAATGAAACAAAAAATCGTCACGTTCAACCAGCAACCCCGAAGGGAGAGCTTTCGGTTATAATTGTGACTGGTTATGTGCGCCAAATAAAATGGCTTATATTTATACGGGTGATCCTCATCCGCGTGGTGGCACTTTGTGTCACCGGGTGTTTATCGCTCTGTATGATGTCCTGGCGGGGTAAAATTTACGGTTTTTAATACTTGTATTCATAATCTGAAGCCCATATCCTCTATTGTCACCATGTTAAATCTCGCCACGTAGCACACAAGTCTCATTCCGACGTTATTGTGACCTTGTTCATCCCGGCAGAAACTAAAGGGTAAAAACCGCCGGCTTTTCTTCTTGTGTTTGTGGATACTTCATGCACATTTACTTCTGGCGTCAACAGTTAAAGGTACAGTATTTCGTACTGATAATCGGTTATGTACAAAATAATTCATAACAGTATTGAGTTTGTTTCGAATTTGTTAAGAAAAGTCATTAGTATATTCTATTTTGATTATGGTCGCGATGGACAGTGACAAACAAAACTGAGTTCACAAAGTTAGTTGAGCCTTTAGAAACGTGCTAATTTCGGTTTGAATCTAGGTAATTCATCACTAACAGTGAACTTAGTAATACTATCTGAATCTTGAAAACTGTTTATTTATATTTTATTATGGTTTTATGAGACTAAAAGACTGTTTTCACTGCTTCATCGTATCCCAACAAGCATGAAGTTTAGATTCGGTTTGTCGCGTTATAGAATTGGTCTCTATAGAAACGGAAATGAACCTGTAGCATGTTTGCCGTCTGCTATTCTGCTATACTAATGATGTCAGATACTAGGTCACACACACATGAATCAGTCAGACAGCTGGAGTTTTCCATACCCTACCCTCCTTCCACGATAACTGAGTGTTATATTTAGTAAATAATCTGTATTTTTCATCATTACAATGTGATTCGTCAACGTTATTTGTTAGCAATCAGCATATGTATAAACATAAGCTGTAGCAGGTTAGCGTGTGCTATGGACAGCCTCCTGAACATCTACACTACAACGGGAGGCAACGTTGAAAACTAATATATACTACGATATCGTTCACAAATGTTAGGTATTAAGAATCATTCTCTATAGAAAACGAAATTGACTTGTTAAAGATTAAAATCAACCGTATGCTCCAGAAACAGAAGGGCAGTGAGAAGGATACAAGCTACCAAGTGCACCAACGCAGAGAAAACATTGGGCGTGGGTGAGAGGAAGGCTGACCGCCCTCCCCCCCCCCCTCCTTTTTTTCCCCCTAACCCACCCAAAATAATTTTGTAAGGGGACTAAGAGATTCCTTTTAACCATGAACATAAATTCTCTTTTAAAATATCTGTTTGTGTATGTTATTTGATTTCAAGTATACTTTTAAATCTATTTCTGATGCAGCAAATTAATAATAATAATAATGATATGAGCTCCCTCCCAAAAAATTATTTTGAGAAAGATCTAAATGGGGCTGGAAAAAAAAATGTGGTCAGAGCCCTGTGGGTGCAAATAAACAGTGCAGAAATATGACTGGATTATTACACAATTAAAAAAATGTGGGCAGGATGTCAGAGAGGGTGTCTTCCTTTGGACCTGAGTACTTAGGTTCTGACATCAATGTCGGCAACCCCACATCAGATGTAATGGCCCAGAACAGGGCTATTCAGCTAAGTTTAGTCAGGGGCCACCATTTTGAAAACAGGATCGTCATGGAGCAGAGGCTCAAAAACCAACATAGAAAGATCATTAATACAATACTTCTTCTTCACGTTCACCGGCTGTAAACTGTAGGGTAAAGTTCTGGGTTTTATCCACCCCCAGACTTTAGTCTTCATCCATAACCTGAGTGTTGCGTGCACATCTGTTTCACAGATCTATCATTCTTGTATACATACAGCTGAATGGTTCTGCTCTGAATCAAGTTAGAGGTTTAAATATCTAGGAAGTATGATCACAGAAGATGGAAGAATTGACAGAGAAATAGAAACCAGATGCCAGAAAGCAAGTGCACTTATATACCAATTGTCACCATTATTAAGACATCCAAGCATAACTATAAGTGCAAAGAGACAGATTATTAATAGCATACTCTTTCCAACATTAAGCTTCCAGTGCAAAACATGGACACTATCTAAAGCCCATATACACAAAATCACCACCTGCGAGATGAGGTGCCTGAGAAAAGTAGCCAACCTAACCATCCGAGATTGAGTGAATAATGAAACTATCAGGCAAATTGTGGGAACGACACCTTGTACTAGATTCATGAAGAAACAGCAGATTAAGTGGTTTGGCCATCTTGTTAGAATGCCGCAAGATCAAATACCATCACAAGCACTACATCTCAGAAGATCAGCTACAAGAGCAAGAGGATGGCCACGGAAAATATGGATCGACAACATTAAGGACTCTCTACGCCTTCATGGCATGACAATAGCCAGTGGCAACCAACGTGCACTGGATCGCAAATTATTCCTCCCCACGGCGCTTAATGGCAGAAGTGGTTTATGATGATGATGGTCATCCTTGTATGCAGACTCTTGGTTCCTTGCCTCCCAGGCAGATGTACTCCGACTTCAGATGATGGCTCTTTTTAATCGAATTCTTTGACATGCTTATTACGAGGCAGTGGGTCTATTGTTTTGCCTAAAATGGGACCCTGGAACCCGCACTGGGAATTAATAGAACTGGCAATGATTCAAGGGCAACTTTCTAGGCCTCTGTGGGGCAGATTTGACCTGCAGGTTGTCATTTGAATAGCCCTGGCCTAGAATGTGTGGCACCCTGACACTTCACACCCTGGTGGCATTGTTTACGCTTGGACCACCACCCACTTCCCTGTGTGGGTTGTGGGGCCTCATTGTGGAAACAGCATGAATAGACCCCCTGATTCTCCAAAAAGCATTTCATAAAATTCAACTGACTAGGGTTTCCTTCAAAGTTGGAGTGCATCTGCCGGAGAGGAAAGGAACCAACAGTCTGCATACACTATAATCAGATCTGTAAAACAGATGTGTATGCAACAGTCAGTTTCTGGAACAAGAGTTTATTTTATTATATATATTATATATTTATATTTTATTTATTTATTCCAGTGATTCAGCATGGCTCCACCATCATTTTCTGATTTGGGAGAAGCTGCAAGAGATGTTTTTGAAAAGGGTTATAGTAAGTGATATTGTCACACAAAATATATCATACCCTGTGTTTATATAATGTATTGCGCAACCAACCATATTGTCAGCTCTGTCTCTGAGAGTGGATGTGAAATCTAACCAAGTCACAAAATACCCAAATACATTTTATGTGATGATGACAAGACACAAATATCACAGTATTCTTGCAAAGATAGAATGGATCAGGTAAACACTGTTCCAACTTCATAACAGGATGTCAGTCAGTGTGTCCTAGCAGAAGTCCGACTTGTGTACTGTTTTGATCACATTGCGCCATGAGTGCAGGGACTGGCCAGCTGGTTCTACATAATAACAAGTTCAACAATTCTACAGAATCACAAGTTCAACAATTCTACAGAATCACAAGTTCAACAAATGACTCATGTCAGTTCTTGTCCAGATGACGGGATTATCTATAAAGATAGCTCTGTGTTGAGGGGCATGCACAGTTCATGGGAATTCTTACCAAAAGTTCTTATGGTGCTGTAGTGTCCTTGGCTTTGTGGATATTAGCGCATTTTCATAATTCCAAGTTTATTATTATAGCTAGACATCTGACTCTCATGGATATACTGCCAAAGACATGCAGGAGTAATCACTTCATGCTATTGTCTTTTTGGACAATTGGTGCTGGACCCCTATCTTTACAGGCCAAATGGCACAATAGATGATGTCGTTCGTCAACATCACACGGGCTGTCTTTACTTCTTAAGACTTTCTTGTTCTTGTTCTTCTTTTACATTCGTCCTAAGGTGTAAATGCATTGTGCCCAATTACAACACGGCTGTGATATTTGTACCTTTTGACTGATACGTTTGACTTCTGCAGCGGTTTAGCCTACCTGGTTAATTTGTGAAGACATAGTAGTCTCATTGTTGTGTGGTCATATTTGTTTCCTAGTTCAAAGTTGACCCCCTCCCCCCTCCCCTCTTCCCCCCCCCCTCCCTCCCCCTCCCTACACACACAAGCAGGCCAATCCAGAGAAGCCATATAATGCTGGTTAGCCCTCATGAAAAGGCAGGATAAGTCTGCATGAGCTTTCCCTGTCATCCAAGGAGTCTTACATAAATGCAGAGCCAAGGTATAGTGCTCTGAGACTGAGCTCACTTTAGAAGCCATTAGTAGGCAGCCTGCAAACTTGGGGTTTTCATTACCTTCTGTGCAATAAATTCATGTCATTTGAAGTTAGTAAAAGAATTCTCGCAAGCTGTATAAAACCCATTTTAACATACGGCTGTGAATCATGGACAGTTAATAAACAAGCCAAACAATATCTTGAGTCCTCAGAGATGTGGTTTTACAGAATAATCCTTAGAATTCCTTGGACAGCTAAGAAGAGTAACCCAGATATTTTGAAAAAGGCAGATGCTCGAGGACAACTTATCATTAACATCAGACAGTCACCATTTTTGGGTCATGTTATGAAAAGAGGGAAAATGGAACATTTTGTAACCACTGGAAAGATTTGTGGAAAGAGAGAGACAGAGAAAGATGGCGTGAGAAGATTCTTGACAGTCTTTTGTCATGTCATGGCATGGAGGGGTGTCAAAACATGAACTGATACACACAGTTGCGGATGGCAGACTGTGGAGAGGCATGATCGCCCACGCCAGTCAGCAAGGCATTTGATGACGATTAAGCTATTCACTAGTACCAATTTTTTGCTGGATCAAACTTGAAGCCAAAATCTTTTTCTGAAAATCTAGCTTGTTGTAGAATAGAAGCTAGCTGGTATACTTACAGTTAACAGTTTTATACCGTTCTTTACGTGTACATTTTCACTAGTACCAATTTTGTGCTCGATCAAACTTGAAGCCAAAATCTTTTTCTGAAAATCCAGCTTGTTGTAGAATAGAAGCTAGCTGGTATACATACAGTTAACAGTTTTATACCGTTCTTTACGTCTACATTTTCACTAGTACCAATTTTGTGCTGGATCAAACTTGAAGCCAAAATCTTTTCCTGAAAATCCAGCTTGTTGTAGAATAGAAGCTAGCTGGTATACTTACAGTTAACAGTTTTATACCGTTCTTTACGTTTACATTTCAGATATTGGTTTCTTCAAGATTGATGGCAAAACCAAAACAGAAAACAATGTGGAGTTTAAAACATCCCTAAGCTCAGACAGAGAAACAGGCAAAGTGTTTGGAGAACTGAGCAGTGAATATAAATGGGCAGAACATGGTTAGTAACTCTTGATGTGCTCCAAGGGAACTGAAAGGGACGTTTGTTTGATATTAACTTTTTTGTACTTTCTTTTTTTTTTTTTTTTTTTTTGTTAGTGATGTACTTATTAACTTACTCTCATGTTCTAATTAATTTACTCTGTTATATCCATTTTACTCATTACCTTCTTCTGTTTGTTTTCTAATTGATTTCTCTATTACGCTTATTAACTTACTCTCTTATGCTGATTTACTTGCTCTTTTATGTTGATTTTCTGTCTCTGTGCCGATTAACTTAGTTTGTTATCCTGATTTTTTACTCTTATACTGATAACTTTACCCTGTTATGCTGATGTCTTACTGTTTTATTTTTAACACATTTAATCTGTTTTGCTAATTAACTTACTCTGTTATTCTGTTTACTAAATAAATTATCTTACTGTTTTTTCCAATCCCATTATGTGAATTTGGTTATCTTTCCCCCTGTGTTTGTTCTTCTTCCTGTTTTTCCCACTTCTGGCTTCTCCTCTTCTGCCTGCTCCTCCTTTTTTGACACACATTGATTAATTTGTGTTCCATTTGTTATGTATGCAGGGTTAACATTTACTGAAAAGTGGAATACAGACAATGTACTGAATGCAGGCATCAAAGTTGAGGACCAGCTTGCTACAGGGCTGGAATTAGCCCTTGATGTCACACTGTCACCACAGTCGGGGTCAGTTAGATTTTTGTGTGTGCTGTTATCATTGTTAACATTTCAGAAACTATTAGAGAGAGAGAGAGAGAGAGAGAGAGAGAGAGAGAGAGAGAGAGAGAGAGAGAGAGAGAGAATGAATGAACAAACGAACATACTTTTTTTTAAAGGGTTACAAATTAGGCACACAGGCTTGTCTTACATTTGGCCCTTCCAAGCACTCATCTTTCAGACCACAATTGCATGTTATCAGTATTGCATGTTATATTGTATAAAAAATATGCATAATGAAATAATGCATACACACATCATTTATATGCAGTCAAAGACACTGCAAATATACCTGTACACATACACTCTTATTTGCCCGTACACACACACAGATGCACACCCATATATATATACATACATATACACACACATACACCCTTCTACAAATACATACATGCACTCATGATCATACAGACACATACAAGCACCCATACTCATGTGTGCACATACATGCACTCCAACTCAAATATACATGCACTCAAACTCATACATACATACATACACATACACACATGCACTCATACATGCACAAAGACACATCCATAGACGTACGTCTAGAGAAAGAGAGAGAGAGATCAGTTGTGCCTTGGTTGGTCTGTCTGTTAGTTTCTTTCTGTAATAAAAAGTGGAAGTTTCTTACTGTAATAAAAGGTGGATATGCTATGCCATTTACAATAACCACAGCCGTTATCATGTAGCATGTAGCAAGTCCTTTACAGAGCATTGCTGTCATGATGGCATGTCAGAAAGCCTATTCGCTCATTGCCAACTTTCCTGTCTTATGAACTTTCATGCTTGGATGTACTTCCAGATCTATATGCTCCATTAAGGTTGTTTTTTTAAACGCAAACCATTATAGCATTTGTGAGGTGGATTGTTCTAAGTTTGATACTGATAGTTCTGAGGGCAGATCATTCATGGTGAGTCTGGGCCGCCTTCATAACTTGTGAAATACTTGGATGCAATCTTGGCTGAAACCCCCCCCCCCCCCCCCCCCCCCAAAAAAAAAACCACAAAGCCCAGTGAGCCAATTCATTGCCCTTGACTCAGGCCGCCTGTACCTGTGATGCGCTTGAACCATATACGATTCGGCAACATGTAGCCAGGACTTCTTGTCTCTAGGGTGACTGCCCCTGCCAAAAAAAAAAGATTATATTATAGTGTTTAATACAGTAAAAGCATTTCAGTGAAAGTAAAGTAAAGGTCCCTTTTACACGCCTTTAGGCGTATTCAAAATAAAGGGCTAGAGCTATATTTTTATAGACCAATTGGCACTTGGTAGGTGATGTGGTCAGCATCACGCTGGCCATCTTTACTTCCTGAGACCGCACCTGGTACCCACTTAAGGCTGAGTCGACCTGAGAGTCAAGAAAATTTTTTTTAAATGTCCGGCTTCGTCAGGATGTGAACCTACGGCCTTCTGATCCGCAGGCCGGCATAAAGCATTTCAGTGTGTTTCGTCGCCCAGCTTCTGAGTTGAGTGCATGGCGTGACACTGTGAGCTGCATGTGTTTTTCGTTGGCACAGGAGCCGAGCAACTATGGGGTGACCCGTTTGCTATGAAGCTGAAACTAGGATTACCAGATTTCAGTGTGTACATAAATAACAATGTATGCCTGCGATTGAACAGATGGCTTTTGGTTGGGATGGTTTGGTGGCTGGTGGAGATTTCATGGGGGTTGGAGAAAGTGATTATTATGAATGACAATGAACTTTGAGAATACAGAGTCACTATGATGTAATGGCTAGACGCTAGCCTGCGGATTGGAAGGTCATGGGTTCGGGTCCTGACGGAACCAGGCTTTCTTCCAAAAAAGATGTTGCCTTGGCTCTCAGGTCGACCCAGCCTTGTGTGCCTACCAGATGCAGGCCTGGGAAGTCAAGGCAGCCTGCATGAGGTTGACCACATCACCACCAAGTGCCGATTGGTCTATTGAATATAGGTCTAGCCCTATATGCCCAATACGCCTGAAGGTGTGGAAAAGGGACTTTTTACTTACTTTGAGGAATACACTGCTTACATGAACCTGTGATTAGCATTGTTTAGGATCATCTTATTTAAAAATTTGAAATATATTTCACTTCTCTTTTTTATTTTTCACTAGGTTTATTCTCATTGCCGGTTTCTCCCAAACCTGTGTATTTCACTGTTCTTGTTTCTAATTAAATTCAGCCAGTTCTACTGTGTATCCTGAACTTCATAATCTCTGTATTGCATTGTTTTTAATTCAGTGAAATTAAACTTAAACTACTGTATATATACCACTCCACAATGTCTGTATTGCATTGTTATTATTTCCATAAAATTGTACGTAAACTTGTGTACATCCACACAACTCCAGAATCTTTGTATTGCATTGTTTTTGTTTCCATGAGATGGTACCTAAACTTCTGTACATCCTTACATCTCCAGGTTCTCTATATTGCATTGTTTTTGTTTCCATGAAATAGTGCCTAAACTTCTGTCTGTCCCCCATCTCCATGACTTCATCTTTGCCATTAGGGAGAAGAGCTCCAGTTTCAAGAGTGACTACAAGACTGATTTTATTCATTTGAATGGTGATGTTGACTTTGAAAGTTCTGGAACAACTGTCGGTGGATCGGCTGTGCTAGGGTAAACTGTATTGCTTCTCATATTCTAATTCAGTGTAACTGTCTTGTCATTGAACAAAAGTTTGTACAGTTTAAAAATATTGGGGTATGGGGGGAAAAAGACGCAGGTGTTGGATAGGATATACCTAGAGAAAATCTTAAAACAGTATAACTAAAATATCCTTGCACCAGAGCCCACAGGACCAGAGGAATAAGTTAGTTGTGAATTCTTTACAGGACATTGCAGAACCAAGCCCAGCATCTGTTGTACGTTTTGATTCTACAAGACAGTTGTGTATTCATTGCTTCCTGAATGGTCCGCTATCGATACCCTTGTCAGAATCATTTTTAGGCGGTCGGCTGCCAAATAGCCTGCAGCTGAAATCGAACTGGGTACCTTGGAATTACAAAGCAGCACTTTCACAACACTTAAGCCACAGACTTCTTCTTCGTCTTCAGCATTCTAAGCCCTTAAGGTTCATTGCTGCAGATATCACCCGCCTCCACTCGTCTCTCTGGTTGGCCTTCTCTTTCCACTTGGAAACAGCAGGTGTTTGCAGGTCTCTCTGGACATTATCTCTCCATCGTCTTCTTGGTCTCCCTCGTGGTCTACGACCATTCATTTCCTTTGTGTATACAGTTTTTACCTCTCTGTCATCTGACATTCTCTCATTATGCCCCAGCCATTTCAACCTATTAGCTCTCATGAGGCCAGTGATCAATGGTGATTTAAACAGAATATGAATTTTGTTGTTGCTTCTCACTCTCCTTTCCCCACTGTTTACATCTTTGATAGGTCCAGAGATTCGTCTTAAGACTGTTTTCGAAAACCTGTAATAAGGCTTCATCTCTTTTAGTTGTGCTCCAAGTTTCAGAGCCATATAAAACGACTGGTCCTACCAATGTTTTTTTTATTTTGATCTTGGTGTAGCAATATAGAGACTTTAACTATAGCAGATGTTGAAGGGCATAGCATACTTTATTTCCAGATTGTAATTTAGATTGAAGTTCTTCTCTCAGCATGTTTGAGCAGTTGAAGTTCGCACCCAAATACTTATGTTTCCATTTGTTTGATTTTAAGCCACAGATGCAGGACTTTTTTTTTAAAAGCAAAAACAAACAAAAAAGTAATAATGACATACAACAAAAAAAGGAATAAAGACAGACTACAACAACAAAAAGGAATAATGACAACAACAACAAATGAATAAAGACAGAAACAAAAATAAAGCTTGGTGCAGCACATCTATGCCATCCTCAAGGCCAAGACACGCACATATGTACAGTGTGCCTACCATTGATTCTTGAAAGAGATTTGAGTTCATTGTGATTTGCAGACTCTGGCTGTAAGTCTCTCTGGCTCTAAGTCATTCAGTCTTCTCAGGCACACTAAACAATACTTCAACACATCATGCTTGAAATATAAACACACATTGAGAAAATACACAACAATTGATTTTAGCTATTGCTTATTATAATAATAGGGTCTTTCCAATGCTCCACACATCAAGCCTCAGCAAAACTGCAGTCATAAACACCTTCACGACACAGACGACATTCAGCCCTTGCAATTTGTCGGGCTGAACAAGAATTCCTGGTTTCTCAGGAACTCATAGTCAGCACTCGAAAAGACATTCCCTTACTGGTAAATTCCCTCCACTGTAACTTTTCCATTGCCTTAAAGCACACTATCCCAGGATCAGAAACAAGACTTATTCATCTGGATCATTCCAAGTTTAAATAACCTGTTTCTCTCTCGAACATTCTCTGCATAATTCATGTTTTCTCTGACTATCACAGTTTCAGCAAACTCGAATGTTTCTCTTAGTTTATTCGTGCATCACACTTCGTACACGATTCCATTCACCCGACCTCAAACACAAAATTTATGTTTAGTATTAAACCTTATTTCTTAATGCGAACATAAATTTATAAAGAGAAAATGACCTCATCACATGTTTCATTGTGTAAACAGTTACGAAGGGTGGCTGGCTGGCTATCAGTTAGCATTTGATATGCAGGAATCAAAATTGACAGCCAGCAACTTTGGCTTTGGATATGCTAACCAAGACTTTTCATTCACTACACTTGTGTAAGTACTTAGACTGTTATCATGTCAGTTATAGTTTATTTGTGCATTTTAAAACTCATTGGAATTTGTAAAGACTTGTCATTCATTGACATAGCAGGTTGTTTGCAGAATGACCTCTTATCACAGCCAATCTGAAAAGACTTTGAATCTTTTGCCAGTTTCTCTGCTGATGTACTGTCATAAAGATCTCTTTAATATCATGTGCCCACCTTCATTATGGTTGACCCATGCCTCTTCTTCCATCAATCTTGCCTTCTGTTACTGTTCTTTTTAAATGATCCATGACTCACATCAAGTTCCTGAAACAGGAAGGAGATATTTCTCAACAGTCACTTTGATTATGAATAACATTTGCTCTCTCTCTCTCTCTCTCTCTCTCTCTCTCTCTCTCTCTCTCTCTCTCTCTCTCTCTCTCTCTCTCTCTCTCTCTCTCTCTATCAGATGTATCAAATAAGTAAAGTACAGTACAGTAGGGCACTACAGTTGGGAACCTGAACATGTTATGAAATAAATCCATTATAGGACACTACAATTGGGAATCTGAACATATGTAATCCTATGTCTGTGGAATCTAGAGGAAGAATATGTGCAAGGTAGAGATAACTAGTTTTAACATATCTAAGGCGTTGCGAGTCTGACTCGTAAGCCAGCATACCGCGATCGAAACCCACTGCAGGCTGTGTGGATTTTCGTCATGGTATGGGGACGTCGCAGGTCGACCCAGCCTAAAATGGGTACCAGGATGGGCTGTCCTGGGAAAGTAAAGACAGCCGGCGTAATGCTGACCACATTACCCACAGAGTGCTGATGGTCTGTAAAAATATGGGACGCTCTGCCCATATGCCGGATGCGCCGAAAGGCGTGAAAAGGGAACTTTACTTTTTTTTTTTTAAAGCCTGAACAGTTAGTAAACAAGCCCACAAATCGCCTGAAAGTTTAAAATTCCTTGGACAGTCAGAATGAGTAAATTGAGTTTTCTGTAAAAGACTAAGAAAGGAAGACATTGTATTACAAACATCAAAACAAGATGAGCATGCTAAGTAATGATAAATCTCTGATGCTAACATGATTACATCACTTTGTGAAGCAACTCAGTGCTGTCTTCGAGGTCAGGATACGAGACACTTAACCATCTTCTTGTAGGAACAATCGGGGAAGGTACCTTAGGTTGGCTCCTGCATCAAAGGACTGCCACTGCGTGCCCAATGTGCAGTGATGTCTTTTGTGACAACATAACATTCCTTTTTTTTTTTTTTTGCTGAAATAAAAATATATGGAAATTATGTGCCTTTAAAGAAACTATAGCTTAGACTTTCATAAAGTACAGTAATAGAAAGACTATGCAGAAGATGCAACAGCCTTTAAGAAAGGAAGGTCAGCATACAATGCATTAGAAAGAGCACACAGAAGATCCTTACATTTCACATGCTTGCTTCTCTATCAGGGGATACCAAATTTTCCGACATGGTAGGTTAA
This sequence comes from Candidula unifasciata, assembly GCA_905116865.2. Classification (NCBI taxonomy): domain Eukaryota; kingdom Metazoa; phylum Mollusca; class Gastropoda; order Stylommatophora; family Geomitridae; genus Candidula; species Candidula unifasciata. The sequence continues at coordinate 54,523 of CAJHNH020005445.1, forward strand.
ATCGTCCAAAAGGAGGAGTCTTGACTGCTGTCAAGAACACGATAACAGCTTGGGAAACCCAGAGATCTCAGTGTGGGGATACAGAGTTTATCACAGTCACTATCAAGAGTGCAAGGGGAGACATGACAGTATGCAACATCTACTCACCACCAAACAGAGATATTAATCTGGGACCCATCCAAATAAACACAGAAAACTGGATTGCTCTCGGAGATCTAAATAGCCACTCACCTAGCTGGGGCTACACAGACCTCAGTGCGAAAGGAGAAGAGGTAGAAAACTGGATAATCAGCAACACTCTAGTTCTGATAAATCATCGTGACGACCCAGACACATTCTACTCTCGAGCCTGGAGGAAAACCAGCACTCCAGACTTGGCTATAGCAACTAAAGATGTGGAGAAAGTTACTAGGCGGGATGTGTGATAACAGCTGGGAGGCAGTGATCATAGGCCCGTAATCCTGTCTATTAACAAAAGTAGAGAGGTTACTAAGGAAAAGAACCCTCCCAGATGGAACTACAAGAAGGCTAACTGGAGCCTTTTCACTTCCCAGTTGGACGACATGTTGAAGAGAGTCTTCTTCAGAAGACTGGAAATAAATGCCAAACTGAAGATCCTCAACACAACTATTCTAAATGCAGCCAAGGGTAACTTACCACGAGGCAGCAGGAAAAACTTTAAACCTTACTGGTCACCTGAACTGGACACTCTGCATTCCAAACTTAGTACCAGGAGGGAAAATATGGAGAAGGATCCGACAGACAAAAATGTAATACTTCATAACAGATCAAAAGCAGCCTTCATCAAAGAGAGAAATAATCAGATGAGGGAAAGCTGGCACAAAAAGACGGCGTCATTTAACCTCTAGAAGGACACTTCACGTCTGTGGAATCTCACAAAAAGCCTGAATGGAGACAAGACAGAAAAAGCCAGAGTTGTACTCCTAACATACGATGGAGCTGTTACTGGCAAGGTAGCAGCAGATGTGCTAGCTGAAACACACCAGAAGGAAACTGAGGTTCATATTCCCATGCAAAGAATAAAAGAAGTACGAAACCAGACCAAGACTCTTCTAGCAGACTCTAGCGCAAAAACAACAGAGGCCTGCATGTCAGAAAAGTTTGCCATGCAAGAGCTGGAAGTTGGAATTGGAGAGTTGAAAATGAAGAAAGCCCCAGGGGCTGACGACATTACAAACGAATTTCTCTCTCATCTTGGACCTGCTGCCAAGAAGTTTCTTCTCTGCATTTATAACCACAGCTGGCAGAAAGGGGTGGTACCGTCAGCCTGGAAGGAAGCTCTCATCCAGCCTATCCTTAAAAAGGGTGGAGACAGAAGAGACCCATCAGCCTTCTTAGTTGTGTAGGAAAATTGATGGAGAAATTAGTAAATAATAGACTAATGTGGTTCTTGAAGACAAACTCTGTAATCACCACCACACAGACAGGATACAGACAGCACAGAAACACAGAGGACCAGTTGACATATCTGGCACAGGAAATTGAGAATGCCTTCCAGGAAAAAAAAGGAAATTTCTTGCTGTCTTCTTTGACCTCTCTCGTGCTTTCGATACAGTTTGGAAAGAAGGCCTACAATTAAAACTGCTACAGGCAGGAGTTGTGCACAACATGTACAAGTGGATCAAAGACTTTCTTTTTCAACACAGAGCCAGATTCAGAATTGATGGACACATCGGCAAACTGGCAAAACTAAGAGAAGGAGTTCCCCAGGGCAGTGCGATAGCACCAACTCTGTTCCTGGTTTACATAAATGATATCACAGCAACCTGCCACCAGCACGTTTATAATACCCTACATGCTGATGACTTTGCAGTTTGGACAGCCTCCGAAAACACTACCACAGCCTCATGTCTGTTATAGAAAACTGTGGAAAATGTAGAAGATTGGACCAAAAAGTGGTGTCTAACGCTAAATAATTCAAAAAGCACAGCATTACTTTTCTCTCTCTCCCCGAAAAAAGAACAAATCAAAATTTTGATTAAAAAACCAGCTCATTCCACAGACTGACACTCCTACCTTTCTTGGCGTTTCACTTGATTCGCGACTAACTTGGAAGTCACACGTAGAAGCAATACAGGGGAAAGCATTCAAGAAGCTTGCAGTGATGAAAAAATTAGCGGGTACCACATGGGGCGCCAACTCCATAATCCTAAAACAAGTATATACTAGAGCAGTCAGGCCAGTCATGGAATATGCCTCCACTGCATGGGCTACAGCAGCCAAGACAATGGGAAAACTGGACAAGGTTCAGAATATGGGATTAAGGATTGTTCTCTGAGCCATGAAAACCACCCCCATCAGAGAGATAGAGAGGATAGCAGATACTGAACCACTCGAACTCAGAAGACAATACAAAACTCTTTTACAGTATGAGAAATTAAAAAGACTTGAAAGTCATCTACTGCATTTTAAATTTCAAGAGAAAACAAAAAACAGACTGAAGCGTCAGAGCTCCAACCACCTTGCTAGAGAACTGTACAGACAGCACCAAGATCTGCTTGAAAGAGATGTAGCTCTGTGCGAAAAACTTAGGCCAGAACTATGGACAAGCAAGTCAGAGAAGGCAAACGTAGTCCTAACGGTACCAGGGATCACTTCAAAAGATGCCTAGACGGAGACACAACAGGGAACCCTGGCTCTTGCTATGCTTGATGAGAAGTATACAAACACCACTTGGACTCAGGTTTTTACTGACGGCTCTGCTACAGAAGCAGTCAGAAAGGGCAGTAGTGGAATATACATTAAACCCCCTAGCAGTAGAGCAGAAACTCTCTCTCTACCAGCAGGTGACATCTGCACTAACTTTAGAGCTGAGGCAACTGCCCTCCTTTCTGCAGTCCAACATCTCATCAATCAAGAACACAGAGGGCACAAAATTTTTATACTTAGTGACTCATTGTCTGTTCTCAAAGCACTATCAAGCAAAAAACAAGACAAACTAATTGCAGATCTAAGGACCAACATTGGCTTACTCTCCAAGGAAGCAGAACTGGTCTTGCAGTGGATACCAGCCCACTGTGGTATTCAAGGAAATGAGAGAGCAGATGAGTTGGCAAAAGCTGGGAGTAATCTTCCACAACCTCATCCACCAAACAGCTAAAAGGAAACCAAAACAGCGCTAAAGCAGTCTTTCAAGCGGGAGTGGAGAAGGCAGAATGGAGATTACAGACCAGAGAGTGACAGCATAAACAAACTCAACAGGAAAGAACAAACAACAATTTTTAGACTTCGGACTGGACACTGTGGTCTTCGAGCACATCTGTACAGGATCGGCTTAAAAGAATCTGCTGCCTGTGATTGTGGAGCAGAAAGACAGACCCCTGAGTACATACTGCAGTACTGCCTTTACTTCTCCCAGCAAAGACTGTGGATCTGGCCCAAGGGAGCCACATTGAAAGAGAAGCTATGGGGGACCGGTGGCGACCTTAAGCGCACAATCCTATTTGTGACCCAGATGGGACTCAATGTTTAGCATGACTGATGTCCAACGCAGAAGAAGAAGAAGAACATGCATGCACGCACGCATGCATTCATGCTTGCGCAACCCTTTCCCTTCCCCCCCCCCCCCTCCCCGACCCCCACATCAACTCCCAGTATTTCAATGACGTAACTGAAGGAAGACAAGAAGAAAAAGAAAGAAAGATTTCAACTTAACAACTTAATGAAGACAATACTGATGGTAAAGAAGCTTACTCTAGAGAAATATCTGGGGCAACCGCAGGTATCAACAGTTATTACACAAGGAAGGTGGTACTGTATTGGACCCATTCTGAGAAGACTTGAGCAGAGAATAATCAGACAGGCACTGAAACTGGAAATAAAAGCACTGAGGAAATGAGGACATTCAAGTGAACCCTTAACTCTTTGAATACCAAGCAACTCATCACACGTTCTTTGTCTTTTACACGATGATTTAATCGCTTGCTATGTTCTGTCACAGATAAATGTTATAAAAACTCCTTATATATGAATTATTAGTTGAAGCACTTCTTTTAGAAAATGCTATAATAGAACTTCTTCCGACCAAGCTATTTACTGCTTTAAAGATGAACTCCTTAGGGCCGCAGGGATTAAAGTAACTGCTTGGGACTGAAAGAGTTAAAGCAGACGTTGATGAGAGACACCAAAGATGCTCGACTAGGTTAATCCATGATAACGGAGGGATGGCATAGGAACGGATGGAGGAATAACCTGCAAGCTCTTTGTGACATATAACAGCATAACACAGGATAGTGATGATAAGATGAATTCAGATGCTCCAATTGTATACTTTTGAATTAATCATTTCAGAAATGGTGCTTTTGCAAATATAAAGTAGGTGTCCCATTCTTTGTTTACGTTTTCACTGTTCTTTGAGTTTGTTTTAATAGCATTTATTTCAGCTTTTTAAGTTGTTTAGTTCATTATTTTTGTTTGTGCTTGTGAGGTGTGTTTGCATCTTTGTCTCAGCAGTGCCGACTTGCTAATTTACAGTTGTTGTGGTCTGTGGGGCAGTGTTTCAGTAGAAGTTATTTCAGTTAAATTTTTTTGCATTTATTTTTACAAAGGTATCCTCCAAACAGCAGTGTCAGAGTCAATGGGACCATCCTTTGATGCGTTTAAATATTAGGGTACCCTGAGAACAGCAGAGGGAAAATTTATTAAAGAAGTTAATAGCGGAACAGCACAAGCAAAGGCAGTTTTTCACCAAATTTAAGACCATCCAGTCTTTCTTTGTTAACTTAGGTGAGAAAGAATTCTTAAGAGCTGTATACATCCTGTCTTGATGAGCTACAGAGTCTGTGCTTTGTGACGTGCTCTCAGCATACATCTAGTGCAGTCATGTGGGATAAACTCCAGACAGAGTGATTAAATGTACCCTCCTGACTTTAACTTTAGTTTCAGTTTAGAAATGCAACAAAGAATGCTTTATGTAGAAATATCTGACCACAATGGGAACTGTGGCTTGAAAGCTCAACAGGAAAGCGAGAACATTCTGAGTTAATATAGTTAAACATTTCAAATAACAGTCTTTATCAGTGAACAAAACAGCAGAAAGATAAATAGCATAGCTAAATATATTATTTGATGGGAACTGACGTAGGATAACGGCTAAACACTCGCATGCGAATCATAAGGTTGTGGATCAGGTCCTGATGGAACTAAACTTTTCCCAAAAATGACCTTGACTCCCGGGTCGACCCAGCCATAAATGGGTACCAGGTAAAGTCTTGGGAAGTAAAGGTGGCCGGCCTGATGATGAGCACATCACCCACCGAGTGCCAGTTGATCTGTAAAATATAGGGCTAGCCTTATGTGCAATACACTTAAGCTATTTTGTTGTGCTTCTGTCCAGTTGTCTTTCTGCTGCAATATTCTCTGTCTGGTAACAATGATATTTCTTACATATTCATACATTTCTTCGTATCTGTTGTTGTCTGTTCTAGTTTCATTTTGACCATTCACTGTTATCAGAGAAGCCATAACAAGAGAAATCATAATCAGAGAAGCTATACTATCTCATTCTGTTCAACAGTGAAGATGGTGAAGAGTTCACAGGCTCTCTACACCACCAAGTCAATGAGAAGTTTGAAGCAGCGGTTAACCTCTCCTGGGCTGCTCGTACTGGAAGAACCACATTTGCAATTGGAGGAAGGTACAAACTGGATGACACTGCATCATTTAGTGTAAGTATAATCTAACATACAAACTAGATGAGGATGCATCATTAAGTATAACATAGCATATAACTGGATGTTAATACATACATTTAGTGTAAGTATGACCTAACATACAAACTTGATAATCTATTGTTTAGTGTAAGTTTAACCTAATATAAAAACTGGGCGGCACTGCATCATTTAATGTAAGTTTAATCTAACATACAAACTGAATGCGTATGCATCATTGAGTATAATATAGCATATAACTGGACATTAATACACACATTTAGTGCAAGTATAACCTAACCTACAAGCTTGATAATCTATTGTTTAGTGTAAGTATAACCTAACATTTACAAACTGAATGATTATGCATCATTAAGTGTATTTATAACAAAACATAAAGACTGGATGATTATACATTGTTTAGTGTAAGTATACCATAACATACAACCTGAGTGTTGCCTGCACATCCGTTTTACAGCTCTAACTAACTTGTGTGCAGATTTTTGGCCCCCTGCCTCTCATGCAAATGAACTTCGACTTTAAAAGACCACCTCATTTAGTTGACTCTTACGACATGATTGTTGGGGCGGCAGAGGGTCTGTTCTTGTTCCCCTCACAGTGGGGCCCCGGAACCCACATGGCAAAACTAGTGTTTAATGGTATAATATATCAGCTATTTAAGGAATAAGCAGAAGGGAAAGAAAAATCATACAAATTATTCTTTTCAGCACCATCAAGCATATGATGCTAGACATTTATTTTTATAGACCAATCATCACTGGATGAGTGATGTGGTCAAAATTACATCAGCTGCCTTTACTTCCCAGGTCATTACCTGATACTAATTTTATGCTAGGTCGACCATGGAGCTAGGGTCAGTTTAGAAGAAAAAATCTGTTTATTTGAACCCTTGACCTTCGGGCCGGCAGAGGAAGTGACCAGTAAAGGCAGATTGGGTGGCTTGGTACTGAACGAGTTAATGTTCTTCAAACAACTAAAACCCAAATTACCTTCTTTTGTCAGTATTTCCTTAACCTCGTTATCCTAATGATTATTACATATTTTTTTTTCTCCTGCGGCAGCTCAAGATGAACAGTCAGAGTCATATAGCCATGTGTTACAACCAGCAGTTGAGAAATGGTGAGTGTCTCAGTGCTGTTGTATATATTACAACAGTAATTTTCAACCTGGGCAGGTGGCACGTCTGCCGGGGGGATTGGGGTAAGGGGGGAGGGGGGGGGGGGCGTCAAGCAGTTTTAAAACTGCATTTGTACTTGTAATAACCTGTTACACTCTGTTTTTCAGTTTAATTATCAATAAAATATTTTTCACGCTATTTATAAAATAACAATACACACAAAAGAAGCAGGGCATTTTTGTTTTCATGAGCAGTTTGTTTTTACATGTGCTGTTAAAAATCTAATTGATCAGTATCCAATCTCGCCCTTTTTAGGACGAAATTTTTTGTCATTTGAAGCCCTACTCTGGCTTTTGCCAGGGGCCGCAATATAGGCAGGCCATAAATATGGCCAAATGTCTGAACACGGTTTCTGGGACCTCTCCACGGCGATCCTCATCCACATGGTGGCACTTTGTGTCATCGGGTGTTTATCGCTTGTGTGATGTCCTAGTGGGGTAGAAAGTCAGTCAGTCAGTCAAATCTAATTAATAGGATAACACAGTTCTTGTAAATTGTGCTTGGTGTTTTGTTTTTGTCCTCTTTTTTTAATCAGATTTTTTTTTCAGTTGGAGAGAAGTGGTGGGAGTTGAATGTATGTTGTCATATATTCAAGGGAAGTGCTACCTGAAAAAGGGTTGAAAACCGTTGTATTAAAAGATGGGGGTAGAATCCAGGGCATGTGCTTAAATCCTTATTTTGAGAACAGACTCAGTACTCAAGCTTGAGCTGAAAACTGGTTAATTAAGATTTGCTGGTTCCCATTTTGAGCAGCTTCAGAACAGATGTATCTCTTTCAGTTTCAGACAGACACAGCTGACAACTGAATGGTGCAGTGGCAACAGCAACAAAATTATGGGTATACTACATCCATGGGGTGGGGGAGTTGCCGTGGTCTTGGTGGCTAGCCGATCACCTGCAGATCAGAAGGTTGTGGGTCGCGTCCTGACAAAGCATGACTTTTTTTTTTAGTGACCTTGACTTCCAGTTTGACCCAGCCTTGAGTGGGGTGTAGTCCTGGAAAGTAAAGGCGGCCGGCATGATGCTGACCACGCCACCCACCAAGTTGGTTTATAAATATATAGGTCTAGCCCTATATTCCTAATAGGCCTAAAAGCCATGAAAAGGGACCTTTCTTTTTTTTTTTTTTGAAATCCACAGCAACTAAATACACAACCCTGGTAAAAGTCTTGTGAGTTGTTGGGTGTTTTACTTTGTCCTGTCTAAACATCAAATGTACAAGCCTAATAATATTTTGACTGCTGAGGAAGTGCAGTCACACTTGGCGTGATTTTTGGTACTGACAGAAAAGAGTTAAGGGGCTTGTGATATTATTTACGGCAATTACATCTTTGGGTGAACACAGAAGAAGACAAAGAGGATCTGTTGTCTAACCGAACCACTGGTCTAGGGGATACAGTCACCAACATCATCATCATCATCAACATCATCATCATCATCATCAACATCATTGTCATCAAGCGCATTGTCATATGGTGTGGATAATCAAGCCAACAACCTGTGATCTCCAGCAGCATGTATAAGTTTGTGTGCTGACACTCCTGCATACTCTGACAGAAGGCTGTCAAGAATCTTCTCCTATTCTCAATATCTGTCTCTCTTTCAATTAATCTTTCCCGTTGTCATAACATGTTCCCTTGTCTTTTTTCTCATAATTTGGCCAGAAATGATGATTGCCTCTTTCTGACTGATGTTTGTGATTGGTTCTTTACCTCTTTCAGAACATATGGATTATTCATTGTAGCTTGTCCAAGGATTGTTAAGCATTCTTCAGTAAGACCACATCTCTGAAGTCATAAGAAATCTTTTGGCTTGTTTACTCAATGCCCAGGATTCACAACCATATGTTAAAGGGTATGTGGTAGATGGTGTATTCAGAGCAGAGCTTTTTAAACTTTTCATGTCAATGACACACGTTTTAGATAATTATAATTTTGAAACACAATATGTATTTAGAGCAGAGCTTTATAAACTTGTCATGTTAATGACACACATTTTAGACAATCCTAATTTTGAAACACAATAATTCAGTCTATTAAATAATCGAATGTGTAATAAATTTTGACATACTTTTTAGTTAAAAAGAATGTTCTCCTGTTGTAAATTTAAATAATAACGGACACAAACAAGGATTCATTGTTGTACTTCATTATATATTGATTTAACTGTGTAGTAATGCACCTGACAAGATACAGCGTAATATGCCAGGCAGTAAATTGTATTAATAATAAAAATTTATAGTTTAAGTCTACATTATTTAAAAACTATTTAGTAATTAAAGTCAGTAGCCTGTGTAAAAACAAAGTTAAATATTTAAATATGGTTTGGTAATTCCACAATGAAATGCACTAGCACTTGCAGATAATTTTTCACTTATTGGCTAATTGTCCATGACTCACTTTCATTTATCAGGGTAGGATTTATACAGCTATTGAGAATTCTCTTTCTCGTCTAAATTTACAAAGAAAGATTGCATAGAATATTCTTCATTTTGTGAAATGCTAACTTTGCATGAGCGATTCTACTTTAAACTTGCTCAATCCTTTTGACTACTAAGCATCTTAAAATATGACTTTTTTCCGAATTTCAGTAAAAATAAAACACACTGTTTTAATTCTCTTAAAATCTACCCAAAGAATTTGTATGAAGAGAAGAAGAAGTAGAATAAACGTGGAGTCTTGATCAGTTTTTATAAAAGTCGATGGGGTTGAAACATGGGACAACTAAGCAGATAGGCAAGCATGCTAGCTGTTGCATCTTCATGGCTTCCAAGTCGTAAAAGAAAAACAAAAAGAAAATGTATGTTTTAATTTTCCAACCTGAAGTATGTGCATTCTTATATAATTACTAAATATAGAGCCAAGAAGCAACTGCTTTCTTTCCCTTTGACCAGTAAATATATGGTTTGGTTAACATAACCAATAGAAGTGAAGTGATGTCATCAAGATGTCACAGATGACATCACAAATAGAAGAAGGCTTCTTTTTTCAAAGTAAATATAATTAATTATATTAAGCACATCTTTTTTTTGGGGGGGGGGGGGGGGGGGGGTGGGGGGGGGGTGAATTGGGATGTGGTCGTAGACCATGAGGCAGACTAAGAAGACAATGGAGATATAATATCCAGACAGACCTGCAAACACTTGGTGTTACCAACTGGAAAGAGAAGGCCAACCAGAGAGATCAGTGAAGGAGGGTGATTTCTGTTGGGCTCGGAAGGCTGAAGAAGATGAAGCTTATCTATATACAGTTGCAACCAGCACCAAAGTTGTTATAGAGGCATAGTGACCACTGCCTACTGAGAACCTGGTATCAGCAGGGTGACAGGGTTAATATATCTCCCATCTGCTGTTGTCAGGGTACTCAAGTATATTAACATATTGGTCTACTACAGAATTGACCCATTTATTCCGCTGTTGCATTTTGGAGGGTATATTTTTTGGCAATACTCACTACTTCTATTTTTCTGCTGTTCAAACTAAGGCCCTTATTTTGACTCTCTGTTACAGTTATGTCCATCATATCTAGCAATTGTGTTTAATTTTCATCAGTCAAACTATATCATCAGCATATTGCAAGTTTCTACATTATGCCCACCAACCAATATTCCTGCATACCTTGTACTTATCTCATTTTTGTTTCACTATACGAATCGAATCAATCTGGTGACAGTATATGTTCCTGTCAAACACCTTGTTTAATATTTTGAGAAGTTGCCTTTTGGTTTATGTTTCTTATGGCTGCTTCTTGTTGCTGATACTTTTTTTTTAAATAATTAATCTCAGATCTTTACCATCAGTGTTTAAGGTTTCTAGTATTCCAATAAGTTGTTCATTTTTTCACTTTATCAAATACTTTTAGTGTAATCAACAAAGCACAAATACGAATCTCTGTACATTTTAATAATTTTTGTCTGTAAGTGTTCTCAAGATACATATGGTGTTCATTGTGCCTTTATCTGCAACAAAACCATATTGTTCCTCTCCAATTTCTGGTTTAATTGTATGTCTTCAGCATTCTAGTTTATTATTGTCACCCAAATGTAGCTATTGCATATATTCTTTGCAACATGAAAAATGATTATTTATTTTTATCAGATTTAGCAGGGGGACGCCTGAGTAAACATTTTTAAATTGTTCATTTAAGGGTTTTGTTCCATCACTGTTTTTCTTTATTTTTATTTTTTTTTTTATTTTTCAACTCACAGTTTGTTCATTATTTTAAAATTAGGTTATTAATTCTTGATCTTATAAATTTTTAAATTCTAATTTTTGGGCTTTTTTTCTAAAAAAGATACCCAAAGATTTGCCTTTGTTTTAATGACCAGAATTATTTTTGCCCTGCATGGCAGTCATCTCATCCTCTTGTGTCGATTATCATATTCCTCCATTCTTTCCTATCCTGTGCATTCTTTTTTTTAATCAGTGATGGAATCAAATCTAGCACCTTTGACCTCTCTCGTCAGAATTGTTTTACCATTCACCCTATAAGAATCTTAAACAATGAATTGTTTCCAAATTTCTTTTTTTTTTTAAACACATCCTTATAATTCTTAGAAACTCTACCCTAAAAGGAAAAAGCAAGAGAAGAAGAAGCAAATGAATGAATGAATGAATGAGATTCAACTCCACCAGGACATCCACAAAGCGATAAACACCCGGTGACACAAAGTGCCGCCATGTAGATGAGGATCACCCGGGGAAGGGTGCCAGAACCCTGTTCTACCATTAGGTTATATTAAGGCCCCTAACTACAGCCAGGGTGGGACTTGAAAGAACAATTATGTCCTATATCAAGACTACAGTGTTAAGAAAAGCAGAGAGAAATTTTGAGTCTTGGTCAGATTTTATAAAAATCCAGGGGGTTGAAATCTATGACCACTGGGCAAACTGGCAAGCCTACTAGCTATTGTGTCATCATGGCTCTTTGATCGGCCAATTAATTCTGCGATCGATTTGCTAATTCCTGTAAAGAACGTAAATCCTAATGTATTTTTTCTTTAATTGTCATGATAACTTAGCAGTCTAATTACTGTTAAATCACCAAGCCATTACATTTAAAATGTAATTTCAGAACTGTCAGATTGTATGATTTGTTTTGGCTGATAACTTTATGTATAACTTCTTGTTTGTTTTCCAGGAGTGAATCTGATAGTCTCATCGTTGATAGATGGCATGAATATCCACCAGGGAGGTCATAAGGTACATTTCACATTGTCCTGTGTCTGTGTCTAGGATGTGCCTGATTGATGCTAGTGTTCCTCTTTTTCTTCTTTGTTCATCGGTTGTAAGCTCTAACAGATAGTCCTGGTTGTTCGACCATTTGGACTTTGGCTTTGTGCTAGGACCTGAGTTTTGTGTGTACATCTGTCTTACTGGCTTATCTGTGTGTAGTTGGTGGTTCCTTGCCACTCGGGCAGATGCACTCTCACTTTGAAGGAAGCTCCCAGTTAGTCAACTCTCACGACATGCTTGTTGGGGAGACAGTGTATCTGTGTTTTCCCCACAGTGGGACCCCCAAAAACCCACACAGGTAATGCTAGTGTTCAGTTTCATAGATCCATCAACATTAGTCATGTCTCTGAAGTACGTCTGTTTCTTCTTTTTCTTCTTCTTCTTTAACTCCTTCAGTCCCAAGGAACGCATCAAACATTCATAGGTTCCTACCTCGAAGCCCAGTGAATGCAAGATGCACCGATTATATGTCTCCCTTTACCATACCTTGGGCCTTTGATGTGAAACCCCCTGGGACTGAAAGAGTTAAATATCTCATATTCTTTTTTTCTTCTGCCCTCTATCCTCAGTATAAGATAGGCCAGGGCTATTCAGCTGGCAACCCATGGGCTCCAGTCCGCAGAAGAATAGCAAGTGGCCACTGATCGTTGTCATTTGTACTGTATTAATGATCTGTCTGTGCTGGGGCTCTGGCCCATGGTGATCCTCATTTTTATCATTTTGAGTAAACTCAGCTGAATAAGTCTTGGCATAGATCCCCAACCAACACACATAAAATCATCATATCTTTTGCTATTGTATGTAGCTTACCCCATGTCCACCCTATCTATTAATTTCCCTATATAATTCCTTTCTTTATGCGTTTTTGGGTCTGCCTTTATTCATTTGACCCAATAGGTTCTGTTCCAAAAGCATTCTAGTTATATTAATATCAGGATTTCTCATTTTGTATCCTGTGCAATGAGCATATTTTACTCAACTCTTGATTTACTTGAATTCTTTTAGTTCTGTCACTAAGCTGTATGTAATGATTCTCTCCTACCATTCAATGCCTCCTCTTTTGCCCAGGAACCCATTAATGAATGTTTGTAGTTAATTACCATTTATTTGAGTTCTCTTTGTTTCAGCTTCTTACAGCAGGGGAAATTTTGAGGTTGCGGCTAAATATTTTAAGTTTGGTATTACTGTGTCATAGTTTTAATTTCCTTTTACATCCACACATTTCATAGTTCTATGAAAATTCCTCTGGCCTTTTGTATTCATATATCTCTGTCAGTTCCACTAACTTTGTGTCTATTCTGCATAAATAGGTGCATGATCTTCAAGTGAGGGCAACTAAGGAAAACTGGATTATTGTTTGCCTTGTTTAAATTGCACATGTAAAAGTTTTTAAGCACACATTCCCAATCCATGCCATGGAACACGCTATTTAGCTATTGATAACCGTCTATACCCGTGAAGACCAGTATTTTTATGTCTGAGGTCTCCTTTTCATTTAGTGATGCTCCTTGTTCCCATGTCCACCCAGCCTTACATGTGTACTCGGAAATATCCTGGGAAGTAAAGTGGCTGGTGAGTTGTTGATCACATTACCCATTGAGTGACTGATGTTCTAGAAAAATGTGGGTCTAGTATAAAATGCTGAGTGCACTAGTGGTGTGATAAGACTCCTTTATTTTTTTTTTAAATTATATTTACTAAAACATGAAAGAAATACCACAATATAGCATCCTATTCTTATTCATTTATTTGTATTTTTCTGATTCATTTATTTGTGTTTTTCTCATTCATTTATTTGTGTTGTTCTTATTTATTTATTCATTTTGTTCTTACTCATTTATTTGTGTTGTTCTTATTTATTTATTTTTTTTGTTCTTACTCATTTATTTGTGTTGTTCTCATTCATTTATCTGTGTTGTTCTCATTCATTTATTTGTGTTGCTCTCTTTCATTTATTTGTGTTGTTCTAATTCATTTATTTGTGTTGTTCTCATTCATTTATTTGTGTTGTTCTCATTCATTTATTTGTGTTGTTCTCACTCATTTATTTGTGTTGTTCTTATTTATTTGTTTGTGTTGTTCTCACTCATTTATTTGTGTTGTTCTAATTCATTTATTTGTGTTGTTCTCACTCATTTATTTGTGTTGTTCTCACTCATTTATTTGTGTTGTTCTCACTCATTTATTTGTGTTGTTCTCACTCATTTATTTGTGTTGTTCTTATTTATTTGTTTGTGTTCTTATGTATTTATTTATTTATTTTGTTCTTCCTCATTTATTTGTGTTGTTCTCATTCATTTATTTGTATTGTTCTTATTTATTTGTGTTGTTCTCATTCATTTATTTGTGTTGTTCTTATTTATTTATTTATTTTGTTCTTACTCATTTATTTGTGTTGTTTTTACTAAGTTATTTGTGTTTTTCTTTTTGTGTTGTTCCTATTACTTTATTTGTGTTGCTCTTAATAAGTTATTTGTGTTGTTCCTATTACATTATTTGTGTTGTTCTTATTACGTTATTTGTGTTGTTTGCATTCATTTATTTTTATTGTTCTTATTCGTTTTGTGTGCGTGTGTTCTTATTCCTTTATTTATGCTTCACAGATTGGACTCGGACTTGAATTTGAGGCTTAACTTGAGGACTGATGTTAGTGAAATCACTAGAGAATGTTTATAAATTGTCCCTTGAAAACATTCCACAGTCTGAGCCTGTCTCCAGTGTGCTTCAGAATGATAGTAAATGTTACATCAGTTTTAGACAGCATAATGTACCACTGCCATATTGTTTTCATTAACTCTAGGTATAGAAAATTAGGAAATGTATATACACTTATGCCTCTGTTCAAATGATCCACACTTTATGAATATTGGAAATCTAGGAATGTTATGCCTGTGTTAAACAGAGAATGGAGTGGTTTGTGTATCGAATTATATGCCTGTATTATATAGAAAACAGAGAATGGAGTAGTTTGGGTATCAAATTAATATGCCTGTATTATATAGAAAACATAGAATGGAGTGTTTTGGGTATCAAATTTCATGCCTGTATTATATAAAAAACAGAGAAGGGAGTGGTTTGGGTATCAAATTAATATGCCTGTATTATATAGAAAACATAGAATAGAGTGTTTTGGGTATCAAATTTCATGCCTGTATTATATAGAAAACAGAGAATGGAGTGGTTTGCATATCGAAATATATGCCTGTATTATATAGAAAACAGAATGGAGTGGTTTGGGTTTCGAATTATATGCCTGTATTAAAGAAAACAGAGAATGGAGTGGTTTGGGTATCTAATGAGAATGCTGCCGGACCAAACTATAAATGAGACCTTCCACAGCAGAACATCTGGGCAGAATGTGAGAGAAGAAATGGGCAGACACTGTATTTGAATCTTGCCACACACAAAAAAAAGATAAAGAAATCCATCGCTCAAGCCACCCAAGAAATGCAACACGAACACAGATATCTATGACATTGTGCTACAGTCCAATAATAGTGCAATGATAAAAAAGGAGTTGAGTCAGGAAATGAACTCACAGCACTCGGAGCATTCCCATGTGTGGTCCATCCTCATCTTCAGCAGCCAGCGCAGAGTTCCAATAAGATAATAATAAGAAAGAAAGAAAGAAATAAGAAGGAAGCAGCAGACACAATCAGGAGCAGCTTCTTTGATATTTTCAGTTTTAAAAATTAAAAACCACACCATGGACAGAGTTGTGGTAACATATTATACTGAGCAAAAAACAAAACAAAAAGTTTCCATTATTAAACTAACAGTATACATATATTTTACATTGTCACTTTCACGGTTTGTTCTAGTTGAAGAAGTTTTCGTCATCTTTTTATAATGTAACCGTTGAAATTAGCCAACACAGACCCCCATTTCAGTAACTACTGACAATTAACAGTTTTGGGCAGCCTTTGGACACCCTTTTATCCATTAAAGCTTCCAGTGTGGGTTTCAGAGCCCCATTTTAAGTGGGGAATACAAGAATAAACCCGCTGCCCCTTACCAACCATGTCTTGGTATGTAACTAATGAAGAAAATTCAAATGTGTTGGGCCGGCAGGTCCAGATATCACAGCTAAGATCAAAATCACAACATGCCTCCTGCCATTTTGAGGGTGAACGCAGAAGAAGTCAAATAAGGTATGGATACACATGCTGTTGCTTTGAACTTGTGCTGTGTGTTTAATTTAAGCATTTTAAATTATCCTTAATTTGTATAGAAATAAAGCAGCTGTTTATAATCCAAGGACTATGATTTGTTATATTTGGCATGTAAACCTACTTATAGCTCTTTAAGTCGGTGTCTGTGGCTTAGGCGTTGCAAACGCGCTTTGTAATTCTGAGGTACCCAGTTTGATTCCAGCTACGAGCAATTTGGCACCAAACTGCCTTGTGTTGATTTTGACAGAGGTATCAAGAGCTGACCATTTACTAAACTGTGGTAAAAGATTGCCTCATAAACCAGAATAGCCAACAAATGCTGGGGTTGGTTCTGCAACAGAGCCAGAGGTCAACTGGCCAGAAGATGGGACCTAGGAAGTATTGGAGATGCTGAAAAGTACTGCACATGAAGTGAACACAATGGTCCATTCCAGAGATCTCCTCCTGCCCTGACACTGCGAGGCATTCCCGGAGTGGAGAAAAGAAGAAAGAAGAGGTTCTACAATGTCCTGTAAAGGATACACAGCTAACTTTATAGATCCTTGACTCTTTCAGTCCCAAAAAACTCGCTGCAATTCTGGATCATTTCAAAGACATATAACTTACCAGCTGTTTTGCTGTGTTTTGGGCACTTGGTGAGACAAGAAGAATGCTACTCCCTCCAAGACCAAACAAGTGGAACACATTGTACGGAGACAAAGAACAGCTTGTGAAGACATGTAAATTCTACTTATATGGCATTGGGCCGAAGGACGAAAGCTCATGTGCCGCAGGATCGATAACAACAACAACCAGCTGTTTCAACCCCCTGGATTTTTATAACACTTTTTTTTTTTAAATAAAAAAATGACAGACTCCGAAATTCTTCTTCATCTCTTCCTAAAGGATAGAGTTTCAGAGAACTATACTGATGTATCTATTTTTAACAAAATTTGGGAAAACTTCATTTTTGTGTATGTACAGATTTGTACAGTGTGAAAGGGTTAAGTAAATATTAATGCAAGTTTACAAAAAACTGTTTATTTATTTAGTTGATTTGTTGGCATCTGTGGCTTAGGGGTTTTGAAAGCAATTTTGTAATTCTGAAATACCCAGTTTCATTCAGCTGCAAACTTCTTCTTGTTCTTCGTGTTCGCAGACTGTGAACTCTGTGGGAAAGTTCTGGTTGTACGTCCACCTCTGGACATTAGTCTTGTTCCAGAACCTGAGTGTTGCATGCACATCCGTTTTACAGATCTGACTTACATGTTGTATGCAGATTGTTGGTTCCTTGCCTCTCAGGCAGATGCACTCCGATTTTGAAGAAAGCTCCTCAATTAGTCGACTATTACGACATGCTTGTAAGTGAGGCAGTGGGTCCATTCCCCACAATGGGATCCTGGAACCCACATGGGGAAGCTGCAAACTATTTGGTAACAGAACGATTGGCATTGATTTCAACAAGGTTATTAGTGCTGATTGTTTACAAAGTGATGGCCAGCTACTGAATGTCAAATTGCCTTGAAAAGCCACAAAGCCAACAAATGCTGGATTGGTTTACATCCTCCTCTACAGCAGTGGTTCTTAACCTTCCTAATGCCGCAACCCTTAAATACAGTTCCTCGTGTCGCGGTTACCCTTTAATACAGTTCCTCATGTTGTGGCCACCCTTTAATACAGTTCCTCATGTTGTGGCAAACCTTTAATACAGTTCCTCATGTTGTGGCCACCCTTTAATACAGTTCCTCATGTCGTGGCGACCCTTTAAAACAGTTTCTCATGTTGTGGCCACCCTTTAATACAGTTCCTCATGTTGTGGCCACCCTTTAGTACAGTTCCTCATGTTGTGGCGACCCTTTAATACAGTTCCTCATGTTGTGGCGACCCTTTAATACAGTTCCTCATGTTGTGGTGACCCTTTAATACAGTTCCTCATGTTGTGGCGACCCTTTAATACAGTTCCTCATGTCGTGGCGACCCTTTAATACAGTTCCTCATGTTGTGGCGACCCTTTAATACAGTTCCTCATGCTGTGGCGACCCTTTAATACAGTTCCTCATGTTGTGGCGACCCTTTAATACAGTTCCTCATGTTGTGGCGACCCTTTAATACAGTTCCTCATGTCGTGGTGACCCTTTAATACAGTTCCTCATGTTGTGGCGACCCTTTAATACAGTTTCTCATGTTGTGGCGACCCTTTAATACAGTTCCTCATGTTGTGGCGACCCTTTAATACAGTTCCTCATGTCGTGGTGACCCTTTAATACAGTTCCTCATGTTGTGGCCACCTTTAATACAGTTCCTCATGTCGTGGCGACCCCCACCCATTCAATTATTTTCATCGCTACTTCATAACTTCAATGAATATTTGTTTTGCCATGGTCTTTGGCGACCACTGTGAAAGGGTTGTTTGACCCAAAGGGTGAGAACCGCTGCTCTACAGGATATGCAACTAACTGTTTTGATGTGGTAATCTTAGATCTGTGTAGATGATTAATTGTAGGATCCCATGTAGACTTCACTGGCTCCCAGGTCGACCCAGCCATAAGCGGGCACCAGGTGCAATCCTGGGAAGTAAAGGTGGCCGGCATGATGCTAAACCACATCACCCACCAAGTTCTGATTGGTCTATAGAATACAGGTCTAACCCTATATGCCCAATACTCCTTAACGCACGGAGAAGGGTCTTTTACTTCTACTTTATGTAGACTATACATCTGCTTAAATCATAGTCTTCAACATACAGTGGTAGAGTTTCAGCTGTTGCTATAGAAATAAAAGATATATGTGATTTGTATGGCATGGATGTGAGAATATAATCGCTACACATTTTTTATCCTATGTTAAGAAGACACAATTTTTAAAAATAATTTTTTTCTTCAGAAAATTGTTTTATTATCCTGTGACAGTATTGTCAAGACAGATTTGTAAATATTGTTAATAAACATTTGAATTCTGTAGATCTAAAATCTTGTGTCTTACCCAAAAAAAATTGTGTCTGTTTACCAAAATTGTTTATAAATTGAATCGGTCATTTCTTTTCCAACCAGTATGGGGCACCATGTAATTTCCAGTATATTGTTTGAATTATGACCTAATTAGGAATTATAATTATTATTATTATGGCCTGGAGAGAATGAGGCACCTGGGTTTAACCAGAGGGTCTGGCCGGCTCACTACACTCAGAGGAAACGCAAAATGGACATATAACCAGATTGTTACCAGTACCATCAGTATTGGAACTCTCCGTTGGCCGCTGAAGATAAGGACGGAGCATGGGAATGCCCCGAGTGCTGCGATGTCAATTCTTGACTCAGCTCAACAACTGTTTGAATTGCCTCTGAAGGAAATTATCAAAGGAATTTATCATCCAACCACATATGTCTGTCATGGCTTATAAAATACCAGTGCTTACAGTTGCACATGCTAATTGTTTTTGCGGGCGGGGAAATAATGTTCTTCTGTACTGTATAGAGGCATGGAAATCTTAACCCATGGTGACAGCCAGTGTCAATAGCAAGACATGCTGGCGTTAGGAAAAGTCTCCCCCCTTAGAGATACAATTTTATGTCTGTTGTTGCGTCTGTGGCTTAGATGTTGTGCTTCGTAATCCCGTGGTGCAGAGTTCGATTCCAGCTGCGGGCCTTGCGCCTTGCATTGATTTCGACAGTGGTATCAAGAAACTGTCCAGAAAGCAATGGATAACTACTGGACGTTTATTTACCTAGAAAAACCACAACAGCCAAATAATGCTGGGGTTGGTTCTGTAACATCTGTAAAGGATATGCAACTAACTTTTTGCCATCACATGATCTTAAAGTGCTTATTCTCTTTATTTCAAATCCCTTCCTGAGTTTTCCCCTCCATGCCAGTAGCAGTATTTGTTTAGGAACTACCTTTATCTTCAGTAGATTAATATTTTTTTTTAATTTGGTTTGCTTTCTTCTCTTCTTTTGCCTCAGTGAAAAAAACTTGGTGTAAGGTAGATCACTCTTGAGACACAAAGGGAAAATGTTTACAACGTTATCAGAACAAAGAGTTAGAACTATAGCGGAACAGTATCTAAGTACATGACAGTTTGGTTTCAGGAAAGGAAAAGGATGCACAGATGCATTATTTACACTAAGACAAGTTTGTGGAGGAAACCATTGAATATGACGATGAACTGAATACAGAAGTGTGTTTGTAGATCAAGAAAAAGCGTTTGACAGAGTAGACAGAACCAGACTATGAGCTATTTTTGAGGATTATGGGATACAAGGACAACTGCTAGATAACATCATGGCCATATACCAAACTTCCCAAGCGTAGTGAGAACATGAGAGGGCATATTTGATATGTTTACAGTCAATACAGGGGTGTGTGCTCTCTCCTCTCTTATTTAATCTTTACTAGATAAAACCAGAAAATCCAGAAAATTTGGAACTTAACTTACTAGAAGAAGAATTAGATCCACAGACAATAAATGAGCTACTATTTGTAGACAAACAGTGCCTGTTCTACAACTAGGGGAGTAGACTGCAAGAACATTCGAATAGGCTAAATTGAGCATGCAGAAGATATGAAAATAAATACTACTAAAACTGAAGTAATGCAGGTCATCAGAACTCTTAGTCCCCTACATATCGGGTTGAATGGTTCTTGTCTTAAGCAAGTTACAGAATTTAAATATCTAGGAAGTATATTCTCTTGTTTTATTGATTATAGCAGGGCATTTGATTGTTTCCAACACCACAAACTGTGGACTATATGAGAAGTATGGGGTTTCCAGTGCATTTAGTGCATTTAATTGAAACTCTTTATCATGAACAACAAGCAGCTATCAGAGCAGCTGGTGAAACATCGGATTGGTTCGATGTGCAAAAGGGGGTGAGGCAGGGGTGCATTCTCTCACCATACCTTTTCAATATATATGCAGTAAATATAATGAGAAATGTCAAAATGACCAGACCTGTCACAGTTATGATCCATTCAAAATTGGTGGCAATCCTATTCCCGAACTTTGCTACGCAGATGACACAGTCCTCCTTTCAAACAGTGTAAAGGGAATAGAAAATTTTATATTTTCTGTCCAAAAGCACAGTGTAGATCAAAATCTATTCTTGAATTAAAAGAAAACAAAAAATAATGTCCACAGATAAAACTGGCTGTCACCCAAAAATAACAATAAATGATAAAAAAAAATTAAATATGTCACAAACTTTGAAAATCTAGGCTCTATAATAAATAGAAATGGAGACTGACAGAAATTAAAAGGAGGAAGGCCATAGCAATGCAAAGATTGAACAGCCTTAAAAGTCTGGTTAAGCACCAGCAAGGAGATCAAAATTAGAATTTTGAGAGCATGCATCTTCCCTGTGGCTACATTTGGATGTGAGTCGTGGAATATCTCTCAGTCCTTAAGAAAGAGAATAACGGAGAAATACTGACATCTTGAAAGATCTGAACATCAAGGAAGATTGGCTAATAAACAGCAACCTGTCTCGAAAGCTGAAATATTTTAGTCATATCAAGCGCCATGACGGATTGGAAAAAATTATAGCAGAAGGCATGGTACCAGGAAGGAGGGGCAGGGGCCGACGGCACGAAGATGGGCACAGGATATAAGTGACTCCTTGAAAGTACATGAGGCAGGAGAACTGGCGAGAGACCGAGTTTCTTTCAGGCAGACTGTGATGAGAGCAACGTTCTGCAAAGGACCTGCTACATGATGATGATAATATTCTCAGAGGACTGGAGAATAGATCAGTAAATAGGAACAAGATGCCAACAAGCTATTGAGTGCACTTGTATTCCAAATGACACCGTTATTTAGACATCCAAACATAAGTATGAGTGCCAAGAAACAGATTATAAACAGTAAATTTATACCAATACTGTTCTATCAGTGCCAGACTTGAACATTATCACATGATCACTTACGTAAAATTAACACCTGTGAAATAAGATACCTAAGAAAAGTGGCCAACTTAACCATCTGGGGCAAAGTTAGAAATTATATTATCATACAGACTGTAGGAACAACACCATGCAGCAAACTCATTGAGAAACAGAAGATCAAATGGTTTGGTCATTTAGTAAGAATGCAGCCAGAACTACCAATGCAGGCACTACACATGAAAAGATCTGAAGTGAAATCAAGAGGCTGCCCTAGGAGAATATGGACTGATGACATTAAAGAGCTTCTATAGAAGTGGAAATTGATGATGATGAGGAAGTGTGGGTTGAGGTGTTAAGGGGATAAGGATATTGTGTGTGCTGTTTCTGTTCAACTTTGCAAGTTAGTCTTTATTTCTCTAAGGCTGTCTTGAAGCTGTCACTCTGTGGCAGGGTTTTCCCCTTTGTGCCATGCATTTTTTTTATGTGTCTATCAGTGTTAGTTGCAAACCTGGCATTCTTGTCAGGTACAAACCATTATACATGCTCTTCTTTAGTGAATTGTATCTTTATCAACTGACTTGAGAATCAGAATGTCTAGGAGCTGTGTAGTGCCAAACATGATGTAAGGAAGTAAATCATAGACAATCAGCTGAATCATCATCATCATCATCCTCATATATTGACAACAGTGGTGCATCAAGCTATAAACCAGTCGGCACTCAAGAGGTGATGTGGCAACATCACAATACTCACTCTTACTGTCCAGGGCTCGCTCCTTTGGGAATGAGTGAACAGTGCGGAGGCACAAATAGATCTTTATGGTCTGAGGAGAATGGCGCAGCAAGGAGTTACCAGGGGATCTGGCCAACGTTCTGCGCTTTAAAAAAAAAAGGAGAGACAGATGTACAATCAGTTACTGTTACCATGAGAATTGGAACTCTTCTCTTGCTACTGAAGATGGGAATGGAGCGCTTATGGGAGTGTCCTGAGTGCTATGATATTGATTCTTAATTCAACATTAAACTTCCCAGAACATTACCTGGCACCAAATTTAGGCTGGGTCGACCTGTGGGAGCCACCGTCAGTATATAAAAAACAATCTGACTTAATACTGATTCGAACTCAAAACCTTCAGGCCAGCTGGAGAGTGTCTAGTCATTATTCAACTGTGACTCTTAATCAGCCAATTTGTGAAAAACTAATATAATTTTATAGAAAAACAGTGGGGTCACCATGGACAGATAAAACATAAGGAAGATACCTTGAAAGTAGTTAACTCACAAAGAGAACTTATTACCTGCAATAAAAAAAAAAAGATAACATTCTATGGGCACAACATGAGAGGGGGGAGACACAAAATATGGTGTGAAAATATGAAAGTTCAAAGAGACACCCTGGCTCGAAGCGTGAATATCAGGAATGGACCGTCTATAGACAGGAGAGACATCATCAAGGCCATACAAGGCTTTCAGTTTTGTGGTAAATGATTATTCACCGGTGTGTACCAATTGGAGCAGCGAGACAGGAAAACCATGCGGGAGCCACACGTTACATCAACCAGAAAAGAATGGGAGTTGTTAGCCTAAAAACTCTTGCAGACATTCTGAGGAGGAGATCGGAGCACTTATGGTCATGTGTGATGAAGATGACCTCTAAATGAACAAGTTATCAAGAGAAGGCAGATGGAGACTAAAAGGAAGGATACTGGACAGAACAGATACAGCGCAGCCTGCTTAAGACTATCTTGGATGTAATGAATATCTGTTAAAAAATTTGTTTTTCCCCGACAATTATTCTTGTAAACGGTTTTTTTGGTCCGATATTGTGCTACCAGTGCCAAACATGGACCCTTACTACAACTAATGAGTGGAAGATAGTAACTACAGAGATGAGATATCTTAGAAGTGGTGTGACAAGAGATAAAATCAGGAATGAAGAAATCAAAAGAAGACTAGGACTCAAACCAGTCACAATTAATTAAAAAACAACAAATGAGATGGTTTGGCCACCTGATGAGAATGCCCTGGTACTAACTACCACAAATATCCATGCAAAAAGAATATAAAGAACACAAAGCAAGGGGAAGACCATGCAAGATTTGGAGCGACACCATCAGCAGCAACCTAACAGAAATGAACACCAGCTTGTACAATGCACTAAAAAAAAGCACACAAAAGATCCTTACATCTCCATCAAACATCGGTTAGGTAAATGGTGGAATAGAAGAAAAAGAAGAAGAAGATTCTTCTTGCTTGAACTCCTATCCGGATATGAGGACTTTCTGATAAACAGAAACATTTCTTGGGTCCTTGGTGAGTTCTCTGTATCAGATCTGCAAGGTTCAATACGGAAGAACGGAAAAACAAATGACTGACAGTACACAATGTAAGGATGTGGATAGACATTATTACCAACACCACATGGCAGGAACTATAAACAAGTAGTGCATGATGACAATGAATGACAAAAAAACAACTGTCACCATAAAATGTATTGTTTTTGTCAACATAAAGTGTAATGTTTATCAACTGCAGTGGGATATACTGATACTTGGTAATTGCAAAAATCACAATAAAAGCTCACACATTTCTTCAGAAACAATTTCAAAACAGCATGCAGTTCAATATGTGGTCCTGTACATGAAATAAATATTTGGAGCAAAGCTGTAATGATAAATCAACAACAAAATTTATAATGTTCATTAAAAGGCAGGTGCTAAGTATAATAATTTGGGAAAATTAAATGCAATTATCAAAATATATAATCAGTAATGGAAAGGACACAGCAGATCAAATGTTCTGGTTACATAAGCTATATATGTTTATGGGTTAACATTTATTTGTGAAACAATGCACCATGTGGCATTAGCTGCTGACACTGTATCAAGAAACTCACTGTGTTAACATGCGATAAGCTTTTGGTCTGAAAATACTAAAGAAATCTGGCATAATTGTATGCCAGTTTGCAGTAATATATTCATACTTTTTTTCATGTTAATTAACACCTTTCTTGGACAATTTAGCAAAATCTTCTGGGACTGAAAGAGTTAGGTCACATTTATTTTTGTCAACACCATTTTCATTAAACCAGTTATAAAAATTGTACATAAAATACAAAAGTTCAGTCTATGTACGCATAATTATTATACATAATGTGAATAATATACAATATGTACTCTACTGTACATGCTTGGTTGGCACTTTTTGACTTTCCAGACAACAGTGTCACATTATGCTACGAGAAGGCATATGACTCACAGCCCATGGTGATGGCGAGTGAGAGACTAACAAGACCCGCCCATGTTAAGAAAAAATCATTCACATTTAAAGCATGGGATTTCAGGACATTGTTGCCATATTTTATATTTAGTGTGTTTCTTTTCAAACGTTTGGCTCTCATCCTTTCTGCAATTTTCCTTTTTCATTCTCATTCCTTTAATGATTCCCCTCACCTCCTCCCCCCCCCCCCCTCCTCTTTTTTCCCCCTTTTTTTTTCATGCAACACAGTCCTTGGCATTTTGTTCCCATGAATCCACCTCAATACCTATAGCATTCATATCACAGGGGTAGACATCTTTATATCGTAATAGAGAACGGTCTCAGTATCTTCTACCTATCTGTAATTCACTATACAGGGTGTTCTTAGTGACTACTGTTGTACACAGTGTAAACAAAAACACAACCAGAAATTACTATTTGTATTTATTTATTATCAAATGGGGACGTAAAAAAGAAAGAAGAAGTGACAGAATCTTCTTGAGCTTGAGAATGTTATGCCTCATGGCCAGAGCTATTTCCACAAACTGTCTAAGTTAGGATTATTTCTGCCCCCAGCAGAAAACAATTGTTCCATCACTTTGTTGAGGAATCAGACCCAGGGAGCCAAGCACTCTTACCACTTGGCCAGTCACTCCTCAATTCATTCATTATCCTGTTGTGCCACTATATGTCACATAGGGCTCGCAGTCTATTCCTCCATTCTGTTCTATCGTGTGTGAGGAGTTCAATATCATTGATGGAATCCTGTCCAGCAGTTTTGGACTCCTGAATTATAAACACCTAAATACATTAAATAAGCTAGGATATCATAAATATGAACACTGCTGAGTTGTTCAGACCAACCTTATGTTACCAGTGCCAAACTTGAATATTATTAAAGGTTAACCTATATAAAATTAATAAACATTTGTCTGCGAAATGCTACCAACTTATCCATCCAAGACCGAGTGAGAAATTATACTAGCAGATGCCATGCATCAAATTCACAGAGAAGCAGAAGATCAATAGTTTGCCATCTTGTTGAAATGCAGATACAACTACCAGCACAGGCCCAACAAAATGTGTGTCAACCTCTTGATATTGTCTTTCTTTCAACTTTTCAAGCCTCTTGCTTGCTCGCCTTAAAACTTTTCCTCCAATATAATTGTTACAGGAGTAGTGTTATGTCTTTTACTATGGCCGAAATATTTCTCTTCGATACTTCAAGGATTTAGACATTAAGCCACTGAAGCTACTAAATGCAAGTTTCCACCTTTGACTTTCAAACTTGTTCAGCTACCACCATTTTACCTCTTAATCTACAATCCTGCTGCTTCAGTACATAATACCCTTTTCCCCCTCCATTGGGCATATAGGGTTAGACCTATATTTTATAGACCAATCTGCCCTCTGTGGATGAAGTGGTCAACATCACACCAGCCATCTTTATTTCCCAGGACTTTACCTCGTACCAGTTTGACAGGAGGGCAATTGTGGATTTGATCCTATAACCTTAAGGCCCAAAGTGGGCGTCTAGCCGCTTAACCATGCCGTACATTCATAGTAAATTCATATAGACACATTTTTTTCTGGTTTAAACTCTACAGCAAAGTCAAAACTTCACTACCCCCAGAATGAAGACTGTGTTCACCCTCAGCTTAACTCTTTTGATCGCATAAGGTTTTGTGCACAAATTCATTACTTTTATTAAACACTGTCACGAAGCACTTTGACTGTTATAAGAATGAAATATAAATGAAATACACCTCTGTGGTTGCCAGATTTATTTAGTATATACTGACCAAAACTTAAATACAAGAAGACACTTGATATGATGTTTGAAAATGTGTGAGAATAGTCAGTAACACATTATGCAGTGTTTGGGACTGAAAAGAGTTAAGAACAATCAATTATGCAGAACAGTATTCAAATAGCTGATGATACTAAATAAAGTTAAAAGTTAAAGTCGAGATGATCGAATTCATTGCACACGATTTTATCCCATATGGCTCAGTCTCTCGCCGCAAAATGGCTACCCGCTTGCCGAGAGCACAGCGCAGAGCACGAAATCTGTAGCTCCCGCAACAATCCCCAAGGATCTCCGTAAAAATTGCACTCGTGAACTGAAGGGCACATAAGTTAAACGAATCCACATGAACTTCAGAGCGCTAGGCAAACGGCTTGACCACTTCGCCACGGAGACCCCTTAGATGATACTAAGTGAAACTGTTAAACTACCATTAAATAATAATACAAAAAGGTGTGTGTTAAAACATTCAACACATTAAACGGGGTGTAGCTATCTCACAGACGTAGCTTTATACATTAAACTACACATGTGATCTGGGAAAAGGATGGAATATTAAGTTCAAAACAATGTTTGGCCATTGTTAATTTAAATAATGTGGACACAAGTACATTGCACACTTTATTGCCTGGTATATTTCCCTGTATCTCACCTAATATGACTGAGTAATTATTATGTTTCCACGAAAAGGATTTATTTTTATGCTTTATTATATGTTGATTTGTCAGTGTCTATGGCTCAGGCACTGCGACTGCGCTTCGTAATGCCAGGGGCTAGTTCTGATTCCAGCCGTCAGTGATGTGGTAATAGACCATCTTACACTGGTTTCGACAGTGGTATCGATAGCTGACCATTCAGAAAGCAATGGCAAACTAGTGAAGGTAAAATTTGCATAGAAAAACCACAAGAGCCAAATATTAGTGAAGTTGGTAGTGCAACTTCCTGAAAGGACACACAACTAACTCTATATATTGATTTAACTCTGTAGTAATGCACCTGACGAGCTGTACTGAAATATATCAGGCAATAAACTGTAGAGCATTAAGTACCCAAAGAGCAAAATGACACACAAGTATAGTGATCAGAAAAACTCCATGACCGTTTTTGTGTGTGTGTGCATTTGTTTTGTGTGTGGAGGGTATATATTCTGACAGCTGTTGTTGTTGGCAAGGGCGCTGCGTGGTCACGAGGCATGGTGTCCACCTCGAGGTTCCGGGCTCAATCCCCGGTAAGTGCTGGGATTTTTTCACATGGACTTGGACTTCCAGTAATTTCCCTGGTCTCTGGGTAGTGAGATCGGATGCCCATGTGCATTGTTGCACAGGTAAAAAATTACTTTTCAGTTGGATATAAAAAAGAGTAGCCTAATGGCACTGCCCATGCAAAATGTGGAGTTAAAAATCTACCCAAAGTATTTCAGGATCCTCGTTGGTGCTACAGAGCTTGTGCACTGTGCTGAGCTTCTTTGGACTCAGACGGGTTAGAAGAAGAATGGAGCACTTATGGGTTACACCCGTGTTCCATGATGTTGATCCATTGTTCAAAACCTCAAAACCTGTTGTTGGCCTCTTTCCATCATTCCAGAAGATAGTGTTTTATTCTCCTTTAGCAGTTATATCAGTTAAGAATCAACATCATAGCACTCGGGACATTCTCATAAGTGGTCCATCCCCATCTTCAGCAGCAAAGGCAGAGTTCCAGTTCTGAAAGTACCAGTAACAGTCCGACTGTGTGTCCATCTCGCCCCTTCCTTGAGTGTTGAGTGTCAGCCAGCCCGCTGGTCACTCCAAGCTGCCACTGTCCTTCAGGGAGGCATAGGCATCACAGCCCATTAATGACAAGTGTGACTAGCAAGACCAGTTAACATTAAGAAGATTTTTCCACGGTCAGCGCATGCGGTTTCAAGAACATAAATATTCTGACTAATTCTCTCAATATCAAGTCTTTTGCAGAATCGCACTTTCAACATAATCCACTAGAAAGATTCTTACAACTTTTCATGCCTCATGAATTTTAATTAATGCCAAGGGTCCTTCCCCCCAAACCCCAACCTTATATTAGCTGATTTTTGCCACTGCTTAAGGAACCATATTCTCCATTTCTGTTCTTTATAAGCCAATAAAAAATTTGTGGGTTTATTTATTTTTCAAAATCAATAACCTCCTCTTTTGTTCATTTCAAACAGACTGCCTGTATTGACAATGTTGTCTTTTATTATGAATGTCACTGTCCTTTTGTTTTGTTTTTTAAAATAATTAAATGGTCCATGAAGTCAAGTTTCCACAGTTGCTACTCTGGGTCCACTGATTTGTTGAAACATTTTATATTTGGGATGGTCTTGGGGTATGTTTTTTGCTGACAAGAGAACAAAGCCACATTCTCACACGCTAATATTCCAGTTTTAAACTGTGTGTACACATGGCTTCAGAATCAACTAAACTCAATTGTGCTGAACAGGACAGTGATTTGTTCTCATCTGTCCAGAATATAACTAGAGACAAAATGTTACTTCAGTAAAGTAATGATACAGTTCTTCCTTGGGATCATGAAGCTGGGACGCTGGTTTTGGAAACAGCATCTGCTGGGACTACTAAAGTCCTATACGTCAGTGGCAGTCTGCCACACAGTCTACATAAAAGTTCACAATAAAATTATTGTAATAAAATTAATGTATAAATGAGTATTAATTATGTTGGCAACGGCTTTAAAGCTGTTAACGAAGGTTAACAAAACTGCATATAATGGAATTAGCACAACTGGGTGAAATTAAGAGTACACATAGCAAGAAAGAAAAACAGTGTTCCGTGGGGAGACTAACCTTTGTTTAAATAAGTCTAGCACACTATTCGCCTAAAGGTGTGGGAAAAGGGTCCTTAATAGGTCATAGTCTCATCTGTGAAAACAATCAATGGGTAGAGAACAGACACAAGGAGACACCTAGGTTTTCCTGGTTGGTGGGAAGTAACTGGGGGGGGGGGGAGGGGGGGGGGGCTTTGAAGCGTGGGAAATCGGGCCTTTATGCTTGTTAGGGGCAGTGGGTCTATTTTATGTTTCTCTACCAAAAAATGGGGCCCCAGAATCCACATGGGTATTCTAGCTATACTACTGTTGGATGTTAGTAATGTATGGCCTGTCCAGCATCAGTCACTTTCTGACCTTAGAAATGTTTTCATTCCCTCCCTATAATACTGTATTTCCATAAATCAAATTTCTTGGTGAAATAGTGTGTTCAACAAATCTTCTCAGAGTTAATTAACTGGATATTTGTGAAGCAAAATGTATATAACACAATTATTTATCAGTTTAAGACTTGGTGTTCAGTTCCCTCCTGAGCTTATGTTTGAAGTTTGAACAACAGATCAACATCATGACACACGGGTAGTACCCCATTAGTGCTCCGTTTCTTTTTCTAACTCAAGTCTGAATCCGAAGAAGCTAAGCACAGTGCCAAGGCACTGTAGCACCTGCGAAATACTTTGGGTAGATTTTTTACTCTAAATTTTGCCCAGGCAGTGCCGTTAGGCTACTCTTTTAGACTTCTAACTGCCAAGAGATTTTTTACGTGCGCAACAATGCACACGGGCGTCTGATCTCACTACCCAGAGACCAGGGGGAATTACTAGAAGTCCAAGTCCATGTAAAAAAATCTCAACCCTTACTGGGAATTGAACCCAGAATCTCTAGCACTCGAGGCGAACACCATGCCTCAAGACCACTCAGCCCCCCACCCCCCGAACTTACATTCAGAATTAACACTCAGTTTAAAAAAATGTATAATAATATACTAAGTGCTAAGAAATAATAGTTATTTGTAATACTGATGAACAACACATCATCATCTAACACAACTGTGCAAACATAAACAAAAACTGTGTTGAAATGCAAAAATAAAATGATCAGAATGGTACAGAACATTGTGAGTTTAAATGAAGAACAATTTACAGTTATACATGTCTGTTCTGTGAAGGGCAAGTTAAAAAAAAAAGGAAAGAGCCCTTTTCACGCCTTGGGAGCATCTGGCAAATGGGAAGAGCACCCTATGTTTTTACAGACCAATTTGTACTAGGTGGGTAATGTGGTCAGCATTACACCGGCTGTCTTTACTTCCCCAGGATATCCATCCTGGTACCCATTTTAAGCTGGGTCGGCCTGCCACGCCCTATACCATGATAAAAATCCACGCAGCCGGCAGTGGGTTCCTATGTAGGGTACTGCAAAAAATAAATGCATTACTTTTTCAGCATTCTAAGCCTCCTGAGGTTCACTGCTGCAGATATTAGCCATCTACATTCATCTTTGTGATCGGCCTTCTCTTTCCAGTTGGTGACAACAAGTGTTTGTAGATCTGAGTTTAATGCTTTACAGAGTAAATAAATGCCACAGATTTGGACTTTATGTACAAAGCAGCCATTAACCTGGAGACATTCAACAGCAACATGAAGGCACTTTCTGCATAATCAGGAGTAATGTACAAATACAGAGTGGGGATTAGGGGGGGGGGGGGGGGAGGAGGTCTCTGGGGTGAAGTGGTTAAGCCGCTTGCCTGGCTCTGAAGGTTGAGGTTTGGTTTCTCTGACTCCACTATTCAGTTCAGGAATTCAAGTGTTTTGTAAATCACTGGAGGATATTACTGAAGCTTCAAAGTCTCATGCCTTGTATGAATAAATGAACAAACCTTATTTTCAAAGAGTCCAAAATTGGGCATGCGGACCTGTCTTCAATTCAGCCTTTCCAAACACTCATCTTTCACTCAGCAATTCTACTTTATCTGTAAAGTTCTCTCTAAAACAGATGACATTCAAATCCATACCTAATAAACAATTCTAATAAAACATAAATCTCTCAGTTGTGACTCAATTAATCAGTCATTTCCACAGTGATAGCTGGCTGCACTGGATTGTCATCACATTCTGTGTGAGACTCTCTGTAGGCAACAAATATCACTCTGCAGAGACACAGAGAGAGGCCTAGCAAGGGAGAGAGAGAGGAGGGGCGGGGATGGGAAGGGGAGGCCTAGCAAGAAAAAGAGAGAGAGAGGACGGCGAGGGGAGAGGCCTAGCAAGAGAGAGAGGTGGGGGGGGGGGGGGGGGGGCAAGCCATATGAGATGAAATCCAAAATCCGGTGCACTAAAGTCGACCCTCTTGACTTTAAACAAGAGCATTTCCTCTGTTCTCATGATACTATACATAATTTAGAATAAAAAACAAAGCAGATTTTCTAAAGGCAATCTTAGTGCAGATACTGTTAGTGGGGTGGGTATGTGTGTGTGGAAGGAACAAAATTCACATATACTAGATACAAGCACTGTCTTATTCTCAAAAGGGTGGTTGGCATATTGTGTTTTATTTACAGCTAGGCTGCAACATCATCACCGTTCAGCCCCTGCATTCAATTTAAGCTACCTCTAATAAATCACCTGACATGCTTGTTAGGGGAGAGGTTGGTCTATTCTTCCCCTTTCCCCAAACCTGGAGCCTCAGAACCCACAGTGGGAATAAGCGTTCAGAAGTGAACTACATTAAACATTTACTCTCAGAGACAGGTCCTTATACTACGCCTCAGGACAGAACATAACAGACTTAACAAGCACAAGCTTATGCAGAGGCTATGAATAAGTAGTTAACCATTGTGCACTTGTGAGCTGTGTGTGCAGATTACAGAACATGTCCTGCAAGAATGTCCCTTGTACAGCCCATTAAGAAGGTGATACTGGCCCAATGAGACAACATTGCACTCAAAATTGTATGGAACTAAAAGGCAGCTCCTAAAAAACAGCCAAGTTTATCACAAGAACTTGTCTGCCAGTGTAAATCAGAAAGAGAACATAAAAAGAAGAAGAAGAACGCTCAGAGAAATATTCAGTGCCTATTTTAAGCAAGAGAATTTAAGCTAGAGTTGTCTGTGTGTCTAAATAACATCATTTCTCAAACAGGAATAGAATGTGTACCACTATGTTGAACAACTATTATATGTATCAAAATATCATGTGATTATCTGATCAGTTTACAAAAAGAGGCTTTAAAGAAAAATAATAATTTTAGCACCATAATTACAAGTTAGGTGTCCAAAAATATAAAATCACACACCGAAGCAACATTTGCCATCTACAAAAAGAGAAATAAAAAAAAGGGAAAACAAAACGTGACATCTAAAAAAAAAAAAAAAATAATAATACAAACAGAATATTTAGAAAATAAAATGCATAAACATAACCAAAATAATGTTATGTCAAAGGTAATCACACGGCACATATTGTTATGTTAATGTGAAATGCCAGGTTTATAGATAGGTTTGGTATTGAGTTTTAGTACTGGTTAAGGTCGCTCTTTTCGAAAACAATAATTACTTTAATGCAGCAACTGTGCGAGATATGCGGCTTGGTATATTAATCTCGCCAGGTTTATTAATTTGCTTTATATGCACAAAAGCTCTGTGCAATTTAATTACTGTGTATTTAAATAATGTGGACACAAACAATACATTGCACAATTTACTGCTTGGCATATTTCACTGTATCTCGTCAGAAGGATTACTACAAAGTTAAATCAACTTATGTTGTTATTGCTGGCACTTTTCCGTCTTTTCAGATGACAAGGTCATGTTGTGCTATGAAGAGGCAAGGGACTCATAGCCTATTGAGATGGCAAGTGTGACTAGCAAGACCTGCTCAAGTTAAGAAAGGTTTTCCACAATTATAGCATGGGATTTCAGCAACATTGTTGCCATCATTTGTGTTAGTGTTTCTTCTCAAATGCTCAGCTCCCATCCTTTCTGCAATCATTTCTTCCTTCAATATCATTCCCTTCCTGATGTGCCCCCACCATGCAACATGGCGTTTTGTACTGAGTGCACTTCAATACCTGTTTCATTCATGTCTCGCTTGCACACATCTTTATATATCCTAGTAGAGGTTGGCCTAGACATCTTCTACCCATCCGTAATTCACCATAGAGGATGTCCTTAGGGACTTTGCCAACCTCCATTCTCCAGGTGTGACCCAGCCACCTAAGTCTTTGTAGACTGAGTATTGAGAAAACTGCTGTACTATCTGCTCTTTCCAATTCCTCAATGTTTGTGATCTTGTCTTGTCAATACCAAGGAGCCTTCTTAGGCACCTCAATACCTGTATAATTCATGTTCTGCTTGCACACATCTTTATATCATAATAGAGACTGGCCTCAATATGTTCTACCCATTTGTAATTCACCATACAGAATGTCCTTAGGGAACTCTGCCATCCTTCACTCTCCAGGTATAACCCAGCCACCTGAGCCTTCAAAGGCTAAGTATTAGGAAAACTGTTGTAATACTTGCTCTTTCCAATACCTCAATATTTGTGATCCTATCTTATCACTGAATGCCAAGTAGTCTTCTTAGGCACCTCAATACACCTCACTACCTGTATCATTCATGTCCCGCTTGACCACATCTTGATATCGTAGTACAGGTCAGCCTTGACATCTTTTACACATTTGTAATTTACCATAGAGGATGTCCTCAGGGACTCGGCCATCCTCCATTCTCCAGGCGTGACCCAGCTGCCTGAACCTTTGTAGACTAAGCAATGAGAAAACTGTTGTAATACCTGCTCTTTCCAATACCGCAAGTACACATATAGTGAAGCATAAAAATGAATCCTTTTCGCTGAAAGGCATAAACCACACTGTCGAGTTACAATATATCTATCCAACATAAATTCATGATTCGTCATGTGATTACCATGGTAACTTCAAACTAATCACATGATTTATGAATTTCAGTGAAACGGATTCATTTTTCTGCTTCATTATATGTGATTAAACTCTGTAATGATGCATCAAAGAACAACAAATGAATTGGTTTGGACACCTAACAAGAATGCCCTGGTACTATCCGCCACAGGGAGCCACACTAAAACGTTAAAACGGGTATAGAGCGAGTGGAAGACCTCAGAAAAGATGGAGTGACAGCATTAAGAACAGCCTTACAGAAATGAATATCAACCTTAAAAGTGCTCTTGACAGAGCTCATCAACGAACATCACATCCCCCCCCCCCCCGACACTTCGAGAAGGTAAAAGGTAGAAGAAAAGAAGAAGAAGAATAATGCATTTGATGCATTACAGTGAAATATGCCAGGCAAAAATTCTGCAATATACTGTTTGTGTCTGCAATTTACATTTACAATAGTGAAAACATTTTGAACAATTATTGTGATCGGAGTGGCTGGCCAAGTGATTAAAATGCTAGGCTTTCATGTGGAAGACCCAGTTTTGATCCTCGATTAGGGCTGGACATTTTTTGTCGGGGGCAAAACAGAAAAACCCTAACCTGCACAGTTTAAAGTGACTGCACCAGCCATGCAGCTGAAATCATCATTAAGGTCCAATTTTTAACTGTTACCTTTTTCATGAATTAAACCAGCTTTATACGAAAACAACATAAAGTGTGTACCCTCTAAAGATATTATCTAAATAATAGCAGAGGGCGTGGTACCAGAAAGGAGGGACAGGGGCCGACCAACATGAAGATGGGCACAGGATATAAGTGACTCCTTTGGTATGAAAGTACATGAGGTGGGAGAGCTGGCGAGAGACCGAGTTTCTTAAGGCAGACCGTGATGACAGCGACATTCTGCAAAGGACCTGCTACAAGATGATGTTGATGACCATCTAAAGCTCCTCTCCACACACTCAGTGGCATGGACACAATATCTTAAGACACCAGTATATTTTTAATCACAGAACATTAAAACAAAAGTATCCTAATGGGTTGTCACATATCGCTGGCAGACAACAATAAACACACAAGAAGCATATCACACAATTTGTTTCAAACAAACAAAATAACATCGGCCATAATATAAAAATAGTTGTCTCCTCTATGTACATAACACACATTCTTCTTCTTTTTCTTCTGGGGTGATCCTTCAGAGCATAGTCAGCACATTACATTATGGTTAACAGCTGGGCTGCCATTTCAGGCCTTTCGGCTGAAGACATCTGATTACAATAGACCCTTAATTAGTCACTTTTATAACAGGCTTTGGGGGGAGGGGGCAGTGGGTCTTTTCTTTTTACTCCAGAAAAAGGGTCCCCAGAACCCACACAGAGGTAACAAAAATTAATAAACAGCCAAGAGACTCAAAAATATCCAAGCATAATAACAATAAAATACTATTTTAATTTTTAACATGCATTGACTAAACACAATTTATAATTAGGAAGCTCAACAATGCGATAAACAACCCGCACAGATACTTGTAAACATTCTGTCCACTCTTTATTTATGATTACAATTAAAATAAGCACCCTAAGCTGTTGTTGCCCATTTCAACATCCTAGCAGATGGGGGTCTGACCCATTCGTGTTTCACCTTGCAATGCAGTAGTCATCTGTGTCTCCATGCTCAATGTACCCAGTAGTAGTTGATGGGCAAATCTTTCTATGCTCTGCAACTGATGCCAGCATGCTTGCCTCATTTAATACCAGTTTCCAATCGTCAGATTATCATCTGTGACTCCTTTGTTTAAACATCTCATGGAATGCAGCACATTCAGTATGTCCGCCCTGTCCATACTTCTTCTCCAATTAACTACTGTGGGCATGGCTGGTCTGGCAGCTTTTCACTTCCTTCCACCCCGACATATCCTGGAGAGTACAGCCTATATAGTTTCTTGAAGTGGGAATTCTGCATGATGTCAACTCATTCTAGGTAGAGTTTGCCAGTCTGAATCTAATTAACCCTGTCACTCTCAGAAGACTACATCTAGTAACTTCCAACTGTGACACAGTCCCATAAACGCTGACAAATGTATTTTTTTTAATGTATTAGTGACCTGCGTTAGAACTTTTTTTAAAGAGATTGGTGGAATTCCAACAGGTTCATGGCCTTTTTTTTTTTAAAGGGACGAGAGGCATGCTCATTGGTCTGTCACCATCAAAATGTAAGTGAGTTGCTTTCTGCTCCACCAGCCACTTAAGTGCCCCTGTGACAGCTGCTGTTTCTACTGTCATGCTAGAAGTAGTTGAACTGAACACCTGACTTTCTTCTTTTATTGTCTTTCCATTCATCTACGCTATGTATGCACAACTCAGACTGCACCCCATGAATTATCTTTCCATCTTGTTCTTAGTCTACTTTGTGCTTTAAATTCTTCTCCTCTTTTGGTGTATGCTTTGTATGACATGGCGTCACAAGACATTCTCTCCAAGTGGGCAAACTATATTTGTTTTGCTGTTTGTTTGTTTTTTTTTTTGGTGCTAATTGATGTTTTTGTAATTTCAAATTGCTTCTGTGTCAGCTTTTCTTTTATGACTTCATTTATGATTATATCTCGTCTGGTCACTTCTGCAGCCTTGCTAAGACATCTCATTTCCATAGTTACTCATTTTCTTGTATTGGTTTGTGACCACATCTGGCACTGTTAGCAGAGAGTGGGAATAAATAAGCTTTGTATGAAATGTTTCTTTGTGCTGATCAGGATTGTCTTATGCTCTAAGAGGGGGTTATACTTGGCTACTATAAATACACTTGAAACATTATGATCAAAGATGCCCTATATCATCTTCTTCTTTTTTTTTTTTATAGCCCTGTTCTGCCTTTCAGCATCAGGTCTGGAAGAGGCATCAGGTGCGGGCCTTGGTATGTGCTTCACAGATGCTAGTATCTGCGGCCTCAGATATTCCATCTATCCATATCTTGCCTGGATGACCTACACTGATTAAAGAAAATTAACATTTTCCACAGTAACAAGGCAGCACTAGCCAAGTGGCCTAAATCCTTGAACCTAATGACCCTCACCCCCCTCCCCCCACCAACCACAACTTTCCTTCCTCCCTTTAAACTATAAAAGGCAGTTATGGCAACAACAACAAAAAAACAAGACATTAAAAGTACATGGCAAGCTAACAACAATAAACTCAGCTTTATGATTGTTAATTCAAAAAAAAAGACTAACAAAGATCAAATTTAGCTAAGTGGCAAACATGTGTGCTTTAGATGTGATAATTATGTTCAAGAATTATGGATGATAATCTGGTAGTCAGAAATCATTAAAATTCCCCCCCCCCCCCCCCCCCCAGAAAAAAAAAAAACCAAGCTGACAAACATAAACTCAACTGTATGGTTGACATTATTTCAAACTAACCAAAAAATGTAGCTAAACATACATGTATATATTTATAGCTGATGTACTTAAAATTTAAACTTTTGTTCTGAATTATATAAATATTAACCTAATTAAAAATCATCAAAAGTACAAGAATGACTAAGAAGACTAACAGAAATAAATTTAGTTATAAAGCATGTGTGTTTTAGATCTGATACTTATGTTCATGAATTTCTGATAATAATCTGGTACTCAGAGATGTGTATATATACACACACATATATATATACGTACATATATGTGCGTGCATGCGTGTGTGTGTGTGTGTGTGTGTGTGTGTGTGTGTAGCTGATGCATTCTAAATGCGTACTTATGTTCTGAATGATATAAATATTAACCTAATTAAAGATCATCAAAAGTAAAAGACTAACAAGTTATATGAAATGTGTAAAGTAAACTACCTTTTTCAAGCTACAGGCACATCAGGCATATAGCTGAGTAAAGGACCCTTTTAAACACCTTCAGGCATATAACTGAGTAAAGGACCCTTTTAAACACCTTCAGGCATATAGCTGAGTAAAGGACCCTTTTAAACACCTTCAGGCATGTAGCTGAGTAAAGGACCCTTTTAAACACCTCCAGGCATATAGCTGAGTAAAGGACCCTTTTAAACACCTCCAGGCATATAGCTGAGTAAAGGACCCTTTTAAACACCTCCAAGCATATAGCTGAGTAAAGGACCCTTTTAAACACCTTCAGGCATGTAGCTGAGTAAAGGACCCTTTTAAACACCTTCAGGCATACCTATATTGTAGAGAACATTTGGCACTCAGTGTATGACATGGTTAACATCACACAAGCTGCCTTTACTTCTTAGGACTGTACCTAGCACCCATTCAAGGCTGGGTCAACCCGGCTCTGTTAGGACCTGAACCCACAATCTTTTGATCCGCAGGTGAGCAGCTAGCGGATACACTACAGCGGCCCTCTAGACATATAGTGTCAAATCTATATTTTGTGACCAATCAGCGCTAGTTGGGTGATGTGGTAAACACTATGCTGGGCTTCTTTACTTCCTAAACATTTTCTGACACCCATATTAGGCTGGGTTGAACTGATAGCTAAGGCCACTGCTGAAAAAATTGAACATTTGAACCCTAAATCTTCAGGTAAGCTGGCAAGTGTCTACCATGACTCCCAAAGCTAATTCGTGAATGCTGATGCAAGTTCGATTTGATACTGCTGTTCTAGAATGCCTGATACTAAACTGACAATTCAATAACATCAAAAGACTAGGTGACAAGCAAATGAACCCCCTTTTTACATTAGTGGCACACTTAGCATATGAAGCCAGATTCACGGGTGTCATGGGGCAATATGGTCAGCACCAGCTGGACCTTCTTTACTTCCTAAGTTAGTTAGTTGATTGACAGATTATCCTCACTGCACATCGGACAAGTCCACAAGCGCTCAGATCCCATCTTTAGTATATCCCTCAGCCTGTGGTGACTGATAACAATAGTTCTGTGTTGGTTTACTATTCTTCTTTGGCTACTTGTTTTAAATTCCTAAAACATTACCTAGTACCTATCTGAGGCTGGGTCGACCTAGAAGCCAAGGTCAATTTTGAGATATAAACTGCCTTAATGCGGATCTGAACCCTTAGAAAACTTAGCCATTTAGTGGATGCTAATGATTTTTAGAGTTGATAATTACCTTCAAGGATACTTAATAGTAACCTGGTAGTTAAAGATCATCAAAAATACTAGGATTCAAAAATACATTTTAAGACATGGTAAATGCTCATTGATCTCGACACACCTGTTTAGAAAAAAAAATTTATTCTAATTGGTTAATTAAAGAAGGTCACCATACAACATGTTGTATTTGTTTATATCACTATTCAGTTTGATGTTATTGGCAATAGCAGCAGCACAAGATTCCTGCTCGCTAGACAGCTTGTTCTCCAGTTCTCTTATCTGTGACCTAAACTCCACCTCCATTGTTTGTATCCGACGCTCGTATTTCTCTTTCATGTCCTCGATTTGTGCTGTTAAAGCTGTGACTTGTTTTCTGTAGTGGTCTTTCTGCCGAGACAACTCTTCCTTCAGTGCGGTAATCTGGTTATGGAGATCACTGACACTGGGACCCACTTTTCCATCAGTCTCAGTGACATGAGAAGCTTTTAGGTTGGATTCAGCAGAGGAATGATCTTCAGATGTGATTGAATCTTGAGATGAGGTGACAGAAACAGAGTTAAGTAAGACTGATGGGGCTGCATTGTGAACAGTAACTTGAGCAAGGGCAGTTAATATATCATCAGAGTTAACTCCCTCTGAAGAACCAAAGTCGTATATTGATTGGTCATTTGTATCAAACACTGCAGCTTCTGGCCTTTTCTTGTTACTTATAAGTCTATTTCTGGTTATTTTAGACTTTGTTCGCCTTGGAGGCACTGGAGGAATACTGGGGCTTGTGTTTGGAGAAGTAGGTGTGCTAAAAGATCGGCTAATCGCTGCATGCTCCTTCAGGTCCAACCGTAGGTTTCTCTTTTTTTCAAGTGCAAACTCAGCTGACTGAACAAACACACTTTCAGCATCAGAAGCTCCTTCCCTGAGATCACAATTGTTCTTGCTGTGCTCAAGTGAGTAGTAGTCCTCTGTGATTTTAACAGAATCACTAGATCCTGTGCTGCTTGCTGACTCGATAGTTAATTCTATCCCTTCCAGGTCCAGTATGGCTGATGAATTGAGCGGTAGAGCAGCAGGGGTGTCAATGATGCGGGACATACGCAGCAAGTCGGCAGTTGGAACATTGTTACCTAGACTGCCTCTGTCACTGTATTCTAGCATGAAGACCTATTGAAAAGGAAATACCACAAAATATTATTAGTGATAGTTAATCAAGCTAAAACAGGGAATGAAATAGTACATAGAATAAAATGGTGGTAGGCACTGCTATTAAT
Organism: Candidula unifasciata; assembly: GCA_905116865.2. NCBI lineage: Eukaryota > Metazoa > Mollusca > Gastropoda > Stylommatophora > Geomitridae > Candidula > Candidula unifasciata. The sequence continues at coordinate 95,772 of CAJHNH020005445.1, forward strand.
AATAGTTAATCAAGTTAAAGCTGAGAGGATCAACTTCCCTGCATTAGATATTTATACCACATGGCTCAGTCTCTTTGCACAGACTGGTTAGTCCTCTGCCGGGAGTGTTGCACAAAGCATCAACTCCACAGCTCCATTGATGATCTCCAAGGATCTTCACAAAAATGTCACCCATGAGCCCAAAAGTGAAATCTATACTGGCTAGGCTCCTGTTTCCAGGATGACTACAAAGCGATGTGGATAGGTCTTAACCAGCATGAGCCCCGGCCCTCGTGAAGCACCACACATGGTTCAGCAACTCTGCATCAATCGGTGATGTGGTCAACATAAACACTCAATGGGTGATGTGGTCAAAATTAAAACTCAATGGGTGATGAGGTCAAATAAACACTCAGCAGGTGATGTGGTCAACATAAACACTTAATGGATGATGTGGTCAACATCAGCAATCAATGGGTGATGGGGTTAACACTGGCACACAATGGGTAATATGGTCAACATCGGTCTTCAGTGAGTGATGTGGTCAACATCAGCAATCAGTGTGTGGTGTGGTCAACATCAGCACTCAGTAGGCGATGTGGTCAACATCAGCACTCAGTAGACGATTTGGTCAACATCAGCACTCAGTAGGCGATGTGGTCAACATCAGCACTCAGTAGGCGATGTGGTCATCATCAGCACTCAGTAGGCGATGTGGTCAACATCAGCACTCAGTAGGCGATGTGGTCAACATCAGCAATCAATGGGTGATGGGGTTAACAGTGGCACACAATGGGTGATGTTGTCAACATCGGCCCTCAGTGGGTTATGTGGTCAACATGAGCACTCAGTGAGTAATGTGTTCAACATCAGCACTCAGTAAGTGATGTGGTCATCATCAACAATCAATGGGTGATGGGGTTAAAAGTGGCACACAATGGGTAATGTTGTCAACATCAGCCCTCAGTGTGTTATGTGGTCAACATTAGCACTCAGTGAGTGATGTGGTCAACATTAGCACTCAGTGAGTAATTTGGTTAACATCAGCACTCAGTGGGTGATGTGGTCAACATGAGCACTCAGTGGGTGATGTTGTCAACATCAGCACTCAGTAGGTTATGTGGTCGACATCAGCAATCAATGGGTGATGTGGTCAACAATCTAGGGTATCCAACTGTAAAAAGGCTGTTAATATGCTCAATATGCACAACAGAATCTCCGCCTTTTTCACCCTTATCTAAAAAGGCTGAGCATCCAATTCACTACCCAGAATTCCAGAGGCAGCAGAGTAAGACAACAGAGAGATTTTCTGCAGGAAATACTTCACTGCCAAATTTACTTAATGCAACCATGTTAAAGTGTACATCACTGCTTGATGGATAAAATCTGCCAATAAGGAAATGATATTCCCTGTAATTAATAATAAAACAACTGGGAAAACAAACATGCTGTACCCTAATAAAAGAACAATGGAAAACAAAAACTAGACTGTACCTGTGGATAAAAATTTAGCAGCATGTAGACTAGGTTTTGCCCAAGATCAGCTGTACAGAGAAAGAGTTGTGAATTCTCTTTATCAATATGCCTGATCAGGTTGTAACCAAATACTGTTCCCAGGCTCATCATAGACATTTTGTTGGTGGGTTCATGGAGCCCAACCTGCAACAGATTTAAAAAAACACATTGTGTTAATCTTACTTAGGTAGTTAGTTATGTTAGTTTTTTAGTTTTGTTAGCTATTTAGTTGGTTAGTTATTCAGCTAGCTAGTTATGTTAGTCAGTCAGTCAGTCAGTTCGTTAGTAAGAGTTGGAGTTTAGTCAGTTAGCTGGTTAGCTAGCAAGCAATGTTAGTTAGTTATTAGCTAGTTAACTAACTAACTAGTTGGCTGGTTGGTTGGTTAGTCAGTCATGGTTCCAACTTCATGGCAAACAGGTAACCCCATGATTGCTCTGTTCCTGTGCCAGCGGAAATCACACCGAAAAGCCTGTCTTTGTCTCATGTGAAAACTAGTGAAAACAGATCAGTCCAAGAAGTTCACACACATATAGTAAATGCATAAGGCAGCCTCCTAATGTGCCAACATTAACAGTCTCCCCCCACCCCTAGCACAACTGAAACTCTTTGCTGATGGACAAATTAGCATATGCACTCTCAATACCGTATAAAGTACATGCCAGTTTAAACATAATTAGGCACCCCACCATTTTAGTGCACTTCACAACATAAAACCATTACCGGAAGGAAGAAAACATTCCACATGAAAGCTGACAGGTCGTACCAAGCACTGGGCTCAGCAACTGCGTGATGGAACTTCTTATTTCACAGTTATGGGCTATAATCTGGAGGCAAGGTAGCTTAGCGGTTGGTGTGAGGCCATCTTCAGGTTAGTGTGTACACTTTACCTCTTTAATGTTTTGTGAAGAGGCAGTGTCAGTTTACTTACGACAGATCCATAGGTGCTTAGTCTCTCTCTTAACAAGGCAGTCCTATCGGTTCAATCCAGAACAAGGAAAAACAGATCTGTGGTATTACGTAGTCAGGTATAAATGATAAACCATCCATACATTCTTGTCTCATCTCATCTTGATCCTCCTGTACCTTGAGATGTTGAGGTGAGGTACAATTTGTGGTGAAAGTGCTTGTTTGTGCACTTTATAACCTGGGATTCCCAGAGACTCTGTTATTCCCTCTTTCCACTGTTTGCACTGTCTACCTCTTTTTCGCTTCCCACCTGGTCTGAACATCACTGCTTGCTGTGGTACACTGTTGGCATCCATGTTATATGGCCTAATAATTTCACTTGTTGTTTTCTAATGAAATACAGAGCTGCTACTACCTCTATTTTCCTTTAGAATTAATTGTTTCATATCTCTTCTGAGCCCTAAGCAGGAATCTTATTTGAGTTGTAATATTTTTCTATTCTCTTTTTTTTTTTTTTTTTTTCATTGTCCAGGTTTGGCATTAATAGCAACGAACTGGCAAGAAGACCAATTTCTATTTGTTGCAGTCTTCTGGTTTCCAAAGATAACTTGTACCTGTATAAGGCTGGATCAATTAACAGCTGGACTGGTCAGCAAAGCAAAGATATCCTGCAATCACTGGTGACTGAATCCCACACTAATAACAACTAAACCTAAATAACTCCAACAAATTATTATCAAATCTTAAGTGTTTGTAATCAATTCTTATTATCAAGCATTCATAGATCCTGGGTCATTAGCATCCTTTGGATACTTTCTCCAGTGTAAGTAGTTGTATTTGGAAATAAACAGGCAGACAGACTGGCTTGTGCTGCACTTCTGGGTGGTAACCAATGGACGCCAAGCTAGATAAGGATCAAGGCCCTTTGGGAGGTAGTGAACAGCATGGAGACACAAACAGATCACCACAGTGTGAAGATAATGGTGCAGCTGGGAGTGACCAGGAGATCTGGCTGACTTTCAACACCCAGGTGAAAGGTAGACAGACACACAATCAGACTGCTCCCGGTACCATTTGAACTGGAATTTTGTACAGCAGCTGAAGATGGGGATGGCTCTTCTTCTTATTTTTCATGCTGCTGGCTACAGACACCAGCGGAAAGTTCTAACTGTTTGCCCACTTCTGGGCTAAGGTCCTGTTCTAGAACTTTGGGAAACTTGAGATTAACATGCACATTTGTTTTACAGATTTGGCTTTCTTTGTAAGCAGACTGCTGATTCCTCACCTCTCATGCCCTTCAATTTCGAAAGAAATATCCCTAATTAGTAGCCTTTAACGACATGATTGTTAGCAGTGTGGGGGAGGGTATATTCTTCCCCCCCCCCCTCCCCCCACTAAAATGGGCCTGGAACCCACAATGGAATGAGTAGGTCTGAGGATTCTAAGAATACATGTGAAAATGAAGGATTCTAAAAATACATGTAAAAATGAAGCATTCTAAGAATACATGTGAAAACGGAGGATTCTAAGAAAATATGTGAAAACTGAGGATTCTAAGGATACATGTGAAAATAAAGGATTCTAAGAACACATGTGAAAATGAAGGATTCTAAAAATACATGTGAAAATTAAGGATTCTAAGAATGCATGTGAGAATGAGGGATTTTAAGAATTCAAGTGAAAATGAAGGAGCATATTATTATCATAATTACCTCTCTCAGAAAGCGACAAACGTACTTCAGTACAACATAATTGTCTCTTGGAATGAGTTTCATGGAATCGGCCAACTCCTGGACACATTTTTCTCTAGCTGATTCATCAGCTTCCTCCATAAAACGTAAAGCAATGTTCATAAACTTTTGAAACAATTGGCAAGGGATCAGAGACTCTGGCAGGTCTCGAAGGAATGTTTTCAATACTGACGCAACTATATGCACATCTGTGTTTTCCTCTTCAAAATTAATTTTCTGCCCCCGTTCAAATCTGGATATAACATCCTTAATGGCAGACTGACGTCCTGGCAATCTGAAAGAAATGTGTGGAAACCAAATATTAATAGTACATAAATCAAGCCTGTTAAACATACGCAGTCAACATAAAGGTAAACAAAGTCAACTAATGACAGTTATCAGCAAAAGGGTGTGAATTATTAGGCCACGATAAAAACTAGATAATGCCCACAGAAAAAGGTGGTGTGTTCTGCACTTTAGGCACAATCCCCTTCCGCACCAGTTTAACTCTCCAGACAATGTCCAGGAAATTGTGAAATTTATTTGAAATCCCTTTTTTATTTTCGTCCAGAATAAGCAGGTGTCAAAGCCAGTGACCACCAAAAACAATCTGGCAACACTAGTGCCAGGTAGTGGGAGGCCTGCAGTTCTAGCAGTGTACTATAGATGGTGGGGTCATACAGACTCTGACATCTAGACTATGCTGCACTCTAGGCATCAGTTCTGGGAAATTTGTTTTCTCTACCACCAATGTAGTTAGCTTTCGTTATTTACTTTTTTTTTTTTTTTTTTTGTGTGTGGTCAAAAGTGCCAGGTGGTCCTAAGTCACAAGTCGAGGAGAAGGTGTATTGCATATTTTAAAGTATAACTTATCATTTTAAAAAGAACTGAAAAAAAATTATTTGCTGGTCCCAAGAAAGTTTACTGCAACTGACTGTTTATGTTGGTTGCTGTGATTTGACTGAAATGTACTGACTGTGTCCAACTGCTGAATCAGACTCTGTGTAAACTATGCAGTTGACTGCACATGTGAATGCCAAAGCCTGTCCCTGACTTGATTTGTCTCATATATCTGATGAGCTATGAGAGGTTCTGGCAGATGCTCGAGGCTCAGAGGAAAGGCAAGAAGGTTGTTTAATCAGAATGCTACTGGCACCATTAGTATCAGAACTCTTCGCTGGCTGCTGAAGATGGGGACAGAGCACTTATGGGAATGCCCTGAGTGCTGTGATGTCGGTTCATGAATCAACTCAAATCAGCTCATATATCTTATATATTAACTTACACCAGTTTGGTCACCTAACCCTGACTATGTGAACACACAATGGTAACATTGATGCTACTGTATATTAAGAAAATGACAAGCCAAAAAAGTATCTATGTCACATAGGGAATGCATGAGAAATTGAATAAGGCATTACTGCAGATATAACCAGTATCCTGCATCTGTTGAGAAGACTAAGCCTGCCTCTTTAAAACATTAAAGAGTCAAGGCGTAAACACTAACCTGAAGATGCCCTCCACATCAAGCCCATACTTGTACAGGTATTCAACACATTCATTGACAATGTAAGGTATGCATACTGGTCTTCCAGAAAGTCTCTCCCAGTACAGGATTTCATCCAGAGACTGACTGAACAAAGCTAAAATAAATAATTTATGTTTGTTTGTTAATAAGATATCATCAGTCTTTTTCTTCTTCTTCTTCTTCTTCTTCTTCTCCCTCTCTTACACCAGTTTTCTCATTAAGGTGATTGAGTGTAATGTAAGGATCTTCTGTGTGCTCATTTTAATGCATTGAATGTTGAATTAATGAACTGACATTATATAATGCAGGACACTCCCATAAGTGCTCTGTCCCCATCTTCAGTAGCAAACAAAGAGTTCCAATTCCGATGACATCAATAACTGTCTGACTGTATATCCATCTCCCCTTTTCCTTAAGTGTTGAGCATCAGCCAGATCCCCTGGTAACTAAGGGTTTCTAGACATTTGAGATTACCATTTAAGAATTTTATTCATAATTTGGCTTTTTTATTATTTTTTAAATTTAATTTATAAAAATAAGATTGAAAATGTGTTAAGTAGTAAGCCTCAACAACAGCCCACTGTGGTGTTTAGATGTCATATCAGGCTCGCAGTAAATTCCTTCATTCCGTTCTTTCCCAAACAAGCATCTCTAGTCTTTCATTAATGTTAATTGTAGAATTTATCTCAGCCTTCCTCACTTCTTCAGTGTATTTATTTCCCATTTCAGTGCCTGTCTGAGATTTCTGTATCCGCTTTGTCTCCCTTCTTTGTTTTATAAATGTTGAAATCAGCGGCTGTCCAGACATTTCTCTGATTTCTTTCCCTTTCTTGAATTCATGCTATGCAGTGTTCATCAATCTCCTCAGCCATTTGCTTTCAAATGTTTTTAACTTCAGTTCCATGTTTTTAGTAGTTCTCCAACTAAAATTGAAAAAAACATTAGGACTAAAAATTACATAGCTAGATTTTTTAAACTGTATAAATGAGATTTTCATATTTTGTTGAGACTTTTAAAAGCCGCTGTTATCTTGCAAATGCATACCATAATAGTAGTAATATGCCTACATGAATTATAGTTTGTTAATTTTTGTTATTTATAAAATAAATAATACTGAGCCTGTTTACTTGTAAGTCAAAATATATAACACCGAGCCTGTTTACTTATTTTGTTAGTATTCTGTGTATATATGAATGTAAGCCAAAATATAAAACACCGAGCCTGTTTACTTATTTTGTGAGTGTTTTGTGTATATATGAATGTAAGTCAAAATATATAACACCGAGCCTGTTTACTTATTTTGTTAGTATTCTGTGTATATATGAATGTAAGCCAAAATATAAAACACCGAGCCTGTTTACTTATTTTGTGAGTGTTTTGTGTATATATAAATGTAAGTCAAAATATATAACACTGAGCCTGTTTACTTATTTTGTGAGTATTCTGTGTATATATGAATGTAAGCCAAAATATATAACACCGAGCCTGTTTACTTATTTTGTGAGTGTTTTGTGCACATATAAATGTAAGTCAAAATATATAACACGGAGCCTGTTTACTTATTTTGTGAGTGTTTTGTGCACATATAAATGTAAGTCAAAATAGATAATACAGAACCTGTTTACTTATTTTGTGAGTGTTTTGTATATATTAAATTTAAGTCAAAATAGATAATACCGAGCCTGTTTACTTATTTTGTGAGTATTTTGTGTATATATAAATGTAAGCCTAGGCTGGTTGAGAGCCTTGGCTTCACTGGGGGATAAAGGCAGAAGAAGAACAGCTCTTGTCTGAACTACATTACTTTTTCTTCTTTTCTCTGCTCCTGGAATGCCTCGTGGCATCAGGGCTAATGTCCCTTTCATTCTAGTCGGTTCATGAGATCTCTTTATTTTCTACAAGCACTTAGTGAGCCACTCTCGGTTTGCTGGACCAGTCACAATGCTTTCAAACTTCCTAGAATGTCACTCTTGAACTAGACTATCAAAGACTAGTTTAAGACAAATTCCACCCTAGGATGTCCGAAACTTACCCCGGTTAGAAGCTACCACATCCGGCTGTATATTCAGTCCTGACAACTGAATCACGGTACATTTTTTAGGAGTCCCCCCCCAAAATAAGTTACTGAAATCGTTTCCATGTTGCATTGTGTGACATTTTAATATGCTTACAAAGTCCTGTGTTCTAAACGTATTCGCATTACAAATCTACAAGCGTATATTGTGAAGTGGATATACAGCAATTTTAATTATAATTCACGGAAGACAGTCGTGTTGTGATGTGTGTGTCATGTCACTGTTTCTAGTCAGTAGTTTGGACTTTTGGGAACTGGCTGTTCATTCTTTTTCTACTTTGAATGTAGAAATCAAATTGTGAATAAATTGATTCGAGATATTTCGGAGCTCTGGGTAAGTGCATAAAACTATATTTTATTTACTAACTAACTTCTCGCAGCAAGTCACTCTTTGCCTCTTTACTAATTGTTGACTAACAGTATAATTATATGTTGTAGAAGTACACTAATAATATTAATCCTTAACCATTTGACTGATGCTTCGCTGACACTGGCTGTAAACTCTTGCCGAAACTTCTGGTTGTTCATCCACTTCTTATGCATATTTGCAGTTGCTTGGTCTGTGTTAATTTTTGTAAATTGGCTTTTGCATCGCGGACACTGGCTGTAAACTCTTGCGGAAACTTCTGGTTGTTCATCCACTTCTTATGCATATTTGCAGTTGTACGGTCTGTGTTCATTTTTGTAAATTGATATGTGTATGTTGCTCAGCAATTTGCAGTTATATGGTATTTTTTAATTTGCTTTAATTACTTATAAAATAATATACCATTCATGATACTTATACACGTTGTTGCATGCAGTAATTAGAAATATGTGTGATGTTTTTTTAAAACAGTTACCAAAAAATTCGCAATGATAAGGAGTTGATTTCATCCAACAAGATGAAACTGGACAAATTTGTTTGTGCTGTTTGTACCTTGAGGATACATATTTAGTAGTGCTATAAGTACTGTTAAGAAAACTACTCTGGGTGAAAAAAGTATTGCACATATCAATTTCATACTGATTGTGCTTTTTTACTAATTATTAAATAACAGTATAATTATACAAAGGTCACACCCCCCCCCACACCCCCGCACTGATATTTCTTTACTTTTGCTGGAACAACTTGTAGTTTATATCTAAACGTTATTGATGTTTATGTTCATGTTGACTGTAGCAAAAGCATTTTTGTTTGTCTGTAAGAGCCTTTATTGTTATATTTAATTGGCACACTTATTTACCTTAAAAATGACGTATAGTTCTATAAAATATGTAGAAAATTAATGAAACTGTAGTTTAATTTGTTTATACATCTCCTCGATAAAAACTGTTAACACAGAGGGACTCAATTCTTGCACAAGCACGGGAATCCCTGTTGACCCAATTGGCCTATTTATATCTAGAGTTGGCCGTGGAAGCTACATTACTGAAACCATTAAATTTACAAAAGAACAAACAAAATGTCTTGAAATATTAAATTTTTATTTTGTTGCACTGTCTAATGGATTTGAGGCGTGGAGTTTCTTACAATCGTTTAAAGAAGAAAATGTAGGATCTTGAGCTGAAATGCTATAGAAAGATTCTAAGAATACCATGGACGAAGAAGAACAAAAATACTGACATCCTGAAAGATCTAAATAATGAGTAGTACTGGCTCACAAACAGCATCTTGTCTCAGGAAATAAAATAATGTGACCATATCAAACATCACAATAGACTGGAAATAATAGTGATGGAGGGCAGTGCACCTGACAAGAGAAGCAGAGGCCAAACAGCACGAAGATAAAGAAGAAGAAAAAGAAGAAGAAGAAGAAAAAGAGGAAGAGATGGAAGAGGAGGAAGAGGAAAGAGGAGCAGGAAGAGGAGAAAGAGGAAGAGGAGAAGAGGAAGAAGAGGAGGAAGAAGAAGAAAAAGAAGAAAAAAAGAGGAAGACATGGAGGAGGAGGAAGAAGAAGAAGAGGAGGAGGAAGAAAATGAAGAAGAAGGAGAAGAAGAAGAAGAAGAAGAAGAAGAAGAAGAAGAAGAAGTAGTAGTAGTAGTAGTAGTAGTAGTAGTAGTAGTAGTAGTAGTAGTAGTAGTAGTAGTAGTAGTAGTAGTAGTAGTAGTAGTAGTAGTAGTAGTAGTAGTAGTAGTAGAAGTAGTAGTAGTAGTAGTAGTAGTAGTCGTAGTAGTAGTAGTAGTAGTAGTAGTAGTAGTAGTAGTAGTAGTAGTAGTAGTAGTAGTAGTAGTTGTAGTAGTAGTAGTAGTAGTAGTAGTAGTAGTAGCACCAGCAGTAGCAGGAGCAGCAGCAGTAGTAGAAGTAGTCTACTGAGGTAGCATTGCCTAAAACGAGACCATTTAAATATTGTATTTACCTCCTCCTTTACTCGCATACAAGGCTCTTTTTAAGGCATGCAGCCAGATCTTTTTCTCTTCTTCAGTTTCAGCACACAATGATAAAGTTTCAGTTGAACCTTTGTCATGACCTACAAATATATTTTGTAATACAAGCAAAATTATTAATTATTCAAAAAGCAAAATTGTTGGTACTTCCCTTTTAATTCATCCCAAAAAAAGGAAATCTGGGAGTTCCGGGGATAGTCCAAAGACTTCATGTGTTAAAGACATAAGTGCTAAATATAGCTACCCTTAATATAGGTACCAGGTTTGTTTAGGGTGAATTAAAATTAAGTACCAGATCTTCCACTATAGTAGTTTGCTTATTTTAAAATATTACAAAATGTTTCCATTACTTTATATGAGCAATCTTTATGACAAAGTGTGACTGCAAATCGTCATGTAGCAGGTCCTTTGCAGAGCCTCACTCTCATCACGGTCTGACTGAAAGAAACTCGGTCTCTCGCCAGCTCTTCCGCCTTGTGTACTTTCATTTTTTAAGGAGTCTTTTATATCCTGTACCCATCTTCAAGTTGGTCGGCACCTGCCCCTCCTTCCTGGTACCATGCCTCCTGTTATTATTTTTCCAATCCGTCATGGCACTTGATATTACCAAAAAATGTCTGTTACCGAGACAAGATGATGTTAATTAGCCAATTTTCCTTGACGTTCAGATCTGTTAAAATGTCACTATTTCTTCTCCATAATACGTTTCTTTGAATAATAATGTGGTAGTTTCCCTTTGATTTCCACAAATCTTCATACTTCTGTGAATATCTCAGATCTAATCCCATAATTAATGCTTACTGATTTAAGAATCAACATCATAGCACACCCCGGGCATACCAACAGATGCTCCGTCTCCCGCAGCAAATGACGTAAAGTGAAGATGCTAACTGTTCCCGTAGCACACTGATTATACAAATGCGGATCTTTTCCTCTCATTCGTCCCTCCTTGCCGGTGCCATGCTTAATTCCTCGTTCACATAGTTCCATAATAAATCCTTAAACAGACTTCAGTTCAGCCAGTTCAAAACCTGTATGTGAATGTGCATGCTGGCATATATTAATGCCAAGCATGTGTAACTTGCCTGACTTATTTTTCTATAAACTTAGTAGTGCAAGACTATAATCGTATAAATGAGAGGATGAATGCTAGTATGTCAGCCAGGTCCATTGCTTATTAACTTTTCCACAGCAACTTCACAGGTAGGCTCAATGGGTCAGGCCACTGGTCTTCTGCAGCGTTACCACCTCAAGGAGGGAAATCAAACAGGAGAAAATCACTGAAACTCTGTTCAACCAAAAATCAAAGAAATATTAGGTCCCCTCTATGGTTTTAGAGTAGCCCACTGTCTAGTGTTGGAAAACGTAAATTAAAGGATTCTTTTCCACGCCTGACGAACTGGATATGTAGGGCCAGACCTATATTTTAGAGACCAATTGGTTCTTGCGATCAGTATCGTGCCAGCGGCCTCAACCTCCCAGGATTTTTAGTTGGTATCCATTGAAGGCTGTGTCGACCTGGGAGCCAAGGTCATTTTTTAAGGACGTCCAGCACCACGTGGATGTGAACCTACGAGCTTTAAATCTACATGCAAGTGCCTAGCCACTACACCACAGCAGCATCTAACGTGAGGTGGGATTTTTTTTTTTTTTCAAAATCTTTTTCCTCTTATGCTTTCATTCCCTGATACAAAAGGGAAGCCCATTTTTTTTTTTAGCTGTGCTGTCCTCGGTGAATCCAGCCAATGTCTTGAAGACCAACCCACCTGGATCTTTCTGAGAACTCTTATTACGTCACTGAGAAAGCATACCTGGCTGAACGTCTATGTTTCCAGAAGGGCCACTGTTTTAGTTACTACCACAACTATAAAACGAGCATCAGAGCTGAGTTAAAAAGAGATATCCCAGCAGTCAGGACATTCCCATAAGTGCTCCGTCCCTATCTGCAGCAGCCAACTTGGAGTTTCAATTCTGATGATACCACACAAAAAACATTTGTGAAAGGGGCCAGGGGTGCCAGATATGAATTTGAGAAAATGACACTGGGTGTCCACCTACCCTACTGAGCATTATTGAGTTGTTCCACACAGGTATGAAAGGTACAATCAACTTTGATAACATTGGAGAGGTTTGTGATCAACAATGGAGTGAAGCAGAGATGTGTACTTGCTCATACCCTTTTTGGAATATACTTCTCACATCTTTTGAAACATGCCTTTCAAGATCAGGAGAGTGATATATTAATCCATTCTCGATCTGATGGCAGCCTTTACAATGCTCGCAGGCTGAAGACCAAAACCAGGATAAGAAATTTACTTATCAGAGAGCTGCTGTTTGCAGATGATGCAGCAATAACCACACACTCAGAGGAGGTGCTGCAATGTTTACTGTCTGCATTTTCTGATGCGTGCTGTGAATTTGGACTAACAATCAACAAAAAGAAGACAATGGTTATGATGCAAGGTGTTAATGACAGACATGCAGTCTACATTAACGGTGAAGAACTAGAGACAGTTGACCATTTTACCGATCTGAGATCCACAGTGAATAACAAACTATCACAGGACCAAGAAATCAACATCAGGATCGGTCAGGCAGCAAAAACAATGAGCAGATTGACAAGAAGAGTTTGGGAGAAAAGAAAGCTCAGGATTAAAACAAAATCTCTTGTCTACCAGGCGTGCATTCTCAGCACTCTGCTTTGTTGAATGCTGAATTAGGAATCGACATCACCGCACTCAGGACACTCCCATAAGAGCTACGTCCCCATCTTCAGCAGCAAGCGAAGAGTTAAAATTCCGATGGTACCAGTAACTGTCTGATTGTATATCCGACTCACATCAGGGGAAAGGCGAGACAGATATACAGCATTCTGCTTTATGGCAGTGAAACTTGATCAACATATTCGCACCAAGAGAAACAGCTAATAGCTTTCACATGCGTTGCCTAAGAAGAGTACTTGGCATTCAGTGGCAGGAAAAGATCACAGATACTGAGATATTTGAAAGAGCAGGCATTACAACTGTGATCTTAATACACAGTCTACGAAAGATCAGGTGACTAGATCACACCTGGATAATGGAGGACATCCTCTATGGTAAATTAGAAACTGGTAGAAGATGTAGAGGTTGACCTTTACTACGATATAAAGATGTGTGCAAACAGGAAATGAATAATACAGGTACGGAGGTGGACTGGGGGAGCAAAATGCCATTTACCACGTTGTGTGGAGGGCACACATCAGAAAAGGAATGAGAATAAAGGAAAAAATGACTGTAGAGAGGATGAGAGCTGAGCGTCTGAGAAGAAACAGACTAAACATAAATGTTGACAACAACAGCCCCAAAATTCCACGCTATAATTTTGGACTTTCTTAACGTGGGCAGGTCTTGCTAGTCACACTCGCCATCGCCATGGGGTGTGAGTCCAATGACTTCTTATGGTGCAATATAACACTATTGTCTGTAAAGATGGAAAAGTACCAATCAATCGATTGTACCTAGGATGATGATAATAATGACCTCCAGTTAGACTACATGTCTGAAAGTGATCCTTTACAAAATAAATCACTGTGGTTCAAGCTAGGTTCCAGAATTTTATCTCAGGATGTTGACACAGTGGCAAGGAAAAGATGCTGGCCCAGGAAAGGATACAAACAGAAAAAACATGACAGTAATATAACTTGAATGTTCTTGTACTGGAATACATAGGATAAAACAAATAAAAACTTTTTTTTTTTTAAACTTTCTTGTAATTCAAATTACTTCTTAAACTTATGCACTTGATTGTTTTTTTAAAAAGACATTAAAGAATAAGGTGAAAATAAAAGGAAGACATAAAAGGAGTTACACATAACAGCAAAAGAGAGGACAATCTAGGGCTAGTTGGTTAAGGGCCAATGCTCCATTGGGGTATAAAGGGCAGACAAAAAAGAAGATATTGACAGGCATAGTGTAAACACATAAATGTAACAAGTATCCATCAATTAAACAAAGAAACAATACATACCTGTTACAATATCAAAATAACCATGTCTGGGTTCACCTGGGTCGGGAGGTGGTTCAACTATTATCTGCCCATCAAGAATGATGCAGTCTTGATATTTTCTGTCCTCCTCTTTCAGAAATATGAAGAGAAGCTGGTCTTTCAACACCACCCACCGGCGAGACCAAGAGTTCATTCGCCCGCCTTTGCGTTTCAACCATCCTTTCAAATCTTTGTCCTTGGGACGGACATCCATTTCGCAATGTCAATGTGTCTCAGAACATTATGATCTATGCTACTTCTGAAACATAAAAACAGTTTATACAATGTAAACAAATGTGTTTGTTTCAGTAGTTCTGAGACATTATAAGTGATGGGAAAGGGAAAGGAGAAGGAAAGGTGAGAGGATCGACTTCACAGCACCGGGTTTTATCCCATATGGCTCGGTCTCTCTTTGCATACCTGCCTGCCGAAAGCATTGCAGAGCACAACCTCCGTAGCTCTGGTGACAATCCTTATGGGATCTCTGTAAAAATTTCCCTCATGAACTGAACGGCGCCGCCATTAAACGAACCCATTACCTTCGGTTTATTTTGTAAAACTGGTGCCATCTGACCAATTATTTTATTTGCGAGACTGAACCATACAAGATCAAACCTGGTGCAATGAAGTCGAGCTTCTTGACTTTAAACCTTTAGTTAACAGACAGTTATCTGGTCACTGCTGAAACCTGGAAAAAAATCATTCACAAATAAGCACAACCTGCAGAATTAATGCAGTTAATTGCTGAAAAAAAAATAGTGGCTATGAAAACAATGTCATATCTGGAGAATATATTATCACTCACATACAATACTGACAGCTACAGGCCAACTTATGACAATGCTGAAACATGTCGCAGTCTTCTTTCTGCATTCACCCTTAAAAGAGTGCATGGCACACTGTGTTATGGTTTATGGCTTCTTCTTTAAGTCCATGCCGTGTGGCGTTGGTGGTTATATCTATCCACAACCGTCTGTCTCGTGTATTTTCAATCAACTCTGACACATATGATCCTCCATGCTATTAATCAAACTGTCTAGGCACCTTTTTGTTTTGGTCTCCTTCTGCCTCTCCTCCCCTCCAACTTTCCTACTGTCACAATGTACTCCAGTTTTCTCCTTATAACATGACCAAAGAATGTAGACTGTCTCTTTTTGATATGGGTCTTCGTGAGTCAGTTTCGTTCAAGACATTTTCATTACTCTTGTTATCTGTCCAGGGTATTGACATCATTTCTCTGTAAAACCTCAGCTTTGCAGCTTCCAAATAAATTGTCACTAACCTGCCAACTGACCATCTATATCTCAGCCTTTTTGGCCAACTTTTCTGATTTCAACAAACTCCTAATTAGATGCTTTATACAATGCGCTTTACAAGCGAGTTATGCAAATTTTTTTCTTCCCTAAAATGGGGTCGTAGAACCTTCTTCTTCTTCTTTGCGTTCAGTTTCGTATGCTCAGATCAGACCATCAGGTGAGTTGCCTCTATGAACTCGCATGTCAGCTGCAGGTCCTGCATGGTTCCCCACAGCTTGCTCTGCACACTCTGCTCTTGAGACCAGGTGTCTTTTCGAAGTTGCAGATAGAGTGGGCAGGTCTGCAGAATGTGCTGGGGTGTTTGGGTCCTGTTTGACAGGCACACTGGGGGGACTGTACAATCTTTATTTTATGCATGTGGTAGTTGAGCCTGCAGTGTCCTGTTCGTAGAGGGAAAATTGTTGTATGTTGCTTTCTGTTGAGTCTGCTCATGTGGTCTTGTGGATGTTTACTGTTAATTTGTTCTCTCCACAATCCCGTGTATTTTCCTTTGATAAGTGTTTTGATTTCTGGTAATGACAATGAATGGGCGTGTTGTTTCTCCTTTGTTCCAAATCTTTGCAAGTCTGTCTGCTAACTCATTTCCTGGTATGCCGCAGTGAGTCGGGATCCACTGGAGAACAATTTGATTGTTTTCTGTGAGTCTGTTTAGCTGACGGGTTAGTTCTCTTTCCATGTTGTCCCGTGGGTCCCTATGAGTAGTCTGGAGGACTGACATGCAGTCACAAAGGAAAACAATTTTGCTGTTTTTAATTTTTCTTTCCTCGAGCACTTTGGCTGAATCAATAATTGCTTGCTGCTCTGCTCTGAAGTTTGTTGAGAGTCTTCTGGAGGCACATGACGTTTCTACTGTGGTCCCATCTTGCAGCATGATGACCGATCCAGCTCCTCCATTTTTGCCTGCTCCCTCCAATGATCCATCGGTGTAAACGTGTGTCCATTCGGGTTTTGGATAACAGTTGTAGACATGTTCAAGGGTCTTTGCACGCAGTACTAGGTCACACTCTTCAGCCTTTCTGTCTTTGTCTGGAATTGTTGTTGTGACTGTAAATTTAGGCTGTAGGTCTATGCTGTATGCCTGGATTATTTCCCATGTTGAAGGATATTTAGAAGGGATGACACTGTTTTTTGTGTAGTATAATTTTGATAGATGGTGAAAGCTTTGTCTTTTCAGTCGGTTTTTGGTTAAGTTATTTGCTATTCTGTGCATGGGATTGTTGTTCATGCGTTTAAATTTTTCTGTTAGGGTAAGCACCTTTTCTTCCCTTCGAAGGCTCAAGCTCTCGAGGCCACAGGTTGCCTCCAGCTCATTAATTGGTGTGCTTCTCATGCCTCCAGTGATGATTCTGAGACCAGTGTTCTGTATTTTATCCAGTTTGTGTAGGTTTGATTTAGCTGCAGTGGAGTATGCTCCCATGCCATACTCCAGTTTTGGTCGTACTTATACTTGTGTATACTTGTTGTACAGTGTTGACATCCGCACCCCAGCTTGTTCCAGTAAGTTTCTTCATAAGTCTGAGTTTCAGGGTAGCTTTCCTTTGGGTGTCTTCAATGTGGGGGCCCCAGGTTAGCCTTTTGCCTTTTTAGCCTTTTCTGATTTCAACAAACTCCTAATTAGATGCTTTATACAATGCGCTTTACAAGCGAGTTATGCATATTTTGTTCTTCCCTAAAATGGGGTCGTGGAACCCAAGTGGGAACTTAGTCAGTCAGTCAGTAAGTTAGTTGTGTAATCATTACTGCACTCTGGACATGTCCATAGGTGCTCAGATCCTCTCCTCAGAATGAACCCCAGCGTCTGGTGGCTAATAGTGCCAGTTCTATGTTGATTAACAAGTCCTCTGATGTGCCTGGTGTGTGTCTCGTTTATTGCAATGCTGATCTTAACTGCCAAGTCTATCATTATGGCGAGTGATGCAGATTCACTGACCCCAAAGTCCTCCACTCTTCCCATTTCTTTGAGGGCATTTATAATATTGACATGTTCCATAGGTTGACCGTCAGTAGGGATAGCGGATCCAGCTAATCCAGCCAACCTATCAGTGAGCCTTCCTATTCAACATATATCCGAGATTTTAGAGCTTATATCAAGGCAACTAATTAGGAATACTTCCTTCTTAGTGTTAGTACATCTGTCTGGGAGGTGAGGAATCAACAGTCTATATACAAATAAGCCAAATCTGTAAAACAGATGTGCATACAAATCAAGTTCTGGAATAAGACCACTGCCCAAAAGTGGATGAACCACCTGGAATTTCTGCTGAAGATTACAGCAGATGAACACTAAGAAGAAGAAAGAAAGTTAAGTCACTGTCACAACAGATCTCACAAATGTCTGTATGTGCAGACTTCACATAAATTATGTAATTTCTGATGAACTGTGGAATACCTTTTGACAGATAAACTATGTAACAAAGTCATTACCCCTATCCCCTTTTTTAGTGTTGTGCTGTTTGCATGACAAGACCCCTTGTGGCCTTCACCTTTATTGTTAAAACTTTTCCATAGTGCTTAACAAGCACTTATATCCCCCCTAGGTCCCTGCTCTTGTTTCCCACGTACTTCGAGTCGTCTGACTAGACATCATGTGACTCTCCCCGTCCTGCACCGAAACAATTAGGTAAAATTCCACTGACCCGGCGAGCTAAGGTCGCTGCAGAATCTGCAAAACAACGAGGGATAGGAGCCCCCTGGGAGCAGGCTAGTAACCCCTTTATAAACGATTGCCCGGAACCTTAGAGACAGACACAGACACGAAACGGACTAGGACAGACGGAGATAGACAGAGGCAGAAGAAAGAGGACAGCAGAGGACAGCAGAGGACAGGCAAGGGACAGGCTAGAGATAGGGACAGAGATAGATAGTAGAGCGAAGTACCGATCAGTTAAACAGGGAAGGAAGGTTGATTAGAAAGTGTAGATAAATAGATAGTTAAAGATATATATATATGTATTCGATAAGGATTACTGTCAGAAACAGTGGCCCATTCCGAATGGTCACAATTGTTTTTACGCAGGACGACGGATCGACTCTTGTATACCGATTTGTAGTAAGAGAGTTTCACATTTTCCGCCACCCTTGGGTCCAGCAAGATTCAGGCCTAGACACTGATTCGGGGACAGATACGGACTCAGAGACAGATGAAGAAGAGGCCGGAGCACAGTAGACTAGAAGAACTACATATAGGCCGGACTTCCTGAAAATCTCCGAATGAATTTTATAAGTAGAAGATAAAACCTGTTGAACCAACCTTCACTAGGAGCCCGGTGGCAGTTAGAAACAATAGAACCAGTTAACAAAGTAAATAAAGAAGAAGAACACAACATGATTCTACGAGTACTTAGTCACAGAGATAATTCAGCGTTATTCAGAATGTCATTTGATGTTATATGTGACATTGTTGCACCATCATAATAAAGAAAGTATAGACAAGAATAGTTGTTTCCAGACACTTTATTATACAAGCAGAGTCACGTGAGAAGCATGCAGCGAGTGCTAAGCGTGCATCATCATCACCACTAACGACACGACCATCTTTCGACCCTTGTGACAAATAAAATAGAACCTGGGTAGTTTATCATAGACAGTAAAAGAGGCAGCTGTGTCACAACTAGACTTTTGACTGAAAAACTAGACTTTTGACTGATAAACTAGATTGTAACTGCAGATATGTGGATTAAAGTGATTTGGTAATATGAACACAGAAATTATTGTATATATGTCACAACCTGTTATAAGATCATCTCTATTACCTGTTGTGTTCAACATCTATACGGTGCAATACCATTTCACTTAATTAGCTTATCTGATAACTTCATCTGAATTTTAACTCATATTAAACTTGAAGCAACATTTCTCCACCATAAATTTCAACAAAGAGAACACAAACAACAGACTGCACTATTTGTATGTCTGGCATATTTCACAGCATCTTGTCAGGTGCACACCACGGCAACAATTAATCACAGGAAGCATATAAGCGAATCCTTTACAAATAAAGTAATAATCGAACCACTCTCAAAAGCATTTCCCTGTGTTACCAGGACAAGTGCAGGTTGACTATAATATCTTTCTGTCTGCAAAGTTCTGGACGGAGGTAATCAACAGTGTATGTAGGCTTCAAGGAATCTTAGCACTCTGTGAGCGTCTTGCAGACCTAGTAAAATTTAGCACTGAAAGGGCCAAAATTGTGCATTTTATGGCAATATCTATTGGTGTTTTTCAATGCATCCCTTAGCAACTACACTGCAAGGCTAAAACTAAAATTAAATTATCTTCATCTGGCACCCGAAAAATGTGGATACTACTATTTACTAACTTCTGTTATTAGTAGTACTAATAAGTAATCCTAATAACTTTTAGTTTAAAAGTAATAAAAGTGGTACCTTGTCAACATCATTCAAATTTTGGTCTCTTGTCCGAACTTCTACCCCCGCATTATGGCGGCCTGAAATATCCGTTCGGGGCTCAGTTTTATTAAAATATGCCGACTCCGTATAACGAAACAAATGCTCTAACAGGGTCTCAGCAATATGTTACTTGCGGACCTGTTTCTTATTGTTTCTGATTACCTGACAATTCTAAGAGACGCAACACTGCAGACGATAGTAGCAGGCGATAATAGCGACCGTTGACATTTTCCATTGTCGGACTTTCTGCCGACGAACAAATCGTGGCAAATCTAGGATCGGCTCGAAAAAAATGAAACAAATGCTCTAACAGGGTCTCAGCGATATGTTACTTGCAGACCTGTTTCTGTGACTATGCCTCACCACCGACCATATCCCCCCGCGCCGCGGTTAGGGGCTAAACTAGATGGCTGGGACTCACCAGCAGCAGCTACCGTGTCTCCTGCAACTTCCTCCAATTACTTTGCTTGTGAGTCCCAGGCGTAGCGGCGCGGGGGATGCATTCGGCGGTGAGTTTAATCGCATTTTGCGCATGCCGATAAGTCTGACATCTACCGCTGCTAAATTCTCAATTGGAAGAACAGTATTGCTAATCTGCGTGGGAGCGCGTGGTCTACCCGCCATATCGCTTTCATCATCTGTAATGTCTAAAAATTGTCAAGGGTCGCTTTTATCGTCTGCTAGTATCGTCTGCAGAAACGCTCAATATTGTCACCGGTCGCTTTTATCGTCTGCTACTATCATCTGCAATATTGCGTCTCTTGAAATTGTCAAGTAATCCTAGTTTTGCCGCGATTTGTTCCTTGGCAGAAAGTCCGCATTTTTCATTGGACTGAGGCCCGAACGGAATATCAGGCCGCCATAATGCGGGGTAGAAGTTCGGAGGAGAGTCAAATTTTGTATTGTATAAGTACTATAAGTTATGTTCCAATGTAACCAATGTTATAAGCTATCTATCTACTAATTCTAAACACTAATGAATGACTAAACTAATGAGTATTGGCATTAACTATCGCAGTACAAAAGCCAAGCACTGACTACGGTTGCTTTTACGTTAAAAATAGTCATTATTTAAACATTATAAAAGACTTCAGTCAATAGTATATCATGAAGTGCATTCATCTTACAAGAAAGTACTTATAAAGAACTTCCGACAAGCTGCATTATTTCAAACATACCCAGTCCTAACTTGAAAAGATCGAAACCAAAACAGAGAACTGTGGAAAGACTCACTTCCGCCTGTGTTCTTCATCTCCGCCCACTTCCCGGTGCCAGGCCTTTTGTCCCCGGATAATTAAACCTCAACAGGGGCGCTGGAACCTGGGGGTTGGGGCCTATTCCTCTACAACCCCCCCCCCCACCCTTCCCTTTCCTCTAAGGTTTAGGAATAACAATACCCCCCCCCCCTTCTCGCGATGCGTACGAGAAGGAATAACCCCCCCCCCCCCACCCCGCCTCTCCCATCCCCCAATGTAAAGGACGAGAAATAACCCCCCCGCACCTTTTTTTTCCCTCTAATAATGTGTAAGGAGGCTAAGTAGCCCCACGTAACGAAATGCTTTTTAGGTTCAAGGTACATGTTTCTTGAGCATCTCTTATCAGATTGTTGATAGGGCAGACGTGGGTAGGGCCTTGTCAGAAAACGTGTACAATTCGGAGAAGCAAATGATCACCATAGTCTGGTGAGAGTGATGCAGCGGGGAGTGACGAGGGGTTCTGGCTGATGCTCGACCTTCAGAGGAAAGGCAAGACGGACCTATAATCCTAGTGCTACTAGCATCTTTGGCACTTGAACTCTGCGCTGGCTGATAACGATAGGGACGGAGAGCTCATGGAGATGCCTCGAGTGCTGTGGTGTCGGTTTTTGAATCAACTCACCCCGTGTGTGTGTAGGTTGTACCCCACCAGGATATCACACAAGCGATAAACACCCGGTGACACAAAGTTCCACCATGCAGATGAGGATCACCCGTGGAGAGTTCCCGAAAACCCCGTTCAGCCGTTAGGCCATATTTATGGTACGGCTATATTTTGGGTCCCCGCACAAGTCGATGTGGGCTTCAAAATAATTTAAAAAAAATTGCATCCTACAAGGGAACGACTTGTACTGAACCTCGTGTGGGTTATATGGTCCTATTTTAGGGAAAACAAGAATAGACCCACTGCCTACCCAAAAGCATGTAATTGGGAGCTTCCTTCAAAGTCGGAGTACATCTGCCTGAGAGGCAAGGAACCAGTGTCTGCATACAAATGAGTCAGGTCTGTAAGACGAATGCACACGCAACACTCAGGTTCTGAAACAGGACTGCAGTTCAGACGTGGATGAACAACTAGAACTTTCCGCCAGAGTTTATAGCTGGTGAAAGCTAAAAAGAAGAAGAAGAATTAACTCAACTCTGAGGATCTCGGACTGACTGTCCAAAGGACAGGACGTGTTTTTCTCGCTCTCATCATTTTAGATTTTTTAAGCCCTGTTGCATTGGATATCTGAGGATAAATTTTATATCACTGTGACCGTTGTTCCGTCGGGCTTACTGTGAAATAGTTTTTGTGTGACTTTGTAGATCAATATTCGTTAAAAATGGAATATAGTGTATTATAATAGGTTTTCTGCAACGGAAGCCTCTGTTGCCAACGGGGCACAAATAGGCCCGATTGTGTTTCACCTGGCCCCATGGATTTATAGCATTTTAGACAGTAATTGTCCTGTGGGCGTATACACGGTGGCATACAACCGGACTGGTGAAGCGCTGCCACGCCAACACAGGATGCCGTTAAAAATTTAATTAGGTATTTTCCCCGGGTAGGTGGGACTCGATAGCTGGGGACAGCGGCCCACCTATGAGAAGGATACTCTGAAACTAAACTACCACTGCCCGGTGGTCAGGCCTTGGTTGGTTACGGGCTAAGGAAGCACATCCTAAAAGAAAAGCACGTTGAAGACGGAGACGCCAGGTCGAAAGGCACAGATAGTGTGGGAGAATATTTTCCCACAAACATGACGTCACGCATACCTTCTTGAATGTCAGAAAACCCTAGCAGGAATGAAGACTGTGGTGTTTAATCTTTAACACTTCAGTGAAACCATACCATGGTGAGCCCTACCTTAAAAGTGGCAACTGTACAACGTCACCACTCGCAAAGCTAGAAAAACAGCCTAGATTATAAATCTATCAGAGGGACAAGATGGACGAAGAAGACGTGTACGCTCTGAGGATTCTACAATGGAATGCAGAGGGAGTCCGCAACAAAAAAGCTGCACTCACAAAACAACTTACGGAAGGAAACATTGATATTGCCTGTATACAGGAGACACACCTGTCAGAAAAGCACAGATTCTGTATTAGAAGCTTCCAGTGCTTCAGACAGGACAGAGAAAATGGTCCCAAGGGAGGAGTCCTCATCCTAGTAAAAAACAGCATCCCAGCAGCTAGTCTTACTGTGGACACAAAACAGGAGTCTGAGATCATGGGTGTCAGGCGTAACATTGCAGGCAAGGAAATTGTATTATACAATTGTTACTGCCCGCCAAGCAAAGAACTCTCATTATACAACATGAGAATCCCAGATGACAACTGTATCGTTCTAGGAGATTTTAACAGCTGCTCTCCAAGCTGGGGATATACACAGCTCAACGAGAGAGGAGAAGAAGTGGAGGACTGGCAGACATATGCCAGACTCCAGCTAATCAACAAACCAGATGACTCCCCATCCTTTTTCTCCAGGAGATGGCTTTCAACCAGCCGCCCAGACTTAACATTTGCCACGTCAGACTTGGCAAGCAACATACACAAAACGGTGCTCAGCCAGCTAGCAGGTAGTGACCACCGACCGATCTTGATTTCTGCTTTAAACATGAGAGGCCTTCATTCGATGCCGCCCCCTCGTTGGAATTACAAGAAAGCTGACTGGAACAGTTTTGCTAACCTTGCTGATGTGTACTCGATAAATGTAAACGGTAAATCAAGTCAGGTTGCTAAATCAGTAAAAGAGTTTACAGAAGCTATATTAAAAGCAGCCAAAGAAACCATACCTCGGGGGTTCAAGGAAAGATTACATCCCATTTTGGTCCCAACAAATTCAAGAAGCAAGAGATAGAGTAGAAAGCAACCCAACGGTAGAAAACAACATTGCTTACAAAGCAGCAGAAGCTAAACTAAAAAAAGAAACACTTCAAGCAACTAGGAAGAGCTGGCAAGACAAAACCAAGAGCCTAAGTTTTGAAAAAGATGGGTCCAAACTCTGGAAACTAGTCAAGTGTCTAAATGGAGAAGCCCAACAAGCCAATCCAATAGTAATAAATGAGGGCAATGAGATCAGATCTGGAAACGATGCTGCAAATATCCTTTTAAATCAGTTTAAATCTGTTAGTGATATTAATATAGAAAAGTCCAGAGAAGATGAGGTAGTACAAAGAATAAAAAGAACTCGAGGAGGCCAGCAAGAGTAAACCAGCAGAGAGCATCATGACAGATAAATTCTCAATGAGTGAACTTAACACAGGACTCAACCAGCTGAAATCCAACCAAGCCGCTGGCCCCGATAAAATCACGAATGATATGTTACTACACATGGGTCTAAGTGCCAAAAAGAAATTATTAAACATCTTTAATGCCAGCTGGATTTTTAGTATAGTTCCTCCAGCCTGGAGGAAGTCTGAAATCTTCGTAATCCTGAAACAAGGAAAGCCGAAGAACAACGCAGACAGCTACAGACCCATCAGCCTCACTAGCTGTCTGTGCAAACTATTTGAAAGATTATTGAACAACCGACTGACCTGGTTCCTAGAGAAAAACTTCAAACTAATGGAGGAACAGGCAGGTTTTCGACGTTGCAGATCAACAGAAGACCAAATTACATTTATTGCTCAACACTTTGAAGATGCATTCCAGGAAAAAAAGCACACTATTGCAGTCTGGGTGGATATGGAAAAGGCCTTCGACAAAGTGTGGAAAAATGGGCTGAAACAAAAGCTACTTGAAAGTGGAATATCCCATCACATGCTTGGGTGGATCGTAAAATATCTTGAAAATCGATCTGCAAGAGTCAAGATACAGGGTTCAAGGAGCAGATCAGTCTCAATGACACATGGAGTTCCACAAGGCGGAGTTCTGTCCCGAATTCTTTTCTTAGTTTACATTAACGACATAAAATCAACCCTCTGTAATGGAGTTCAAGCCGTTATGTATGCCGTTGATCTGGCGCTACTGAGTTCAGAGAAGGCACTGAAAAAGCACAGACAAGGCTTCAAGAATCCCTCGGAACTCTAGAGAGGTGGTCCAATAGTTGGTACATGCCTGTAAATGGGGCCAAAACCACACACACCATTTTCAGTCTCTCTACCAAACCCCAGAAAGTTTCACTTAGATATGACAGCCAGGCACTGATACATGATGACTCACCGTCATATTTAGGAGTAACCTTTGACTCAAGACTCACATGGAGAAAACAGATAGAAAAGACACAGAGCAAGGGACTCAAGAGAACACAACTGATGAGGAAGTTAGCTGGAACAGACTGGGGGGCAAACCTCAATGTCCTTAAGAGGACCTATACAGGCTATGTGAGGCCAACACTAGAATATGGAATAGCTGCTTGGGGCACAGCAGCTAAATCAAATTTTCAGAAAGTCTCAAAGATCCAAAACCATGCTCTCCGTATTATGACAGGGGCAATGCGCTCCACGCCCATATCAGATATGGAAACAATTACTGGTCTCCATAATCTGGAAGATAGGAGAGACACAAAGATCCTCACCCAGCTCTCCAAATACCACCACTTTCAAGAACAACCCATGTACAGCCGACTGCAGAAATCCCAGAAGGCTAGACTAAAGAGAACTTGCTTTATTAAGAACGCAAATGCCAAGCTCGCTGTCCTTAAACTCCCTCCCATAATACCAAATGTTCCACTTAAACCTTACAACGACTGCCCCGCTTGGCTTAGGGATAGCCTACCAACAGTCAGAACCACTGTAACAGGGGTCTCCTCCAAATCATCAATGAGCAGCACTGATATGAAATCAACTACAGAACGAGAGATCAATAGACTTTACCCACACCAGAGTTGGATTCGAGTGTATACAGATGGTTCAGCCAAGAGAGCAGTAAGAGACGGAGGAGGAGGAATATACATAGAATGCCCAAATGGTTTTAAAATCAACCAGGCTGTACCAACAGGTTCATATTCCTCCAATTACAGAGCAGAGGCAGAAGCACTTCTAGCCGCATGTTCTTTCCTGAATGGACAACAGCACAGCAAATATAGCAGAGTGGTCTTTCTGACTGATGCTATGTCAGTTCTACAAGCAATTGTTAACCCAAAAGACACTCAGTTTGTAGACTTGACGCAACAGCTTATTTACTTAGGCTCTTCAGTAGAACAATCTGTTCTGCAGTGGATTCCAGGTCACTGTGGCTTGGAAGGCAATGAAATAGCAGACAGATTGGCCAGAAGCGGCAGTGACATGGTACAACCAAATAGCGACTTAACCCACCAAGAGATGAAAACACTAATACAATCTAGTATCCAAGAAAGGTGGCTGGATACCCACAACAGATTTTCTCCCCAAGACTCACTTCATCGCCTCTCTAGAGAGGGACAGTCTATTATATTCAGACTAAGGACAGGGCACAACAGATTTCGTCAACATATGTTCAAATTTTTCGGTGTAGGAAATACGGAGACGTGTCCCTGCAGCTTGGCACCCGAAAATGCTGAGCATGTGCTCCAACACTGTCAACTGTATGCTGACAACAGAGACGCAATCTGGCCTGTTCCAACCACAATGAAGACAAAACTGTATGGTACACGAGAGGATATGGATTGCACGATAGCTTTCATAAAGGCTACCGGCCTCCTGATATAAGTTTTCTGACAGAAGGATCGAAGAAGAAGAAGAAGACTCAACTCTTATCCTAAGGTATGTTCACTTTAGTATAGCCCTATGGAGGACTTGCTGATTTTAAATTAAAAAAACACGGTAGAGAGAACGCATAAAAGTAACAATAGAAATGACGTAGATTAAGGTAAAAGAACTTAACATAAAAGGTTGAAATATTTATTTTATGTATAGAGTAATCGTCCGCGTCTGTGGCTTAGGCGTTGTGAACGTGCTTCGTAATGCCGGAGTGCCGAGCTCCATCCCAGCTGCGGGCGATTCAGTCGTACCTAGAGCTGACCGTTCAACGCAATGGAAAACTACTGAACCTAAAATTTGCATAGGAAAACCAAAACAGCCATAAAATGCTGGGGTTGGTTCTGCAGCGTCCTGTAAAGGATTGAGTAATGAACAGACCTATAGTGAGTTGACTGGTACTGAAAGTGTTAAAATAATTTGTTTTAAAATATCATATAGATTTCTTCTTCTTCTTCTTCTTCTTAAACTCTCTCTCTCTCTCTTTTTTGTAAACTCGGGAGGAAAGTTCTGGTTGTTCGTCCATTTCTGATTGTTTCAGAACTTGAGTTTAGAGTGCAGTATATTTGGTATATGTATATGCAGATTGTTGGTTCCTCGTCTGTTAGGCTAGAGGTTCTCCGATTTTGAAGGAAATACCCCTAATAAGTCATCTTGTACGATATGCTTGTGGTTATTTGTTCGGGGGGGGGGGGGGACAGTGGGTCTTTTCTTGTTTTCTCTAAAAATGGGCCCCCTGAACCAATAAGGCGAATATTTGTTTCAATGTATTAATTAGATTTTTATACAATTCAACACAGCACATTATTGTTAGTGTTATTATTATTATTCTCTGAAACTGGGATTGCCCTCATTGACTCTCCCCCCCCCCTCCCTCTCTCTCCTTTTATGCCTAGAAAATAACATTTGTACAGATGGCATTCGACCCCGATGTTTTCTCCGTGTTAGCGAAAAATGAAATCTGAATATTATCATCATCTTTAACATGTAAAAAGCACACTGGATGAAAAAATGAAGGCGGGCAAGCAAGATGCTGGCAGGGATATATTAGCAGGCAACCGTCAATCCCTAGAAACTAAGAGTTTTTTTTTTTTTTAAGGACTGCGTTTACTTTGTATCTACAGCAATAGAAGTGCGTGGATAACATAAAGAGATAGACTTACAGCAGTCTTTCATTTTATGCGGGATATGCTGTCGGGGCTGGCGTCCGCCTGGAGTGCTGGAGGTTCCGGTCCCGGTGAAGCTGGGATTTTTTTCACATGGATTTCTAGTAATTTTCCTTCGTCTTTGGGCAGTAAGATCAGACGCCTGTGTGTATTGTTAAGCACGTACAAATATTCCTTGGCATTTGGGGCATAGGAAAAAAGGAAGGCAAAAAAAAAAAAAAAAAAACATGGAGAAGAGAGCTGGAGAATGACGTTAAAAAATGGGGAGGACATGGGGGGAGCTCCATGCAATGGCGAAGGATAGAACGACTTGGCGTGAGTTGGTTGAGGGCCTATGCTCCATTGGGGGATAAAGAGGCAGAAGAAGAAGTTGGAAATCGAAAAGACTAGCCTAAGGGCGCTGCACAAGGCAAAATTTGGATTTGAAAATCTTCCCAAAAGCATTTCAGGATCCTCGCCTGTACTACAGAGTTCGTGCACTGAGATTATTCCGACTCAGGAAGTAGAACGAAGCAGTTATGGGTTACTACCCTTGTGCCATGATGTTGATCGGCTGTTTAAAACCTAAACCATAACCACCATGCATTGATTCAAATAAATTGATTTCCAAATAATCTCCACACCTATGTAAACTGATGTATATTCTATTTTATAGGGGTGCACAAATGACTTGTCAAGCAAAGATCAACGACAATCGCCGATTTAAACACAGCAGCACCTCTGCAGTTGTAAATGATAAAATCACAAGGACATGGAAAATCTAAGACCACGTGCAAAAATTCGTGCTGATCCTTGCATGAGTATCGAAATTTCCGTTCTATTGAACTCTATAGCTCATAGTTATTCAAAAGGGTGTGTGTGTGGGGGGGGGGGGGGGGGGGGGGGGGGGGGGAGGGAGAGTTGGTGTCTACGAGTAACAGAACTCTACCGATTGTATAGCAGAAGTGATAAAGGGGCTGGTGTACATAAGTAACAACAAGTAACATAATTCCCGTGCTATTGACGTTCAAAACTTGTTGGTTGGTAGTTGTACCCCACCAGGGCATCACACAAGCGATAAACACGGGGTGATACAAATGATTACCCAGAAACCCTTTTAAGCCGTGAAGGACATATCAATGGTTAGGCCATATTAATGGCCCGACTATATTCAGCCCCGCCCACGGCAAAAGCCAGGGTGGGGCTGCAAATAACAGAAAACTGCGTCCAACAGGGGGGCGACGTGTATACGTTCATAACTATACTTCATGGCGTGCAATACTTATAATACTTAAATAGACAACCTGGAATATATAAATATTGGATCTGCAAAAAAGCGGAGGAAATACTGAGTTTCATGTGTATACAAGATTAATTTAACGACACTGCAAATAACTATAGGCTAATTACAAATGCAAAATAATTAATTTATTTTTAATTCATTTAAGCCAAAAGACTAGTGACAAATAACTGGTCAGAGACTATAAATATTATGTTTCTAAAAACATTGCTCTTGACGGAACGATAATCAGAACTACGCAGTTAATGTTGACGTAGAACGCAAGAATTGTCTTCGGCGAAGGAAGAGTTTGTATTGTAATGTGAGATGCACCTCCTCTGACTCACTGGAATTTACTGTTTGTCGGCAAATAAATAGTTCTTGAAACTGCAGTGGTCGTTGGACTGTGTAAGTACTCTACCACCGGCATGCATGATATATAGCTCACTGAGAGTTGAAGGGGTTGTTAACTGTTTTCAATTTTACATTGACTTCGTTTTTTTTCCTCTTTGATAGAAAAGCGATACAATCACAAACCATACACAATATATTATTACAAAATGACGATGTTTCTTGTCGTTAAAAATGTGTGTGTTTAGTTAATCAGTTTCAAGATAATTGATACGTACATTGTTATTGTATGTATACATATATTTTATCTTTGCTCCTGCGCCACCAACAGATACAATTATTTCAATTATAATATATTCATTATAAATATAAATAAATAATATATATATGATGTGTGTGTGATTTTTAAAAATTGCAGAAGGCTGAGAAGGCAGAGAATTGTTACTCTTAGAATCATTTAACAAAGACTGAATGTGAATTAGTTCAATTAGCGAATTTTTTTACCATTCTTGCAAGTTAAGTTCACTTTGTCTTTCGCTTCTATTTTGAAAATAAATCATTGTATATATTTAACATATCAATTAACTTGAAACTGATTACATAAAATGGCCTATAAAATATAGGTCTTGCCCTATATTCCCAATACGCCTGAAGGCTTGGGAAAATGTCCTTTACTTTTACTTATATTCAGTGTACTGATTAACTATCTTTAATTATAGTACCATGGCTATTTCTCCCGATAAACACTGGCTGCCAGTGTCTGATGCATTTACTATTGTTTCCATAGATAACCGGTGGTAGCCAGTATTTGATGCATTTACTATTGTTTCCATAGATAACCACTGGCAGCCAGTGTTTGATGCTTTCAAGTTTGTTTTTAAAGATCACCACTGGCAGCCAGCATCTGATGCATTTATGTTTGTTTCCATAGATAACCACTGGCAGCCAGTGTTTGATGCATTTATGTTTGTTTCCATAGATAACCACTGGCAGCCAGTGTTTGATGTCTTCATGTTTTTTCACTAGAAAACCAAAGTTTAAAATGTTTCTATTTATATAAATAAGGAACTCTCTCCCACACATTCAGGCATATAAGGCCATACCTATATTTTATTGACAAATTTGTACTCAGTGGGTGATTGATTAACATCACACTGGCCACCTATACTTCCCAGGACTGTACCTGGTACCCACTCAAGGCTGGGTTGACCTGGTGCCAAGGTCATTTTTAAAAATCCTTCTTCGTCAGGACCTGAACCCAATGACCTTCTGATCCGCAAACGAGCGTTCAGTCGCTACACCATGGCGGCTTCCATATATATATATATATATATATATATATATATTATTTCAGTGTTTGATGCGCCCGGAACTCTGTATTCAGAAAGAGATGGTTCTGTCTTTACGGCTGCCCTGGTAAAAACAGGCAGCCATGTTTTAACGTTGTTGAAATTGTACTTCAGTTATAAAAGGATTCACTTATTTGCATCATTTATGTAATTGTTACTGTAGTATGCACCTGACGAGATACAGCGACATATGCCAGACAATAAATTGTGCAATCTATTGTTTGTGACTTGTTTAAATCTCTCTCTCTCTCTCTCTCTCTCTCTCTATCTATATATATATATATATATATATATATATATATATATATATATATATATATATATATATATATATATATATATATATATATATATATATATACACGCACCATATAATGGTCTTTATATTAGTGGTCATTTAAATGGTGCTATTAGCACAGTAACAAAAGTGGTTATTTGGTTATCACATGCTAAAGCTGTTTGTATTTTTATAGGAGACGTGAGTAAAGCTACTACTGTACTTGTAAATAACAAAGTAAGTCGTACAAAAATTAGAATAGTGAAGGTAGCGTTAGTAAAATATAAACAATTTAAGTAAGTAATGAGAACTTGAAAATCATGTGTAAAGCTCTTCAAGTTCTCTTAAATTTCAGTCATTACCCTCTCCCCTCCCTTCTTGCACCGACTACTGCTCTCTCCCTCTTCGAAGGATTGAAAAGTCATCACCTGCGATATTCTTTTTGTTGTAACTGACATTGACATCCCTGTCCATCCAGACTAAATTGGGAGCAGGAATTGTTGGCTAGTGCTGTCACCACGACAGAGCAGATGAGGATATTATTTTAGTCCGGGGTAAAAAAACAATTAACTACTGGGGATTCTAACCCTGGTCTCCCGCACAGGAACCCAGTGTTCTAACCATTCGACCAAGTAGCCACTTCATCGGAGCAACGAAAAGAGAACTAAACTATTAAGAGATGTGTGTCCCTACTACTGTGTTCCGATTATAACACAACTCAAAACCGCAGGCAATTGTTTTCTCATAGACAGATACTCCAGATATATTAATGAAACGGCACAACAATAGAAATCGCACGTGTCTAACACGGTTAATGAAGTTAATGTCGCAGTCAATGTCTGCGCCGACGTCGACATAGTCTTTGATGCCCCCCCCACCCCCATCGAAGGTTGTTTAAAAAAACAACAGAAAATAGAAATCATGTTTAATATGGATGGTCAGGGATGTCAATGTCAGTTACAGCAACAACAACAAATATCGCCAGGTAATGATTTTCAAATCCTTCAAAGAGGGAGAAAGCAGTAGTCGGTGGAAGAGGGAGGGGGGGGGGGGGGGGTAATGACTTAAATTTAAGAGAACTTAAAGAGCTTTACACGTGATTTTCAAGTTCTCATTACCTAATTTGTTTATATTTTACTAATGCTACCTCCGCTTTTCTTTTTTTTTACGGCTTACTTTGTTATTTACAAGTACAGTTGTAGCTTTACTTCAGTCTCCTTTAAAAATACAAACAGCTTTAGCATGTGATAACCAAATAACCATTTTTGTTACTGTGCTAATAAAAACATTTAAACGACCACTAATATAAAGACACAATTATAAGGTGGGTGTTCTAAAGTTGGAAAACCAGACTATCTCTATATCTGTGCAGAGAATGATTGCGACATTAACTGTATTAGACACGTGCGATTTCCATTGTCTTTCTTTTCCAAAAACCTTTGATGAGGGAGAGAGTAGTAGGTGGATTTAGTTGTGGTGGTGAGGGGGGGTGGGGGATCAAAGACTATCTCTAAATCTGAGCAGACAATGATTGTATTAGACATGTGCGATTTCTATTTTTTTTTCATTTCCATTTAGCCAAACTATACCACAGCAACGCGTGGCTGGGTACAGCTAGTATATATATATATATATATATATAAGACCCACTTGTGTTATAATTTAAAAATTTTTGTTATTTCTATTTCAGATAAATACAAGACTTTCCTTGGCTATTTATTTTCTAGGACCTATAATGATATTCTCAGAGCGACTTGGTTAAAACATTTAAGACTTGCCTACCAGGAGTTACTCAAGTATCCCTTGTCCAGTAAGTTTTATGTGTAGCTTCTGCCATTTATAATTAATTGTTACTGTTAAAAAAATGTGTCAGTATCTTTTTGTTTCCCTAGATATCCACTGGCATCCAGTGTTTGATGCATTTATGTTTGTCTCTCTAGATAACCACTGGCATTCAGTGTATGATGCATTTACAATTGTTTCCACAGATAAAACACTGGCAGCCAGTGTTTGATGCATTTACTGTTTCCATAGATAAACACTGGCATCCAGTGTTTGATGCATTTACAGTTGTTTCCACAGATAAACACTGGCATCCAGTGTTTGATGCATTTACAATTGTTTCCACAGATAAACACTGGCATCCAGTGTTTGATGCATTTACAATTGTTTCCACAGATAAACACTGGCATCCAGTGTTTGATGCATTTACAATTGTTTCCACAGATAAACACTGGCATCCAGTGTTTGATGCATTTACAATTGTTTCCACAGATAAACACTGGCATCCAGTGTTTGATGCATTTACAATTGTTTCCACAGATAAACACTGGCACCCAGTGTTTGATGCATTTACAATTGTTTCCACAGATAAACACTGGCACCCAGTGTTTGATGCATTTACAATTGTTTCTACAGATAAACACTGGCATCCAGTGTTTGATGCATTTACAATTGTTTCCACAGATAAACACTGGCACCCAGTGTTTGATGCATTTACAATTGTTTCCACAGATAAACACTGGCATCCAGTGTTTGATGCATTTACAATTGTTTCCACAGATAAACACTGGCATCCAGTGTTTGATGCGTTTATGTGTGTTTTCCTTAGTAACCAGTAGCAACATAGTAACATAGTGAAATTCAGATATAGTAAACGCAGATTGATAATTTTAACACCAGGGTTTTGATTTGACAGCTGTCTACTTTGTAACTATTTTATCAGCTGTTAGGTTATGTTATCGTAATCAGTGTCTTTGCGCATTGGGCATCCCCATGCGTGATCAGTTCTCAGATGCTGCATTCACTCCAAGGTACCTCTTATGATTGTTCTCATGAGGAGCTGGTTATAATATCTCCTGTCTTTGCCTCGAAGATGGCATAGTTGTCCTTCACCAAGCTCAGCTTCTCGGTCACCTGTTAGCGTCAGAAGTTTGCTGTTATCCCCCAACCTAGTAAGTACAGCTTTGATGATAATCAGTCTGTCCATGCTTCTTCCCATTTGCATCGGTGCATTACTTATCAGCAGTGTCAGCACATGGAGGAGGGAGCTGGAGAATGAAGTAAGAAAGAGGGGAAGGACATGGGGAGAGTTGCATGCGATAGCAAAAGATAGAATGACTC
The DNA here is from genome assembly GCA_905116865.2 of Candidula unifasciata. Taxonomy (NCBI): domain Eukaryota; kingdom Metazoa; phylum Mollusca; class Gastropoda; order Stylommatophora; family Geomitridae; genus Candidula; species Candidula unifasciata. The sequence goes on from CAJHNH020005445.1 coordinate 130,063, forward strand.
GGCGAGAGTTGGTTAAGGGCCTCTGCTCCATTGGGGGCTAGAAAGGTAGAAGAAGTGTCAGCATTGGCAGTAAAGAGATTAAAAATGTCACAGGTTTGGAATATTCAGGCTCAGTAATGAACAACAAGACGACGGCTTAAAAGATGTCAGAGAAAGACTTGCTTTAGCGATGCAGAAACATGAAGAACATATGGCAAGCAAGTTAAAGTAAACATTTTGGGATCATGCATCTTTCCCATGGTAGCTTATGAATGTGAGTCATGGACTCTTACTCATCCTTCAGAGAAGAAAATCAGAGCTTTTGAACTAAAATACTACAGAAAATATTCTTAGAATACCATGGACCAAGAAGATGAAAAACGTCTTCATCCTGCCTGACCTGAACATCAGGGAAAAACTGGCTTGTAAACAGCATTCTCTCCTGAAAGCTGAGGTATATCGGACATGTCTGGCGCCATGGTGTTATGAATAGAACGATGATGAAGTTTGCAGTTTCCTGCTAGCTGTACCCGGCCACACGTTGCTGTGGCATAGTTAAGCTAAATGGAAAATAAAGAAAATAGAAATTGCACGTGTCTAATATGGTTACTGTCGCAATCATTGTCTGCGCACATACAGAGATAGTCATCAATGCCCCTCCCCCTCCCAAATCCACCTACTACTCGCTCCCTCATCAAAGGCTTTTGGAAAAGAAAGACAAAAGAAATTGAATGTGTCTAATTTAGTTAATGTCGCAGTCATTCTCTGCACAGATAGAGATAGTCTGGTTTGCCACTTTAGAACACGCAACATATAATTGTGTCTTTATATTAGTGGTCGTTTAAATGGTATTATTAGCACAGTAAAAAAAAAAGGGTTATTTGGTTATCACATGCTAAAGCTGTTTGTATTTTTTTTTAAGAGACGGTAATAAAGCTTACTACTGTACTTGTGAGTCGTTGAAAAAAAATGAGAATAGCGGAGGTAGCGTTAGTAAAATATAAACAAATTAAGAAATGAAAACTTTAAAATCATGCGTTAAGCTCTTTAAGTTAACAATTTCTGTCATCACCCCCTCCACTCATCCATCCACCGAATACTGCTCTCTGCCTCATCAAAGGATTTAAAAATCATCACCCGACGATATTTTTTGTAACTGTCGTTGATACCCCTGTTTATCCGGACTAAAATAGGGAGCAGGAATTGTAATGAGTAGTAAATGCGGCTAGTGAAATATTTACCACACTATCCTTCAAGTACCAGTACAACTACTACCACCACCGCCACCACAATAACTAAAATAATGTCACTGCTATCTGTTTTACCGTCGGAGTAGACAGGGAGTCGTGAGCTAGAGGATTTGACGCCACAAGGCTAATGCTGTCGGCACTGACTGGTCAGGTTAGGATGTGTAATTTCGCTCCCCGACAGAAAAATGCCATCACCTTACTGGCGGTCTCTGGCATGACAGCACTAAGGTGTAACCGCCCAATCACAACTACTACTACTGTTACTTTGAGTGGGTAAGGCAGTTACTTTGACTTAAAGTTACCAGTTTACGCTACCCTCCCCTACTCCCCTTCCAATTCACCGACTACTCTTTCCTTCATCGAAGTAGTTTAGAGAGAAAAAAACAAGTGAAATACAACGAAAACAGGAAAAATACACCATAATTACGAAATGAACGCTATGATAAACAATACAGCTCAATTCCAACACAGTGTCAGAAGAAATAATTAAATCGAAATGAAAATGAATCGAAATCTATGAAAATTCAGCGTAACCATGCAATCGGAAAGTTTGAAATGAAATCATAAGTATGCGAAATGGTCAAATTTAATTATCAACTGGTTTACCCACACACCTGTATTTTTTTTTTTTTAAATAGTATTTATGGCCACATGGCTAGTGCTGTCACCACGACAAAGCAGGTCTGGGTTTTATTTTGCCCCTGGGTTTAAAAAAAATAAAAAAGAAACTGCTGTATTTGGAATTCGAACCCTAGTCTCCCGCACGGGAACCCAGTGTACTAACTATTCGGCCAGCCAACCTCTGCTTCTGAACAACGAAAAGAGAACAAAACTACGCAAGATGTGTGTCCCGATTCTAACACAACTCAAAACCGCAGGCAATTGTTTTCTCATTAACTGATATCCCAGATATAAACTTCAAGTATTATTGAAAAGGCACAATAATAGAAATCGTACGTGTCTAACACGGTAAATGTTGCAATAATTGTCTGTGCAGACATAGACTCCCCTCTCTTCCCCTTTCTCAAATCCACCGACTACTGAACATTTATAACCTATAGGTATAACCTATACCATTTAGTGTGTATGGTCTGTTGGGAACAATAAACATATATAACCTATAGGTATAACCTATACCAGTCAATGTGTATGGTCTGTTGGGAACAATGAACATTTATAACCTATAGGTATAACCTATACCATTCAATGTGTATGGTCTGTTGGGAACAATGAACATTTATAACCTATAGGTATAACCTATACCAATCAATGTGTATGGTCTGTTGGGAACAATGAACATTTATAACCTATAGGTAAAACCTATACCATTCAATGTGTATTGTTTGTTGGGAACAATGAACATTTATAACCTATACCATTCAATATGTATGATCTGTTGGGAACAATGAACATTTATAACCTATAGGTATAACCTATACCATTTAGTGTGTATGGTCTGTTAGGAACAATGAACATTTATAACCTATAGGTATAACCTATACCATTCAATGTGTATGATCTGTTGGGAACAATGAACATTTATAACCTATACCATTCAATGTGTATGATCTGTTGGGAACAATGAACATTTATAACCTATAGGTATAACCTATACCATTTAGTGTGTATGGTCTGTTAGGAACAATGAACATTTATAACCTATAGGTATAACCTATACCATTCAATGTGTATGGTCTGTTGGGAACAATGAACATTTATAACCTATGGGTATAACCTATACCATTCAATGTGTATGGTCTGTTGGGAACAATGAACATTTATAACCTATAGGTATAACCTATACCATTCAATGTGTATGGTCTTTTGGGAACAATGAACATTTATTACCTATAGGTATAACCTATATCATTCAATGTGTATGGTCTGTTAGAAACAATGAACATTTATAACCTATAGGTATAATCTATACCATTCAATGTGTATGGTCTGTTGGGAACAAAGAACATTTATAACTTATACCATTCAATGTGTAGGGTCTTTTGGGAACAAAGAACATTTATAACCTATAGGTTTTTTTTTTTTTTTTAACGTATCCAGAAACCATGAGTTGTAAACCCTTTAGCTCGGTACTATGGATATCGCAACCCTTCGGCATTGATTCCATTATAGGTACCGTTAATCTGGGAGAAATGTGGCTTTTCTGCCTACCCCCGGGAGTGAACCCGGACCACAAGGAGTTCGTCACCCGGCCGCCGCGAAAATCAGGTTTAACCAACTTCGCTAGAGAGCCGGGCCATAACCTATAGGTATAACCTATACCATTCAATGTGTATGGTCTGTTAGGAACAATGAACATTTATAACCTATAGGTATAACCTATACCATTCAATGTGTATGGTCTGTTAGAAACAATGAACATTTATAACCTATAGGTATAACCTATACCATTTAATGTGTATGGTCTGTTGGGAACAAAGAACATTTATAACTTATACCATTCAATGTGTATGGTCTGTTGGGAACAATGAACATTTATAACCCATGGGTATAACCCATACCATTTAGCGTGTATGGTCTGTTGGGAACAATGAACATTTATAACCTATGTGTATAACCTGTACTATTCAGTGTGTATGGTCTGTTGGGAACAATGAATATTTATAACCCATGGGTATAACTTGTACCATTGAATGTGAATGATTCATTGGCCACAGTGAACATTTATAACATTATCTGTGCTGTTATTTAGGAATCATCTATCAGGAACAGTGACAGTTCACATTAAAACCTATGCTGTTGAATATGTATTATCTCTTGGGCATATTGAACATTTACAACACAACCTATGCCATTCAATGTATATGGTCTGTTGGGAACAATGAACATTTATGACCTTTAGGTATAACCTAAACCATTGAATGTGAATGATTAAATGGACAGAGTGAACATTTACAACATGACCTGTGTGTACTGTTATTTGTGAATGATCTATTGGACACAGTAAATATTTACAACACAGCCATTAACATTGAATGTGTATGTTCTGTTGGGCACAGTAAACATTTACAGCACATGTAGCATTAGATTTGAATGTTCTGTTCCACCACAAAAAAAATTTACAACAAAACCTGTGTCTGTTGGACACAGTGAGCATTGAAACACAGCCCTTTTTTTTCTGAACCAGAAGCACTTGAGCGTAGATCGTTTGGCTCAGTATCGGGAGCATCAAAGCCCTTTAGCCTCAGTGCCATATACACCATTAATATTAGGATTACCTGGCTTTTCCCTGGCTCGAACCCTAGACTGGACACACATGAGGATTGTCACCTGACATCCAATGCGCTATAAATTACGCTAGAGCGCCAGGCGCAATACAACCTTTAACATTGAATGTATCTGTTCTGTTGGCAGCAATGAACATTTACAGTGTGATCTATGCTTTGAATGTGAGTGATCTATTGGAAACATTCACAAATGATCTATACTGTTTATTTTTCCTCCTCAGGAAATTTGTTTAACCTACTCTTGAAATCTCCAATGGCTGTCTGAGGATAGTTCTCCAAGAACTATTAATTGTTTGTAGCGAGGTGTAGCACTATCCCAGTATCATGAGTAGACATGCAAGCCAGTTTTACACAGTGGAGGTTGGTGATTCCTCTTTCACAATCCTTAAACGCTATCAGCATCTTCGACCGATCGGCTCTGGTGCTCAAGGAATTGTTTGGTGAGTAATTTTTGTTGTTGTTAAGTTAATGATATTTGTATTTTAATATTCGATTTTTCCTTGTGAGTTCCGGTGTCCCATTGTGATTAAAACAAGAATAGACCCACTACCTCCCCAACAAGCATGTCGTAAGAGTCAACTAATTGGGGGCTGAGGCAGTCACTGCTGCCTTTTACTGGCTTGAGAATCAGCTGTACACACATGGTGTGATTGTCACTGACTCACAGAGCATGTTGAGAAAGGTGGAGACAGGTATGCTCTGTGCAGAGTGGCAGGCATCACTTCAGAGGTCCCGAGTAGTTAGTATCCTTGGGATATTCTCTCCAGGTTATGCCCGTGTGTTGGCAAATGAGCAGACAGATAGACTGGCTGGTTCTACACTACTTGGTGGTGAATTGATATATGACAAGCTAGACGTTACGAGGGCCCTCTGGGAGCGAGTAAACAGTGTGGAAATAGAGATCATTACTGTCTGAGGAGAATGGCGCTTTGAGGAGTTACCAGGAGATCTGGCCGACGCTCATGAAAAGGGCGAGATGGATATACAATGAGACAGTTACTGGTGCCATATGAATTGGAACTCTTCATTTGCTGCTGAAGATGAAGACAGAGCTCTATTGGGGGTGTCCCGGGTACTATGATGTTGATTCATAATTCAACATTAATTGGGAGCTTCCTTCAAAGTCAGAGTGCATCTGCCTGCGAGGCAAGGAACCAGTAGTCTACATACAGATGAGCAAGATCTGTAAAACAGATGCACATGCAAAACTCAGGTCTTGGAACAAAGCCAAAGTCCAGAAATGGAGGGACCACCGGGTCGTTTCGTCGGGTTTACAGTCAGTGAATGCAAACAAACAACAACAACATTTGTTCTTATGAAAAGGTGACATAATTGTGTGTGTTTCCTTTGGAAACAAAAAAGTAAAGGGTCCTTTTACATACCTTTAGCTCATTTGTCATTTAGTGCTAGACCTTTATTTTTATAGACTTGTTGGTACTCAGTGGATGAGGTGGTCAGCATCACACTAGTTTGTTCCTTTAGTCTGTAAAATATTTATTGTATTTTTTTAGTTGAGCACATTTGGAATCTGCAGCATCTCTTAAATTGCTCTAATTAAATTTTCCATTGTTGTTATATCTAACTGCACAATTTATACTTACTGAAGGTGTTGTTCTGCTAGTGTAGGTTCCTTTGTTTCCATTTTGGGCCAAATAAAAGAATAGATCCACTGCCTGGTAACAAGTATGTAGTAAAAGGCTGTTAATTAAGGTTTGCTAAAACTGAAGGTGTTGCCAGTAAAAAAAAAAGAATAGACCCACTGCCTGGTAACAAGTACATATATGTAGTAAAAGGCTGTTAATTGAGGTTTGCTAAAACTGAAGGTGTTGCCAGTAAAAAAAAAGAATAGACCCACTGCCTGGTAAAAAGTACATATATGCATTACAATGCTGTTAATTAAGGTTTGCTAAAACTGGAGGTGTTGCCAGAAAAAAGAATAGACCCACTGGCTGCTAAACAAGTATTTTGTAAAATGCTGTTAATTAAGGTTTGCTAAAACTGGAGGTGTTGCCAGGAAAAAGAATAGACCCACTGGCTGGTAACATATATTTTGTAAAATGCTGTTAATTAAGGTTTACTAAGACTGGAGGTGTTGCCAGAAAAAAAAAGAATGGACGCAGCCTGGTGACAAGTATGAAGTAAAAGGCTGTTAATTAAGGTTTGCTGAAATTGGAGGTGTTTTGACGAAAGGACAGATTTTGCAGCTTAGCTGTAAACAACACTACCTTCCTTTTAAGAAATCTTTTACAGTATTTTGTTCTTCCCTCATGGCTACTTTCTCTTTGGCTATCTACCCATCTCTGTCGGTGCCTAACCCTTTCTTGCACTCTCTTGTGGAAATATGAATCTAGACTTGAGGGGAAGGGGTGGGTTTGGGGTGGGGGATAGAATGCTGGAATGAGAATGAGACGGAAAGCAGATCGTCTTGCCTCTGGATTTGTTTGTGTTGCCCATTGAAACTTGTAAAGCCCAGACTGCATACATCATTTATGTAGAAAGTCTGCTGTATAGTTTTACTGTTCCCGCTGTATGCTGATAGTTTTACAGGGAAGAATATTGGATTATGAATATTGGAGTACATATGGATGGGCATAGATAGTTGCCAAATGCTGATGACTTTGCAGTGGAGTAGATTGGAGCACCTTTAGATCAGCAAAGTTAGTTGCTGTACACTGATAAATTTACAACAGAAAAGGCTAGAGCGCCTTTGGGCGCATTAGGAATGCAGTGATGACAGTCTGAACTGTAAATACACCATGTTCTGATTTAAAACGTCTCGCATTCTGTATTCAGCGCGGCTTGTGACACACTGACAAACACAAATGTTGCCATTAAGAAGTTGAGTCGCCCTTTCCAGAATGTCACACATGCTAAAAGGGCTTACAGAGAGTTTGTGCTCATGAAACTTGTCAACCACAAAAATGTGAGTATACTATTATATTCTGGTGGTATCATTATTGTTCCTTCCACTTTCTTTCTGTTTCCTTTTAAAAAAATAAAATCACTGATGGTGAGCTTTGGGAGAGAACTAAACAAATTCCATGTGGCGAGGAAAAGACACTGGTGTTGGAGAGGACACACATTGAGAAAACTTGAGAACTGTATAACTGAAAGGGCTTTGAACTGGAACCCACAAGGGCACAGAAAAAAGGTAGACCTAGAAACACACAGATAGAGAAAGGAACTAGAGATGGAAGTTAAAAAAGGTAGGGAAGATGTGGGGTGATCTGCATACGGTAGCAAAGATAGAGTGACTTGGAGTGAGTTTGTTTTGTCCAGTCATCCAATCACCGCCTCCGGTCCGTGAGCACCTCGTGTATCCTGGAGTCTTTATTCATCTGTCACATACTCCTTTCCTTGTAGGAGTCTCCGTGGGCTGTTGAACCTGTAGTCACTAAGGGGTCATCTAAGTGCAAGTCCATCTGTCACTATCATCACCTACAGTCATTTGACTTACACACAGGCCACTGACACATATATTGCTATGAACATAATGTATAGATAAAATAACAGTTCTGTTTGAAAGATTGATAGGTGAGTGTTTTGAAGTGACGATAAAACAGGCTTGGACCTGCCTGCCCAGTTTGTGAGCCTTTGAAAATGCAGTTGGTTGATTCTCACAGTCTCCCCCCCCCCTCCCCCAACCCTCCCCCATTCTCTCTCTCTCTCTCTTTCTCACACATAAACACACACACACACACACACACACAATGTACTCATCACTCTTCGTGTTTGTCTATATATATATATTTCCCTTTCTACTTGATTTTATCAGTTTTACATGAATGACAGCCTTGTTGATTTTCCCTTATTTCCACCACTTTATTCTGCCCCCCCTTCTCTCTCTCTCTCTTTCTCTCTCTCGCTCTATCTCTCTCTCTCTCTCTCTCTCTCTCTCTCGTACAATGTACTCATTGCCCTTGATTGTCTTCTATGTACATTTTATTTTCTACCTGAGGTATCAGTTTTACATGAATGGCAACATGGTTGATCTTCTCTGACCCGTCTGTTCTCCTGCCACCGTCAGCACTCCGGTATTCTCAGTGTTTCTCGGTAATTAGTTACATTTCTCAGCTATTAGCGGGTTAGCTTTCTAGCTGTGGGCGGGGCCTGCTGCATCAATATATTGGTAATTTTACTGTTTTCTGTGCATTGAGCATGTAAAATAGATGGCTGTTAAAAACACTGTGGCAGATGCAATGCTCAGTGTATTGATTTGTTTCGTGTGCTGAGGTAAAGAAGCATATTGATGTTGGAGGCTGCTTCACGTTGCTGGCATTCTGAATGCTGTGTTTGTAGCTGGTAACACTTTACTGTTAACTAAAGGCTGGTGAATGGTTGCTGGTAAAGGGCAATGCTTAAATATTGTGAGTTATTGAGCAGGAGGAAAAGAAGAGAAGATGCATGAAGTGTTTGGATATAATTAGCCAGGTGAAATTAAAATTTTTTTCTTTTTTCAATTATTTTATTTTGTCTTCAGTCAACCTGGCTTATAGTACACTGGCTAAGTAACATATAAGGGGACAAAGTAACACAACTGCAAATTACTAACTTTGCCTCAATATGGGATGCAATTTATTTGTTATTTTAAAGCCCCACCCCGGGTGACATCGGAGGCCCAATCTAACGGTTGAATGGAGTTTCTGAGATGTGCCAGGGTTATTCTTATCCGAATGGTCGCACTTTATGTCAGGTATTTATTGCTCGTGTGGTCTTGGTGGGGTTGAAAGTCACTCACTCAAAATTGAAAATAAATTATGGGTTGATTTGTGAGCTCTTGAAAAGATTATGCAACCTTTTCTTGTTTGTTTCTGACTTATTTACTAAGAGGACATGTTTTTAGACAATACTACAAACGTTAATCATATAAGTTGAGGAAAACAAAATGTCAGGTGGCTTTAGTGAAGTTCAGATTTTTTTTTTGTTTTTTTTTTTGGTTACGCCTTGTCCTTCTCTTTCTTCTTCTTTTTATTCACCTTGACACATCCCGCCAAGATTGGACAACATGTTAGGTTACTTCATAGCTGTAGGGTGCTTCCGTTTTATGCAGTTAAATAGAGTTTTTGGTAACTCTTTAAGTCACTGAGTGTCAGTCCACAGATTGCAGTCCCCGAGGGGATTTTAAGTAAAAAATTATTATCATTCTTCTCTTTCTCCTTCCTCTTTTTCTCCTCCTTTTTTGTTTTCTTTTCTTCTGCTGCTGCTACTGCTGTCTTTTATCTCCCAGTGTGAAATAAATCCTTATACTCAACTATATACACTGTAGTTCTGCACTGTCTTCTCAGGTACTGTCTTGCTCTCATGTATATGTGTTTGTGAAAGTGTGTATGTGCATATAGGTGCACACTTGTATGTATATAAATATATATATATGTGTGTGTACATGTATGGGTATATATGTACATGTGTGTGTGTGTGAAGCTCGCTAAATCCATTCTATGGCAACATTGGTCCTAAAATTCCATGCTCTAGCTGTGGAAGACTTTTCTTAACATGAGCTGATCTCGCTAGGCTTGCGTGTCATCGTCATGGGCTGTGATTCCCATGTTACTGGTAATCTGGTAATCTTAGTTTCAGCTTCATAGCAAATGGGTCGCCCCATAGTTGCTCCGCTCCTGTGCCAACGAAAAACACATAAAATGTTTATCATGTTACGTTATTACAATCAACGTCAGTGCACACTGGGCATTTCCATGCATGCTCAGTCCTCCGATGCAGCAGCCACTCCAAGGTACTTCTACTAATTGATCCCATGAGAACTTGGTTATAATGTCTCCTGTCTTGGCCTCGAAAGCGTGCTTCACCATGTCACGCAGTTGTCTTAGTGTCAGAGATTTCGTCGTTATCATTATCCACTAGCCTAGTATGTACAGTGTTGACGATATCTGCTCTCTCCATGCTTCTTTCCACATGCGTTCCTGCATTGCTTCCCAGTTGGTCCGCTTGCTCATTACCCTTTACGCCCACATGACCAGGTGTGTAGATTCATGTGAGGGAGGTTAAGTGCAATTTTCAAAAGCTTTCTTCTCATTTAGAGCGCATACAGCCTGTTGCTGTCTTCTGAAGCATGTTCAAGGAGTCTGATACAATTACTACCTGTGTATCTGTCTGTTCTGATGCCAATACTAGTGCCCTTGAAGCAGCAGCTGTCTCAACAGCTTTTTGTAATTCTAATGCCTTCATATAGCACTGTGTAAAACTGTCATCTGGAAAAGTGCTAACAACACACACACACAATACACACACACACACACTCTCTCTCTCTCCCTCCCTCCCTCCCCCCTCTCTCTCTCTCTTTCTCTCTCTCTCTCCCTCTCTCTCTCCATCCCATTCTGTCCCCTCAATTAATACCAGACGCTCAGTTATATATACTACAGTCCTATCGCTGTCCTCTCAGCTACTTTTTTTGTTTTAAACTTTGTTACAAATTGTCTGTACTGTAGTCCTACATTGTTATCTCAACTACCATCTTACATTCAACTACACAGACAGACAGACACACATACATACATGCATACACACGCACACACATATGACCACAGACATGCACGCTCCTGCACACACTCTGTCTCCAGTCCCATGCTGCTTTTCTTATATACTGCTGAGCATTCAGCTGTATGTATATGTACTACAGTCCTGTATCATCTTCTAACCTACCTGCATGCATTCATGCATTCAACAATATACACTAAAGTCCTGCATGTGGTTAAACCATGTGTGCACCGGAGTTATAAGCCCTTTGACAAGTGTCAGACACAGATGGTACCTCCATACCACAGCTGCTCCTATGAACATCTGTTTGTGTAATTAACCCTGAGCCATTTTCCTATTATAATAGTCATCATAATTACTGTCGTCGTCATCATCATCATCATCATCAAGTACTCTCTCATTATTGAAAGTCACCCATTATGAGTCTCCAACACCCTGAGTCCTGTGTCGTCCTGGTACATTAAATCCATATCACCAGCTTCCCGTCTAAGGAGAATCCTGCGAATCTTTTGCCTAAACAAGATCACAGATGAAGAACTGAGGGGGAAAACAAATAGTTCATCACTGGCACTTGTTATCAAAGGAAGAATAGGGAAGTCGCTTGAACAAATTTGTGGCGATATGCGGATATAAGAGGGGTCTATAGTAAAAAGATTTCCCTACCCATGACAGCGTCCACAGTCTCAATAAATTTTGGCTCGTTAAATGTTATGAAACTAGGGGGATGGCCCCATGTATAAGAGACTGTGACGTGGTCATGTGACAGGAGTCAAAAAGGTAAAACTAGCTCTGGATGTAGATAGCTCAGGCTAGACTAGTTATTCTGTCACACACACCCCTATCAATAGATACTTGAGCCCCCAGAAAGATAAGTAATGAAAGGATGAGAAAGGTATCTTTCAAACTGTTTCTTTCCAAGCCCACCCTCACCACAGTAAACGAGACTAGACGAGGTGGGTAAACAGTTTGATATCATACACTGTAATACGTTCTATGGTAACATGTGATTGGCAAAATAATAAAGTATTCTTCCTCGGTGAGAAGTTAGTTGGCGTAAGCAGATTCAGGCTCGTGGGGCAACCCAGTCACCTGATCTGTCTGGTAGATGACAGTCTTCGGTGATCCAGTCTGCCGTCTGGTTGCTCCTCACGAATTGGAAATATATATTCAAGGTTTGGGTGCAAGAACATTGGATATAGGCCAAGGCTTTTAAAATTCCACTTATTGTGATTAAAAACTGTTTATAGATTATAAAGTCTCTCTGGACTTGCTATAAAACTCAACTTGCCATCCAGTGGCTTACACTACACAATAGCAGATCTTTCTTTCCACTTTGTTGTGGATATGATGTGGCACAGCCGGGCTGGAACGAGACAAGAGCAAAACAACCACTTGTGTGCCCCTAAAATGCCTGACTACTATACATAATAATTAACTAACTTCCATCACCTCAGATTCTGACAGCTTTATTCATTTAAGTTGTCACATCGCCTCATATGTGAATTTATCATTTTATATTTTATTTTCACTAACCATGTGACTGGGCTAAGAAATCCCTGCCCTGGTTATGACATTCACGACAATTCATTTATAATTTACTTCCATCCCACCCATGTGGTCCAATCCATTTATATCTTACACCCCATCCTGTCCCCTGTCTTTCACTGCAGCACATCTAATAACTCATTTACAACCAAGCAACACTGTATGTTTTTTAATTTCTTATATCGTAGGCTCTTTCCTTATGGGTTCTGGGTCTCGGTTATTGGAGGGGGCACAATGGAGTGATTTCAAGAAAAGTGAACAAATAAGAGAAATGTCTGGACACTCCCTGGTATCAACAGTTTTATAAGACAAAGAAGGCAACACATTGAGGAGGGTGAACTGAAAAAATCACCAAACAGGCACTTAAATGGGAAACTTATGAACTCAGGAGGTAAGGACATATGAACATTCTTGAGAGGCCAAATGTACTGCTGGACTTATTCCATCAGTATTGATAAAACAATTGCACACGATAGAGCATAATGAAGAAACAGACTGCGAGCCCTATTTGATGTTGTGTGCCACATATGATGATGACATATATTCAGTGACTATTTTTTGTTATCTTTTTCCTTTAGATTATAGGTTTACTGAACGCTTTCACACCACAGAAATCTTTAGAGGACTTTCAGGATGTGTGAGTATTTTTGCTTCTGACAAAAGTTGCCCGTTACATTTTCCTCCATATGTAGACTAAAAAGGATGTAGTTTTGTCATCTAGCTACTGAGTTGAGTGCATGACACGACACTCTGAGCTGTAGATTTCACTTAGAATGCTTTTCGGCTGTGCCCAGTGGGGTTTGTGTTGTGAACTTAAGATTTAGAAAATGGCGAGTGGCCTGTTGCCACAGAACTGGTGGTGCCCTATGTGATTTCTTGTGTGTGCAGCTATAGATCTGTTGTTAACTGCTTCTTATTTGATGATGAACTGCATTTCTAATGTCAGAATGATTGTGCTTGCACTTCTAGCAGTTGCCGTATACATTTAATATGTGTGTATCCTATTATTCATTAACTCTTGCCTGCTTAGAATAGAGGGAATTAAATGGTATGATAGAATAACTAATGTAGAGCTTTGGGAGAGAACTAAACAGGCTCCAGTGGACCAAGAGGTGAGGAAAAGACGCTGGCGTTGGATAGGAAACAGGAGAACAGCATAACTAGAATCTCTTTGCATTGGAACCCACAGGGGCATAGGAATAAAGGAAGGCCAAAAAACACATGGAGAAGAGAGCTGAAGAATGAAGTTAGAAAAATGGCTAGGACATGGGGAGAGCTCCATGTAATGGCGAAGGATAGAACGACTTGGCGTGAGCTGGTTGAGGGCCTATGCTCCATTGGGGGATAGAAAGGCAGAAGAAGAAGAATCCTATTAGATTTGAGGAGACTGCAGTCATTGTCAATTTTTCCACAAGAAACAGTAAAGGACATTCTGTGTGGGTTTTTTTTTAAGCACAGGACCAGAGCAACTACGGGGTGACCCTTTTAATATGGTTGGAACTGCGATTACCTGATTATCACATATGGTTTGGTCTGTCTTCCCACAGTGGGTAGCCACTTGGGCAGTAGAGTTGCACAAAGCACACACTCCATAGATCTGGTGACAATCCTCAGGGATCCCTATATAATTTTGACCCATGAATCAAATGGCTTAACCACTCAGCCGTCAAAGTCTCTTATTGAAATTAAAGTAGTAGTATAATTAAAGCGGCTGCACTATGACTTCAAAGGAAATATCTCTAATAATTTTGTTTCTTACAACATGCTTGTTATGGAGGGCAGTGAGTCTATTCTCCACCATCTCCGCCCCTAAATGAGGCCCCTCCGGAACAGAATCAAACAGAAATGAATTGTTGGTCATCATTCGGTCCACAGCCTTCTATCACATGTACTGCCCACAGTTGTTGATGCATGGGCCACTTCATGCCATGATGCCAGACTGAACCTGTCCGTCTTGGTCTCCCCTGTCCCTCTTTTTTTTTGTTGTTGATCTTTTTGTTGTCGTGGCATAACCCAGTTTTTCTTTTCTAATTATATGCGCCCCCTCCCCCCCCTTTTCCCAAATGTGAATTGGGTATTGAGCTCTCTAAATAGGTTATTTTATGTCATAATATCTCCATTGTGCTTTCTTTTGGTTTATGGCATCCTGATTGTTTTGTAAATCACAACCCAGCAGCTTCTACTAAATATTTCTTTTTTTTTAAAAGAGGGAGTGCCTTTGCACACCTGCTGTGTATCGGACAAAAAGTGCTCGACCTATATTTTTTATAGACCATTTAGCATTTAATGGGTGAGTAAGTCAACATCACACAGCCGCCTTTACTTCCCATGACATTATCTAGTGCCCATTTTAGGCTAGGTCAACCTGGCAGCCTTGGTCAGTTTTTGTAAAAATTCACCACAATGCATATTTCAACCCTAGGCCTTCAGGTCAGCAGGTGTTTATCTAAATACTACACCGCTACACCTTGTTAAACATTATTTGACCGTTCGTAATTTCTTTCCTTAGCAGGATTGACTGTATGTGACTTTTAATGATTCTCTTTCTCACTTTAAGCAGAGGAATCATTTATTGTTAAAAACAAAATTAATTCATCCGTAGTAGCAGCCCAGTGACCCATTGGTGGTTATTGTTGGCCAAACTAGCAGTGACTGCCTTTATTTTACCACTTTTGCTGTGTAGGCAGGGGGATCTTTGAGCCTGAGGATTTATGGCCGCATGGCTAGTGCTTTCGCCACGACTTTACAGGTGAGGATTGTATTTTGCCCCTGACGGAAATAATCCCCAGCCTTACCAAGGATTTGAACCTGGGTCTCCTGCTTAAGAGCCCAGTGTTCTAACCATTCAGCCAGCCACTCCTTGGTGGTTGTTGGCACCTTTCCATATTTCCAGATGATAATCTTCCATTGTTTTGGTGGGACACATGGGAATCTCAGCCCATGATGATACCAAACAAGGTCAGGGACGAAGCTCCTCCTTTCCATAGAGCAAAGATTAGGCATCATTGTGAAAACCATGTGTCACTCAGCCTGCTTTGTTAACTTCAAAGGCAAGGTAACACTAAAAACTGGAACAAAGCATGCAGCAGAAGTTGCCAGATGAGAAGAGCAGTGTTCTCTGATGGTGGTTTAAGATAATGCCTCTAAGGTAAAAATCATTTAGATGACCTGACTTACAGATGGTGTTAGAGTGTAGACCACTTGAGGCAGTCTAAGATGTAAAAAAAAAATAAAGGACCCTTTTCCACGCCTTTAGGCGTATAGGGCATATAGGGCTAGACCTATATTTTTATAGACTAATCGGCACAAGATGGGTGATGTGGTCAGCATCACGCTGGCCGCCTTTACTTCCCTGGCTGGGTCGACCTGGGAGCCAAGGTCATTTTTGAAAAATAGTCCGGCTCCGCCAGGGGTGAACCCACGACCTTCCGATCCACGGCAAGCGTCTAGTCGCTCAGCCACGGCGACTCCCAATCTAATATGTGGTGAATTTCTATTGTGAAAAACCATTCGTTTATCCCAGACAATTTTTCATATTTGAATTTTTATCTGGATAAGAGGAATTTCTAATAAGAAGAACCATTTATGGGGTCTCCAGCAAGTTATCCTTATCAGGTCTGCACCCTATAAGATTAGAAAAAAGTGTTCTTTATGTTAGTTGAGTGATACTACTCTAATAAGGGAGGTTTGTAACCTTTGGCTTGTCTTTGTGTTGAACAGATACCTGGTAATGGAGTTGATGGATGCCAATCTTTGTCAAGTGATACAGATGGACCTGGATCATGAACGCATGTCATACCTCCTCTACCAGATGCTCTGCGGCATTAAACATTTACACTCTGCCGGTATTATACACAGGGTGAGTTTATTAGTGATTTTCTTTTTAATATACTGTGGAACTGCTGGCTTGAGAATCAGCTGTACACACATGCTGAGAAAGGTGGAGACAGGCATGCTCCATGCAGAGTGGCAAGCATCACTTCAGAAATCCCTGGTAGTAAGCATCCTTTGGATATTTTCTCCAGGTCATGTCGGTGTATTGTTGGAAAATGAGCAGGCGTATAGACTGGCCAGTTCTGCACCACTTGGTGGTGAACTGATGCATAACAAGCTGGATGTTGTGAGGGCCCTTTAGGAGCGAGGGAACAATGCCGAGGCACAGATAGATCATTACGGTCTGAAGAGAATGACGCTGTGAGAAGTTACAGGGGGATCTGGTCGAGGCTCAGGAGAAAGGCGAGACGGATATACAATCGGACAATTACTGGTACCATCGGAATTAAAACTGTTCACTTGCTGCTGAAGATGGGGACAGAGCGCTTATGGGGGTATCCCGAGTACTATACATTTTACATGTATACATACAGATACGAGTTGAATCTGTTCCAAGACTGAGCTCATATGATGAATAACTGGTGTTCTAAAACTATTTCCCCTTTCAAAATTAATGTAAATAATTTTAATGTGTTCCAGCAATCCAAAAACAAAAATAGGATATTTTTTGTTTCATTAATGATGAAATGTGTGGCACTGCTTTTTCATTTTTGCGGGCTGTGGAAAACCGGGTTCCTCTTGACCATGATGCTACAGTTCATCATCATCAAATCCATTGTCGAATGACTCGAGTCCTCCATCCATTTTAAAGTTATCAAGTTGCTTTTTTATGATGCTGAGAGTTCTTATCTCTCCAGCTAGCATTTTGGATTTTATCTCATATTCTGGTGGGGGTGGGGGGGGGGGGGGGGTTGTGAGGCATGGTGTCCGCTAGAGGTCTTGGGTTCAAGCCCCGGTAAAGGCTGAAATTTTTTCCAGTGGATTTCTTGTAATTTATCTGGTCTCTGGGTAGTAAGACCCGATGCCCGTGTGTATTGTTACGCACATTAAAAAATCCCTTGGCAGTTAGAAATCAAAAAGAGCAGCCTAACGGCGCTGCGCAGGCAGAATTTGGAGTTAAAAATTTACCCAAAGTATTTCAGGATCCTCACAGAGTTTGTGCACTGTGCTGAGCTTCTTCAGACTCATGTTTGAGTTAGAAGAAAAACAGAGCACTTATGGGTTACACCCCTGTGCCATGATGTTGATCCATTGAATAAACAATACAGAATTCTGAGGAAAAAAAGTGGAGAGCCTGACCTCGTAGCCTGTACAACTCGTGACCAGGTACATTTGTACACAGAAGTTGCACTTACTGGTATTTTGTGTGACTCTATGGCAGTGGATCTCAACCTTCTTAATGCCACAACCCTTTAATACAGTTCTCTCATGTTTTATTATTTTCCTTTATAACTTCAATGATTATGTGTTTATGGATGGTCTTAGGCCACCCCTGTAAAAGTGTCGTTTGACCCAAAAAAAGGTTCACGATCCGCAGGTTGAAAACTGCTGCTCTATGGCAAAGCCTTTAGTGAAATGTTGCCACTTCCCAGTTCTAAATGCCCCAGGGCTTCTTCTTATTCTTTGCGTTCACCAGCTGTAAACTCTGGCGGAAAGTTCTGGTTGTTCATCCACTTCTGAACTGTAGTCCCATTCCAGAACCTTGTGGTATGAGAGCTGCACCATGTAATTAAATGTGTATTACTTTCAAGGGCACTCCACCCTTTTATTATTTGTATAATATTGTAGATGAATTTTGTAAAGAGAATTATTTAATCTGTTGTGTTAATTAAAATATATGATACAATAATTTTTTGTCTTTTTAATGCAGTAATTTTGAGATGTGTTTTAAATAAAAACCCATTTTACAAAAAAGTGTTTTAAATATATGATTTGGAAAATATAGTATGTGTATGTTTACAGTTTTATATTTGTGTATTGCCAATTGTTGAGTCATACATCTTGTGATCATTGTCACAATGCAGGATTTGAAACCAAGCAATATTGTGGTCAGATCTGATTGCACCCTGAAGATTCTGGACTTTGGTCTGGCCAGAACGGCAGGGACTGGGTTCATGATGACACCTTACGTGGTCACAAGGTACTATAGGGCTCCAGAAGTCATCCTAGGCATGGGATATATGGCAAATGGTAAGTTTTGAGAAATTGTCTTATGTGATAGCGGATGTCATCTTCTTCTCCAGGTTATTTCATTGCTAATGTTGTATCTTCTTCTTCTCACCCTCCTGTTTTTCTTCCTCCTTCTTTTTCCTCCTCTTCCTCTTCTTCTTCCTTCTTGGCATCTACTTCTTCCTCTTCCTTAGCATCTACTTCTTCTCCTCCTCCTTTATCCTCCTTCTTCTTCCTCATCCTTCTTCTTCTTCCTCCTCCTTCCTTCTTCTTCTTCCTCCTCCTTTCATTTTCTTCTACCTCCTCATCCTCTTATTTGTCTTCTTCTTCCTCCTCCCTTCTTCTTCTTCCTACCTTTTTTTTTCTTCTTCCAACCTTGTTTTCTTCTTCCTCCTTTTCTTCTTTTTCTTCTCCTCCCCCATCTTCCTATCAATAATATGGTTTTGGAAAATCAGTTTGTCTCCCCCCTCCCCCCCCACCCCCCGGGATGCTAACTGAAGCTTAACCACCCTGAGATTTAAAAAAAAATCTCAAACTGATTTGTAGGTTACAGGTACCCAGTTCAACCTCCAGAGAAGCTATAATTAAGGCACCCCTAGTTGCTACACCAGATATGTGCATTAAAAACATTGGTGGGGAATATGGTGTCAGAGCCAGGTGTTTATTGGCTAACTGGGAAAAAAAAAGATGATTCTGTGTGGAATGAGACTGACAGAGTGTTACATTTACTTTACTGTCTTTGATAAAACTGGCACTTGAAATGTGGAGAGTGGCACAGATATGCTGCCAAGAAATTCCCTAAATTATGACAAGTTCTCAACTTAGCACAGCACTGACAATACAGACCAGTCATCTAGTGTGATCAAAATATCACAGCAACAGTAACGCTGTGTCTAGAATACAACAAACGTTTAAGAAAGAGATTTAATTGGTCGGTTTCATTTTGTTACACGTAATTCAATAAATAAACAGGAAGTAAACTGGGAGTGGGGCTGGGGTTGTCCTGTCAAGAGAACAGGTTTCCAGGGGCACCGGTAAGCCCAAACCTGGACTTTGTGATTACTCTGTAGTTCTAATGAGAAATAATCTCACTGGGTGCAGTCAGTTCAGCTTATAAATAGACTTGCATTGGAACTGTTGTTGTATGTATCATTGATGTTTCTTTAAATCAAGGCACACAGACAGCACTTCTCTTCTGATCCGGCAGCTTCTACAGCATCATTTGCTGTGTCTATAGGTTGTCATGTTTCACCATCTCACACGATCACCAGAATCATGGATCACTTCAGTGTTTTTGTCAAGGCCAGGCCATCCAAGAATTGATCTCTTTGCCTTCCTCTTGCTCTGTTTCGATCAATCTTTCCAGTTTTTACCAAGTTTTCAAATCCATTCCTTCTCACATGTCTCAGAAGTATTAACTGTCTTTGTATAATTGTTCTATTAGGTTTATGACTCTCTTCTGTCTCATTGAGGATTGCTCTGTTTGTTTTTCTATCCTACCATGATATTCTTGCATTCTTTTCCATCATGTTGCATCGGTCTTACCTTTCTGTTGGCATAAACAAGGTGCGAACAACACATGGTCTCCACAGTACCTCCAAGGCTTTGTGCCATGAGAGGAGGAGCTTCACCTTTTCACTATGGGCTGGAATTCCCTTGCTTCACTGTAGTAAAGTGTAACAGTATGGCCTGGAAAGGCAGAAGTTGATTGAAATCATAAACATCTCGACTCTCCTAGAAGCGGTTCAGCTGTTTGTTGTCTTCTGCATCACACTGCATCATTACCCTGGAGATGGGAACTTAGCTCATAGGCATGAATGTATGAGTATCTTAGTCTTACTAGAGTGGGTAGATTCATATTAATGTTAAATTAAAAAAACTCCAGTGAATCAAGAGGTGAGGAAAAGGTGCCAATGCTGAATAAGACACAGTTATAAAATCTAAAAGTAGTGTAACTATAAATCCTTTTATCTGAAACCCACAGGGCAGACAAAATTAAGGAAGGCTTAAAAACACTCTGAAGAGAAAATTAGACACAGATAAATCATATGTGAACATGGAAGGCGCTACAGGAAATGCCAAAAGAAAACCTGGCATGAGTTGGTTGGTGCCTGTTCTCTATTGGGAAGTAAAAGTCAGACGAAGGAGATTGCTGTAATGTTGTTTCATTGATTTTATTTTCAGTTGACATCTGGTCTGTGGGTTGTATAATGGCAGAACTAATACGAGCAACTGTGATGTTCCCCGGCTCTGATCGTATCTTTACAAATGTATTTTATGTTTAATGAGTGTGATTAAACTGTTTTACAGCTTGTGCTGACTGTAGCCCCTCCTCAGACACACGGTTGAGACTTTTAATGTGAGGAAGAATGACATCAACAAGTCACAGATGTTTTGTTAAAGAAAACATTCTGTTGTGCCAGTGCACTGAAATAATTGGGAAGCCGAGGTGGTGTAGGGGCTTGATGCCCGGCCTGCCGACACAGAGGTCTTGGATTTGAATCTGTATCAGGTCAGATTTCTTCACAAATGACCCTGGCTTCCAGGTCGACCGAGGTCAATAAATGGGAAGTAAAGGCGGCTGTCATTACGTTGATCTCAAGCCACGTTTGGAGCTGATTGGTCCATAAAAAAATGAGTCTAGCATCATATGCCCCATACACCATGCCTGATGCACCACTTATCTAAAAAGAGTGTGAACTGTGTAACACTAACTTATCATGCTTGCTGTAAGAGGCAGTTAAGGAAGGTTGGTTTGAGTCTAGCTACCTCATACCCTAGACGACTGCAGCTACAGAATCCAATATCCCTGCATGGATTCCTGCGCACCATTGTGAAGGGGGAGGGAGGGCGGATATAACCAGCTGAGCCCCTAATAAGTATGTCATAAGAGGCAACTATTTATGGGGTTTTCTTTGAAGTTAGAGTGCAACTGCCTGAGAGGGGATGAACCAGCAGTCTGCATACAAATAAGCCAGATCTGTAAAATGGATGTGCATGCAAAACTCAAGTTGTAGAAGAAGACCAAAGTCCAGAAGTGGACGACAATGCTAAGAAGATCAGAATAAAACAAACCATGAATGAATCTACGAAAGGCTTGATGAGTTGACTGAGAATATAAGCTATATTGGGAGATAATTGAAGGTGTAAGAAAAAGAGTGACTTTAGAAAGAATGATGATTCAGTTATAAGACCAAAAAGATGGCAATAAATTAAGCACACCTTGAGAAGCCAACAGAGAATCACCAGGCAGGCACTTGAATTGGAAACAGGTGAGAATGCCCAAAAGAAACCTGAGAGTCCAAAGGTGCTGAAACAATTGCACAGGACAAAACAGAGTGGAAGAATCAACTGCGACCCCTTACACTGGCACAGCAGGATGATGATAATAGACGTAACAACATTTTGTATGTAGGTTAAAAACAGCCGCATACTGCGTATAAACTAGACATAGTAACAACATTTTGTATATAAGCTAAAAACAGCAACTTTCTGTACATAAGCTAGATGTAGTAGCATTTTGTGAATAAGCAGTATATAGAAATATGTTTATCTAAGGCGTAGGCTAAATACAGTAATGGTACTGTATGTAAGCTAAAAACAGCCACATATAGTTAGTAAGCTAGCTGCTGTAACATTTAGTATATTAGCGAGATAGAGCGATATATTGCTTATAGGTTTTGTGTGTAAACGTATATAATTACCATGCAAGAACATATTTTTTACAGCCAGATGTAGCAACCGTTAGTATTTCAATTGCACGAACAACATATTCTGTATGTTTGAAACACTTTGACACATATATTTTTCGACGTTGAATCATTTAAAACCTTAACCTTGAGTTCAGACATTGATCAGTGGAATAAAATAATTGAACAGTTAGGTACTCCATGCCAGGAATTCATGGCCCGTCTGCAGCCGACAGTGAGAAATTATGTAGAAAATAGGCCGAAACACGCTGGACATAGCTTTGAGAAGATATTCCCAGATGTTCTGTTTCCTCCTGACAGTGCAGGTAAGTGGAGTGGCAGCCACGATTTGCCCTTTTGGTTGTTTCTTTTTCTTCTTTTTCGAACACCTTTGGTTGTTAAGGTAAATAAAGTAAAGACCTTTTTCTATACCCTCAGGTGTATTGGCATATACTGCTACAACTATATTTATAGACCAATCAGCACTCGGTGGGTGGTGGGGTCAACATCACGATGTCACCTTTACTTCTCAGTACTTAACCTTGTACTCATTTAAGGCTAGGTCGATCTGTGAGGACGTTTTTGAAAAAAAAATCTGGCTTCATTTGGATTTAAACCCATGACCTTATGATTAGCTTGCTACATCATATTGGCCCCCTACCTTCAGATATTGACATGAATAAATGTAAAGAAAGCAGTAAGATATTTCTCCATCTTGGTGGGGTAGAAGGACTTCTGAATTCCAGTGGCATCAAGAGCTAAACGAACTGTAGCTTTGCTACTGGTAGGACCTCCCATGTTAAGTCGTGGAAAGAAACAAACGCTGCAGAAAGACTGGGAGCAGTTATAGGTTAGGAAAAGCCAACAGAAGATATATTTACAAAATTCTAAAGAAAGGTTTAGCAGTCTATCTTTTACAGGACACTGCATTTATTGGCAGCTTGTGGTTCCAGACAATATTTACATTAAGCAGTTTGCCATTGCTTTCTGAGCAGTCAGCTCTCCAAACCATTATCAAAATCAATGCAAATAGGCTTGCTACTAAATTGCCTGCATCTGATTTAATTCTTGTGTTTCAGAATTACAAACCAGGTTTGCAAACCGCCACCCCTAAGTAACAGACCTGAAATAAATACTTGTCTTGTCCTTACCCACATTGGACGGCTGTTATGGGTGCCCTAATTAGACCTTCTCTAAAGGTTGAACAGGATATCTAGGATCTGCCTTGTTGACCCAGATTGAGATTCTTTATCTCAGGATGGTATGGTAGCAGCCCAGAAGGGACAAACTGATCCATCAGTCGATACTTATCAAAATTATACTGAGGCCACAGGCTTGATAGAAAGTGCAGTATAACTTGTTTCATGGTGGTTTTGGTTGTTCCACATGCGGTAAGATCACTTGACTGCCATAAAAACCAAAAAAATGCCACTACTGTCTGTATTTACCAGTTTTCATGGTGTAGGAAAGGGGAGGGGGGTCTTTGAGCCTGAGGATTTAGGGCCGCATGGCTGGTGCTGTTGCCACAGACTGTTCAGGTTAGGATTTTATTTTTGTTGGCTTAGATAAACTGGAAACAACTTCTCAGTTCAGACTGTATCTGAACTCTTTTACTCACACGGTTCTCGCATTCATCTCGTGCTTCTTCATCACTGGAGTTGGGAGCTGGGGGTCTATTCTTTCCCAGACCCCCACAATGGGGCCCTGGAGCCTACAGAGGGAAAATCTTGATATGCTTCCATAGATGTAAAGTTCCTATTTTGGTCTTGCAGCCATGCTGGTTTCTGAGGCTGGAGAGGTGATGCCTGTGTGACAATATTTAACACAAAGCACCTAGACAACAACCACAGAGGAGAAACCCTCTCACCAAGAGTCAGTTGAGAGCCTCTGCTCCATTGGGAGATCTTCGTCTTCATGTTCACTGGCTGTAAACTCTGATGAAGGGTTCTGGTTGTTCATCCACCGCTGGGCTTTAGTCTCATTTCAGAACTAGAGTTTTGCGTGCACATCCATTTTACAGATCTGGCATATTTGTATGCAATTGTTGGTTCCTTGCCTCTTAAGCAGATGCATTCTAGCTTTGACAGAAATCTGTTAATTAGTTAACTCTTTTGACATATGTTTTAGGGACATTGGGGGATCAGGGCAGAAGAGGGAAGAAATACTGTAGTAAATTTGTATTTTGAAAAAGAACCTTTTTCTGATTACAGAGCATAACGGCCTGAGAGCTAATGTTGCAAGGGACTTGTTGTCAAAGATGTTAGTGATTGACCCTGACAGGAGGATCTCTGTAGATGAGGCTCTCATGCATCCATACATTAATGTGTGGTTTGATGAGAGGGAAGTTAACGGGGTAAGTTTGTGTTAATGAGAGGGAAGTTAACGGGGTAAGTTCGTGTTAATGAGAGGGAAGTTAAAGGGGTAAGTTTATGTTAATGAAAGGAAAGTTAACGGGTTAAGTTTGTGTTACTGAGTGGGAAGTTAAGTAGTAAGTTTGTGTTAATGAAAGGGAAGCTGACAGATTAAGTTTTGTGTTAATGAGAGGGAGGCTGATGAAATAATTTTACAGTGAAGAGAGGGTAAGTAATAGGGTAAGTTCATGTTAATTAGAATGCAATTAATGGAGGTACTTTTGCGCTCCTGAGAGGGGAAAGGTAATGAACCTGTTATTCGCTGCCTGAAAACTGTAAAGCAAATAACAGCATGCCAGCCACTTTTATTTGTAGGAGTGAACACAGAAGAAGTGCTAAATAGATGCAGGCAGTAAAGACAGGCATACCATTGATTCCTTTAGAGTGCAGACTTTACTGTCTTCTTCCTTCTTCGGCATTCTGAGCCCTTGATGTTTATTGCTGCAGATATCACACGCAACACTCATCTCTCTGGTTGGCCTTCTCTTTCCAGTTGGTTACACCAAGTGTTTGCAGGTTTGTCTGGACATTATCTCTCTATCATCTTCTTGGTCTGCCTCATGGTCTATGACCATTCAGCTTCCTTGTGTATACAGTTTCTACCACTCTGTCGTCTGAATTTTCCTCAATAATCCCCGGCCATTTCAGTCTGTTAGCTCTCATCATGCCAGGGATCAATGGTTATTCAAACAGATTATGAATTCCATTGTTGCTTCTCACTCTCCATTCCCCGCTGTTTGAATCTTTGATGGGTCCAAAGATTTGTCGTAAGACTCTTTTTTAAAAATTTGCAATACTTCTTGATTAACTCAAATTCATCTGCATAGATTGTAGAAGGATTCATATATGGTTTTCTCTTTGCTGAATGTTTCAGCCATCACCTGGCCCATATGATCATGCAGTAGACGAAAGGGAGCACACAGTGGAAGAGTGGAAAAGTAAGTGTTGACTAAATGAAACCAACAAAGCTGCTACATAGATATATTGTTGTATGGCTCCTTTCCATTGGGGCTTTGAGGTTAATGACGGAGAAAGTAAGTGTTGACTAAATGAAACCAACAAAGCTGCTACATAGATATATTGTTGTTGAATGGCTCCTTTCCATTGGAACTTTGAGGATAGTGAAGGTATTTACAAATTTCATGATCCTTAATTACTAGGGTTGATTGGTTGATGTTCAACCCCACCACGACATCACACCGAGCGATGAACACCCAGTGACACAAAGTGTCACCATTCGGGTGAGAATCCCCTGGGGGACAGGTTCCAGAAACCCTGTTCAACCAAAAGGTTGGGTTATATTAGGACTCCCAACAACAGCCGGACTGGAGCTTTGAAATAACGAAATATTGCGTCCCATATAGGGACGGTCTGTATTACTAGTGTTTAGTTTCTGATCAACTATAATATGCCAGTCAGCTCCTCTTGGGTTTGTTGAGCATGGAGTCACTAAGATGGTTGTTGCATCGGAGGATAGGGGCACGAGTGGGTCACATCAGTCTGGGCTAAGATGTCGATACGGACAAGTGAAAGGTTTTCACTGTGGACTGTTTATTTGTTGTTGTTTTTTTTTTGGTTTAAAAAAAAACACAACATTCTCATAGTTTTTAGACAGGTGTACAAGTCACGCTGTGAAAGAGATTGAAGCGACAACTTGAAGTGTTCCAATGACACCAGTTTTTGCACTATAGGCAACCTTAATTTTGAAGACAGCATAAAATTATTATTATTATCTTTATAATGGTAGCAATGCATTCCATCTTCTTTCTATAATTGTCGTCTTCCTCCTCCTCCTCCTCTTCACTCATCTGCCTTAGCAATTGTTGTGAAGATCTTATGTATGCTTTTTCAAATGTGCTGTGTAAGCTGGTCTTCCTTTCTGTAAATTTGTTCCCATCGGAATAGGCAAGGGACCCTTTTCCAAACCTTCAGGCATATTGGCATATGGTGCTAGACCTATATTTTATAGACCAATCGGCACTCGGTGGGTCATGTGGCCAACACCACATTGGCAGCCTTTACTTCCTAGGACTTTTACCTAATACCTATTAGAGGATCAACCTGGGAACCAAGGTCATTTTTCTAAGGAGGTGGGGGGGGGGGGGGGGACTCCGGCTCCATTCGAATCTGAACCCACGGCCTTCAGATCCACAGAGGAATATCTGGCCACTACACCCTGGCGTTCTCATAGACATCTCAGCAGATTTCTAATGGTTCATAACATGATTCTTTGATGAAATACAATTGATATGTGAAAGAAGTTTGGAAGGAGCATGTATGACAGACGGATTAATGTTATATTTTAGTACATTAATTATTCTATGACATGTTAAATTAAACCTTATTTCATATATATATATTTTTTTTTTAATTTTCCCACTTTTGTAATAATTACACTTTATCAACCAAATAGTGAATTAAACATTACATTTGTCAGCATAAATGATTAATCACTCTATTACCGCCAAAGAATTGTGTTTTTATTTACAACATTGTGGTATAATATTTCTGCCTCCGCTAGTCCATCATGTTACACTTTTCAGGTCTCATGCATGACTGAGTGACTTTCAGATCTCATGCATGACTGAGTGATTTTCAGATCTCATGCATGGCTGAGTGACTTTCAGATCTCATGCATGGCTGAGTGACTTTCAGATCTCATGCATGACTGAGTGACTTTCAGATCTCATGCATGACTGAGTGACTTTCAGATCTCATGCATACCTGAGTGACTTTCAGATCTCATGCAAGACTGAGTGACTTTCAGATCTCATGCATGACTGAGTGACTTTCAGATCTCGTGCATGACTGAGAGACTTTCAGATCTCATGCATGACTGAGTGACTGTTTTTCCCTGTCCTGGCTACGACTTGAAGATGTGACACCTGTAATTATAATATCTCATTCTTAATGGCAATTCCTGGATATTCTGTTCAAACTCAAACATTATAACTAGATAAGTTTTATCTGGGACATCCATAACAGCAATCTTTTCTCCAGGCTATGGCAGCGTAGTGGGTAATAAACAGCCAGACAGATTGGCTGGATCTGCACCACTGGGTGGTGAATTGATACATGACAAGGCAGATGTAGTCGAAGCCTTTTGGGAACAAGCAACGGAATCAGTAGAGAAAAATGTTTATGGCCTGGAGAGAATGAGGTACCTGGGTGTAACCAGAGGGTCTGGCCGGCTCACTACACTCAGAGGAAAGCAAGACGGTCATATAACCAGATTGTGACCGGTACCATAAGTATTGGAACTCTGCTTTGGCTGCTGAAGATGAGGACGGAGCATGCATGGGAGTGCCCCAAGTGCTGTGATGTCAATTCTTGACTCAACTCAACTCATCCTTAACTGCTATACAGTGCTGGTGTAAACTGCAGTCCTCTGCGGGTAAAAAGTAACACACAAAAATAAAAATAAAGGCAGGTAATATCTCCCTTTCAGGATTGCAGACTGTAGGATTAATACCTCCAGAATGAGAACCAAACAAGGTACAAAACCTGTAATGGGGGCTGCCTGGTCTCGAGGCATGGCATCCGCCTCGAGTACTGGATTTACCAGGTTCAGGCCCCGG
This sequence comes from Candidula unifasciata, assembly GCA_905116865.2. NCBI lineage: Eukaryota > Metazoa > Mollusca > Gastropoda > Stylommatophora > Geomitridae > Candidula > Candidula unifasciata. The sequence goes on from CAJHNH020005445.1 coordinate 158,255, forward strand.
TGAAGGCTGGGATTTTTTCACATGGGCGACTAGTAATTTTCCCTGGTCTCTGGGTAGTAACATCACACACCCGTGTGTATTGTTGCGCACATACCAAATCCCTTGGCGCCCTTAAAAAATATGGAGTTGAGAATCTTCCTGAAGTATTTCATGATCCTTGCCGGTGCTTTCTGAGACTCAACTCAGGCTTGAGTTAAAAGTAGAACGGAGCGCTTATGGGTTACTACCCTTGTGCCATGATGTTAATTCGTTGTTAAAACCTAAACCATGCTGTAAATTCCATTCAACTGTATAACAGTCATATTGAGGCAGTTGGCTGATAAACAGTAACTGGGCATGGATTTTTTTTTTTTTGGTAAAGAAAAGATAGCAAAGTCTTGATGGTGAAATAATGGATTTTTTTCTCTTTACCATATATTTTACTGCTTCAACATACCGTACCATATATTTGAAACCATAAATTATCAGTTTAGGAACAAAATATATTTAATAATGTTTTGCATCACATTGCATTGTCATCCACAAAGTGTGTATGTGCTTAATTTGAGCTCTGTAACTTGTAAGGAAATGGTGTAAAAATTGAACTCACAATTATGACTAGATACACAAACATATATAGACATGCAAGTGCTCACCCTTGCACAGACATGTGAACTCAGTTAATGCTTTTAGTGATTTTTTTGTTGTTGTTTTTTTCTTTCAGCTTTGATTTATAATGAAGTGGCTGACTACCAAAAAAGAGATACAGGTCAAGGCATTATGCAAAATGGTAAGAAATCTCATCTGTGGTTGGTTAGTTAGTCTTTTCTCTTGGACCTAGGGCTGCACAGTAGGCAGAGATCATAGCTCTCCATGTCTGGTGGTTCCTTGCCACCTGCTTTAGGTCTTGTAAGTTTGCTAGGCCCATGGTTGAGCCTTCCCTGATGATGGTTCTATGTCTGGTGGTTCCTTGCCACCTGCTTTAGGTCTTGTAAGTTTGCTAGGCCCATGGCTGAGCCTTCCCTGATGATGGTTCTATGTCTGGTGGTTCCTTGCCACCTGCTTTAGGTCTTGTAAGTTTGCTAGGCCCATGGTTGAGCCTTCCCTGATGATGGTTCTATGCAGGGTCTCTCTTGGTCTTCCTGGTTTTCTTTTCCTTTCCTGTGTCCATATGAGGGCTTGATGGGGAAGTCTTGTCTTGTCCATTCTGAGTGCATGGCCGACTTAAACCAGCGGCTCTTTCTGATTAAACTGGATGCATTGTATTACTTGGTCTCTTGTCTTATTTGCATGTTGGATCTTAAATCTGTCCAGTAGCGATCTAGTATTCATCTAAGACATTTGTTCTCAAAACTGCCTAATTTTTTTAGGGTCAAATCTGCTGTTCGGGAAAGTGAATATTCATTATTAATTCGCCATCATTATCGTTAGTCTCCACTTTTGCTGTTTAATGTCTGATGGAGAAGCAGTTTGCATTCTGTTGCTTGATGGGTAGCATTGGCCATTGTTATTTAACGAAGATGTAGATGGTCATCCGTGCTCTCCTTGGGTGGCTTCTTGCTTTCACATCGGATGCTTTTCAGTTTAGCACCAGTGGCTGCATTCTAATGAGATGACAGAACCATCTGATCTTTTGCTTCCTGTGAATATGGTGTAAAGTGTTTCTACAGTCTGTCTGATAGTATAGTTTCTCACTTGGTCTCAGTTGGTCAAGTTTTTTAGTTCTCCTCAGGCATCTCATCTTACAGATACTTAATTTTCCTTGAAAGATAAAAGTCTAAACGTACAGCCTTTGATACAGATATTTGACTCTTCTTCTCCTCCTTTTCCTCCTCCTCCTCCCCCTTATCTCCCTGTGGAACATAGGCCCTCAACCAACTCACACGTAGTTGTCCTATTCTTTGCAGTAGCGTGCAGCTAATGCCATGTCCTCCTTATCTTTTGGTGACCTAGAATAATGAATAATATCAAAGCCAACCCATCACTATGTTCTTTGTCTTATAACTATATATTTTCAATATTCCCCTGTGTGGATTCCGGGACCCTATTATAGGGAAAACAAGAATAGACCCATTGTCTACCCAGAAGCGTGTCGTAAGAGTGGACTGATTGGGAGCTTCCTTCAAAGTCCGAGTGCATCTGCCTGAGAGGCAAGGAACCAACAGCCTGCACACAAATGTGTCAGATCTGTCAAACTGATGCACACTCAACACTCAGGTTTTAAAACAGGACTGCAGTTCAGAAGTGGACGAACAACCAGAACTTTCCACCAGAGTTTACAGCCGGTGAATGCAAAGAAGAAGAAGATATTTGCAATAATTTCATATAACCTTATTGTCACTTTCATCATGGTCGATGGTAGTGTCCGATTCAAGAATGAAGTTATTGAACAGTCTTGCGTAATAAAGTCCTTTTTTGTGTTCTCCCTTACAGAAAGTGGCGGTGCCATGGAGACGGTGACAGGAGATAGTAACACAACAGCAAGAGGCCCATCAGCCACACCAGCTACAAACACACAGAATCACCACTAATAATAACTTGAATGTGTACATAGATTTTACCTTTAGACTAAGCTATACTTGTCTGTCTGCTCACTTGTCCATCCATTTTATGTCACTCACATCTGCTACCTGCATCCAGATTCTACTGGCAGTCATTTTACTGACATACATTTTACTCTTGATCATTTTACACTTGTAATTAGACTTTCCTTCTTATGCACATGTAATTGATTCAAGATGTGAACATTTGTTTCAGTTTCATGGTAGTCAGTCAGATTTGTATGTGTACATGTGATTTAGAAATACAGTTATATTTCTTAATAGATATAAGGAACATTCACTTGAAACCCATGCAAATGGTTTTATTACAGAATCAGGTAATCACAGTTCCAACTTCATAGCAGATGGGGCATTCCGTTGCTGTGCCGAAAAAAACCACGCAGAATGTCAATTGCTGTTCTGTGTTTTAAAAAAAAATGTGGCTGCAGTCTTAGCAAATTCAACAGCATCCACGCATATTAAATGCACAAGGCAGCAGTCAGAAGTGCCAGCCCTAACAGTCCGACATTAGAAGTGCAATAGCATGAAAGAAACATCAACAGTAATGAAACAAAGCATTTATTTTCAATGAATTATGCCCCATAGGTTAGTTTAAAGAAATAAAGTTCTGTATCTGTTCAAGCAAGCACCATCCATTTGCTTAGGGAGGTGATGAATGCTCTTCGCAACAACAACAAAAGATGGGGGGGGGGATGGTTGCTCTCTGAGCCGAGTGTTTACTGCATCCCTCCTTTTGATGTCCATGGCATCCACTGTGAACATGCCTTCTGATATTGCTGTTTCTAAAGAAAAGTCTTTTAAACTGTCTAGTTGACGCACCAAATTCTTTCACTAGTACTGCTGGAGCTTTAGAATTAAGATGTTACAGAAACATTCTCAGAATACCCTGGATCAAGAAAATGTAAAACATTAACATTCTGCACAAGTTAAACATCAAGAATGACTGGCTCATAAACAGCATCCTTCCCCAGAGTTTAAGTATTTTGGCCACATCAAACATTATGGTGGCTTGGAAAAGACGGTAATGAAGGGTGCAGTTTATAGAAAGTGAGGCAGGGGTCGACCTCTGCGAAGGTGGATACAAGACATTGAAGATGCATTGGCTTTGAAAGCGCATGGGACTGGAGAGCTGGCTAGGGAGAAGGATACTTTCAGGCATGCCGTGAGGAGGTCGGCGTTCTGTAAAGGACATGCTGAGTGATGATGATTTTGGCGATGGGTTTTTAAGATTCAGCAATAGAAAAATTGATAGTTGATATCATTGCTGCACAGCGACTGCTTTTGAGGTAGATCCAGACTTGCACACCTACCTCACAGGAGTGATGACGCTTGAATGGAAAAGATTTTTCTAGTCACAATTTCTTTCTGTTTGATATTGATATTTGACTGTATGCACGTTTGGCTCTGTTAACTTAGATGTTATTGAAATCCTTTCACAATGCTGTCCTCGACATTTATCAGGGTTTGATTCCCACGGTGGACAGTGTAAAAAAAAATTCTTTATGGCTTTCAGACAGTGGTGTGAACGTCACGCTGGAAGAAATTGGAAACTCGCCACATGATGTGTTTCCTTAGTTAGCAGTGGTTACTTTACAGCAGCCATATATATATATATATATATATATATATATATATATATATATATATATATATATATATATATATATATATATATATATATATATATATATATATATATATATATATATATATATATATATATATATATATATATATATATATATATATATATATATATATATATATATATATATATATATATATATATATATATATATATATATATATAGAGAGAGAGAGAGAGAGAGGGAAAAAAAGCAGAAATCCAATGTTTTAATAATAATAAGCTTGTTAGTAGATGAGCAGTCCATGAAATATTGGATAACTGAAGTAAATTTACATTTGCTAGAAAAAGATATATATATATATATATATATATATATATATATATATATATATATATATATATATATATATATTATATATATATATATATATATATATATATATATATATATATATATATATATATTGTTGTTGTTGTTTCGGGAATTCTTTAGGATCCTTGGGTTAGCTATAAAGTTTGTGCTTGAGCAAAAATCTTGTTGGTGTACAAGCCAGTCAGCAAAAGAGAGACAAGCCATATGTTGGCATATTAAAATTGATCTTATAGCCACTAAACAGCCTTTTAAAAACAAGCAAAAATAATCGTGTGTGTGTTTTCTTTTTCTTCTGAATCCACCCATAAACTGTTACACCTTGAACTTCTTCTTCTTCTTCTCGTTCACCGGCTGTAAACTCTGGTGGAAAGTTCTGGTTGTTCGTCCACTTCTGGACTGCAGTCCTGTTCCAGAACCTGAGTGTTGCTTGTGCATCCATTTGACAGATCTGACTAATTTGTGTGGAGACTGTTTGTTCCTTGCCTCTCAGGCAGATGCACTCCGACTTCAAAGGAAGCTTCCAATTAGTCGACTCTTACGACAAGCTTTTGGGTAGGCAGTGGGTCTATTCTTGTTTTCCCTATAATAGGTCCCCAGAACCCACACAGGGAACACCTTTAACTATAACACAGACTCTTCACAGTCATTGCTAATTTTATTTCTGCAAGGACACCAAACTGTAATGTTTGTAATGAAAATGTAAATATTTTATTGTCGTTTTTGTTTTTCTGTTATCACTCACATGGATGACATTATTGTGTCAGTTTGTGTATGTAAGTGTGTATATTTTATTTATTAAGTGGAGGGAAATGTCATTTTACAGTCTTTAGTTGTTATTTGTTGTTTTATTCACCTTTTTGTTTTACTTTCGAATGAAGCTTACACCCTTGGCAAAACTATGCTGAGTCTTTTGAAGACTTGCTTATGATTGTTCAACTTTTGCAAAGGAAACTTTTGAGGAATGAGATAGTATGCCCTATGCCAACCCTCCTTATGTAACTTACTCACAAAGCATGTTTAAAAAGGTGTAGATGGACGTGCTCCCTGCAGAGTCACAAGCATCACTTTAGAGGTCCTGGGTAGTTAGCATTCTTAGGATTTTTTCTCCAAGGCATGCAGGAGGGTTGGTTAATGAACAGAGAGATGTATTGGCTGGTTCTGCACCAATAGGTAGGGAGTTTATTCAGGACGTTTTAGTTGTCAAATAATAAAGCATATAGAGCTTAGTTGGGTTTAAGTCAGGATTTAGTGCAGCACATACAGACTGATAGGCGTTTAAGTCTTGATTCAGTGTAATACATATAGACAGTTTAGAATTATGTCATGTAACAATACAGCACATATGGACTGATAGGCGTTTAAGTCTTGATTCAGTGTAATACATATAGACAGTTTAGAATTATGTCATGTAACAATACAGCACATATGGACTGATAGGCGTTTAAGTCTTGATTCAGTGTAATACATATAGACAGTTTAGAATTATGTCATGTAACAATACAGCACATATGGACTGATAGGCGTTTAAGTCTTGATTCAGTGTAATACATATAGACAGTTTAGAATTATGTCATGTAACAATACAGCACATATGGACTGGTTGGAATTTGGTCATACAATACAGCACATATAGACTGGTTGGGATTTGGTCATACAGTACAGCACATTTTGGATGGTTGGGATTTAGTTAGTTAGTTGCACGTCGAACCACTCAGTCCAGATGTGCTTGAATCCCCTCCTCAGTAAATCCCGCAGCATGTAGCGGCTAACGACACCAGTTCTGTGTTGGTTTATTATTATTCTTTGGCTACCTGAGTAGTGTTCTTGTTTGGCGACACCCCGTTTAACATGTTGTTCTTGCAGTCTGACCATGGTTGCAGATTCACAGTTTTCAGTTGGTTCACGCAATCGTCTTAACTCTCTTAGAGAATTCAGTATATCAGCCTGGTCCATGGCTTGTCTGTAGAGCCACCAACCACTGCCTTCTGACCCAGCCCTTCTCTGTTTTCCTGAGCATACTCATTGAGTCACTGAGAAAGCTTGCCCCAGTCAAAGTCTGTGTCTCTAGCCATGTTACTGCTTTAGTCACAGCCATGAGCTCCATAGTCAGACTACTTGTAGTTACGGCAAAAGCTCCAGAATCTTCCAACCAGGGGAACTAGAGACAGAAACATTTGTTGGGAGGATTTCTATTCACAGACTGTTTGGGATTTAGTCATACAATACAGCACATATGGACTGGTTGGGATTTAGTCATACAATACAGCACATATGGACTGGTTGGTATTTGGTCATACAATACAGCACATTTTGGATGGTTGGGATTTGGTCATACAATACAGCACATTTTGGATGGTTGGGATTTGGTCATACAATACAGCACATATGGACTGGCTGGGATTTAGTCATACAATACAGCACATTTTGGATGGTTGGGATTTGGTCATACAATACAGCACATTTTGGATTGTTGGGATTTGGTCATACAATACAGCACATTTTGGATGGTTGGGATTTGGTCATACAATACAGCACATTTTGGATGGTTGGGATTTGGTCATACAATACAGCACATTTTGGATGGTTGGGATTTGGTCATACAATACAGCACATTTTGGATGGTTGGGATTTGGTCATACAATACAGCACATTTTGGATGGTTGGGATTTGGTCATACAATACAGCACATTTTGGATGGTTGGGATTTGGTCATACAATACAGCACATTTTGGATGGTTGGGATTTGGTCATACAATACAGCACATTTTGGATGGTTGGGGCTAAGTCATGATTTAGTGCAGCACATACAGACTTATAGGCGTTTAACACGATTCAATTTAATACATATAGACCATTTGGGATTAGGTCATGTAACAATACATATGGACTGGTTGGGATTTGGTTATACAATACGGCACATTTAGGCTGGTTGAGATTAGTTCCATGATTCAATACAGCAAATACAGATGGGTTGGGATTGAGTCATGATTCAGTATAGCATATACAGACTGTTTGGGATTAATTCACATTTTTTTAGGTATTTTATTACCAGGCTCCACCCCGGGGAAAAAAATACATATATTCTAATTTTTAAGTTGGCTTTTTCTATGTTAATGTTATTTTTTTTTTTTTTCATTTAATGTATTTGTGTCCAAATATGTTCTCTTAAGACTTTCTTTTTCCCTACTGCCTTCACCATGTCAAGTGAGGCAAGTGTTTGCGATGGAACCATTGCTATATATTAACTGCCTCAGAATTTAGTGCACATGAATTAAAAATTACCAACTTAGTGCTGACTGCTCCATAAAAATATGAACAGATTTTTTACAAATATGAAACTGGCATCAGATGCTAGAGCATCACTGGCATAAAATGGAGTCTGCTTACTTTACTATTATGTCTGACTATTTCTTTGCCATTTAACATTGGCACTTAACAGTTAAAATTAATGCTCGTTGGTCAGTTATCAGGTCGTGTGACTATTTCTTTACCATTTTAAAATTGCCAGTTACAGTTAACATTTATGCTTGTTGGTCATTAATCGGGTCATTTCATTTCTGACAGTGAGAAATTGAAAGACCTGATCGAGCAGTAAACTGTAACTCAGTGAGGCACACAGTGTTAAGGAAACTAATAAACAGATACATTTGTTGGGAGGATTTCTATTCACAAATGGACACAGTGGTTTTTTAACATGAAGATCAAAATAATCCAATAACAAATGCAGTGATACCTCAGCTAACCAAGATAATTCATTCCAGAATCGAATTTATTAGTCAAAGTCTTCATTAGCTGAAACATGAATCTGCAAAAAATGCAGCTCACAATGCGACCGTAATGTTAGCTTGTGCATCCACTTAAACATATGTTAGCAGAATTCAAATTCATAAGCCAAGGCCAAAAAACAGCAAAATATATATCTTTTAAAAAAAAAAAACCTTGTTAGGCAAGGTATCCCTGTACCACCATGTGAATGTAAAATATCGAAGATTTCTAAAATAATAGTGAGAAGAGTCCTTTACTTATCTTTTATAAATACATGATGTGAATTTCTTAGCTAATTCATCCTAGTTATTCTATAATGATAATCCATTATATTCAAACTGCTGCGGCAACTTCTTCTGACTCCTGGTTGTAGTAGTTAATACTTCTAAATACTTGAGCACTGTCTGCTCCAAAGTTTGTTAACATTATAGTAACAAAGATTATCACTCTAATGTACTCACAGTTTGGAACAGACAGTGCTCAAGTAAATGAAAGTTGATCAATGTAAAATACTGAAATCATGTGTAGAATCTACTGCCTAATTTAGACATTAATGTTACAGGTTAGTATTCCTCACTTTCTCTGTTGAAACATGGACGGTCCTTTTATTAATCAAATAAAAATACTGCAATCATCATCAGTAGAATACACGGCCTAATTTAGACATGAATGTTACGGTGTTAATGTTTCTAAAAAGAAATCCCCCCCCCCCCCCCCTTCCCCGTTAACACTTGGGCAGCCTTGATAGTAATCAGATTAAAATACTGAAATCATGGGTAGAATCTACTGCTTAATTCAGACATTAATGTTAGGGTGTTAGTATTCCTAACCTCCGCTGATGTTAACACTTGGGTAGTTGTGGGCTTAATCAAGTTAAAATGCTCCAGTTATCATCAGTAGAATACACTGCCTATTTTAGATATTAGTGCAGTGATTTCTTCTTGTACCTTCAGAACACTTATTTACAGTGCAATTATTGTTCAGTGTTTTTGTTTTTCTTTTGATGGTTTTGTGAATTTGTTTCAGTTTATTGTAGTGCATTCTGGTGTGTCAACTCAGTAATAAGATGTGTATGATCCAATAAAGTCTGTTTTGTGCACAGAATTGCATTGTTGTTTTTGAATAGACTGCAAACCTTGGTGTACCAGTTGGAGCCACAAGACAAGAAAACCATGCGGGGGCATCAGCCAGAATAGAATGGGAGTTGTTAGCCTAAAGACACTTGGAGACATACTCAGGAGGAGATTGGCCCACTTATGGTCATGTGTGATGAAGATAAATAATCTCAAACATGAACAATGAATCGGTGTAGTATGTGTGTGAGGGCGTCATTGATCCTGAAGCAGGGAGTAGGAGAGTCAGGAAGGGAATATTAATTTATTTCTTTGCGTTTCCTTGGCAAAACTAACAATCAAAATTGTAGTCTAAACAGGTAAACTGATCTGTTACTTTAGTAAAGAAGTATCAGGGTGGTGTATATGTTTATATATATATATATATATATATATATATATATATTTTTTTTTCTTTTTCTCATTTTCCTTTGGTTGTTTATCAGCATCTCTGATGCCAAGGTGTGAAATAATACAAGGGGAAATATACTCTTACAACTGTTCCCCCCCCCCCCCCCCCTTTTTCCCCAAAAATCCCCCTTCTGTGAGAAAGGTAGGCTCAATGAAGAGTGGCAAACATTGCTTCAGAGATCCCGGGTAGTTAGTGTCCTTTGGTTATTGTCCCCAGGGAATGACTGTAGGTTGGGAAATGTAATGCATGTATTTCTTCTTTTTCTTTCATTCAGTTTGAATTCCCAGGTCTGATGGGCTGCCTCTCTAAATATGCATGTCAGTTACAGGTCCCTGGTGGTTCCCTATAGCGTGCTCTGCATACTTTGCTCTTGAGCTCAGGTCTCTTCATTGTTGTAAGTACAGAGGGCAGGCCTGCAGAACGTGATCAGGTGTTTATGAGCAAGCAGTAGACTGGCTGGTTCTGCACCACTTGGTGGTAAATTTATGCATGGCACACTGGCTGTTTATAGGGCTTTTTTGAGTGAGCACACACAGACATACGGATGTGAGTTGTGGACTATCTCTCAGTCCTTAAGAAAGAGAATAGGGGCTTCTGAGCTGAAATGCTATAGAAAGATTCTCAGAATATCTTGGACAAAAAAGAGGAGAAATATTGACATCTTAAAAGATCTGAACATCAAGGAAGATTGGCTAATAAACAGCATCCTCTCTCGGAAGCTGAAATATTTTGGTCATATCAAGCGCCACAACGGATTGGAAAAAACTATAGCAGAAGGCATGGTACCAGGAAGGAGGGGCAGGGGCCGACCGACACGAAGATGGGCACAGGATATAAGTGACTCCTTGAGTATGAAAGTATATGAGGCAGGAGAACTGGCGAGAGACTGAGTTTCTTTCAGGCAGACTGTGATGAGAGCGACGTTCTGCAAAGGGCCTACTACATGATGATGATGAACCACAAGTAGGCACAAATAGATTAATTATATCGGTCTGAAGAGAATGGTGTAACAAGGAGTGTCCAGGGGATCTGGCGGACGATCAACACTTAGCAGAAGGTCGAGAATTGGAATTCTGTGCTTGCTGGTGTAGATAAGGACGGAGAAGTTATGTGAATGTCACGAGTTCTATGTCAGTTCTCAAACCATTATTCATTATGTTTTTGTTCTTTACTTCAGCAGATGATATATCAGTATGGTAAAACACTTGCTTCCTACAGTGCAGACTTTTTTTTGGTGCGACCTTGACCTATCCTTTTTTTTACCTAGCCTAAATGTCTTAGCAGAAAACGGTACATGATACTAAAGACATTTTCTCCCTGTCTGTATTCCGGGACCGCATTTTTTTTCGGGGGTGGGGGTATATAGATTCACTGCGCCCCCGTCCACCCCCCCCCCCTTTTCCAACATCTTGAAAGACGACCAAATAGGAGTTGGCTGCAATATAATCTAGCAAAACCGTATTTATCGCAATCTAGCTGTAAACTACAACATAATGTACCAACCGCCCTTTTAAAGTCGTACACAGAAGAAGAAGAAGAGCACATCACACTCCGTGTGCCGGTTGATCTATAGAAATCTGGGGCTAGGACTATGTACTCAGCTAGTCCGGCGGTCTTGGGTTCCATACTCACATCGAGGACAAGTATGCATGCTGGAAAACATTGGGCAAGGAGAGGAGTGGGTCAGAATACCGGCGGAAAAGCCTGATCTGTGTAGGGTCATGAAAACATTGGGTCAGGTGTGCAGAGAGTGGCCAGCATTTGCTATAGCACAGAAGTCCAACAGTTGATTCACGACAATTCACGCCTAGGTGATATGATTATCTATACACATGGTTCAGTATTGAGAGGAAAGATAAGTGCCTGGGGGGTTCGTAGCGAAAGCCAATGGGAAATTGTTAGTGCAAGACAGCCTAGCATATGACACCACAACATCTAGCATGAGAATGGAGGTGGAGGCGGTAACTGCAGCTCTCCGGTGGCTAGAAAACAAGATGCATACACATGTCGTAACTGTAACAGACTCTGAATGCTTGCTGAAAAAGGTGACGAAAGGGATGCTTCGAGCAGAGTGGCAAGCTTCTCTGGAAAGGTCACGGGTAGTGAGTATACTTTGGAATTTTTCTCCAGGCCATGTTGGCGTGGTGGGGTAATGAACAGGCAGGAAGATCGGTTGGATACGCACCACTGGGTGGTGAATTCATATATGAAAAGGCAGATGTGGTCAAGGCCCTTTGGGAACAAGGAACGGAATCAGTAGAGAAAGAAGATAATTATGGCCTGGAGAGAATGAGGCACCTTGGTGTAACCAAAGGGTCTGGCCGGCTCACTACACTCAGAGGAAAGGCAAAACGGACTTTTAGCCAGATTTTGACCTGTACCATCAGTATTGGAACTGCGCTGGCTGCCGAAGATGAGGACGGAGCATGCATAGGAATGCCCGAGTGCTGTGATGTCAATCCCTTACTAAACACAACTCAACTCAACCCACATCGAGGCTGATGCCCCCCCCCCCTTTTTTTTTAAACGGATGTTGACTCACAGGTCAACCCTGACCAAAACCAGTACCAGATAATGTCTTGGGAAGCAAAAGCACCGTCGTAATTTTCCCCTCACCACCCACCGAGTGCAAGCCTGTATATAAAAATATAATTCCAGCATCGTATAACCTTGCGCTGGGGTGTCTTGAACAGGAAGTTGAAGAAAAAAAAAAACTATACACGAGGATGGAGCTGCGGGTCTGATGGTCGTGGGTGCAAACCCGAACGTTATTGGATTTGTTTCCTTTCAAAAATAACCGTTGCTCCCAGGTCGACCCAGCCACTGGCCGTGCTGCTGACGTCACCAGGTTTGGCTAACGATGCGTTACAGCAGCGATTCTCAAACTGCGTGCCGAGGTACCCTGGGGTGCCGTGAGCGTATGTCAGGGAAGCCGCGGCAATAACCAAGAAACGTCGGCTAAAAATTGTGAAATTATTGAAGAAGGCATGCTGGTCATGACCCAGCCATAGGTACCAGGGAAAGTTTGTTTAGAGGCGGTCGGCGGGATGCTGACCACATCACCGTCTAAGTGTGGATTGGTCTATAGAAGATAGACCTTGTGCTATATGCCCTATAGCCTAAAGGCGTGAAAAGGGTCCTTTACTTACTTTTTTACTAGTGCTATATACTCAACAAGGCTGAAGGCGTGACAAAGATCTTGTACTTTATATTTTGAGAGTGGGCTGAGCCACCCTCCCCCACCCACACGCGCAATCCAATTCTTCTGGAAGAGGGGCGTTCAAGGAGTTTTGAGTCCTCATGTTTTGGCACTCCTCATACATGTATCCACACTCATGATCATACACATGTACGCACGCATGGTCATACACGTAAATAACAACGCTCTCTCTCTCTCTCTCTCTCTCTCTCTCTCTCTCTCTCTTACACACACACACACACACACACACACACATATGTATATATATATATATATATATATATATGTTTTTTTTTTTTCACCTAAGAATTCTCTCGCAGAGAATTGACAAACGGTGAGTTTCAGTCGCCATACCAATAAGACATCTCACCTCAACGGACAACGAGAATAATCTCGCATATTGACCTACAACATCCCCCCCCCCCACTTTTTTTTTAAAAATCCCCCCCCCCCCACCCTTCCCCGGATTCAATTTTTGTTTGTTTCGGTGAAAGGCCTTCCAAAAGATTCTTCACTCACAACCAACCAGCCCACCCCATCACCGCTAAGTTCAAAGCGTCTATGTTTATATTCAATACCCAGTCTGTTGTGGTGAACTGTCCTCACTAAAGTGACCCGTTCAGAACGCAGCGTTTGACTGTACGGACAAGTCTCTGGAGTTTCAGTCCCGTTAATATTCTTTGTTTCGGGTAAGTAGCAAGTTTTATTATATATACGATTGTTGCTTAGCATTGTTGCTTAGCGGTTGGTGCAGTGTTTATCAATATAGTGTCCCATGACTAAATCTCAGTACTTGTTATCAAGTTTCACAAATTATAGAGTACTCACTGGTAATCATAGAAGCAGAAAAATAAAGTAGTAGAATAGTAGCAATTTTCACAATTGAATATTCTCTTTTACCTTCAGTGTTATAATTTGGATATATTCATGTAACCTGGACTTTTTGAAGTATATTTTTGCCATTTGAAACATAGCATAAATCTCTTCTTTCAGACTTTATACAGTTTGTATCACTGTTTGAAATATTGTCCTGCTTATACATTTTGGGTTGTGTTTATGACAGATACTGTATTTTAGATAATCTTAACCCTTTGGAGATGGAGTTCAGTGCCAAGAAGACAGAGCCTTCTGGAGGGGATTCTCTTAATCTGCACACACAAAAATTATAATCATTAAATTGTTAAATTATTACATATAAGAGTGTATATTTTTGAAGGAAATTGAACTAATACACAATCTTTATGAATCATGCTGAAATTCAGTGGCATCTCAACTTTTATTCCTATTAGCTATGCTGATTTACAATTTTTCAAAACTTAGGACAAACGTGGCTAAATTTAACAATATGGGCACATATTCTGATGAATAAAGCCTTAATAAGTTCTAACACTTGTGTTGCAAGAAACACGTGATATTGGAGGCCCTTTAGACATATCTGGCACATGGTTCTACTCCTTTTCATGCATCCTAATTCTTAGTTGCTTTGATGCAACAGTCCTTTTCACCATTTTTGGGTACATATAACACCACACACACAAAATCGTTGTAAAATTATTATTGTAGGCAATAAATTTTTACAAAAGCCACCACTAAACAGCCCATATGTGCAAAACATGCAAGAAACAATGTGAATGGCTAGTATTAAGACCAGCCAGCCACTCTCAAGGCTTATCAGGCTAACAGATCGGTCCAGTGTTCTTTTTTGGCTATTCTGCTGTTGGGGCGATACAGATTGATTGTCATCCCCAAAGGGTTCATAAAATTGTGTCTAAAACTAGGGGATTTATTATGTTCTTTATATTGTCATTGATCACACAGAAGTAGGTATAGTACAGAACATACTAGTTAGGTAACATAACAATTTAAGGCTATAGATACCACACAGATGCTTATTTTTCCAGTAATTATGGGTATTGTAAGAGCCTAGATCACTTATTTTGTAGTCTTCTTCAGTTCTATTTAGTCTCCACCATATCACAGGTTTCTGACATGGGTGATGGGATATAAAAAGACTATAACTAATGTGAAACAGAATAGACTGTATATCATTATTATTATCCAGAAGGGTTGAATGGGATATTACATTTTTCAATATTTCTACCAGTGCTAATATTACAGTAAAACCACATTAGTACAAACTTGCTCAAGATGAACACTCGGTTAAATTTCTGTCCCTGCAAGGTTGTTGTATTATTATAAGTCCCCACTTTACCCAAATTTGTTAACATGAACTCTTGATTTTTCAGTCCATTAGAATCAGTATTTATTAGTTAACGACCTTTTACTGTACTGCTTACTATTACTTCTACTGCTGCTGTTATTGCTACTACTACAACTATAGTTTATTGTTAGTCTGCTCCTTTGATCTATTTGAACAAATTAGAACTAGACAGGCAGTGCTGACATAGATAGTCCTAGCAAAGCATAAATGCAAACTAACAATATGTGAATTCTTCATTGGTGACTCTGTATTTTCTCCTCCCCCCCCCCCCCCCCCACCCCCCCCCCCACCACAACCACCACCCCGTATTTCCTATGTGCCTCATCTCCTAACTAACAATATGTGAGACAAGATGTATAGGAAATACAATGGAAAAAACCAGAAGAGACAGAGTCATCAATAAAGAACTAAAAACAATAGTAGCAAAGTAACAGTAAATGATTTCATTGAGCATCAAAGAATCATTGATTTGGTCATCTGGTCAAAATGGAACTAAATCCATCAGCAGCTAGAGCGTACTACATGAGAACAGCAGGTTACAAGGCAAAGAGGCCAACCAAAAAAAATGGGTGGAAGGAGTAAAAGAGAGACTATTGAAGTGCAAGATGACATTAACATGTTACACAACTAGAAAAAGACAAGAAAGTACATCTGACTACTCTCTGCAATGCTTTAAGGCATAAGCAGTAGGCTTAAAGAAGAAAAAGGTGAACAGACAAAGCAGGCTAATGTATTCCTGTTTTGAATAATCAATAAATGATAGGTAAAAGAGCTCAGTGATGCACTACTGGAGGGAAAGGTTGACAGAAGTTGGTCCATTAACTGGCAACAATGTAACAAGTGGGGGGGGGGGGGGGGGGTGGGCAACATCAAGAGGCAGACTAGAAGTAACTTACATGATCTCACCATGAAGAGGAAAGACAAGATTTTGGAGACTCATTACAGCTGATCGTTAGTGCGGATTTGGCACCTTATTGATGATCAAAGCAATGTTTCTCCATTGTAAAGTTGAACAGAGAAGGCACCAACAATAGACTGCACAAGTGATTGCATGGCAGGTGTCTTTTTTCGACTTTTTTTTTTTTTCTTATTTTATTCACTTTCACAGTTTTGGCTTAGTTTCCCATCGCCTTTTTATTCTTAAATGTTATCAATGAATTGGTGGGAGTAATATAAAAGCTTTTATGCTGCTTATATTTTATTTCAGATGTAATCTTGTGTAGGAGGGACAAGTAACAGTGGTAAGAGTGGGACAATTTGCTTTAACAACATGTCTAGACTTCCCCAATCTCACAGTTACCTGGATTGTAAGATGCGGCTCATGAGTGATTTCCCAAGAGTAAGATACACATTTTACATTATTTCAATGATTTTTGTAAACCTACAGTTGAGCTGACTTCAGAACAAACATAATACTTGGGTCATTCCCATAAGAGCACCGTCCTCATTATCATCAGCTAGCACAGAATTATAATTCTGATTCTGTGAGTCAACACATGGTGAACTGGCCAGAGTTTCATTGTGCCTAGTTGTCAACTGGCCTTGTGAGAACCCTGATGCAGTGGGCTGACTTAACAATTAGACAATGTAGTACAAGTGTTTTTATCTGTCTCCTGGCAACCAGTATTTCAGACCCTGTTCACCACAGCCTACATCAACTGCTTGCCTTCTTGTGAGGTGAAAACAGGGGTGCTTTGTGCAGAGTGGCAAGCATCCCTTTAGAGTTCCTAGATTGTTAGCATCCTTTGGATGTTTTCTCCAGGTCATGCCGGTGTGTTGGGAAATGAGCAGGCAGATGGATTAGCTGGCTCTGCACCACTTGGTGGTGAATTGATGTATGACAAGTTAGATATTGTCGATACAGACATGTGACAAGCATGATCATGTGCTGACACTTTTCAATACCATATGAATGTATGTGCTGACACCTTTCAATACCATATGAATGTATGTGCTGACACCTTTCAATACCATATGAATGTGTGTCATAATACTTTTCAATACCATATGAACGTGTGGGCTGACACTTTTCAATACCATATGAATGTGTGTGCTGACACCTTTCAATACCATATAAATGTGTGTGCTGACACTTTTCAATACCATATGAATGTGTGTGCTGACACTTTTCAATACCATATGAAAATATGTGTGACCGTCTCAAAGAGTCAGATGGACAAACTAGAGCGCATACAGAACGCGGCTATGCGGGTCATTCTGGGTTGAAGATGTGGACTGAGCGCTTATGGGAATGCCCCGAGTGCTGTGTTTTTGGTTCTTGAATCAAATCAAATCAATCAAATGAATGTATGTGTTGATGCCTTTCGATACCGTATGAATGTGTGTGCTGACACCTTTCAATACCATATGAACATGTATAAATGCGTGCATGACCTTTCAACTCTCATACAACTGTGCAAATGTCAAGAATACAACAACAACAAAACTTTAGTTGTGGAATAGAATCCAGATAAATCATGGATCATGAAAATAGAATTCCTCTATCTCTCATTACCTATAAGGGTAAGGGGAGAGACATATACAGTCAGACAGTTACTGGTGCAATCAGAAATGGAACTTTTCGCTTTCTGCTGTAGATGGGGATGGAACGCTTATTGGAGCATCCTGAGAGTTGTGATTTTGATTCTTAATTCAACATTCAAGAACTTAATAAATAATGCTATAATTTACAAATTCCTATTATCCGGTTTTTCAGTCTTGTGTGGCTTGATGTATTGTAAATATAATTTGATTCCAGGTATTTATTTTTCTAACATCTTTCTCATCAGTGTTAATATCCTCGAACATTTTAATCAATTTATCAAGCAGGTAAAACATGTTTTATTGCAATATCAGACACCAAAGTCAGTAGAAAAAAACAACAACAACAAATGACTCAATACACAGCATTAAAATGAACAAAGCCACTGTTAGTATGATTAAGGGATCCATTTCCACTTCTTAAGATGTAATAAAGTGCTAACCTAATTTTTATAGACCATTAGGAACTAAATGGGTGACCTGGTCAATATTATCAGATCTGCCTTTGCTTCCCATAAGATTTCCTGGTGCCCTTCTAAAGCACGGTCTATCTAGGAATCCAAGTCAAATGAAAATGTCCAGCCTCTTGGGAATTTGAACACATGACCACCAGCTCAGTAGTTAAGCATGCTAGTCTCCTGAATATACTATGACTTATCTTCTCAGCCGAAACTTCTCCTTCTCTAGTCCTGTTCTGTAACTTCAGTTTTTCAAGAGGCTTTGTGTGTGAAACTTGGTATGTGCTACCTAGATGTTGGTATTTATAGCCTCAGATATTCTATCTATCCATTGCTTGCATGGTCTGCCTCTAGTTGTGCATCCATTATGCTTAATTAACAAAGCTCTGTGTGGTGCACTCTCTGGTGGTAGTCTTGACAAGCAGAGAAAAGTTGGTCAAGTGACTATTACCGGGAATTTGACCCAAACAGAACTGTCGGTTTTGTTGCTTCTAAGGCTGACTAGGCTAACAGGGTGTGAAAATTTAGCCCCTGCAAAAGGGTTTGATCGCAAAAAGCTGGAAACTGAATTTTTGAAATAAATTTGGCATGGAAATAAATGAGGTCGGAGATTTGGCAAGAGATTAAGAGACTATTTTGAAGGCATCTTGTTTTGGAAACAGAATTAAGTGATAACAATGCACTAGCTCTTCTACCACATGCACTTTTCTGCCAATGGTATCTCATATCCTGTGCCTATCTTTGTGCTTGTTGACCCCTGCCTTTCTTTCCTGAAACCATGCCATCTAGTCATTCTTTCTAATCCTCCGTTTTGCTTGACATGGCCAAAATATTCTAGTTTCGAGACAAAATGCTGTTTACTAGACAATCTTCCTTGATGTTCAGATCTTTTAGAATGTCAGTATTTCTTTTGTTCTTTGTCTATGGTATTCTGAGAATTATCCTTGACTAGATATAATAACTTGACTTGTGACAGTTAGGATCCGCTCAAAATTGGTGGCAACCCTATTCCGGAACTCCGCTACGCAGATGACATAGTCCTCCTTTCGAACAGCGTAAAGGGAATAGAAAACTTAATATTGCCTGTCCAAAAGCACAGTGAAGAAAACTGGCTATCACCCAAAAATAACAATAAATGAGGAATAAATTGAAAATGTCACAAACTTTGAATATCTAGGCTCTGTAATAAACAGCAATGGAGACTGTTCAATAGAAATTAAAAGGAGGATGGCCATAGCAATGCAAAGATTGAACAGCCTTAAAAGTCTATGATTAAGCACCAGCAAGGAGATAAAAATTAGAATTTCGAGAGCATGCATCTTCCCTGTGGCTACAAACGATTGTGAGTCATGGACTATCTCTCAGTCCTTAAGAAAGAGAATAGGGGCCTTTGAGCTGAAATGCTATAGAAAGATTCTCAGAATATCTTGGGCAAACAAGAGGAGAAATATTGAAATCTCAAAAGATAGGGAACATCAAGGAATATTGGCTAATAAACAGCATCCTTTCTCGGAAGCTGAAATATTTTGGTCATATCAAGCGCCACGACGGATTAGAAACAATTATAGCAGAAGGCATGGTACCAAGAAGGAGGGGCAGGGGCAGGCCGACACGAAGATGGGCACAGGATATAAGTGACTCCTTGAGTATGAAAGGACATGAGGTGGGAGAGCCGGTGAGAGACCTAGTTTCTTTCAGGCAGACTGTGATGAGAGCGACGTTTTGCAAAGGACCTGCTACATGATGATGATGAGATATAGTAAAAAGACAAGTATGCTTTGTCTAATACAAAGTCTTTATTATTAGGTTTACTCAATGACAATTGACAAGATCCTGCGGTTCCACAACGGACAGTATGACAAAGCTCACCATTGTTTGGCCTATACCATGAATGAACTTAAAAGAAAATTTCCTGAATTCGGTAAGCAGTTTTTGTTTGAACTAACTTCTTGACAAGATATTACATTGTGTAGTTTCTTTTTTTTAATTTTTTGTTTTTCTTAATTTCTATACAATGGGACCCCATAACTCACACCAGTTGTAAACTGTTGGGAAAGTTTTTGTTGTTCATCCACATGTGGACTTTGGTCTTGTTCCAGAACTTGAGTATTGCAAATTCATTTTTACAGATCTGGCTTATTTGTATTAGACTGTTGGTTCCTTGCCTCTCAGGCAGACGACTCTGGCTTGAATGGAAACACCCTAATTCATCGCTTTTAATGACATGCTTGTTGAGGGATGGTGGATTTATTCGCTTGAATGGAAACACCCTAATTCATCGCTTTTAATGACATGCTTGTTGAGGGATGGTGGATTTATTCTTCTCACTAAAATGGAACCCTAGAACCTGCACAGGGAGAATAGGAAAAAATATAACTAGAATGTTCTGGCCCTGAAACTGACAGGGGTAATCAAAAGAGACTAAGTAATATAGGGATGGGAGTTTTAGAGACATGGTGAAATAAGTTGGAGGGAACATGGAGTTGCTCCCCAAAATATGGCAATGGATAAGATGGCTCAACAGAAGCTAGTTAACTCTTTGAGTCCCAGAGGGTTTAGCATCACAGGCCCAAGGGGTTGGTCAAGAGACGTAAAATCGGCGCATTATGTGTTCATTGGGCTTCTAGGCAGTAACCCATGAATGTGTGATGCCT
This sequence comes from Candidula unifasciata, assembly GCA_905116865.2. Lineage (NCBI taxonomy): Eukaryota > Metazoa > Mollusca > Gastropoda > Stylommatophora > Geomitridae > Candidula > Candidula unifasciata. The sequence continues at coordinate 179,118 of CAJHNH020005445.1, forward strand.
TCCTTGGGACTCAAAGAGTTAAGAGGCAATATTTCACTGAAGGTTAAAAGGCAGAAGAAAAAAAATTAGTAACACAAAATGAGTTTAGAGCAAGCTGACTTAATTTACCAGTTTTTAGAACTTTATTGTAAGAACTGCTTAAAAAATAAAGCAAATATAGGAACTAAATAAACATCTTAAATATGTTTAACAGATTCTGTTACATTTGTTTTATTAAACAATTATTTTTATTAGTAGAGCGAGGATTACAGGTGTGTTAAAAATACATATTTGGAATAATCGCCGTGACTAATTCAGTTATTTAATTATTGCAGGGAACCATGAACGAAGGCCATCTTATTGTACAAATGTACCATTGATAAATGGTAAGTTAACACTTGGCACACATTTAAGATGAATGTTTTGCTGTGTTAACATTGTGTTCTCTCTTAAGCTGCTGTTTGCTGGTTTTCTCCCCATAGATGTTCATCATTTAGTTTCTCCTGATAGATGTTCATTGTTTAGTTTCTCCCCATAGATGTTCATCGTTTAGTTTCTCCCCATAGATGTTCATCGTTTAGTTTCTCCCCATAGATGTTCATCGTTTAGTTTCTCCCCATTGATGATCATCGTTTAGTTTCTCCCTATAGATGTTCATCGTTTAATCTCTCCTGATAGCCACTTGCAATTTTTTTCTGAAAGAATATTTTATGTAATAATATCTTTCTCAATTATTGTTAGAAAAAGTTTTTCAGGGTTATACAGAGCCATTTCTGATGTATGGAAGGAAATCATGAGAAATAATCAGATTAGTGAGATATGATCTGAGATGTGGTATAATAAAAGAATAATATAAACATGGACAGATAAAAAGTAGGTAAATTAAAGTACCCTCTTCCACGCCTTCAGAAGTATTGTGCACACAGGACTAGCCCTATATTTTTTAGACCAATCAGCACTCAGTGGGCGATGTGGTCAACATTACGCTGACCATTTTTACTTCCCAGAACTTTACCAATTACCTATTTAAGGCTAGGTTGATCTGGAAGCAAGGTCATTTTAAAAGAAAAGCCACGCTCCATTAGGACTTGAACCCACCATCTTCATCTAACTGCTGTACTACAGCAGCTTCCAGATTTGAAAATGTGTTATCTGGAAACATAATAATGATAATCATTGCCCTCATCCACATGTACACAAAATTAACCAAATTTAAAATTGGTAAATCAGCCATGTGTACATGTGGTCTGGCATCTGAAACAACAGATCACATCTTCCAAGACTGTCCCAAATACAGTTCCAGGCGAAGCGTCTGGCCAAGAGAGACACAAATGGCAGCCAAACTTAATGGGCAAGTAAGTGAATTACAAAAGACAGGGAAGTTCATACTAGAGACAGCACTGCAGATATAGATAATTTCAAGTGAACAAAATAAGAAGAAGAAAAATCACCATCAACATCATGTTGTTTCATGTATACATCACACATCAACATAGAACTGGTACTATTAGCCATCGCACGTTAGGGTTCATACTGAGGGGAGGATCTGAGCACCTATGGACATGTCCAGGGTGCAATGATAACCTAACTAACTAACTAACTAACTAACTAACTAACTAACTAACTAACTAACTAACTAACTAACTAACTAACTAACTAACTAACTAACTAACTAACTAACTAACTAACTAACTAACCAACTAACCAACTAACCAACTAACTAACTAACTAACTAACTAACTAACTAACTAACTAACTAACTAACTAACTAATTTATTATATTCTTGACTGCACCAGATAAAGGAGAATCTACAGTCATTAGCGTACAAACTATGGCAAGGACTAGACCACACATTAGAACAATGTCTTCTCCAGTAGATGCCAGTCAGAGAATGACACCTGTTATAAGAAATTATAGGATTTCTGATCAGGTAACTTTGAATTGCTTACACTTGCAACAGTAATCTATGCAGTATTATTGTTGAACTGTTCCACTTAAATAATTCTTTTTGCAGTATTAAATTTATATTTTTAATACAGCCTAGGAGAGGAAGTACTTTAAAATTTAAATTCATGTAATTTCATACAAGGAGTTGCCATGGTGGAGCGGCTAGATGCTTGCCTGCGGATAGGAAGGTCGTGGGTTCGCTCTCTGGCAGAACAGGACTTTTTTTTCAATAAACACCTTGAGTGGGTACCGGGTGCAGTCCCAGGAAGTAAAGGTGGCCAGGGTGATACTGACCACATCACCCATCTTGTGCTGATTTGCCTATAAAATAGGTCCAGCCCTTTATGCCCTGTACTCCTCAAGGCATGGAAAAGGGTTCTTCATTATAATTTCATACAAATTATTGTTGATGCTTCAATGATAAATTCCTCAGAAGTTGAGATGAGTAAATGTGATTTCCCCTGCTTGATTGCAATCTAGGAAATAGGATTTTCCCTGTTGGATTGCATTCTAGGATGGGACAATTTAACTCTTTGAGTCCCAGAGGGTTTAGCATCACAGGCCCAAGGGGTAGTCAAGAGACGAAAAATCGTCGCAGTATGCGTTCATTGGGCTTCTAGGCAGTAACCTGTGAATGTATGATGCATTCCTTGGGACTCAAAGAGTTAAATCATAGGGTGGTCAAAAGCTCAGTAGCAGACCAGAGACAAAACAGGATGTTTATTCCGGTTTTCTGTGGAATGTACTAGACAGCTTCACACCAAGCCTCAGTCGCTGCTTACAAATTACTTGGGATCTTACAGTGTTTCTTTGCTTCTCTGAATACAGTGAGATCTTGGTTATGGGACTTTCTTCCATGTTTTTTGCCATTTCTCTGTCTTTCCAGAGACTTTGCTATAGAGTGGCATGGGAATAATAGCCTATGATGATGCACATGTGACTAGCAAGACCCACTAGTGTTAACTCTTTCGCCCTGTAAGAATCTTTAAAAAAAAGACATCCAAACTTCATTAAATAAATATGCATTCTTATAATTCTCTGAATCTTTAGTCTAAAAAAACTAGAGTATAGTAGAAGAAGAGGCAGAAGCAGTTTAGAGTTTTGGTCAGTTGTTTTTTCAAAATCCAGGCGGTCGAAACCTGTGACCACCAAACAGACAGGAGAGTCTGAAGACCACTGCTTCATCGCAGTAGTCAGGTTGCTATAAATAGATCACTGTTACTTGCTTTTTTTTTTGCAAAGTTTGTTTTTTCAAACTACGAAAAAAGTATTCACTAAATACAAAGTAATGTATTAACTATTCTCTTTCCCTTTGACCGTGACAAATGTGTTTTCATAGACACTGCTATGTGCAGCAAAGGGACATTTTAGTGAGTTTATTTTGATGTTGTAATTATGTCACAGTGACCAAAAAGCAGGTTTTTTTCCACCTCAAATAATATCTCATATTTTGTTGATTTAAACTTGGTGTAAATTTAATTCCCACCATGTCTACATACTATGCAGTTGCAACTAGTACCAGAGTTGTTTTAACAGGTGGGGCGGCCACTGCCCAAAGATGTCTTTTCAAAAACAAGTAAATGCCACAAAAACCAGCTTAAATAAGGTGACAGGATTAACAGATTTCTCCATAGCACAAAGCCTGAGCAATATTATAGAGACTAAGTGTTGCCACTACAACATGGTCCCTCTCTCTGCCTGCCTTTTCTACTCCAAAGGAAAAGTAACATCAGCATGTGTGAAATGAGGCATACTGGTTTCTACCATGCCACTTTTAGGCTACAGACGTTTTGGCAGGTTGTCCAGTTTTACCACAGATCATCATCATGTGGCAGATCCTTTACAGAATGTCACTTTCATGACAGTCTACCTGAGAGAAACTTGTTTCTCACCAAAATTCCTGCCTTGCACACTTCCTTACCCAGTGGGTCTCTTACGTCTCATGGCCATCTTTGTGCTGGTTGGCCAGTGCCCCTCTTGTCTATTTCCTTTGCTTTGCAATCATCCACCATGGTGCTTGGGAGTCGCCGTAGCGTAGTATCTAGATGCTCGCGTGTGGATTGGAAGGTCATGAGTTTGCTCCCTGGCAAAGCAAGACTTTTTTCAAAAATTACTTTGACTACTGGGTCGACCCAGCCTTGAGTAGGTACCGGGTGCAGTCCTGGGAAGTAGAGGCGGCCGGCGTGATGCTGACCTTATCACCCATCCTGTGCCGATTGGTCTGTAAAAATATAGGCCTAGCCCTATATGCCCTATACGCCTTAAGGCGTGGAAAAGGGACCTTTACTTTACTTACCATGGTGCTTGCCAAAACCAAAATTTTTTAGTTTCTGAGACAGAATGCTGTTTTTAAGCTAATCTTGATGGTGTTTTTAAACCAATCTTATTTGGTGTTAAGATCTTTAAGGAGGTCAGTATTTATTTTCTTCTTGGTCCATTTTCACCATAAATCTCTTATTTTTTTAATCACATTTCATGCTAAAAATATTGTACACCATTCTGATTCTAAAAGACATCTGCATCAGCGATGGCCATTTCTCATTGTAGGCATTATTAGGACCTGGAGAAAATGAGGCACCTGGGTGTAACCAGAGGGTCTGGCCGGCTCACTACACTCAGGGGAAGGCAAGACGGACATATAACCAGACTGACCGGTACCATCAATATTGGAACTCTGTGCTGGTTGCTGAAGATGAGGACAGAGCACACATGGGAATGCCCAGAGTGATCTGATGTCAATTCTTGACTCAACTCAACTCATTGTAGGCAGAACAAACTGAGCTTTACAAATGTGTCCCTCCCCCTGAAGGCTAATCCAGACCACAAATGCTTTAAGAATTCAGTTGTGTTGGCCAAAAGCCTCAAACAACACAGTGTTGCTGTAAACAGACACAACACCATTAAGTCCGCTAACGAACAAAGTAAAGCAGAAAAAGAACTACTCTCTGAGATCCGCACTATAATGTGGCAGAAGCAAATGTTTTTTTTGTGACCTTATTAAAGTGTCAGTTATGAACTGAGGAGTGTCTCTGCAAGCATGCTGAAGAAGATGGGAACAGACAGGCATCGTGCAAAGTGGCATGCTTTGCTTTGGAAGAGGTGAGGTGCATTGTCTGGAACTTTTCTCCAGGGCACGCATATGTGTTGGGAATTGAACAGTCGGACAGACGGTCTGGCTGAGTACAACTTGAGGGAATATTGATGCATATAAGGCAGATGCGGTTAGGGCCTTGTGGGAGAATGTACGATTCGGAGGAGCATATGGATCACCACAGTCTGGTGAGTGTGTTTTAAAAGGGAGTGATGAGGGGGTCTGGCCGGTACACGATGCTTAGAGGGAAGGTAAGACAGACATTTAACCAGAATGCTACTGATTCCAATTGGTATTGGGACTCAGCTGCTAAAGATGGGGAAAGAGCGCTTGTGGGAATGCCCCGAGTGCTGTGATGTCGGGTCTGTATGTGAAAGTAAAATACACACATAATGTTTTGCTGCTAGTATTTTTTCAGCATGTATGTTTTCCTCCCTTATGTTATATTTGCAAATGGGAATTGGACTTTTGTTGCTGATAATTGTAATTACCCTTAATTTACTTCCAGCAGTAGCTGTAAAGAGGAGCGGCTGGCCGAACAGTTAGAACGCTGGGCTCTCATGCGGTAGACCTGGGTTCGAATCCTCGGTGAGGCTGGAGATTTTTTCTGTCAAGGGCAAAATAATATCCTTACCTGCACAGTCGTGGCGACACCACTAGCCATGCAGCCTTAAATTTGCATGCTCAAAAGATCCTCTTGGCTATACCGCAGTAGTAGTTTAAAAAAGCAGTAGTTGGCAGGTTTTGTTTTTGGCAGTAGCTGTATAAACAGTTTGCTAAAGAGAAAAATCAAGAGTTACAATAATTATATATTTTAGCACAAGTCATCTTGTCTGCCTGTGTTTGCCCTGAAAAGGGTGTTTTAGCCTATTGTGTTGTGGTCTACGGCTTTGCTGCAGTATTTGTAACTTTTGCCAAATACATCCAGTGTCACTAAACTTTTAATTATTTGCATCTTATGACATGCTTGTGAAGGGGCAGGGGTGGGTCTGTTCCCCCCACTCTCTCCCCTTTTCAGACGGGGGTCACAGAACTCAGAAGAAGTTCAGACCTAAATTAGAAATTGACACTTAGCCCCCCTATGCCCCACCTTCCCCCTTTAAAAAAAATTTTTAATCATAATAGGCCTATCTGTCATCTACAATTTTGCTGCAGGTAATAATTTGTTTAAACAAAAAAAATTTCAGTCTTTTCAGGAAGCTGACAGGTGTTTAGCCATGAGCCTGTTGGCCGCAGACTATGAAGAGACAGGACAGTTGATTGAATGTGCATGCTGCTTTGGCAACTGTGTGTTTGATAACATGGTGCAGTGTATGGAAGGACACCTTGTTTGTGTGGACTGTCTCAATTCTTTTGCCGAGGAAGCTGTTTTTGGAGCTGGAAAGGTGACCATAAATAATTAGATGGAATCTTTATTACATTAAAATTATTTATGCATTTATTTGTTTGTATCAGAACACAGGTTTCTATCCTTTTTGTTGTTGTTATTGTAATGCAGAATTGATGGTTTTGACATCTGTGTATGCTTTAGTGTGTTTGTTTAGCAAGGCAATGATCTGAATTCAGTAAACTGCTGGGAGAACTTTTAATTAACTGCTCTAGAGATGACCCAGCCTCAGTAAATGGGAAACAGTTTCCACAGTTGTCTGGAAAGTAAAAGTGGCAAAAAGAGAGTTGTTCACCCAAACTCGTTATGGGTATTCTAAAATATCTAAAAAAGCTTAACACTCTGTTGGTAGTAATTGCCATAATGTTCTTCATCATCATCATCATTTGTGTACTCTTAGATGTCACATGGGGCTCACATTCGATTCCTCCACTCTGCTCTATTGCTTACAACTCTATTAATTTTTGATGTGGAGTTTAGTGCAGCATTTTTGGCTTCTTGTACTAATGTTTTTCTTTATGTTTCCCTTGGACATCAACTTTTTCTAAGACCGTTTGTTTCTCATTTTAGTGCTTGCTTTGTAATTCTTTGCTCGTTTTGTCTGAGTATGCCAAGGAAATCTCCAAACATAAGAAATGTCTTTACCTTTATAGAAAATTTTAACAGCTTCAATTATTTCACTCTTTCAATACCAGTCATCTCAACACATGTTTTGAATTGCAAATGTTATATTATGTTCTTGCTGTCTTTTACCACAGAGAATGTTATATTAATTCATTACATTGGAATTATTTTTTTAATTACTTTTGTAATGCTGTGCCTTAGCTGAATTTCTTTGGACCTAGTATTTATTCTTTTGAGCTCAAATTCCTTGGACGGTAAGTGAAATTAACCACATGGAACTAAAAAGAATTAATTTATTGGTCATATGAAAGTTGAAGACCATTTAAAGCTTTAATAAGACAGTTGACAGCATGAGCAATAGATTGTCTGCTTCAGGTGCCAAATTGTAGTAAGAACACAAGAAGGCATATCAGATGTTTTCAGAGTCCGTAAAGGTGTGTGACAGGGATGCTAGTTAGTTAGTTAGTTAGTTAGTTAGTTAGTTGGGTTATCATCACTGCACTTCGGACATGTCCATAGGTGCCCTCCCCTCAGTATGAACCCCAACGTCCGATGGCTATAAGTACCAGTTCTATGTTGATTAACATGTCTTCTGGCATGTCTGATGTGCGTCTCGTTTTTTGCTATTCCGATCTTAATTCCCAAGTCTGCCATTCTGGCGAGTGATGTGGATTCACTGCCCCCAAAGTCCTCTATCCTTCCCATTTCTCTGAGGGCATTGATAATATCAGCATGATCCATAAGATGACCGTCGATAGTGATAGTGGATCCAGTCAACCTGTCAGCTCTTTCATTTCCATTGACGCCTGCATATCCCGGAACAAAAATAAAGGTGACTCCACGCACAGTGGACTTCTGTAATGATTCAAGCCATTGTCTTCGCACCAAACCTGCCTGAAACCTCCGGATCATACTCATTGAATCACTGAGTATACATACGCAGGTGTATTTTTGTGTTTCGAGCCAGACAAAAGCTTGCGTCACTGCCATTACCATCGTCATGCTGCTGGTTGTCATGGAGAAGGCGCCATTGGCTTCTTTGACTGTTCTGCTCGCTGAGCGTGCTGTGAATGTCCATGCACTTCTTTTTTGGCATATAACTGATCCGTCTGTGTAAATTAGTGCATCTTCTTCATCTGAATTTTCACTGATGAGAGCGTTGACCTCTGCATTAACAGCAACAGGATTCTCTTCTCTACATCGCCTGTTGAGTGTGGGAATACAGGAAAATGTACAAATAAACGCATGAGGGACAGGTATCCACTCTGCACCAGAGGTGATGTCAGTTAGGCTGCATATTTGCCTAATATCTTCTGCCTGACCTAGCCATGATTTTCCCCTCTTCAATCTGTCACCCTTTTCACTAAAAATCACTTGATGCAGTGAGTGTATCTTATCAGCACAAATTATAGGGTATGCCCGAGCCCTCCAGATCCTGATCCTTTGGTTCATAGTTGGAAAGTCAAGTAGATACCTCATTGCTCCACATGACGTATCTCTTGTACATCCCAAAATAATGCACATGGCTTCATTTTGCACCTTTTCAAGTCATTCAATCTGGGCAGCACTGACAGTGAGGATGGCCAGAGCGTATTCAATGGGGGAAAGGACCAGATTGTAGAATAGAAGTACTAGTAGTCTTTGCTCGATATTGGAAGCAGCCATAATCCTCATTGCAGATAGACCTTTGCGTGCTTTGTTATCACATGGTCAACATGTTCCCTGAATGACAAACGATCAAACCTCACCCCGAGAAACGTCATAACGTTGGTTCTGATCAATACATTATCATGCATTTTGGGATGTGCTTTCTCCCTACTCTTAACATTTATGTAGACATAATGTCTAAAGAAAAAAGTTCTAATACAGACAACATAGATCGTTATAATCATGAGGAAGTACAGACAAAGTAATCAACTCACTCACATTAAATGATCTATTATTTGTTGATGACCAGTGCTTGTTCTACAATGAGGAAGATTGACCACACTAAGAGGCTAAGCTCAGCATTCAGTAAACAAAACATAAAAATCAATGCAAACAAAACTGAAAATGTTTAAGTCAGTAGAACGCTGGTCCACTACACATACTGCTGAATGGTTCTGGCTTGAAATTAGTTATGGAATTTAAATATCTAGGAAGTGTGATCACGGAAGATGTCAGAACTGACAGAGAAACAAAAACCAGATGCCAGAAAACAAGTGCGCGTATATACCAGTTGTCAGCATTATTAGGACATCCAAGAGTAACTGAGTGCAAGAAAAAACGAGTTACAAACAGCACATCCATACCAGTATTGAGTTACTGGTGCCAAACATGGACATTATCTTAAGCGAATATTTGCAAAATCACCACTTGCGAAATAAGATGGAGAAAAGCCACAAATCTAACCATCTTAGACTGAGTGAATAATGATACTATCAGGCAGATTGTGGGAACAGAACCTTGTATTAGATTCATTGAGAAGCAGCAGATAAGTGTTTTGACCATCTAATTAAAATGTAGCAACATCAAAAACCATCTCAGGCACTACATCTTCGAAGATCAGCTACAAGGCCCAGAGGACGGCCACAAAAAATATGGATGAACACTAAATAAACTTACACCTAAATGGCATGACGGTAGCCTGTGTCAGTCAGCATGCAATAGAGTGCAAATTATTTCTAATGGTAGAAGTGGTTTATGATTATAACAGTGATGATATTTCTGCCCCCCCCCCCCTTTTCCCCCACCATGAGGGTAATAATGAGAGCATTCTTCTTCTTCTTCAGCATTCTGAGTCCTTGAGGTTCTGATTGCTGCAGATATCACCCATCTCCATTCACCTCTGTGATTGGCCTTCTCTTTCCAGTTGGTGACACTAAGTTTGCAAGTCTGTCTGGACATTATCTCTCCATCTTATTCTTGGTCTGCCTCTGGTCTACGACCATTTATCTCCCTTGTATATAATACAGTTTTTACTTCTCTATCATCGGACATTCTTTCTGTATGCTCCAACCATTTCAATCTATTAATAATTTTGATTGTTTAAGGTTGTCTGTAAATAGCTTGAGCATAAATAGAGTTATTAAGCTACAACATATTCAACATTGATATAACAGTTAGTAGCTAATAGGCCTACGACTGCCAGCAGCTGCTAAAGAGGAATGATCATAATGCAGAAGTACTTGGAGAGCAGTAAAGAATGTTCTTAATAAGGGTTGTGGTGCATTACTGACATGCTGTAGTCTAGGAATCAAATTGCCATATGATTGTATTTTTTTTTTCAGGCATCACTTGAGTGTATGGCTACTGAATGCACGTCTATTTATTCTGAAGGTATTTTTCTATTTGCCGGCAAATAAATTTTCATTTACTTTGTTAATTTGTTTTACTTTGTATCTGTCTATGCTGCCTGAAAAAATTACATGTACTATAGCCTCTTGAGTATTGTACGTGTTTCATAATAAATACTTTCTCTTAGTTTAACATGTTATATTATTTTTTTTTTAAACTAGCATAGCTTAAAATGAAAAACAATTTTAATTGCTACATTTTTATGTTCAAATTTGTCAGTGTAATATGTTCATCTTGTGGTCTGACTAATTGGATTACATTTGTTTAGGTACTAATCGAGGTAAAAACTCTAGATAGATGAACTGCAGACTCTAGAAAGATAAACTAACTGACATATTCAACTTAGATTTATACACTGCATAAATAAGAATGCTCCAACATCACAGAAACAGTTTCAAAACTTGCTGCAGGAAGTATCATATCAAAATAAACACTGAAAACCCCCAGAAATAATGAGAGTAAATAGAACACCAGTTTAACATAGGAGGAGTGACATTAAAACAAGTTCAGTATCTAGGTAGTGTAATCACTGAGCATGGAAGACTGGACAGAGAAATAGAATCCAAAAGGCCAAAGGCTGTTCTGTTCTTCGCTATTGCGTGCATGCCATCCCATGTCTTCTCCATCTTTTAAACTTTACTCTCTAGCTTCCTTTTCTATGAGTTTTTTGGTCTTTATTTCAGTGCCCCTGTTGGTTCCAGTGAAAAGATATTCTAGTTATATTGTTTTCAGATTTTCTCAGCATGTTTCCTTTCCAGTGTCAGCTTCCTTTCTTCGCCTCTTGGTCCACTAGAACTTGTTTTGTTCTCTCCCACAGCTCAGCATTTGTAACATCAGGTAATTTAATCCCCTCTATTCTGTTCAGGCATCAGTTATTGAATGTTTGTAGTTTCTGCTCCATACAACGGTACTGATTGACATTATACATTTTTTTTAAAAGTTTAGTATTGGTTTTAATTTCATTAAACCTCGACACATTTCCTAATACAAAGAAAGCTCCTCTTGCCTTTTGTATTAAAAGTTTTAAATCTTTATCTACACTGCTGCCTAAATAGGTGTACATCGTACAGTTTTAACATTTCAGGTGCCAATTCTGTAGATTTTCCTCGGTGAAGGGAGGTACATCGATGATCCTGACTCTTTTTTCTTTCTCCTAATCATGTCATATTTCTTTTATTAAAAGAGCCTTCTCTCATCTTGGCTTGTTGTTGTTGTTGTTGTTGTTGTTGTTGTTGTTGTTGTTGTTGTTGTTGTTGTTGTTGTTGTTGTTGTTGTTGTTGTTGTTGTTGTTGTTGTTGTTGTTGTTGTTGTTGTTGTTGTTGTTGTTGTTGAAAAATACATCACAGTGACCTAATCTTTTATAAAAATGCCATAATTAGGGATTTAAAAAAAGTAAAGAACCCTTTTCCCACGCCTTTAGACGTATAGGGCATATAGGGCTAGACCTGTATTTTTATAGACCAGTTAAAGATATAACTAAAATTAAACAGCAGATAGCTAGCACTCATAGGATGACCAGACATAAAATTTAAAACAACAAAGGATTTACTTGGTCTGTTTTTTCAGGTGAACTCAAGAGATGCTTGTCTGAAAAAACATGGAAGAAGCTGGAGGAGAGAACACTTAAGGAGAATCTTAGCAAGGCTAATTTTGAAGATCTTGTTGTGTAAGCAATTTTGTCACAACATAGAAGCAGTATGATTTGTTTTGGTTCTCGCTCTTTATCATACATACACACACACTCATTTTCTCTCTCTTTCTGTTTTTCTTTCTTCCTCATAACTCTTTTTCACTCTCTACCTCACATGGTCAGTCAACTCTTGTTAATTAGGAATAGTATTCATAGAAAAACCTACATAATGGAGTTCGGTTGATGTACATAGAATCAAGGCATTTATGCTAAAGTGTTAGGTTAGCAGGATACTGGTCACTTTATACTTTCTCGCCAGAGTGTACAGCTGGTGAACGCGAAGAAGAAGAAGAAGATTTTATATATATCACATTTAATGTGTTGTTACTACATAGTAGTACATATGAAAAAAGTATGTTAGAAAATATTAGCCATAGTAGATTTACTGAGCTGAAAAATTATAAGTACATAGAAAATGCTACGAAATAAACTGAAAGGCACATTAATATACATAAATACTGAGAATTAGAGGCAGGTGTAATTATTTTAAATGCATCAACCATCGAGTGCCGTTTGGTCTGTAAAATATTAGTTTAGCATTATATATAGGAAAGATAGTTATGTTAGAAAGAGAGCAGAATTACTAGAAGAAAGACATTTAGAAGGTCCCCCTTTACTAAAGGAAAAAGTTAGCAATGCTCCTAAACATATAAAGAAAGGAAACTCAACTGGTCCAGATGAAATTTCAGTAGAAGAATTAGATGTACTGGGGGAATTTGGGGTAGAAATATTAACTAAACTGTTGAATGACATTATAACACTGGATACATACCAAGTGATACGATGAAATCTGTATTTATTGTGTTGCCCAAAAGACCTGGAGCAATTGAATATAAAGAATTTTTTACAATCAAGTTAGTAAAGCATGTCACCAAATTACTACTTAAAATTATAATGAGAAGAACAAGAAGAAAAATAAGAATGGAAATGGGTGAAGAGCTGTATGGATTTATGGAAGGTAAAGGGACAAGTAATGCAATATACATATTACAAACGTTGATAGAAAGGTCAATGGACATACACATCGACTTATATTTGTGCTTTATAGATTATACTAAAGAATTTGACAAAGTTAAACATGAGGAGATGATAAAAATGTTGGAAGACATTAGTGTAGATGGGAAAGATCTCAGAATAACTAAAAACATTTACTGAGACCAAGCAGCAACAATTAAAATGGGGAACAGATTGGATACTTTTGAACAGATAAAGCAAGGAGTAAGACAGCAATGTGTCTTATCCCCAGGCCTTTTCTCTCTATTTAGTGAAATAATTTTGAGGGAAATTAAAGAGAAAGCAGTAATAAGAGTTGGAGGAAGCAATATAAACAATATCTTGAAATTTCAGTGAACAAATTAAGAAGAATTTGGAAGCAACAGAGATGTGGTTTCTGAGACGAATGTTACAAATATCTTGGACAGCCGGAGTAACTATAACAATTGTTTCAAAGAAGCTAATGAAAGTAGATCTCTATATACAACAATAAGAAAGAGACAAACACTGTTCTTTGGCCACATAATGAGTAGAGAGACATCGGAGAACATCGTGACAACTGGAAAGATTAGTGGAAAGAGGAGTAGAGGCAGACCAAGAGAGACGATGCTGGATGGGTTGAAATGATGGCATGGAGGGATATCATTAAGATAGTTGTTCTAGGCAACCAGGGATCGTGATCTGTGGAGATACATAAGCCTACACCAGTTGGCAGGGCACATGATGATGATAATTATATGCTCAATACACATTTGGGATGAAAGGGTCCTTTACTTACTTAGTTATTTACTTTTTATCTCCCAGTATAGCTTAGTTCCTAAATTAACTTGCTCCAAGTCCTTTGTTGACTTGTTTTAGTTAGTTGCATTTTACAGCTGGGAATCTTTGTTTCAGCTTCTAGCAAATGGGTCACCTCATAGGTGCTCTGCACCTGTGTTAATGAAAAACACAGAATTTCCATCACTATCGTGTGGAAAACTTGACAGACTGCAGTCTCAGCAAATTCACTAGCATACACACTCATTAAAAGCATAAGACAGCCGTAAGAAATGCTAACACAAACAGTCCGACATTAGAAATGCACTTAATCATCAATGGAAGCAGCAGCTAAAACAGATCAGCAGTTGCACATGCGATTAATTTTAACCACATAAGGCACCACCACCTCTGAGGCAACAGGCCACTTGCTATTTTCTGAATCTACAGTTCACAACACCACGTTGGTCACAGCTGAAAAACATTCTAAATTAAATCCACAATTCACAGCGCCCTGTCATATACTCAGCTCAGTAGCTGGGGGACAGAATTATATCCTTTCAGTATACATTGGAGGGAATGCAATGGCCGCCATCTTTCTTAAGCAAACATTTGTCATGGCTTTAAAAAAATGAACTTGCTTATTCTTCATTTTGTAGCAATAACAGAAGAAAAGTGCTACAATGTTAATAAAAAAAAAAATATATAAGTATTGCATTGCTTGGCAAATGAGAGATGTAAATGTTGTTTGTATTCACCAACATTAAACCCCGGTGGAAAGACTTGGTTGTTCGTCCATTTCAGGACTTTAACTTTGTTCCAGGACACGAGTTTTGCATGTGCATCCATTTTACAGATCTTGCTTATTTGTATGCAGACTGTTGGTTCCTTGCCTCTCTGGCAGATGCACTCTGACTTTCAAAGAAACCCCCAGTTAGTCAACTCTTACAAAATGCTTGTTAGGGAGGCAGTGGGTCAATTCTTGTTTTTCCCCAGTGGGACCCCAGAACCACATAAGGAAGATAATTAAATGACTAGATGTTTACATGGCTTCACAGTATGAACAGAAGCAAATTTTATTCCTTCATGTTCACAGGTGCCCTTACTGTGATTTTGCTGCAATACTGTCCCCTAGTACAAAGGTGTTTCGTTGCGTCAGAGACAAGTGCTGTAAGGTATGGTCTTTTTTCTTTTTGTCAGGTTTATTTCTTAGCTGCTGAGAATAATTGTAATTTTATTAGAGTAATGAGAAAATAAAAAAACACAAAGTGGACCTGGTCATCTATACAAAACAAAACACACAAAAAAACCCCAATCATAATTGGATTGGTCTTCTCTTAGTGACTAATATTATATATACGATGTATATATATATATATATATATATATATATATATATATATATATATATATATATATATATATATATATATATATATATATATATATATATATATATATATATATATATATAATAAACAGACAGTGTGTTAATCAGCACCCATTGAAAGAAGTAGAAAGATAGGACACACTAGACAATATACAAATCAAAAGCTATAGCTACTGTGCTGGGAATCAAATCTGTCACCTCCAAATTGCATGTGTGTCTCACTGTGGAAACAAATGTGTTAGGAACATGATAAACTAGGCACCCCAAAAAAGGGTGTCTTCATTGGCAATATCTATCGTACAACTTGAAATCCACAACTATGGAATACAGACAGAATTAATCTCAAACCTTTTAAATGACACTATAGTTTACATTAACCAAGCATAGGTCAAATAACAAACACAACAACAGTTACAAACTTATCAGATCGTCAAAACAACAAACATTTAAGAAGGAGATTCGATTGGTCAGTTCCATTGTGTTACACATAATTTCTTAGTGACCAGGCCGCTAGCTTATCTGTTCAGTCCAATCACAGATCTTTTATTACAGTGACCAACACAGTTAACATGTTTGCTTAGTTACTGATTGATCTTCTATTACATGACCAACACAGTTAACATGTTTGCTCAGTTACTGATTGATCTTCTATTACATGACCAACACAGTTAACATGTTTGCTCAGTTACTGATTGATCTTCTATTACAGTGACCAACACAGTTAACATATTTGCTCAGTTACTGATTGATCTTCTATTACAGTGACCAACACAGTTAACATGTTTGCTCAGTTACTGATTGATCTTCTATTACATGACCAACACAGTTAACATGTTTGCTCAGTTACTGATTGATCTTCAATTACAGTGACCAACACAGCTAACATGTCTGCTCAGTTACTGATTGATCTTCTATTACAGTGACCAACACAGCTAGCGTGTCAATTCTTACATACCTTAGGTATCAGTGATATTTATTAAGTGTTAAGATTATCAGAAGGGGAAATGTGGAGTGGTTGTCAGTTACACTTTCAATGTTAAATAATAGTAGTAATTTAATCAATGATATCTTTTTCAACCTGTTTAGGTTATAATTGGGTTATATATATTTAGTTTTCTTCTTATTTTATTTGATAATTTTGCCAAGAGTATGTATTTGAGAGTTTATTAAATGATCTGGGATACTATTATTATGTCAGACAAATGTTACGTGATAGGTTAAGAATGATTGTAAAGAGTAAAATGTTTTGTTATATTTTCCAGCGAACATGTCGTGACTGTGGTGTAGACTGGGCTGAACATGAAGGTCTGTCATGTGCGGCAGTTGAAACAAAAGATGAAGCCTCTTTGCGCAAAGAATTGTGAGTATATTTATTGCAGTTATTTGTTTGTTTCTGACAGGACATGTACCTAGAAAATCTGCTAATGTTATTACTTGAATGCCTTTGTGTTGAAATTCACAGGAAAATAGAAATTCAGGAATACATAAAACACATACAGAAAGAAATTAGAGACAGATTGATAATACTGGGAGGATATCGAGTGAGCTACAGGATATAGTAAATAATCGGATGGCTTCCCCTGAGTGGATTCCAGAGATCCATTTTGGGGGCCCAAAGAAAAATGGACCCATTACCCACCCCCCAACAAGCCTGTTTTAAAAGTCAACTAATTAGGGGTGTTTCCTTCGAAGTCAGAGTGCATCGGAAATTCCTGAGAGGGAAAGAATCAACAGTCTGCATACAGATAAGCAAGATCTAAAAAAAAAAACAGACATGCACACAGAACTCAAGTTCTGTAATAAGAATAAAGTCTAGAAGAGGACGAACAACCAGAATTTCTACCAGAGTTTAGAACCAGTGAATGCAAAGAAGAAAGGAAAAGGTTGACTTGGCGTGAGTCCGGTGAGGGATATAGGATATAATGCAATGTTACAACCAATGAAAAAAAACATTTTTATAGCATGTGTGATTCTTGTATAACCACTTGTGGATCCTCACTGGAGTTCAGGGATTAGTACACTGTGCT
The DNA here is from genome assembly GCA_905116865.2 of Candidula unifasciata. Classification (NCBI taxonomy): domain Eukaryota; kingdom Metazoa; phylum Mollusca; class Gastropoda; order Stylommatophora; family Geomitridae; genus Candidula; species Candidula unifasciata. The sequence continues at coordinate 196,339 of CAJHNH020005445.1, forward strand.
GGGTTTCTTGATGTATGATCTATGGGAGTTGGCGGCAGCATTTCTGGAGATATTAAAGTAATCCTTCAAAAACCAGACCAAATGTACACAAGAATACTTGTCAACTTCATTACCTGCACATAACTACATGGATCACCACAGTCTAGTAAGATTGATGCAGGGGGGAGTGATGAGATGCTCGAGGCTCCGAGGAAAGGCAAGACGGGACGTTTAATCAGAATGCTGCTGGCACTATAAGTATCGGAACACTTCGCTGGCTGCTGAAGATGGGGATGGAGCGCTTATAGGAATGCCTCGAGTGCTGTGATGTCGGTTCTTGAATCAGATAAAATCAGTCAAATCAACTACATGTTTTACCAGGCTGGTATCATCAATATGGGTGCCGTAATTAAATTTTAGAGGTTGAACTGGGTTATCAGAGAGTTCCTTGTTGGCTTGCCATTCAGACTGAGATTTTGTAATCTCAGGGTGGCCAAACCTTCAGGTAGCAGACTGGAGGGGGCTAAATAAAAAAAATATCAGGAATACCTTCTGTTATCTTCTCTTTTGTATCGTGTACTTACCTCGTTTTCTTATCTTTGCCATCCAGTATGGCTTTTGTAAGCTAATTAAGTCCTAATAATTCTGGTCTAATCCCTTGCAATCACTATCTGTTGCAGTGAAGAGAAGATGACCAAGGCAAAAGTGCGTACATGTGTCTCTTGCATGGCTGTGTTCACAAAGGAGAGTGGCTGTAACAAAATGACATGCCGCTGTGGGACCACCATGTGTTATCTTTGCAGAGCTGCTAAGGTAGACTCAACTGTGTTTTTTCACTGTGTGGGTTCTGGGGCCCCATTTGGGGGTTGGGTGGGGGGGGGGGAGAGACCCACTGCCCCCAAACAAAAAAATAAAAGTTGGCTAATCAGGGGTGTTTAATTTGAAGTTGGAGTACATCTGCCTGATGACAACTGTCTGCTTACAAAAAAACCTTATCTGTAAAATACATGTGCACTCAAACAAAAAAGTTCTGGGACAACATTAAAGCCAAGATGTGTGGATGAACAACCAAAACTTTCCCATGCAGTTTACAGCAGGTGAACACAAAGAAAATAAAACTGTTTTTGGGGTTGAGAAGTAAATAAATAATTGTTTGTTTGTTTGCATTCACTGGCTGTAAACTAGCAGGAAGTCCTGGTTGTGCATTCATTTCTGGAGTTTGCCTTTATTTCAGAATAATGGAACAGAAAAAAAGTGCTTTTTTCCCATGGATTGAAATTACATCGAGAAGAGCTCATCATACATATCACAATGATTGGCTCTATACATGTTCAACAATCAGAATTTTATTTTTCTGTGTGGAACTGATAGGATTATATTTTTCTGTGGAACTCAGATAGGATTATATTTTTTTCTGTGTGGCCCTTTGATGAAATTGTTTCTCTGTGAATTTCCAACTGCACAAATTTTTTTTTTAATGGAGTTTTGTCTGGATTATGTTTCCTTTATGGATCTTTCACTGCAGTGTATTTTTCTCTCTGCCTGTATTAGTTTTTCTGTGAGATCTCTGATTGCATTCTGTTTTTCTGTGAGAACTCTGACTGCATTGTGTTTTTCAAGAGAACTCTGATTGCATTGTTTTTCTGTAAGATCTTTCACTGCATAAATGTTTTTATGTGAGAAATCTGACTGCATTGTGTTTCCTGTATGAGATCTCTGACTGCATTGCGTTTCCTGTATGAGATCTTTGACTCAGTTGCGTTTCCTGTATGAGATCTTTGACTGCATTGCATTTCCTGCATGAGATCTCTGACTGCATTGTGTTTTCTGTATGAGATCTCTTGACTGTATTGTGTTCAACTGTTAGAGCTCTGGCTGAATTATGTTTTTCTGTGTGGACCTCAGATGGAATTATATTTTTCTGTGTGGACCTATGATAGAATTGTATTTTTCTGTTTGGACCTCTAATGGAATTATATTTTTCTGTGGACCTATGATGGAATTATGTTTTTTTTTGGTGTGGACCTCTGATGGAATTATATTTTTCTGTGTTGTCCTCTGATGGAATTATATTTTTCTGTGTTGTCCTCTGATGGAATTATATTTTTCTGTGTTGTCCTCTGATGGAATTATATTTTTCTGTGTGGACCTCTGATAGAATTTTATTTTTCTATGTGGACCTCTGATGGAATTATGTTTTTCTGTGTTGACCTCGGATGGAATTATATTTTTCTGTGTTGACCTCTGGTGGTATTATATTTTTCTGTGTTGACCTCTGATAGAATTTTATTTTTTGTGTGTGGACCTCCAATGGAATTATATTTTTCTGTGTAGACATTTGTCAGAATTATGTTTTTCTGAGTGTACCTTGGCCTGAACTGTGTTGTTGGATGTCAATCAGAAATTTTGTTTTTCTGTGTGGAACTGATAGGATTATATTTTTTCTGTGTGGCCCTTTGATGATATTGTTTCTCTGTGAATTTCCAACTGCACACATTTTTTTTAATGGAGTTTTGTCTGGATTATGTTTCCTTTATGGATCTTTGACAGCAATGTATTTTTCTCTCTGACTGTATTAAGTTTTTCTGTAAAATCTCTGACTGCATTCTGTTTTTTCTGTGAGAACTCTGACTGCATTGTGTTTTTCAAGAGAACTCTGATTGCATGGTTTTTCTGTGAGATATTTCATTGCATAAATGTTTTTATGTGAGAAATCTGACTGCATTGTGTTTCCTGTATGAGATCTCTGACTGCATTGCGTTTCCTGTATGAGATCTTTGACTGCATTGGGTTTCCTGTATGAGATCTTTGACTGCATTATGTTTCCTATATGAGATCTCTGACTGCATTGTGTTTCCTGTATGAGATCTCTTGACTGTATTGCGTATCCTGTATGAGATCTCTGACTGCATTGCGTTTCCTGTATGAGATCTCTGACTGCATTGTGTTTCCTGTATGAGATCTCTGACTGCATTGTGTTTTCTGTATGAGATCTCTTGACTGTATTGTGCTCATATGTTAGAGCTCTGGCTGAATTATGTTTTTCTGTGTGGACCTCTGATGGAATTATATCTTCCTGTGTGGACCTATGATGGAATTATATTTTTGTGGTGTTGACCTCTGATGAAATTGTTTTTCTGTGTGTATGTCCGTCAGAATTCTGTTCTTATGTGTGGACCTTGGCCTGAATTATGTTCTTCTGTGTGGCCCTGGGACTGAATGTTTTTCTGTGCAAATTTCTGAATGAAATATGTTTTTCTTTGTGGAACTTTGACTGCAGTGTATTTTTCTGTTTGTGTCTCTGACTGCATTGTGAGTACAAGGTCAGCTACTAGACAACATCAGATCTCTGTACCAAACAAGCTCAAGCGTAGTTAGAACAAATGTTGGTGTGACAGATGAATTCATACTAAGAACAGGAGTAAGACAGGGTTGTGTACTATCACCACTACTATTCATTATATACATGGACAGAATAACAACAGCAGCAAACCATGTAATGATAAGCGAACTGTTAACTACACCAAGCAGTGAGACAGAGTTAGTTGAAAGAGATCATTATAATGAAAACATACAAGCCGATCCTGAAGAAGTACATCCCCAACTGAACGAAATACTTTTTGCAGACGACCAAAGCATAATTCATGAAAACGAAAAAGAACTTCAAATCCACGTAAATGCGCTACACACAGTCTGCAACGAATATAACATGAAGATCAGCATCACGAAAACAGAAATTATGAAAATAAGTAGAACACCTAATATACTAACTATTCAAGTTAACAATGAACAACTCAAACAAGTGCAGCAATTTAAATACTTGGGGAGCATCTTCACAGATGATGGAAGAATTGATAGAGAACTTGAGGCAAGATGTCAAAGGGCGAACGCAGTAACTTACCAACTCTCCCCACTGCTAAAACACCCAAGCATCACTATGGCACTAAAACGACAACTGATAAATTGCATGTTTATACCAACCCTCTGCTACCAATGCCAAACCTGGTCCCTTACAAGAGCACAGGAGAAAAAGATCACGACGTGCGAAATGAGATGCTTACGTAAGGCTGCCAATGTCACAAGGAGAGACAGAGTTCGAAACGAGAACATTAGAGCAATTGTAGGAACCACACCATGCGTACAATACATAAAGAAGCAACAAATAGAGTGGTTTGGCCACTTGATGCGAATGCAAACCGACCAACTGCCTCTACGAGCATACAACGAACAGCACTACTGCCCTAGAGCAAGAGGCAGACTGAGAGTACAATGGATAGACAATATATCAGAGATCCTGAGGCAACACGGACTAACAACAACACGTGCAATACACCTGTGAGGCAATTGTGGACAAGACAAGACAAGACTGCATTGTGATTTTCTGTGAGATCTCTGACTGCATTGTTTGTTTTTGTGTGTGTGTGTGAGATCTCTGACTGCATTGTTGTTGTTTTTTTCTGTGAGATCTCTGACTGCATTTTTTTCTGTGAGAACTGACTGCATTGTGTTTTTCTATGAGAACTCATGACTGCCTTGTGTTTTTCTGAGATCTTTGACTGCAGTGTGTTTTTATGTGAGAAATCTGACTGCATTGTGTTTCCTATATGAGATCTTTGACTGCATTGCATTTCCTGCATGGGATCTCTGACTGCATTGTGTTTTCTGTATGAGATCTCTTGACTGTATTGTGCTCAACTGTTAGAGCTCTGGCTGAATTTTGTTTTTCTGTGTGGACCTCGGATGGAATTATATTTTTCTCTGTTGACCTCTGATGGAATTATGGTTTTTTTGGTGTTGACCTCTGATGAAATTATATTTTTCTGTGTGGATCTCTGGTTGAATTATATTTTTCTGTGTGAATGTCTGTCAGAATTATGTTCTTCTGTGTGGACCTTGGCCTGAATTATGTTCTTCTGTGTGGCTCTGGGACTGAATGTTTTTCTGTGCAAATTTCTGACTGAATTGTGTTTTTCTTTGTGGAACTTTGACTGCAGTGCCTTTTTCTGTTTGTGTCTGTGACTGCATTGCAATTTCCTGTGAGATCTCTGCATTGTGTTTTCTGTGTGTCATGTATTTAAGATTACCTACGTACTAATGAGGGACATTGGGATGTGTCATATGTTTAAGATTACCTGCATACTAATGAGGGACATTGTCATATTTTTCAGATCACTTATGATCATTTCTGTAAGCATGCACGTGACCCAGGGAAAGATTGTAGCAAGTGCAAGGCTTGTAGTTTGTGGACTAACCCAGAGGTATGTTGGAATTACAGGAAATGTTTTATGCATTGAAGCCTATAAGGCACATGGTTGCTGCCCACATGGATTAGCATCTCAAGGTTAAGAAACAAACAGAAGCAAATCCAAGAAAGTCAAATCAACTGTGTAACAGTTATACTATGGCACCCCTACTTTTACCAATAACCTGGGGATTTTTCTTTCAGAAGTCTTCTTTTGTAGGTCATACTTTTGTGGTTTTTGTTGTTGTTGTTGTTGTTGTTGTTTTGGGAAGTCTTTTCATTAAATTTAAAAAAAAATAGAATAAAAAAATAATAATAAGTTAACATGCCAAACAATCCCTCGAAGCCTCAGAAATGTGGTTTTACAGAAAAATCCTTGGAATTACTTGACGTAGATAATCAGTTCTATTTGTACACTGCAAACTGTTGAGGCTCAGCCATAGACGAGGAGACTTTTTCACAGCTTTGAAGAGCAAAATCTCCTGTGTGAAAGTATCTCATGATTTAATCCTACAACATAACAGAAAAGTTTTAGATATGTGGCGACCATACTGATTCATACTGTGTCACAGACAAGGTTCAGAAGTCCGACCCTGAAATGTCTCACAGTGTGACAGAGAAGGTTCAAATGTCAACTGTCATTGACCCCACTTGTCTGAATGTCGGGCTTAAAGTCAGTCAGTCGGTCAAATATTCTACTCTTTGAAAGACAAGGTTCAAATGTCCTACCATAAATTCTTATACTGTTTGGTTGTTTAGCAGAAAAGTTTAAATGTCCACTACCACTGGCTCAATTGAGTGTTGGGACCTAAAGTCAATCAGTCAAATATCTTACTCTTTGACAGACAAGGTTCAAATGTCCTACCGTAAATTGTTTTACTGTTTGACACACAAGTTAAAATGTCCACTACCATTGTCTGCGCTCATCAGAGTGTTGGCACCAGTTGGGGAAGCCAAGTATGATGCATGTTTTCCCTATATTGTCATGCTAAATGTCCTGATACAGGTGTCTATGTGCAGAAGAAAACTGAGCTAGTTTGTGTATTTGTTGATGTCCTGGACCTGTGGATCTCTCAAAGGGTTCAGCCATTGATGAGTTGAAAGCTCAACATATGGATCTGGTGAGATTAAGCAGATAATATACAGGATGTGATGATTTCTTGGGTAACCAGAACAGTAGATGTTGGCTTTGCATTTATGAAAGTCTCCTTGGAGGATGGGAATGCCCATGATCTGCTCATGCCTTCCCCTGAGGGCCGACCAGTCCACATGTGGTTGCCCTGGAAGGGTACTTCAGGGGTAACTCCTTTAGATAAAGGGACAGAGAGGAAACCACACAAATAAGGCTACGAAACTAACTAAGAAGGCTAATCCAGTGAGCAAATGCTTGAAGGAAGTCAGGTGTGTCAGCTGAAGAGCAAAAAATATCGCAGCTATGTTGTAAACAGGTACAACATAATTGCACCACTCAGATGAATAATGAAGAATTCTATTTGTGAGTTTTCTGTCAAGACATCTTTATTGTTTATTGTTGCTGACATATTTTCAGTAGGAAGTCTAGGTAATGTAAAAGATGATAGCCCCTGGTAGATACTAGGGTTTGACAAATTAGGCTTTTATGTAATCCATTCTAGGTCATGGTATAATGAAATGAATGATAAGTTCCCTTTCGCACCCCTATTTGTTTTTAGAATAATTTCCATATAACAGAACCTAAAATAATATTTCAATGCTTTTTTTTTTCTGTTATTCAACACATGTGAATTATAGAAGGAATTATACAACATAGCAGTGGAGTGATTTATTTTATGTATATCTTGATTTAGAATTTGGCCTGAATTTTAAGTTTGCAACATTTATATTTGTCTTTTAAACAAAAATATTTAGGTGGACGATGAAAGGGCATTACAAGAAATCAAGAAAGAGGCAGAAGCAAAACATGCAGAATTAGGTAAGGTAATATCAATGATCAATATTTTAACTCTTTGAGTCCCAGGGGGTTTTGCATCAGAGGTTTTTTTTCCACTTGCCCAGAAGCTGATCCCCAAATTCTTGATATAGTATATCCAAAATGCATCACAAAGGAAGTTACACCACTTATAAGTAGGCACAGCCAATATTAAAGCAAAATGTGCAATAGTTGTTGTTCCAAAGCAATTTTAATAACACTATCATAACAGGTCAAAATATATTCTCCAGTGGCACAAACAGTGACTTTTCTAAAAACAATTGAATTCCTCATGTAGAAAAAACTAAAGGCACTGTAAACATGTCAACCTGTCCATATTTATAAATATATATGGTTTTAGATGATATGGTTAGAAGTACCAGAATGCTGACATTTGGACTAGCTGGTGTCGCATTACGAGGTGCTTCAGCACCACTATTCTCTTGTGTTGCCATGGCAGAATTAGTCAGTTTTGTCCTCTTAGCAGGAGGTAAATTATGCACACATCCTCATCAAAACTTGACTCGTCAATGGTTTGTGGAAATTCGACGTCGCTACTATCATTATCCAACTCCACATTACTTTGATCGATCCACTGTTTTATCAAATTTGATGTTTCTAAAGCAGTAAATGGCTTTGCTGGGCGTGATGATGATGACTGATCGGACATATTGTTTTCAGACAATTGTTTTGTAACATAGTAGACCAAACAAATATCGATTTAAAGCGTTAAAAACTCACCAGACCCAAACGAATGCACTCCACGTGTGTTCACTACACACTTGAGAACTGGAAAGGAAGTTTAAATTGAGCGGTTCGCGTGTAATTACCGATAAGTGGTAAATTAGAAACCGTCACACATCACGCACTGATTGGGCCGCCAGGTAGTAACCAATTAGCGCGTGATGCGTTCCTTGGAACTCAAAGAGTTAAAGATTTATCATTTGGTTTTTAAATTTTCTTTCTGTGGGGAATTGTAGTGAGTGAATGAGTGATGTTCAACCCCACCAGGACCACACCTGGTAACACAAACTGCCAACATTCAGATGAGAATCACCTGGGCACAAGTTCAGAAATCTGGTACAACCATTAGGTTATATTAGGGCCCTCAACAAAAACCGGGGTGGGGCTTTTAAATAACAAACATTTGTGTCCCATATATTGAGATAGACTATAGATAAAACAGTATTTAACTTAACAATGAAAGAATTTCAAATGTCCTAAACTTTGAATACTTTGGTTCCTTAATTAATACAATTGGAAACTTCAAAAAAGGTCATGAGAAGAATTGTTTTCATAAGGAGACATAAAGAGCCTTTCAAATCTGCGTCAAGTTGGATTATTTTCAAAAATGACTTTGGCTTATAGGTCAAGCCAGTCTAAAATAGGTGTCAAGTAAAATCTTTGGAGTAAATTTGGCTGGTGTGATATTGACCTATCCCCCCCTAGAGTGCAGATTGGTCTTCAGAAATATGTGTCTAGCATCATATGCCCAATACATCACTGGCAGGGGGAAGAGTCTGTTACTTCACTTACTAATAAGAACTTGTGACCTAAAAGTAGAGACATAATAGGGTTCTGCTTCTTATTCTTGTGGCTGCCTGAACCAAAGGTAACGGTGAAGGTGAGAGCATCAGCTTCATTGTACAGGGTTTTATCCCATATGGTTCAGACTCTCTCGGCAGAACATAGCTGCCTGCTGAGAGCCTCACACAGTGCATGATCTCTGTAGCTTTGGCGACCATCCCCAGGTATCTCTGTAAAAACTGCACTTGTGAACTGCATGGCACCACTGTAAAACGAACCCATGACCTTCAGAGTGACTTGATGACCACTTCTTCATGGAGTTTCATTGCCTAAACCACAGTCACATGAAATTGCTGAAGCATTTTTCTAATATAAATTTTCCACATTGTTCTTGGTCTGCTTCAGGTTCTATGTCCATATCTTCTTTTTGTGTTTGCATTGTATGATATGGCATCATAAGGCATTATACCTGACTGGGTAAACCATTTATCTGCTGTCACTGTACATAGTTCAAAATACACATTTACTTTTCCTGTCCTTATTGATCATCATCATCATGTAGCAGGTCCTTTGCAGAACGTCGCTCTCATCACAGTCTGCCTGTAAGAAACTCGGTCTCTTGCCAGTTCTGCCCCCTCATGAACTTTCACACTCAAGGAGTCACTTATATTCATGTGCCCATCTTTGTGTCGGTCAGCCTCTGCCCCTCCTTCCTGGTACCATGCCTTCTGCTATAATTTTTTTTTCACATCCGTCCTCATTGATATAAGATGAAATTAAATTAACATTTCTGTTCTATAGTATCAAGTTTAAAGTAAATAACAATCATAAGGGGAAACTTGAAAACTATGTAATAAGACAGAAATAATACTAGCTGTCTAATTTATAATAATTACATATTTCTTTCAGGATTTCACAAAATGAAACAGATTGGAATGCCAGAAGCTGACCACAAATGAGCAGCAGGAACAAGTGAAGGTTAAAGTGATCATGTAGATGATGCAATGCCTCCTAACAAGTTCAGAAATATTGCCTTTAAGCAAACAAATTATCTTTTTTTTTTCATAAGATACTTAAATTATGTTTCTTTCTTGTTAGCCAAGCATCGTAGTATAACAGATGATATGTAGCCAAGCTAGGATGCGCTTGGTTGCTTGGTATGCTGTGATGATTTGAAGTTTTTGACTGTTTGTGACTTCTTCAGTCAATCTTCTTCTAGGTCTCCCTTTCCATGTTTGTGTTGTCCAATACTTCTTCTAATCTCTTCATTTCTCAAACTCTTCTAGTTATGTTCGCAACTTTTTCCAAAATATCTAATTTTGACATTCAGTTAGTTACCTATCCTATTCTTTGGTTTATGTCCAAGCCTGACACTGATAACCAACAGCTGGAATAAAGATCACATTTGTAATTTGTCTTTATCTTTCTAAAGTAGAGACACACAAAATGGCGGATGTATGCTATGAAGATAAAGAAGAAGTCAACAGTTGAGCACGTGTATTTTGTTAATTTATTTAAAACTATCAAAATTGTATAATTTATTAAAATATTTGCAAATTTGATTGTTACTATTGTCAAATCTTCTGTTGAGATTGATTGTCAATGGAGACAAGTTTGATTGGTTGCTTTGGCAAAAGATAACTTTTTTGATTGGTTGTTTTGAAATTGGAAGTTATTTTGATTGGCTATATTTTCAATGGAAGATTAGTTTGATTGGGTGTTTTGTCAATGGAAAACTAGTTTGATTGTTTTGTTAGTAGAAGACTAGTTTGAGTGGCTGTTTTGTCAATGGTAGACTAATTTAACTGTCTGCTTTGTCAATGGAAGACTAGTTAAATTAGCTGTTTTGTCACTGGAAGAGTAGTTTGATTGGTTGCTTCTTTTTTTTCTCCCTTACATGCTTTGTTTTTACATTCATAACTTTACACTTTCTTTGGAGAAAGAATACTTATTACAATGTGAAAGTTATAGCTACTATTCTTTATAATATACCTGATTTTTCAAATCTTCTTCTTCACGTTCTTCAGCTGTAAACTTCAGCTGTGGAAAGTTTTGGTTGTTCGTCCACTACTGGACTGCAGTCCTTTTCCAGAATTTGAGTGTTGCGTGTGCATCTGTTTTACACATCTGACTCATTTGTAGGCAGACTGCTGGTTCCTTGCCTCTCAGGCAGATGCACTCTGACTTTAAAGGAAGCTCCCAGTTAGTCAACTCTGATGACATGCTTTTGGGTATGCAATGAGTCAATTTTTTCCCCCCTATAACAGGACCCAGAAACCCACACGGGAAAGTTTTCAAATGTGTCCCCAAATTTTACTCTCTCCATCCATGCAGACTCTTGTTGCAGCCTAATATTTGTTCTCTTTGTAAATTTTTTAGAGCTTTTGAGTTCCACATAAATTTTGATTTTATTGTTAAATTCCTTTTTTTAATTATCTAATTTTTCTTTTACTTGAATTTTGTATTTAATAATTACTTTGTCTCACGTTATTATTGTTTGTTATAAAAATTAAACAGATGTTTATATTTCATATTTGGATCTATTGAGGCTTGTGATTTTATTTAACATTTTTTTTAAGTTTCATGGTAGAACGACTGACTGACTGACTTTCTACCCCACCAGGATGTCACACAAGCGATAAACACCCGATGACTCAATGTGCCACCATGTGGGTGAGGATCACCGTGGAGAGGTCCCAGAAACCGCTTTCAGCCTTTAGGCCATATTTATGGCCAGGCTATATTGCGGCCCCTGGCAAAAGCCAGAGTAGGGCTTTAAATAACAAAAAATTTCATCCTAAAAAGGATGAGAATTTTTCATTGACTGACTGACTGACTTTCTACCCCACCAGGACATCACACAAGCGATAAACACCCGATGACACAAAGTGCCACCATGTGGATGAGGATCGCCGTGGAGAGGTCCCAGAAACCGCGTTCAGACATTTGGCCATATGTATGGCCTGCCTATATTGCGGCCCCTGGCAAAAGCCAGAGTAGGGCTTCAAATGACAAAAAATTTCGTCCTAAAAAGGACGAAACTGGTATTGTTATCTCTTGTTAAAATTTTTCATTGGCTTGGATTGGCTTTTTACCCCACCAGGACATCACACAAGCGATAAACACCCGATGACACAAAGTGCCACCATGCGGATGAGGATCACCGTGGAGAGGTCCCAGAAACCGCGTTCAGACATTTGGCCATAATGATGACCTGCCTATATTGCGGCCCCTGGCAAAAGCCAGAGTGGGGCTTCAAATAACAAAAAATAACATCCTAAGAAGGACGTAAGAAACAATTTTTCATTACAGGAAACTTATAGAAATATGGGCAATAAATATTCACTCTTTCTGTCACAAGACATTATTATTATTTGTGGTTAGCTTTTTTTCTTTTTGTTGTTAATCGACATCACTGCATAAAACGTTATCTTTTTACATTTAGTCAGAGAATAGCAAAGAAATCTGGCCTCCCTTGTGGTCACTTCGACTGTATTTAGCCTATTTGAAAGTAAAACATTTAGGATTTTTACTTGTGATGATTTCCCTTGTCCTGCTAAATTTCTGCTGCTAAACGAAATGGTTGTAGTGACCCTCTCTCCACAGAACGGCTAGCTGCATGTCTAGAGCATCAATAAAGTACAAACTCCATAGGTGCGGCAAAGACTTTCCACGGACCTCTGAAAACTACACTAATGAACCAATTGATACGCCTGTGAAATGACCCATGACCTTTGGAGCGTGAGATAACTGACTTGACCACTTCATTCCCCCCACCCCCCCAACCCCTCCATCTCCCCATCCCTCCCAAACACCATGAAAGAGAAACGGGTATTTAAAGATGAAAGGATGTACGTCACTGCACAATAACATAATGTTACTGAGAAAAACTTAATCCTCAGTGTACAATTTATACCGTAAACACAGCACAAAACAATAAAATATTTCAGATAATACACATTACATAAATGTCTTAAATAAATAATTAATAATTAATCAGTCCGCAGAATTTCTGGTCTTTCACCAACAATATCATAGAAAGCAAAAACTCCATAGCTGCTCAGAAAATCTCAGGGATAGCCAAAACACCTGCAAATGTCAACCAAATAGGTTGTTTAACTCTGAACCCTTGATATCCAGGGTCCCATTTTTGGGTTAAGAGGAATAGACCTACTGTCCAAGCATGTCATCAGTCAGTTAGTGGGTCCCTTACAGAAGATTGCTGTCTTCATGGCGGAAAGACTTTCCTTCTTTAGCCAGTTCTCCAGTCCTATGGGCTTTCATAGCCAGTATATCTTCAATGTCCTGTTTGACCTTCCAAGAGGTCGACGTCTACCTCATATTCCAGAAACTTCACCCTCTATCACCATTCTCTCCAGGCCACCATAGCACTTGACATATCTAAAATATTCAGATTTCAGGAGCGGATGCTGCTTTTCAGCCACTTCTCCTTGGTAATCAGGTCGTGCAAGATGTCAAAGTTTTTCTTCGTCTTGGTCGATAGTTTTCTAAGAATTTTTCTGTAGAATTTCAGTTCAAAAGCTCCGATTTTCTTTTTATAAGCTGAGTGAGAGTCCATGACTCACATCAATAAAAATTATGTCATACAAGGCGATTAATTAGGATGTTTCCTTCGAAATCGAAGTGCATCTGTCCGAGAGACAATGAACCAACAGTCTGCATATAAAATAAGCCAGATCTGTAAGACAGATGTGCAAGCAAAACTCAAGTTCGGGAACAAGATCAAAGTCCAGAAGGGGACACACAACCAGAACTTTCTGCCGGAAATCTTCTTCTAAAGAAAAATCCTTAACCTTTCGAGCATGAAGAAAACGGCTTAATCACTTTACTATGGAAACCCCTATCTATATATAATGAGTAGGTGATAGCCTAGCCAAGTATTTTTCATTATTAGAATGCAGTCCTTTTTTGCGATTCTAATATATATAAATTATAAATTTTTTATTTTGGCTTTAAAACCTATGTCGTCCGTAGCAAACCTTAGAAAATAAGAGAGGCTGTAGGAATTGGAAATTGAGAACCCCTGGCCTAGACTGTTGTCACAGTTACCTATCAGTAGAATGAGAAATGGATTCATGGTTATTGGTGTGTATTTCTTAAAGTCCATTTTGTGTACATAATAAACAAATTAGGGAATTTGTTTACACCAATGGTGCATGAGTAAAGTATGTACCAAAATTCTTCTGCACATGCTTTAGTTTTACCGTCCACTTCTTTGGTGCTATTTTACATGTATTGAAATAATCTTCATATTCTGCGTTACATGTAGATACATGCTCAGGCAGTCTGCCATTATATTGCCCTCTAACATTGGAGACAGAACAGGAATGTCATTTAACAATTGTATCCACAACTTTAGCACTATCCCTATGTGGGTTCTGGGGCCTATTATGGAAAAAGAATAGACGCACTCCCTCACTAACAAGCTTGTCGTAAGAGTCAACTAATTAGGGATTTTTTTAAAACCATAAGTTGCCACATACTTCAATACAGTTGAGACTGATTAGAAATGTCAACTGCCTCACCCATAACACCTTCTCTACCTCCTTTACAATATCTTTGTGCATTACTTAAGCAATCTAATCAATGTGACCATTTTGCTTGTCACTTGGAATTCTTTGAAAAACTGATTTTTGACTCTAAAGGATTAGCTAAGCACTTATTCCTTTGTGCCAACAAATGCAACAGTTCTATAGAGTTCCTTCGATTTTTCCGAGTTTAATGAAACCTTCTCTGAAGCAAGGAAACACTGGAATTAGTTAAGCATATCACAAAACAAAATTTCGGTTCTTACTGACTTCGTTGTCTGTCCCCCCTCCCCCGCCCCCCCAAACCCCCACAACGGTGCAAGCCAAACTTTAGGGTTCGCTAACTGAATTACAACAGTGAAATTCATACTAGAGACAACATTTTATAATATATATATATATATATATATATATATATATATATATATATATATATATATATATATATATATATATATATATATATATATAATATATTATATATTTATTATATATTATATATTTATTATATATATAATATATAATAAATATATAATATATTATATTTATATAATTCCGGTGGAATCGCCTCGTCCGGTAGGGAGCATCATGTTCTACGGGTGATACCAGACCGTCATCCAGCTACAGTAGAAAAAGTAAATGGTACATGGAATGTCAGAACACTCGTACAAAACGGAAAGCTGGATAACACCAAGATGGAAATGAAGAGAATGAACATCAACATATTAGGAATTAGTGAAATGCGATGGCCAGGAGCAGGGGAAAAGTATTCAGATCAGCACATAATTATTTACTCGGGTGGGAAGGAAAACAGTAAGGGAGTTTGTATTATTTTGGATCAAAAGAACTCAAAAACTGTTAAAGGATTTTGGACAATATCAGATAGAGTACTATTAGTAAAACTTCGCGGCAGACCGTTTGACATCAACTACAGACTACGTTTGACAAGTATAACGGATCCGTCTGTATAGATTAGTGCATCTGCTTCGTCTGAATTTTCACCGATGAGAGCGTTGACCTCTGCATTAACAGCAACAGACGGATCCGTTATACGCCAAAGAAGAAGCGCATGGGCATTCACAGCACGCTCAGCGGGCAAAACAGTCAAAGAAGCCAACGGCACCTTTTCCATGACAACCAGCAGTATGACGATGGAGGTGATGGCAGTGACGCAGGCGTTTGCCTGGCTTGAAACACAAAAATTAACACCCGCGTATGTATACTCAGTGATTAAATGACTATGATCCGGAGGGTTCAGGCAGGTTCAGTGAGAAGACAATGGCTTGAATCATTACAGAAGTCCACTGTGCGTGGAGTCACCTTTATTTTTGTTCCGGGACACGCAGGCGTCGATGGAAATGAAAGAGCTGACAGGTTGGCTGGATCCGCTATCACTACCGACGGTCATCTTATGGATCATGCTGATATTATCAATGCCCTCACAGAAATGGGAAGGAGAGAGGACTTTGGTGGTAGTGAATCCACATCACTCGCCAGAATGGCAGACTTGGGAATTAAGATCGGCACAGCGAAAAACGAGACGCACACCAGACACGTCAGAAGACTTGTTAATCAACATAGAACTGGTACTATTAGCCATCGGACGTTGGGTTTCATACTGAGGGGAGGATCTGAGCACCTATGGACATGTCCGGAGTGCAATGATGATAACCCTACGAACTAACTAACTAACTAACTAACTAAGATTTATGCCCCAACAGCAGATATTTCAGAGGAAGATATTGACGCATTTTATGACGAGTTAGACATGGCTGTTGATCAATGCAAAAATTGTGAAGTAACAATGGTACTTGGAGATTTCAACGCGAAAGTAGGAGGTGAAAAAGTGTACGGAATAACGGGTGGCTATGGCCTAGGAGAAAATAATGTGAGAGGTGACAGATTAATAGCATGGGCTGAGTCGCGCAGCATGATAATAGGTAACACCTGGTTTAAACACCATCCTCGAAGATTGTGGACTTGGAAAAGTCCTGGTGATAATGTCCGCAATCAGATTGATTATATTTTGATTTCAAGAAGATTCCAGAGCAGCTTAGTTGGAGCAAAAACTAGACCAGGGGCAGACTGCTTTAGTGACCATGTTCGAGTTGTAGGAAAAATTAGAATAAAACTAAAGAGCATTAGAAAAACACCACAGAACATCAAGTTAAATTTAGGAATTCTTAGAACGGATAAAGAAATTAAGGAACAGTACAATGTCACTGTACAAAACCGGTATAATGCATTGGAAATTATACAGACTGTTGATGAACAGTGGGATATGTTGCGTGAGTCAATTCAGCAGACATCAAAAGAGACAATCCCACCAACCCATAGAGTTGCAAAAAAGGAATGGATGTCAACCGAAATTCTGCAGTTGATGGATGAAAGAAGGAAGAAAAAGAATGATAAAGGAGAATACTCTAGAATACAAAAAGAAATAGTGAACAAATGCAAAGTGGCTAAAGAAGCCTGGCTGAATCAAATGTGTACAGAGATTGGGGAAAATCACAGGAAAGGTGTACCATGTACCAACAGATAAATATGTTAACAGGAAAGATGACACGTAACAGCACTGGATGTTTGAAATCAAAAGATGGTGACTAATTAATGGGACATAGTAATATAATTAACAGATGGACAGAGTATATTGGGGAATTGTATGATGATAATAGACCATACGTAGAACTGTAGATCAACAATAATGGTCCACCAATAATGACTGCAGAAGTTGAGGATGCAATACATCATATGAAGAAAGGAAAAGCACCCGGGCCAGATAACATCTCACTTTAAGAAATCGAAGCACTGGGACATTTTGGAATTGAAATAATAACAAAACTTTCAAATGATATTTATTCTTCTTCTTCTTTCGTTCGCCTGAAATAAGTTATCTATATCAGCAGTTTTGTCTCTTGTATAAATTTCACTGTCGTTGTTAGTTCATTCAGTGGTCCATAGAGTTTACGTTCCACTGTTGTTCTTTCTGGCCAAAAGGTTTGTCTTAATGTGTCAAAATCGGTGCAGTCCTGGAGTACATGCTCTGCGGTCTGGGGCACATTTCCACAGGTGCACATGGCTGATACACCTATCTTGAATTTTGAGTACATGTGGTTACGTAATCGGTTGTGCCCTGTTCTGAGGCGGAAGATAATGACTTGTTCTGGTCTGTCCATAATAAAATAGTCGTCTTGTGCTGGGGCTGGTGGTTTCCTGATCGATTTAATGATTCTTTTCTTTTGGTGGTATGTGACTGGTACATCTGGCTGCTCTTTTGTCGCACCTTCCCCTGCCAGTTGATCAGCTTTCTCATTTCCAGGCACTCCACAATGAGACGGTATCCACTGCATTACGACTCTTCGCTGAACGCTGAGTTGTGTCAGCAGTGTTTGCAATTCTGGTAGTTTCCTATACTGGAGTGCTTCAAGTACTGATTTAGCATCTGTAAGCATTACCACATACTGTGAGCCAAGGTTGGTATTTAGCAGTTTCTCTGTAGCTATTTTAATAGCCTGGGTTTCTGCATCGTAGTTATGGCAGTACTTCCCGGTTGGTACGCTGGACTTATCCCTAGTACCATCTGGGAATTCGATGTACATTCCAGCACCACCATTTCTAACTGCACTTTCTGCGGATCCATCTGTATAGACTCTGACCCATTGTTCTTGTGGGTATTCTTCATCAATATAACTGAGGGTCGCCATTTTGCGTTGTACACTATCTTGCTCTTTCTTGTCAAAATGATATTTATAATAGTGGGTATATTCCAAATGACCTTTTAAAATCCATATTTATAACTTTGCCAAAGAAACCAGGCACTTTAACATGTGAAGATCATCGCACAATAAGTCTTATGAGTCACATGACTAAGATTTTACTGAGAATAATTATGAGAAGAATAAGAAACAAAATTAAACCAGAAATCAGCGATGAACAATGTGGATTTGTAGAAGGAAAAGGTACAAACAATGCCATATACATCCTAAGGACATTGTCAGAAAGACCTGTAGAAGTAAATACTGATTTGTACTTATGCTTCATAGACTATACAAAAGCATTTGACTGGGTGAAGAATGAAGAAGTAATCAAACTGTTAGAAAAATTAAACATTATGATCTAATAATAATAAAGAATATGTATTGGCAGCAAACAGCAGCTATAAGAATAAACAACTGTTTAGGTACATTTCAAAGCATAAAGAGGGGCGTACAACAAGGATGTGTACTGTCACCTGATTTGTTTTCAATATACAGTGAATATATAATGAGATCTTTAATTGATATGCCTGGAATTGTGGTTGGTGGGCACAATATAAACAATTTACGTTATGCTGATGACACAGTGTTGATAGTAACAAGTTAGAAAGAATTACAGGAAATGATAGACATTGTGGTGGTAAAAGGTGGAAGAATGGGCCTCAGTTTGAATAATGGGAAGACAGAAGTAATGGTGGTATCAAAGAAACAAATTATTCCTAAATGTGTAATAAAAGTCAATGGTGTTATTTTAGGACAAGTACAGAAATTTAAGTATCTGGGCACATGGATAACATCAGATGGAAGATCATAACTGAGATAAGAAACAGAATTGGACAGGCAAAAACTGCATTTTATAAAATGAAAAACATCTTGTGCAATATATCCTTGTCATTGAAAGTTAGAAAAAGAATTTTTGCTTGCTACATACATCCAGTTTTAACACATGGATGTGAATCCTGGACAATCGGTAGGCAGGCCAAACAATTTTTAGAGGCCTCAGAGATGTGGTTTAACAGAAGAATGCTTAGAATACCTTGGACAGCCAAAAAGAGCAACCAAGAGGTTTTGAAAGAGGCGGGAGCCCGAAGACAACTTATCACAGACATCAGAAGGAGACAGTCATCATTTTCGGCCATGTTATGAGAATAGGAAAAATAGAACATGTTGTGACCACTGGAAAGATCTGTGGAAGGAGGGATAGAGGAAGACAACGAGAGAAGATGCTCGACAGTCTTGTTGCATGGCATGGAGGTGTGTCGGCACACGAACTGATACATGCTGCAGGAGATCGCAGATTATGGAGAGGCATGATCGCCCACACCAGTCGGCAAGGCACATGATGATGATGATGATGATGATGATGATGATACTTGAAGCTAACAAAAGAAGAAGAAGCAGAAGACATTTAATTTCAAAGCACTGCTCAAAGAAAAATATATACTTTACTATTTGGTAAATTTACTTAAAACCATTGCAGATTTTACAAGTTCTATTGAATTGTTTGATTTCTTTCTCACATTCAAAGTTATTCACTGCATTCCGTGTCCACACCCCGCCTAAAGAAAACATAATACATTGCCAACAATACAACCTCTACGTGTATTTACAACCACAGAAGCCTTTCGAGAAGACTACCAAGATTCCTGGCAATGTGTTTGAGTTTATTTAGGTGATGGACAACAATAAACACCTTTTTCAAGCATTTTTTTTTCTCAACGCTACTGTAGTAAACACTGTGTGAAGAGTACCGGTAAATGTTGTTGTTGTTGCAGCAGCACAATCACCACCACTACCACTAACAGCAGCTGTATCACCACCACTACCACTACCACCAACAGCACCTGTATCAACACCATTACCACTACCACTAACAGCAGCTGTATCAACACCATTACCACTACCACCAACATCAGCTGTATCAACACCATTACCACTACCACCAACAGCACCTGTATCAACACCATTACCACTACCACTAACAGCAGCTGTATCAACACCATTACCACTACCACCAACATCAGCTGTATCAACACCATTACCACTACCACCAACAGCAGCTGTATCAACACCATTACCACTACCACCAACAGCAGCTGTATCAACACCATTACCACTGCCACCAACAGCAGGTGTATCAACACCATCACCACTACCACAAACAGCAGCTGTATCAACACCATTACCACTACCACCAACAGCAGCTGTATCAAAACCATTACCACTACCACCAACAGCAGCTGTATCAACACCATTACCACTACCACCAACAGCAGCTGTACCATCACCATTACCACTACCATCAACAGCAGCTGTATCAACACCATTACCACTACCACCAACAGCAGCTGTACCATCACCATTACCACTACCACTAACAGCAGCTGTATCACCACCATTACCACTACCATCAACAGCAGCAGCACCACAACCATCAACAGCACCATCACCATTAATAGCACCACCGCCATTTATAACACCACCACCACTAATATTACCAGCTCCACCACCACCAACTACATCATCACCATTCAACAACATCACTAATACTACGCCTACAGCTAGTTCACCCCCCCCCCCCCCCAAGATTGTCTACTGTGTCCTCGTGAGATGAAAGGCGCTGGAGGAAATGTGTCATCAAAGCTCAGCTTCTCTTATCCAGTGACCCAGTGTTGCCACTTTGGATGTTTTACATCCAGATTTAGATGTTTTTTTTTGGCATTTAGATGGTATTTTGACGATTAGATGGTAGATGTTTTTCTAGACGTTTTTTTATTTGTAGTGAATTGATCAAATCTAACCTAAGAAACAGGATGAACTTTGACCTCTTAAATGTTATTTTGACAATAAAATTCGGCCTGATAAGAGTAGGAAAAGGCTGTACCACTTATCCGCTCCCTGATTGGGTATTAAAAGAAACTGGGACAGCTAAAGCATACCAGATTTTGGATCTGAAGCTTCAACTTCATCCTCCAAGTTAAGTTTATCCTGTGGATCTTCTGAGGCAGACTTCAGTAAAGATGAGGACATGATTCTAGAGGGTAGGCCATATCAATTGCTATGTAATTTGTGACTCTTTCCATTTGGATGTTTTTTCTAGATGTTTTCCCGTAAATTCAGATGTTTTTAGATATTTCTTTGACTACGTTTTGGATGTTTTTTGTCATCAAAAAGTGGCAACACTGCAGTGACCAGCCAATGAACAGTTTATTTCCATGTAACGTGTGTGGTCTTTCTTGCACATCCACACTCGTTATTTTATTCAGAGCATAAGTGGTTTCGCTTGTCGTTCGCTACTTCCCCTCCTCGACAAACTGCGCGTGTTTGTGGTTGGTTGGTTGGTTGGTTGCACTAAATGTTTCGACTATGGTTACAGCTTTCCATCTGCAGAGCACTCGGCTATCCTCCGAATAACGGGCACATATTATGGCGGCCGCAAAAACACCCTAATCGGGCTTCAGTCACGTATCAATTTCGCATTTCCGGCAACTTAATTTGCGAACTTTCGGCGACTACCGCCACCACCGAGAGTATCTCACACGCCGCGCACGCGGCATGGATTAGAGCTAAACTAAATGGCTTGGACTCAGGAGCATCAGCTTCCGCATCTCCTGCAGCTTTGCTCGTAAGTCCCAGCCATCTAGTTTAGCCCCAATCTACGCTGCGTGAGCGGTGTGGGCGATACTTGTGGCGGTAGTCGCCAGAGGTTCGCAAATTAAGTCGCCGGAAGTCCACAGTTTACATGTGACTAAGGCCCTGTTTTTGGCCGCCTTAATATGTGCTCGTTATTCGGAGGATAGCCGAGCACTCGAGTATTCATACACTCAGACAATACTACATGTTTGCACTTCCTTTCATACTTATCTCTGTATGGATACCTATTTGACATTCCGTACACCTGCATTCTCTTTCAGTTGTGTCTACCAATACCTACATAAATGCACTTACTTTTATGAGAAACGTGTACATCCATCCTTAAGAACACTCACACTTCCATGTCTTGCGTGTTATTTATTGTTTCGCTATATCTGTAATATCGTCTGGTCGTGTCACTTTTTAAGTTATATCCCGTTCCTGGTATGTGACCTGTCCGTTGCGTTATCATGTTCTTGTGGATGGTGTGTGCTGATGAGGTTCTTGCTGCCGTACACACTTCATTCCATTTATTCTCATTAACTAACAGGTTCGCGCGATTTCCTATGTATGCACCAGTTCACTGTATTGTCCCACGCAACCACATAATTTATGGGTTCCCGGAGTGCACGGTCATTCACACCCCTCCTCGACAAACTACGCATTATGGGAATGTGTACTAAAATAGTTGTTGTGGTTGGTTGGATGCACTAAATATTTCGACTATGGTTATAGCTTTCCATTTGCAGAGCTCTTGACTCTTTGGGTTAAAAAAAAGGGGGGGGGGGGGGTAAATGTTATTCTAACTACCATCGTCGTCATCACGTACAAGCTGGCGTAGGCGTTCATGCATTAACACAAATCTCGGTCTTTGGTGTTCTGGATAAATTCTGGATGATTTCCTACATGCCAATGTCTTAAGTCATCCACTATCATTTCTCTTGATCTGCCTCTGCTGCTTCTATTTTCTTTCCAGTCGTCACGATAATTTCCAGTGCTCCTTGTCTCGTCACATGACCTAAGAACTTTGTCACCTTCTCATTGTTGTTTTTAATTTTCTACTTTCAATTACCATTTCTAGGCAATCATTGTAGTGACTCTGGCAGTATGTAAACTATAGTGCAGGGCAAAATAACAAAGAGCATTTAGCGAAAAAAACCCGGATGTTGGCACTCGAAATGTCGCTCTACACGCTCTATTAGATTATGTTAGATTATTTTCACAGCACTCCGTATACATCCATGGGCGCTGAGATTCCCCTCTCAACATATTCATCAGCGTCGCGCGGTTAATAGTGCCAATCCTATGTTGGTTAACAAGACTTCCTGTGCGTCCGATGTGCTTCTCACGCTTGGCTGTGCCGATCTTTACTCCCACTTCTCGTATTCTTAGCAGTGATGTGGACACGTTGCTTCCAAAATGCCTAGAACGTGCTATCGCTATAAGGTGATCCATGATCCAGCCATCTTCAGTTAGTGCAGCACCTGCCAGTCTATCAGCTCTTTCATGACTAACAACGCCTGCATCCCTGGGACGAATATGAAGGTAACTGCACACAGAGTAGAGTTTTGCTATGACTCAAACCACAGTCTGCGTAACCAGCCTGCCTTGACCAGCTGGATCATGCTCAAAGAATCACGCAGAGCACACACGCGGGAATAGTCCCGTGATTCTAGCCACATGAAAGCTTATGTCATCGCCAATAATAACTATTATCTGAATTAATTTCGTCGTTTAAAACCTATGCTAAAAGAATATAAGGCATGCGAAAACATTTTGTTAAAAACATCGCTACCTTGTAAATGCACACCATAAAAAGATGTTTGATTTAAAAGCAGCACTGCTAGCGAACGTGTATAGTGTTGGAAAGAAAAATATAGTAAACAGCCAAAATCTATCTATTACCGTCTTATGTGGCACTTGTTTATTTCCTAGAGAGAAAGGTTAAGGTGGCTTCGCATGTTCTGTTGTTGTGTATGTGGCTAAATGTAGACTGGTTTAGAAAACAATCTTGTTTGTAATTAGTTAGTTAGTTAGTTAGTTAGTTAGTTAGTTAGTTAGTTAGTTAGTTAGTTAGTTAGTTAGTTAGTTAGTTAGTTGGGTTATCCTCATTGCACTCCGGACATGTCCATAGGTGCTCAGATCCTCCCCTCAGTATGAACCCCAACGTCCGATGGCTAATAGTACCAGTTCTATGTTGATTAACAAGTCTTCTGGCGTGTCTGGTGTGCGTCTCGTTTTTTGCTGTGCCGATCTTAATTCCCAAGTCTGCCATTCTGGCGAGTGATGTGGATTCACTGCCACCAAAGTCCTCTATCCTTCCCATTTCTCGGAGGGCATTGATAATATCAGCATGATCCATAGGCTGACCGTCGGTTTGTAATAATTATTTTGAATAACAAAAATGCGAAAAAGCCTGGCGACGCTCAGAGTGGTGGTAACACTAACACTAGTTACAGCTAACATAGAACAAAAACATAGGTATTCTTTATGGGTGTTCGTGCTCTTAGTGGTTGACCATGGGCTTAGTCTAAGCACAATCAACAAGCGGTCACTACAGCTTTCCGCCGATTAGAGAACACGAAAAACACACACGCACACACAGACACGCACGCACATACATACACACATACATAAACACACACACACATGGTGATTGTAACTGACTCAGAAAGCATGCTGAGGAAGGTGAGGACAGGCATGCTTCGTGCAGTGGCATGTTTCGCTTCGGAGGAACATTGTCTAGATCTTTTATCCAGGTATGCCGGTGAGTTAGCCAGACTGGCTGGCTGTGCCTAACTTGGTGGAATAATGATGCATGATGAGAAGGACGTGGTTAGTGCTTTGTGGAAGAACGTGTACAATTCGCAGGAGCAAATGGATCACCACAATCTGGTGACAGTGATGTAACGGGGAGTGACGAGGAGATCTGGGCCGATATTTGACGCTCAGAGGAAAGGCAAGACAGACGTATAATCAGAATGATTCTGACATCATTGATTTTGAAATTCTGCGCTGGTTGCTAAAGATGGGGACGGACCTCTTATGGGAATTCCCCGAGTGTTGTGATGTGTTTTTGAATGAACTCAACAATCAACAGACTCATCTGGAAATATTAGAGAAAGTGCAAAATGAGGCCAAAAACTTATCCTCGAGTGCACGAGGAACACCTCGTGTCATACTATGCGATGTATCCTCGACCTGCCAGACATGGTCACTAGACACAAGATGGCCCAGGTGAGGGAGTACCTAGGTGTTGCTGATGGCATAAAACACTCTTTGCCCACAGGTGAATAAAGGTAAGCGCCTAAAAAGGGAGCACGGTCCTGGATGGCAGAAGCAGAGGACACTGCTAGCCAAATATTCCAAGTGGAACATGTCAGTCTCGGTGCTGAATGGACAGAAACACAAAAGGAATGCAACAGCACATTAGGGTAAAAATCCCCCTGGCATGTATTGCAAAGAATGGAGCCAAACAGCCATTGATGCCAAAATAAGGGCCCATTATATCATTATACAGATGGCTTAGCGATTCGTTGTTTGTGATATCTGTTCAAAATAAAAACAATAAACACACTATGGACCAGAAAAAAAAGCAAAACAATTTGGATCAAAAAAAATTAATTAAATTACTTCCCCGTGTGGGTTTCGGGACCTCACTAGGGAAAACAAGGATCCACTCTCTCCCCAGCAAATATGTCAAATATGCGCTCTTTTTTTGCTGTAGCCCAGTGATTTAACGCTTACTGCAGGTAAAAAGTAAGGGTTCGGACCAGCATTGGTTCACGAGTGCAATAATTACTGATATCTTTGGATAGCTCCGCCGGAGCTACAGAGTTCATGCTTTGTGCGGCGCTTTCGGTATGCAGCTAGCCGTTTTGCGGAGAGAGACTGAGCCTTATGGGATAAAAACTCGTGCAAAGAAGTCAATCCTCCCCACCTTTAAATTTAACCTTTTTGTGTGTGTCATATTGGCCTTGGCTCCCATATCGATTCAGTCTATAATGGATAATGCTGACCAACGCACCCATCGAGTGTCGACTGGTCTATGTATAAAATGTGAGTTTAAAACATGCACGATGCGCCACCTGTGTATACAAATGGTCTTTTACGTTTTTACTTATTGTGCTGTTTTGATGGAACTGATTGTGTTTTTACATCATCATCATCATGTGCCTTGCCAGCTGGCGTAGGCGCTCATGCGTTTCCACAGATCACGATGCCTAGTTGCCATGAACAGCTCTCTTGATGATATCGCCAATGCCATCGTTTCAGCCCATCCAGCATCACCTCTCTTGGTCTGCCTCTACCCACCCTTTTCACTGATCTTTCCAGTTGTCACTATTTTCTCCAATGTCTCTCTTCTCATTATGTGGCTAAAGAACAGTGTTTGTCTTTTTCAGTGGGAGACATCTTCGAATGTCGCTGATCAGGTACCGCCCGCCTCAAGCTGGGCAGCCCCCAGCCAATAAGGTGTTGATCCGCCACAGCTTGTATGCCTCAATGGGTGCTTGGAGCTAGGACAAAATCCGAACTGCAGGTTGTAAAACCAATGCACCAGGCAATAAAAAGAAACATAACCCCAAGCTTCGACTTGGCTCTTGGTACGTGAGGACCATGTGTGGGATAAATTTCTAAATCAGGAGGGTGGTATTTTCATTCATTCTCGATCTGATGGCAGCCTTTACAATGCTCGCAGGCTGAAGGCCAAAACCAGGATAAGAAAGGTACTTATCAGAGAGCTGCTGTTTGCCGATGATACCACAATAACCACCCACTCAGAGGAGGAGCTGCAATGTTTGCTATCTGTCTTTGCTGATGCGTGCTGTCAATTTTGACTAACAGTCAGCAAAAAGAAGACAACGGTTATGGTGCACCATGTCAATGACAGACCTACAGTCTACATTGACGGTGAAGAGTTTGAGACAGTAAACAATTTTACCTATCTAAATTCCACTGTGAGTAGTAAACTATCGCTAAACCAAGAAATCAACATCTGGATTGGTAAGGCAGCAACAACAATAAGAAGATTGACAAAGAGAGTTTGGGAGAACAGAAAGCTTACAATTTAAACAAAAACCCTTGTCTTGTGCTTGTGTTCTCGGCACTCTGCTTTATGGCAGTGAAACTTGGTCAACCCATTTGCACCATGAGAGACGGCTTTATAGCTTTCACATGCGATGCCTACGAAGAATACTTGGCATTAAGTGGCATGACAAAATCACAAACACTGAAGTACTGGAAAGAGCAGGTACTACAACAGTCTTTTCCATGCTCAGTCTACGAAGGCTCAGGTGGCTGGGTCACACCTAGAGAATGAAGGATGGCAGATTCCTAAGGACATTCTTTATGGTGAATTAAAGACAGGAAAAAGTTGTCAAGGCCGACCTCTACTACGTTGTAAAGATGTGTGCAAGCGGGACATGAATAATACAGGTATTGAGGCGGACTCATGGGGGGGGGGGGAATGCCATGGACTGTCTTGTGTAGAAAGGGCATATCAGTAAGGGAATGAGACTGAAGGAAGAAATGATTGCAGAAAGGATGAGAGCCAAGCATCTGAAAAGAAACGGATGAAACACAAATGTTGTTAACAATGGTCCTATCATTGTGGAAGACTTTTCTTGACACGGGCGGGTCTTGCTAGTCACACTCGCCATCGCCATGGGCTGTGAGTCTCATGCCTCCTCATAGCTCAATATAACACTATCGTCTGGAAAGACGGAAAGATGCCAGTGAATGATTTGCTATTAGGATTCATTTTTTTCCTAATTACCCTTGGTTTTTATGCATTATTATAAATGAATCATATATTTACCAGTTCCTTTTTGTGAATTACTGTAATCAAATTATCAAATTGTAAATGATTCTTGTGCAGTATTATAATTATCTGATTACCTTTGTTTCTTCTACACTATTATAATTTAAATGTTGAAATCCCAACTTGACTCAAGTAGCCCATTCACCAAAGTCTTGTGGGTGATGTGGTCAACATGACGCTTGATGCCTTTACTTCCCAGAACATTGCCAGGTACTCATTTTAGGCTGGGTTGACATGAGAAACAGAAGAGAAATCCATCTAGACACCGATTTGAACCCATACTTTCAGGAGAGTGTCTAGCTACTAGTCTACGCAACTCCAACGTAATGTATGACCGTTGAATAAAACTGCCATGCATATACTGTTCCGAATGACAATAATGTTTCATTGTGAGTAAAGTAAATTGTTCTTTTCCATGGCCTTTTGAGTATTCTGTGCTTGACGTATGTTGTTTAGAACAATCGGCACTTGTTGGGAGATGAGGTCAGCATCACATCGACGGCTTTTACTTCCAATGGATTTATGTGGTACCCATTTTAGGCTCGATCAACTGGGGACTGACAGTCATTTTTGAAAAGAGGAAATTCCACTCCTTGCAGATTTGAACCCACGACTTTCGGGTCCACAGGTTAGCGTCTAGCCATTATGTTACGACAGATCTCCGGTAATATACATGACAGCTTTTTAGCTGCTATGATTTTTTTTTTTCATAAATCTGATAAAAATTGTGCACCGTAAGGCTAATGAACTACAAATAACCGTGTTAATTAACAGATCTATGCAAACAACATTGGCAAAATTCTGAAATTTCAGAAGTTCACTATGCAGAGGCACACATATCTCTCGGACTTGTGATGGAGAAACAAAACAACTGTCTCCAAAACAGCGCTAAGGTTCACGTCACCGCATTTCATATTTTCAGGATTGTTCATTGGAAGTTGGCTTTTCAGAGAAAAAAATACTTTGCAGGAAATAATTTAACTCGCTGTTTCTAAGAGATTTGTTGCTTATAATAAACTTTATTTCCCACGCATTCAGACGTATTGGGCGCATAGGGCTAGACCTATATTGTATAGACTAAGCTGTACTCGTCGGTTGAAGCGGTCAGAGAGAGAGAGAGAGAGAGAGAGAGAGAGAGAGAGAGAGAGAGAGAGAGAGAGAGAGAGAGAGAGAGAGTGAGAGAGAGAGTGAGAGAGAGAGAGAGAGAGAGAGAGAGAGAGAGAGAGAGAGAGAGAGAGAGAAGGTTTGGTTATTAAAGGATATTGGCCAAGTTACAAGCCAACAGTTATAATATGGTTGTTTTTACAATGGTTAAACTTCTTCTTGTGTGCCTGATCCCCCAGTGCTTCATAG
The DNA here is from genome assembly GCA_905116865.2 of Candidula unifasciata. NCBI lineage: Eukaryota > Metazoa > Mollusca > Gastropoda > Stylommatophora > Geomitridae > Candidula > Candidula unifasciata. Next base: position 225,146 of record CAJHNH020005445.1, read on the forward strand.
ATTCTCAACCAGTATGCATCCCTCTGTTACGGTAACATACCGGTCACCCCACGTCTTTTTCATTTTATTCACTTATCTTTACGCTTTCATATTAAAAACTTAAACTATTATACTCTAAAGAAGAAAATATTAAACAGAGTAAGAGCTTTACCCTGCAAACAATGAAACGACTGGATCAAGAGCAGTCGTTAAAAAACGCAAATCAACACATGTATCACATTTGAAAGATTACACATAAGTTAATTACATCCCCCCCCCTCTCCCCCAGACACACACACACACACACACACACACACACACACACAATATACACACACTTCAATGAGATCACTGGTAGTAGAAGAAGAAGAAGAAGAAGATGAAGAAGAAGAAGAAGAAGAAGAAGAAGAAGAAGAAGAAGAAGAAGAAGAAGAAGAAGAAGAAGAAGAAGAAGAAGAAGAAGAAGAAAGAAGAAGAGAAGAAGAAGAAAGAAGAAGAAGAAGAAGAAGAAGAAGAAGAAGAAGAAGAAGAAGAAGAAGAAGAAGAAGAAGAAGAAGAAGAAGAAGAAGAAGAAGAAGAAGAAGAAGAAGAAGAAGAAGAAGAAGAAGAAGAAGAAGAAGAAGAAGAAGAAGAAGAAGAAGAAGAAGAAGAAGAAGAAGATAAGACATCTTATTGTCTTGAATTTGGTTTTAGACTTTGGTTTTTTAATTTAGGTGTTTAATATCCTCTTTTGTAACTGCCATAGCTATGGATTGTGTATTTCTCTTGAAGATCTCGGTAGGCAAACAGCCACTCTGCTTAGAGAGACCGAACCATATCGGATCAAACCTGGTGTAATGAAGCAACCCTCTTGGGGATTGACTGAAATAATGAACAAGTCTGGTATGGTGGTGACAATGTAAGATAATTCTCCCAATAAATTCAAGAAAAAATATGTAAGTGTTAAAGAGATGAAGATTAAATGGATTCAAATCTTCTTTCTTTGGGGAAATCAAATGAGTAAGTGTGTGAGTGAGTGATGCACCACAAAGACCACACGTCGTGACACAAAATGTCCCCATTCAGTGAGAATCAACCGGGCATAAATTCCTGAAGCCCATTCAACTGTTAGGTTATTTGTATGTGTGTAAGTTGTATCCCACCAGGAAATCAGGATGGGGCTTCGAAATAACTAAAAATTGCATCCCACAAGGGGTTGACGTTGTAATACAGTTAGGTTATTGTGCTAGCAGGAAGAAAAAGGCAGGAAAAACACATAAGTAGGGGAGATAACGGAAAATTGTGATTAGGACAAAAGTAATAATTTCCCGCTAAACAGCAAAAACAGGAAAGTAAAGAAAAGACAAGGGTTCTTCTGAGCAGAGATCCTAGAATATTTCACCAAAACCCAGACAGTGTATATCTGTAGCGTGAGTTACATGACGACAACCTAACTACATGGGTACATACACCTAGACGAACCACGGACTACAGATCCTAAATTAAATCAAGCAAATGAATTCTAATCACAGCTGTTTATTTTACTGAAATGAACACATAATTACCGTATACTTCACAAATAATACATTAACAACAACCAACGTGCTCGACCAGAATCTAAAGCGATCATCAGCTAAAAAGGGAATATGATAATGACACCACACGCTCAGCGAGATTACCTCAACAATAGCAAAAACCGATACATATTTAACATGTACGTTAAGCTTCAATATGCCATCAGACCAACAAATCACTTATAGCTACCTGCCATTCTAGCGAGAATACACCCTGAAATATACCACAGTATAACTACCAGAGACTACTATTTCAGAACTAAATGTGGAAACATACCACCAGCTTGACAACCGGTCTTCCCCTGCTGCCACCCATTCCCATGCTGGCTAGCCCAATATGCAAAGCCGCAACAGCTAGTTAGTTCTTCACGGGGTCCATCCGGAAATCAAATAGACAAATACTGAATGAGGTGACCTTTTTATACCCAGTGACCAGGTTTCTCTGCGTTAACGTCTAAAACTAAAAGCTGTTCCTATGGCCTCTTGGTCATTTTTAAACCAGACTAAATCAAGGTATCGGCCAAATAAAACAGCAGTTTTTGTCGTTCTCCGGCCTATCACATTATATTGGGACAGCCAATAACAAAAAAGGTGTGATGTTTTAAACAAAAATATTGAAATGTTGTGTCCCATTTTGGCATATGGACTATAGATAAAACATGATCAAGCTTAACAATGAAAAAATTTAAAATCTCATAAATATAAATAGTTTGGCTCCTTAATACAATTAGGAACTGTTCTCAAAGGTCATGAAAGTCTGGCTTTTATAAGTAGACATAAAATACCTCTCAAACCTGCATTAAGTTGGACTATTTTGAAAAATGAAAAATGGCTTCCAGATCAACCCAACCTAAAATGGGTGCCAGGTAAAGTCTTGAGAAGAGAAGTCTTAGGAGATAAAAGTGGATAGTGTGATACTGACCTCATGACTCCCTAGAGGGCAGGCTGGCCTTCAAAAATAAATGAGTCTAGCATTAAAACTAGCCCTATATACCACTGGCTAAGGAAAGGGTCTTTTAAGTTACTTACTAGTAAAAGCCTGTGACTTAAAAGAAGGGACATAACAGTGTTCTGGTTCTTTTGTGTGTGTTTGCCTTGTGTGATATGGCATCATATGGCATTATACATGACTGGACTTTTCTGTTCTATACAATCATGTTTGGAGTAAATACTTATTAGATGGGAAAACTTGAAAACTATGTAATAAAAAGATTGAAACTACTTTCTTAATTTCAAAAATGGCATATACATTTTAGGCTTTCCCGGTGTGGAGCAGATTGGAATGTCATCAGCTGACCATGAATGACCAGGAATAAACGGAGGATTTTAGTTACAATGTTGATGCAATATTACGTACCTAGTTCAGAAATTTTTTTTTTTTATGTCTGGTTTTTTTTCCCCACAGATACTTGAAATTATTATTAATAATTTGTTTTTGTGTCAGTATCTCCTTTATGTTTCAAAGTATCTTAGTATTATAGATGATAGGTAGCCAAGCTAGGATGCGCTTGGTTGCATAGTATGCTGTGATGTTTTGAAGTCTTTGGCTATCTGGGAATTCTTCCATCCATATTCTTCTAGGTCTTTCTCTGCCTAATGGTGTTTCAATTTTTGTGTTGTCTAATACTTCTTCTAGTCTCTTTATTTCTCACACAATCTCTTGTGATTATGTTCTCAAACTTTCTCAAATATCTCATTTTTACAAATAGTTTTCTCTTATATTCTTTGGTTACTGTCCAAGCCTGACACTGGTAACCAACAACTGGAATAAAGATCGCATTTATAATTTGTCTTTAACTTTCTATAGTAGACAAAAATTACTGATATATGCTAAATTAGCAGAAATCAGTCAATAACTGTTTGGGATTTTTCATAAACTGCTATCTTCTCCGACGCAATGCTGACCACATTACCCATCTAATGCCTTCTGGTCTATAAAGATATGGGTGCTCTTCCAATGTGCCCGATGCTCCTAAAGGGGTGAAAAGGGATCTTTATTTTACTTACTGTCTTCTGCAGTTCTTGCAGACTCCTGTGGATTTTGACATCTAGATTTGTTTCATCTGGCCAAAGAAGTGTTTTTCTTCTTCTTGGGCAACAGCATGAAAATACATTTTAAGAGCAAACTGAAGAAATAAAATGACTGGAACAGATAAAATCAAGTATGGAGTCATAAAATACGATGCTGGCACAATACCAATACTAAATTACACACAGACAATAAATACAATGGTTTGCCAGCTTAGAGTGAACACCATGAATTGCAATATCGAAAAAGTCATTTACACCAAACGATGTGGGCGTGGATTTCATTGTAGACCAAGAACAACTTAGAAAGATAACATCCTAGAAACTCTACAGCAGTTCAATGTGTCTGGTATTGAGGCAAAAAGAAGAGCAAGAAGCAAAAACGTATCTTTCTCAACAAACAATTTAAAAAAGAAATGGAGAAGAAAATAAGGAAGAAGAAGAAGAAGACAGCAGATGAGCATGTTTTTTTTTTTTTTTTTTTTTTTTTTTTTCAATTTATTTAAATCTGTACGAACATTGAATAATTTATCACAATATTTGTAAATTCAATTGTTACTATTTTTATCTGCTGAGATTGGTTGTCAATGGAGCAAGTGTGATTGGTTGCCTTAGTCTGATTTGTTGTTCTGTCAATGGAAGACTAGTCTGACTGAGTGCTTTGACAATAGACGACATGTTTGATTGGCTGTTTTGTCATTGGAAGACTAGTTTGACTGACTATTTATTTTTCAATGGAAGATTAGTTTGAATGGCTGTTTTGTCAATGGAATACTAGTTTAATTGGCTGTTTTGTCAATGGAAGACTAGTTTAATTGACTGTTTTTTAATGGAAGACTAGTCTGACTGGCTGTTTTGTCAATGGAAGACTAGTTTAACTGGCTTTTTTGTCAATGGAAGTCTAGTAAAATTGGCTGTTTTGTCATTGGAAGACTAGTTTGATTGGTTGCTTCTTAATTTCTTTATGTGCTTTGTTTTTACATTCACAACTTCACACTATCTTTGGAGAAGGAATGTTATATTCGTTTCTGTGTGAAAGTTATGGCTATTATCTTTATAATATACCTAAGTTTTCAAATGTGTCCCTGTCAGGGACCTACTTTACTCTATAATATTTAATATGGCTGGCTAGGTAGGCCAGCTAACAGACTTAACTACCTAGACACACTTAAGACACACTCCCGCTGAGTACAAACATAATCTTTAATGTACAATGTACAAATCGACGTTAAACACTTCAGCTGAGTTAGACAGTTCCTATCCGAAACCCCTGGCGATGAGCAGTTTTACAATCACCGGTCTCTTAGCTGACAGTTTATCAGTGCTAATTAAGCCGCCGTCTATTGCCACACGGGACTCAGCGATACACGTAAGGTGTATGGCCTAAGCGTGACTGGGCAGTGTTACCGCCATTTACAATGCGCGTCACACCTTTACTAACTGCTCAAACAAATACTGCATGGAATGTCTACTACACAACGATCATTAACTCTATACTATCTAGTCGAAACATTAAATATAAACACAGCCTATCATAGAAACTAAACACAAAGATCCTATTCCAACTAACCGTCACTAAACCTAATTTTTACCTAGTCAAAACGTTCCGTCTTATTGTCTCGTCCCGTCTCAGTACACGACTCTCCCTCAACCTGCTAGGACAAAGCTTTTTGTTCCGGGCCCGAGTTCACGGCTCAACACGCAGTAATCCGTGTCACCTGTGTGAACTAGGCTTGGTCCGTTAACTGGACCCAGTTTATTCCGTGGTCAAGCTGTCCGCTCTCATACTGAGTTGTACTGAAGGTCAACTCGTTCATACGTGATGATTCACTTTCATCAGAGTTGTCCTTCCCATAGCCGAACTGGCCTCTGATAGTCCCCAAATGTTACACTGCCCATCCAAACACATTCTTGCTGCAGCCTAACATTTGTTCTCTTTGTAAATTATTTAGAGCTTTTGAGTGCTTCACAAATTCTGAAATTTATTTTTATATCCTCCAACTTTTTTTCAAATTTTAATTTGTATTTGATAATCACTTTGTCTTACGTAATTAGTGCTTGGTTAAAAAAAAAAATGTGTATATTTCATACTTGGATTTTTTAGGCTATTTATTCGATTTAAAATTTGTTTATTTCCATGGTAGGAAACAGCCATGTGGAAATATGGGAAATAAAAATTCGCTGTTTCTGTCATAAGACATTATTTTCGTTATCTGTAGTTAGCTATTTTTATTTGTGTTGAACTAACACTTTTCATAAAATCTTCTCTTCTTTATTACATTTGGTCACAGCATAACAAGGAAATATGGCCTCCCTTGTGGTCACTTCCACAGTTTATTTAGCCTTTTTGAAAGTACAATTTTAAGGATTTTTCTTCTTGGATAATTTCCCTCGTACTGCAAAATTTCTGCAACAAAATAACTGTAGTGGCCCTCTTTCCACAGAACGTCTAGCTGCCTGTCTAGAGCATCTATAAAATTCAAACTGTATAGGTTCGGCGAAGACTCCCATGGACCTCTGTGAAAACTGCACTTATGAACCAATTGATATGCCTATGAAATGACCCATGAGCATGAGATAATTAGTTTGACCACTTTATCGTGGAAGAGATCCCCTACCCCCCCCCCCCCCGGCCACCCCCGCCTCCCCCATCCATCACGAACATCATGAAAATGAAAAGGGTATTTGAACATGAAAGGATATACGTCACTGCACAATGGCAAAAGGTTAGTAAGATAATCTAAATCCTCAGTGTACAATTTATATTGCAAACACATCACAAAACAATATTTCGGACAATAAATATTACATAGATGTCTTAAAAAATAATTATGTGATATATAACAAATATTTACCATTAAGGCTCACTGAGCACTTTAAATCACATAATGCTCAGCGTTGAACTGTTATGTGTGTGTGAAAATTACTACTACTACTTAATTGCACAGAGCTTTATTATCCCATTGGCTCAATCTCTCTGCACAGAATGGCTGGTCTCCCACCAGCAACATCATAGAAAGCACAAACTCCTAACTCCATAGCTATACAGACAATCTCAAGGATGGCTAAAACACGTGCGAATATTTAAAAAAAAAACAGGGAGTTTAACATTGAACCCTTGACATCAAGGGTCCCATTTTTTGGGGCTGGAAGAAGGTGGGGGGGGGGGGGAGAAGGGGGGAAATAGACGCAATGTTTCTCTATTTATCATGTCATCAATCAGTTAGTCAATCAGCATGGCCTTTACAGAAGGTCGCTTCCTTCATGGAATGCCTGAAAGACTCTCCTTCTCCGGGCCAATTTCCTGGCCTTATGTGCTTTCATAGCCAGTGTATCTTTAATGCCCTTATGCACATTTGGGGCGGTCGATCTCTACCTCATTTTCCCAAAAATAAACCCTCTAACATTATTCTCTCCAGACCACCATAGCGCTTTCGGGAGAGGGCGCTGCTCATCGGCCAGTTCTGCTTGATGTTCAGGTCGAGCAAGATGCCGACATTTTTCCTCTTCTTGGTCTATGGTATTCTAAGAAGTTTTCTGTAACATTTCAGTTCAAAAGCTCCGATTTTCTTCTTCAAGGACTGAGAGTCCATGACTCACATCAATAAAAATCATGTCAAACAATGCGAATAATTAGTGGGTTTCCTTCGAAGTCAAAGTGCATCCGGCTGTGAGTCAAGGAACCAACAGTTTGCATTCAAGTAAGCCAGATATGTTAAACAGATGTGCAAGCAAAACTTAAGTTTTGGAACGAGACCGAAGTTCAGAAGTGGACAAACAACCAGAACTTTCCATGGGAGATCTTCTTCTGAAGAAAAATCCCTAATCTTCCGAGCAGTAGGCAAACAGCTTTCATCCTTAATCTTCCGAGCAGTAGGCAAACAGCTTTCTCTCTGCTATTAAAACCCCTATCTATATTTATATATATAAAATGAACAGGCGATAGCCTAGCCTACTATTCCTCTTTAGTGGTCCCAGAAAATTTAATAGGCTTATGATTTAATTTAATGAAAGGATAAAAAAGAAAATCATTTTTTTTTTTTTTTTTTTTTTGGCGATTCTAATATTTATAAACTGTTAGTTTTTTTTTTTTTTTAAATTATAACAACTAAAACCTGTGTGATCCGCTGCAGACCTCAGAAAAAAAGAGGGTGTGCAGGGCTTAGTAATTTAGAACATTTGGCATAGACTGCCACAGCTACCAGTAGAATGAGAAATGGATTAGAGGGAATTGGTATGTATTTCTCAAAGTTTATTTTGTGTACGTAATAAACAAATTAAAGACTCTGTTTATGACAGTGGCGCATGAGGCATCTCATACTAGACTCATATTTGCATAGGAAAGTGGTCTCAACCCTTTTAAGTCACGCTTCTCTTGAATATATGTCATGCTCCCATACACCCTTGAGTATATTGCAGGACAACACCACCCCACACACTATCCCCACCCACCCATTATAAAAAAATATGATTAATTAAAGGGGGACAAGATATTCCGCAACAAGTGAAACAGAGGTATGGATATACATTTTGATCAGAATGCGATAATCTATCATTAATGCCTTCGTTACCATAATAATTACATTTTTAGCTGTCGATGAAAACAAACACAATTTCTCGGCTTTTTAATTTATAAAAAGTTTGACAAATACTTTATTTATAATTATTAAGTGACAAATATAACGGATTATTACAAATATAAATGCACTCAATTTCGAAATGCTTGAAGCCCACTTGACATCTCCTCACGCTCCCTTAGGGGACATTTTTCGAGAATTCTCCCCCCCCCCCTCCCCCGCCTAATTTAATTTGGATACCACTGGCATAGACCAATCGACCCACTGTGGGTGACTTGGTCAACAGGATGCCGGACACCCCCACTTCACAGGACACCAACTGGCACCCAGCTTAGGCTAGGTCGACGTGGGAGATAACCATTTTACTGTGCAGCATGCTGACCTAGTATGTGTCCATACCCTTCAGTTTTGTTTTCGGCCAGTCATTTCTGATACATACGTTCCTCCTGGCCTTGCTGTCTTCTTCTTCTGTGTTCGCCCTAAAAATGTAGGTTTGTACGTCGTTTTGTGGTTTACAGCTACGCTGTGTTATCAGCAGATTGTGTTGCTCAACACATCCTATTTTATTGAATCCCTAATCAGCCTTCTTTTACGACATGCTTGTTGAGACGCTGTGGGTCAATGGCTTTTGTTTTCTGGTTTTAGGCAAAGGTTCGCAGTAATGGCACCTATTATGCATACATTTTTTTGGGTGCTGCTCTAATATATATATACATATATATATATATACATATATATATATATATATATATATATATATATATATATATATATATATATATATATATGTGTGTGTGTGTGTGTGTGTGTGTGTGTGTGTGTACACAGACACACACACACACATACACACACTTTGAAGGCCGCCAACTTATTTTAGACATTCCCCAAAAAAATACACCTATGCTCCGTAGAACACTGTGAAAAAAAAAATGAAGGCCGAACTAGGAAAGTTGGTTGAATACAGGATGTTAATTAAGTAAAGACACTTTTCAACGCCTTCAGGCGTATTTGGCATATAAGGCTAGACCTCTATTTTATAGACCAATCGGCGCTCTATGGGTGATATGGACAACACCATTTCAGCCGCCTTTACTTTCCAGTCGACTTTGGAGCCAAGGTCAATTAAAAAAAAGAAAAAAAAACGGCTAAGTCAGGACCTGGACCTACGACCTTCGAATCCTCAAGCGAGCGTCTAGTTGGTACACCACTGCGGCTTCCATCATACATGACCTTACTTTTCATAGAAAGACAAAAACTCCAATATACCCAACTCTGAATCTATGTCTGTCTAAATTAACTGTTATGAAACAATGTCGACAATTTCACAAAACAAAGTGTGGCGATTTTCTCGCACCTGCAGTAAGCTTGCATGTTTCTTATGTGATCACTTCCACTATCTTCTGAATACATCAAGTTCAGTATGAAGTTACTGCAGTGGATTCTAGGTCACTGTGGCTTGGAAGGCAATGAAATAGCGGACAGATTGGCCAGAAGCGGCAGTTACATGGTACAACCAAATAGCGACTTAACCCACCAAGAGATGAAAACATTAATACAGGAAAGGTGGCTGGATACCCACACCAGATATTCTCCCCAAGACTCACTTCATCGCCTCTCTAGAGAGGGACAGTGTATTATATTCAGACTTAGACTGGGCACAACAGATTTCGTCAACATATGTTCAAATTTTTCGGTGTAGGAAATACGGAGACGTGTCCCTGCAGCGTGGCACCAGAAAATGCTGAGCATGTGCTCCAACACTGTCAACTGTATGCTGACAACAGAGACGCAATCTGCCCTGTTTCAACCATACTGAAGACAAAACTGTATGGTACACGAGAGGATATGGATTGCACGATAGCTTTCATAAAGGCTACCGGCCTCCTGATATAAGTTTTCTGACAGAAGGATCGAAGAAGAAGAAGAAGAAGTATGAAGTTCTCTCTGTTCACTCCAAAATTCTTCAATTTTCCCCAAGCAATAATTTATCTCAAACATTTTTGTCTGCAGTATTTTGAAAAGGACTGTTGACTTTGGCAGTATATTAAAAAAAAAACTGAACAAAACAATGTAAATTTAAATAAAGTAAAGGTAAAGGTTCTTTTTCAACACCTTTATGCGTATTGAGATTCTAGGGCTAGACCTACATTTTTATAGACCCATCGGCACTTGGTGAGTGATGTGATCAGCATTGCGTCGGCCGCCTTTACTTCTCAGGACTGCACCTGGTACCCACTATTTAAATTGAAGTCTATTCCCAAATCCTTTTGCACATGCTCAAGTTTCACCGTTCGATTCTTTGCTGTTGTTTTGGTGAAATTCTGCGTTATATGTAGATACAAGCTAAAACAGTCTGCCATTATATTGCCCTCTAACATGAGGACATAGAACAGAAATGTCGTTGGACAATAATTGTCTACAGCTTTAGCACTATCCCCATGTGGGTTTTGAGGCCTCATTGAGGAAACAAGAATAGATCCACTGCCTCACTTACAAGCATGTCGTAAGAGTCAACTTATTAGGTGTTTCTTTTTAAGTCAGTGCATTTGCATGAGAGTCAATGAACCGACAAGCTGCATACAAATAAGCTAGATCTGTAAAACGAATGTGCACGTAAACTCAAGTTCTGAGACAAGAACTAAAGTCCAGAATTGAATGAACAGCCAGAACTGTCCTCTGGAGTTTACAGCGGGTGAACAAGAAGAAGAAACTCTCTTAGAGGATTTAGAGAAAAATGAGGAAAAGCCAGAAATTGACTAGGAATATATTTTGCACTCACTTATACATTCCACAGACTGTTTTAGTACTACGTTCAATCTTTCAACATAGCAATGCACCAGGAGAGTTAAAGAAGCCATTTCTGTCTCACACATTTCTGCAAACTGTTATCTTGACCAGTTATAGCAAAACAACAAGTATATTGTCTGAGCAACAAGTTTATTTCAACAAATAAATTCAGTTACGTAACAACTGAAAAATACATACCAAACTAGCAGCGGTTCGACCACTTTCTTTATTGTCGAATCGAATTCTAGTTGACACATACCTCTATACGCTTGAGACTGCTTAGACATGTCGTGGTTTTCTGTATTGTCTAGGGTGGCTAGGGTAATGGATTTGTTCATCTTTCTTCAGTTTCCCACCACCACCAATAGCAGCAGCAGCAGCAGCAGCACCACCACAACCACCATTACCACCACCACTATCAACAGCATCACGCTCACCACCACTACCAACAGCACCACGCTCACTACCACTACCAACAGCACCACCACCACCATCAACAAGAAGCAGCAGCAGCACCACCATTACCACCACCACTACCAACAGCACCACCACAGCCACCATTACCACCACCACTACCAACAGCACCAGGCTCACCCCCACTACCAACAGCACCAGGCTCACCCCCACTACCAACAGCACCACCATCAACACCACAAAAGTACCACCCCCATCAGTACAAGCAGCAGCGCCATCATCATCATTCTCAACAGCACCACACCACCACCAGTAGTACTAACATCACCAACAACAGCACCGCCATCACCACTCCTACTACTACTCTGTTGCTGCAGCTGCTATTACTACTACTGCCAGGGCTATTTGAAATGGGTTTACGTTGTAGTTTGAAATTATTTTGGAGGACAAAAAGCCTTTTTTTTAAAATCCCAATTGGATCAAAGGTTCCAGGCTTCAAAAATTAAAAATCTAACTTCAAATCTCCCTATACTTTGCCATAATATACCGCTAACGTCGGCGTCTGTGGCTTAGGCGCTGCGAAAGCGCTTCGTAATGCCAGGGTGCCGGGTTTGATCCCGGCTGCGGACGATTAGTCTTGCGTTGGTTTTGACAGCGGTACCGAGAGCTGACCGTTTAGTCAGCAATGACAAACTACTGAACGTAAAATTGCCTTAAAAAAACCACAACAGCCAAAAAATGCTGGGGTAGGTTCTGCAACGTCCTGTAAAGGATAAGCAACTGACTTTTTATGCCGATAACACTTTCCATTTCACCAACTTCCGTCTCTCATTTAACAGTGTGTTTTTAGCGTTTCTGACTGTTTCTTTTACCTTGTTGATTCCAGAGAATCCTATGTTGCATACGGCAGCCCCCCCCCCCCCTACCTCATTCTCTAATGTGTCCTCGAGAGATGAAAGGCGGAGAAGGAAATGTATCATAAAATCTCATCTTCTTTCGTTCGGTGACCAGCACGCGAACAGTTGATCTTTCCATGTAACGTATGTGACCTTTCTTGGACATCCGCACTGGTTAACTTATTCAGAACATAAGGGGTTTCGCTCGTGTCCGCTACTTCCCCTCCTCGAGAAATTGGTTTACACCCAGCGTTCAATAAAAAAAACCAGCTATGGATAATTTTTCCATTGTAGGGCACTTGGCCTAAAATACTTCTTCAATATACTGCAGGAAGGCATCTATCAACTTTGACATTTCATGCGATACTTGAAAAATCCATGCTGAAATAAGTTTGCTCAACATTGAAGAATTAAAGGCATCGTTGACTGAAATGTCAATTTGAAAATCAAGCTTACTTAGCTTGGCAGAACTACGTGTTTATAAATTATCAAGTTATCTCCCTTATTAGGGACAATATGACAATACACACAGCCTCAAACACAATATGTTAGACACTTACTGTTGCTGCTGCTGACATGGTCTGATAAAGGTGACGGCAGGTTGAAGAAGGGATGGAAGGTGTGATTTGTATTCTTAGCTTTGACCAGCTTGATTGACCAGGAGAATGTAACCGTGGGAAGGCAAACAAGTGTTGTACAGTCACTGACTGACAGTGAATAGACTTACCCACAGGGTGGAGCTGTAACATCCTTGAATGAGAGTGGTTTTAGGAGTAATGTGGGAGGAGCTTAGAAGAAGTTATAAAAGTTTGGATTCTAGAACTCGGAAGTGAGTCTCTGCCAAGAGCACACCATCTGTTGGGCTTAAAACCTAAGCTTGAGACAGAACTTTTGGCATTGTGTTTTCATTTTCCAGGTAAGCGAAATTAGTTTCAAAACCTTTATTTCCTGATAGAAATCTAACTGTCTTTTTGCTAAAGTGTGTGTCTTCATCACTTTGTAGTACTCCTAGGCGGACATTTCTCCATTTTCGTAGGGCACTGTCACATTGCTTTATATCGTAATTGATATTGTCATGAATGTTTTTTCGTGCACATGTGTTTCAATGTTGTAAAACTTAAATGTTGATGTTACCATTGAAATGTAATGAACTATCATGTTTTTGAAATCACAAGATAACTTTGACAGTCTTGTCACGTGTGGTTAATGTGATTCTGTATTACATACAGCTAACACACTGAAATGTGTTTAACTCCCGGGAGGCTAATGCGGAGATTGATCCCGGAGTGTAAATCCCTGTGATTTGTTATTTGATTCGCCCCAGAAATATTGTTAGCATTCTGGGCGCGTCCATTGTTCCAAGCATGGATTCCAGAACCTGTTCTGTCTAACTGATTGTCATTTTGAGTCTGTACGAGAGATAACATCAGACATAGAAGACTTGACTATCATTACAGGACGTGAGTAGAGGAAGGCAGGAAATGTAACGGTTTGAATGTGAGACATAAGCCCTTCCATACTGGACAGGAGTAAATGTGAAGATGAGGGAGAAATGAAATGTTTTATTAGAATAGACATGTTTGGTGTTATTATAATATACATGCTTAGTGTACATCTAGATTAGATACTACACATATGCGCTTGTTTCTTTATCACAGTTCCCACAGTGGGCAGGGACTAGTAAGCATCTATTCTTTACCGACCGTCTGAGTGTAACGACCTGCTTAAAAGCAGTGAGGACGACAGACTGGAAAAGAATAGGCAGGGTCTCAAGCCGAGAACTGTCCAAAGGTTGATTTCTCCAATTGGGAGTTAAGTAAATGTATAAACTTTCATCAATAACACCATTTTCACTCTGCTAGCCTAAACACGTTCATTTTATTTTTGGTTAGATTTATTCAATAAATCTTGTTCATGTTGTTATAAAATAGTTGAGTAAATTGTGTACTTAGGTTCAAATGTCTTTGTGCATACTAGTTTACTTTAGCTCACAAATATTTAAATCACTTGATGGAGCTTTTAAATAATGCCAGGAGAGGAGAAAGTCGGGGTTAACTGTGTATCTTGATAATATCACAGTGGGGTCATCCTGATATCTATCTATCCCTTCTCCTACTCCTGTGGATACAAGTACAGCAACTTTCATTTACTGGAACGAGCTACTCGCTGTTTTCTTGGCTATCCAGGATCGTCTAGGATCACCATAGCCTTGATATATAGTCAATTTTCTCACGTGGGTGGGAACTGTTAGAGTTCAAACCCACACATTCACTATATAAGTGTATTTACTCACGTGGGCTCGCGACAGTAGCTAGGTTTAATAATGAAACACTGGCTGGCGATACGCAACGGTGCTTCAGTAATCGCACCTTTTGAAAGCATTGTTATCCAACGTTGCTCTAACAGACACATTGGGGTGCATACCGGTACATTTTTTATGTAGAAAAAAGTCCTGACTACTACCACCACTACCAACACTGCTACTACTGCCATCACCACCACTACTGCTACTATTACCACCACACCACCACCACTAATACTACTGCTGTTTCTGCTACTACTATTGCTAATACAGTTGGTATTACTACTACCCTGCATGCCCTTTTTTAGTGTAGTTGACCAATCAATGAGCCAATGGTGACATCTAGCTCTCTCCAGTGGCTCCTAGTAGCTGTCAGAATACGACAGCGGCCACCCCTATGGGCAACAGCTCTGACGTGCTGGGTGAATCAGGAGAGGGTAGCCGATCAGCCCAAACTGATCTGTAAGTTACGGAAATACCCAGCATGCAAAGTGTGGCTTCGGTGGACTGTGCGGATAAAGCTACCTTGTTTAAACGGACAAAAAGGCGACTACCAGTAGGCTACTATTCCTGGAGAATGACCAAAAAGGATGCACACAAGCTGGCCACCTTCCACCACACATGTCTACGTAGAATTATTACAATTTTCTGGCCAGATACAATCTCAAACACTAAACTGCTTCACTGCGTGCAAAGACCCTTGAACATGTCTACAACTGTTATTCAAAACCCGAATGGATACATGTTTACACCGATGGATCATTGGAGGGAGCAGACAAAAATGGAGGAGCTGGATCTGTCATCATGCTGCAAGATGGGACAACAGTAGAAACGTCCTAACGCCTCAGGAAGACTCTCAACAAACTTCAGAGTAGAGCAGCAAGCAATTATTGATTCAGCCAAAGTGCTCTAGGAAATACAAATAAAAAACAGCAAAATTGTTTTCCTTTGTGACTGCATGTCAGTCCTCCAGGCGACTCATAGGGACCCACGAGACAACATGGAAAGAGAACTGACCCGTCAGCTAAACAGACTCACAGAAAACAATCACATTGTTCTCCAATGGATCCCGGCTCACTGCGGCATACCAGGAAATGAGTTTGCAGACAGACTTGCATAAAATGGAACAAAGGAGAAACAACACGCCCATTCATTGTCATTACCAGAAATCACTTATTAAAGGAAAATACAGGGGATTGTCGAGAGAACAAACTAACAGTAAACATCCACAAGACCCCAGCAGCAGACTCAACAGAAAGCAGCATACAACAATTTTCCGTCTACGAACAGGACACTGCAGGCTCAACTACAACATACATAAAATAAAGATTGTACAGTCCCCCAGTGTGCCTGTCAAACAGGACCCCAAACACCTCAGCACATTCTGCAGACCTGCCCACTCTACCTGCAACTTCGAAAAGCCACCTGGCCTCAAGAGCAGAGTGTGCAGAGCAAGCTATGGGGAACCATGCAGGACCTGCAGCTGACATGCGAGTTCATAGAGGCAACCCACCTGATGGTCTGATCTGAGCATACGAAACCGAACGCAAAGAAGAAGAAGAAACTACTTAAAGTCACAAACTAAGAAACCTTAGACAGTATGATTAATAAGAGAAGATGGATCTGGCTTGGTCATGTTATGAGAATGAATTCTGATATACCTGCCAAAACAGCTCTCACGTGGACACCAGAGGGAAAGAGAAAACAGGGGCGCCCAAAAAACAACATGGAGACGAACGATGGAAAGTGACCTGAGTGCGGCATCTTTGACATGGAAAACTGCACTGAAGATTGCACAGGACAGGAAAGCAATGAAAGTCCTCTCTGAAGCCTCATGTGCCACTAGGCATAACGAGAACTGATGATGATGATGACGTAACAAAAAATACATACCAAATTAGCAGCGGTCCGACCACTGTCTTTATTGTCCAATCGAATAAATATTTCGCAGACCTCGCCTCTAGCTGACTCATACCTCAGTACGTTTGAGACTGCTTAGACATGTCGTGGTTTTCTGTATTGTCTCGGGTGGCTAGGGGGGTGGATTTGTTCATCTTTCTGCAGTTTTCCACCACCACCACCAACAGCAGCAGCAGCAGCACCATCACAAACACGATTACCACCACCACTACCAACAGCACCACGCTCACCCCCACTACCAAAAGCATC
Organism: Candidula unifasciata; assembly: GCA_905116865.2. Lineage (NCBI taxonomy): Eukaryota > Metazoa > Mollusca > Gastropoda > Stylommatophora > Geomitridae > Candidula > Candidula unifasciata. The sequence goes on from CAJHNH020005445.1 coordinate 241,851, forward strand.
ACCACCACCACCAACAGCAAGCAGCAGCAGCACCACCAACACCATTACCACCACCATTACCAACAGCACCGGCACAGCCACCATTACCACCACCACTACCAACAGCACTGGCACAGCCACCATTACCACCACCACTACCAACAGCACCACGCTCACCCCCACTACCAAAAGCATCACCACCACCACCAACAGCAAGCAGCAGCAGCACCACCACCACCACCATTACCACCACCACTACCAACAGCACCACCACCATTACCACCACCACTACCAACAGCACCACCACCATTACCACCACCATTACCACCACCACCACCATTACCACCACCACTACCAACAGCACCACCACCATTACCAACAGCACCGGCACAGCCACCATTACCACCACCACTACCAACAGCACCACAAACAGTACCACCACCATCAGTACCACCACAAACAGTACCACCACCATCAGTACCACCACAAACAGCACCATCACCATCATCATTAATAACAGCACCAGCACCACCAGCAGTACTAACATCACCAACAACAGCACCGCCATCACTACCACTCCTACTACTACTCTGTTGCTGCAGCTGCTATTACTACTACTGCCAGGGATATTTGAAATGGGTTTACGTTGTAGTTTAAAGTATTTTCGAGGACAAAAAGCCTTTTTTTTTAAATCCCAATTGGATCAAAGGTTCCAGGCTTCAAAAATTAAAAATCTAACTTCAAATCTCCCTATACTTTGCCATAATATACCGCTAACGTCGGCGTCTGTGGTTTAGGCGCTGCGAAAGCGCTTCGTAATGCCAGGGTGCCGGGTTTGATCCCGGCTGCGGACGATTAGTCTTGCGTTGGTTTTGACAGCGGTACCGAGAGCTGAACGTTTAGTCAGCAATGACAAACTACTGAACTTAAAATTGCCTAGAAAAACCACAACAGCCAAAAAATGCTGGGGTGGGTTCTGCAACGTCCTGTAAAGGATACGCAACTGACTCTTTATTCTGATAACATTTTCTATTTCACCAACTTCGGTCTTTCATTTAATAGTGTGTTTTTAGCGTTTCTGATTGTTTCTTTTACCTTGTTGATTCCAGAGAATCCTATGTTGCATACGGCAGCCCCCCCCCACCCCCCTCCGCACCTCATTCTCTACTGTGTCCTCGAGAGTCCTCGAGAGATGAAAGGTGGAGAAGGAAATGTATCATTAAATCTCACCTTCTTTCGTTCGGTGACCAGCACGCGAACAGTTGATTTTTCCATGTAAACGTATGTGACCTTTCTTTGACATCCGCACTCATCAACTTATTCGAAACATAAGGGGTTTCGCTCGTGTCTGCTACTTCCCCTCCTCGAGAAATTGGATTACACCCAGCGTTCAATAAAAAATCCAGCTATGGATAATTTGTCCATTGTAGGGCTTTTGGCCTAAAATACTTCATACTTCTTTAATATACTGCAGGTAGGCATCTATCAATTTTGACATTTCATGCCATACTAGAAAAATCCATGCCGAAATACGTTTGCTTCACATTGAAGAATCAAAAGCATTGTTGACTGAAATATCAATTTGAAAATCAAGCCTACTTAGCTTGGCATAGTATTATACCAAATTTCGTCCTTTTTAGGACGAAATTTTTTGTCATTTGAAGCCCCACTCTGGCTTTTGCCAGGGGCCGCAATATGGGCAGGCCATTTATATGGCCAAATGTCTGAACGCGGTTTCTGGGACCTCTCCACGGCGATCCTCATCCACATGGTGGCACTTTGTGTCATCGGGTGTTTATCGCTTGTGTGATGTCCTGGTGGGGTAGAAATTCAGTTCAGTTCAGTTAGCTTGGCATAACTATGTGTTTTTAAATTATCAAGTTATCTCCCTTAGTAGAGTCCATTTAACAATACTCACAGACTCAAACACAATATTAGCTAATTGATCATCTTTACGTTCTTTTCAGGATACATTTTTTTTTTTATTTGAAGCCCCATCCTGGCTTTTGCCAGGGGTCGCAATATAGGCAGGTCATAAATATGGCTATTTGTCTGAACGCGGTTTCCGGGACCTCTCCACGGTGATACTCATCAACATGGTGGCACTTTGTGCCATCGGGTGTTTATCGCCTGTGTGATGTCCTGGCGGGGTAGAAAGTCAGTTAGTCAGTCAAACACAATATGTTAGACACTTACTGTTGCTGCTGCTACTACTACAATTCTGCTACTACTATAAGTTTTGTTGCTGCTGCTGCTGCTGCCACTACTCCTACTACAACAACTGCTGCTGCTACTACTACTGTACCTACTACTGCTACCACTGCTGTTGTTACTACTGCACCTACTACTAATGCTGCTGTTACCATTAATACCACCACAACATTACTAGTAGTATTACTACTAGTATTACTGTTGCTGCAGTTGTTAATACTACTTTTACTTCTGCTGATGCTAGTACTTTGCAACATTTATCGTAAGCATTTGCTCGCAGGGAGACGACTTCGTCGCCGGTTGGGAAATGATTTTTGTCTGTCTCATTTGATCGCATCAACACTGTGAGATACAAATTGTACTATAAATAATTAGCATTGTGTCAGTAACATGGTAGATAAATTGTTTCCTTTGTGTGCAATCGTTGATTATTCTCCTCGATTTTATTTTTAGGTATTCCATACCCTTTTATATATGTATTTTAGTCCAATTAATACACTGCTCAACATTGCCACGCAGCTCTCTGTGGTTGTTTTATGTGCAGCAATTTTTCCATCGTAATAGGTAATTTACAGAGATTCATGCAGTCAGTTGATGGTTTTGTAAGGTTTTCATATTTCCTACACTTCAGTAAATAGTTCTCTATGTTACTGTATTTCTGGCATAGTCAAGCAAGACCAACTAAGTTGTAGTTCAAGCAACTTACGATTGTTCATCTGTTATCTGAATATGTCTTTTAGGAGGATTTAATAACCATTTATGCTGTGGTCCCAGTGCATGGACCATTCCTTTGATATTCATATTTTAGTCAGTAATTGTATGACTCCTTTGCACATAGTTGTATTAATACTGTTTTGATTGGATCTACCTTTTTCTCCTCTCTATCTGCAATGTCATTACCATGTATTACACCATGAGCTTGTATCCAAACAACAAGCATTGAGCATCCTCGTGTGTTAAGATATGTGATAGTCATATTAAGTCTGGTCTGCTACATATTTGATGTGTGTTCACATGTCAATGTCCAAGTCTGACACTGATAGCACGTGGTTGGCATGAAGATTGCATTTATAATTTGTCATTCTTTCTCTATAAGGATAACTGGCTGTGTCAAAGTTGGGACAAAAAGCAGATACAAATTCGAGCTAGATAGCGCAATCGTATGCACGGATGGTTCCGTATATCAGCATGTCTGCATACAAATAAGTCAGATATGCAAAACAAATATGCATGCACAACTGAAGTTCTTAAACAATACTTAAGTAGAGATGTTGACAAACAGCCAAAACTTTCTGTCAGAGTTTACAGACGAGGAATGCGAAGAAAAAGAAGAAGAAACAGAGAAAGAAAAGAAGAAGAAAAAAAGAAAGAAAGGAAGAATGAAAGAAAGAAAGAAAGAAAGAAAGAAAAGAGAAAGAACGAAACGAGAAAGAACAAAAAGAGAAAGAGCGAAAAGAGCGAAAGAAAGAACTTTGACAGTTAACATCGTAACGTTTAGGAATATAAATGTAAAATAGAAAATGATTAGCTGTCCACGAAACAGGGTGTTGTGTGCTTGCAAGATGACCTGTAGAAAGCGACAGGGAGAACATGTAGGTAGCAATATTAATTGGGCAAAATAATATAATTAATTGATAGATAGAATGCGTAGAACTGTGTGGTGACAAAAAATCGAGTGTGGATATTCAAAATATTGAAGGTCCACTGAAACTTGCTGCATAAGTATATGTAATACATAATACATAACACAAAGACATAAGTGAAATCGGAACTAGGAAAAGAAAATAAACTGTGTAACTATAATTTTTGGAACGAAATAATATTTCTAAATGTTATCTAGTGTCGTTAACATGTCTAAAGATCTATTGTAATACACACGAAAGAACTTAAGACATAAAGACTCCTAATTTAAAACATCAGAAAGAACTAGTCATCGTTTTTGGCCATTTTATAACAAAATGACAAAACAAGAAGACGACAGAGAGATTACGTATATGCAGACTTACATACACATAGAAAGAGAAGGCTGTCAGAGAGATGAATGGAAGAAGGAGGAGGGGGAGAAGAAATGGTCATGAACAAATGGGAAGATTAGGGAGATGTCATTGTTATAGCAAAGAGCTTACACAATGATACATTTTGGAGATCGCAAGAGAGAGCGTTATCTACAACAAAAGTCGGCATGGCCCTTGATGATTATTAACCCTTATGCATAGCTCTTCCTTTGGAGGAGATCAAACGTCGTAAAAACACCGGATATGAAATTTACGACTTCACACTTAATAGTAAATGATATCCGAAAAGTGGATCGTCCAAAACGCGAGAGTGAGGTTCATACTAGTGTTTTTCTTGTGGTTATATTGATTCCTTGGCGTACTCTACCTTACTTCTCATATAAATATTTACATACAATTTTGTAAGTAATCGGAGAAAACAAATATGGCCAGAGACAGCAGGTAAAGCTTGTGTACAAGTACAATTGTTATGTTATGGTAAATAAATAAAAAGCGTTGTTGCGTTGTCAAAACGTCTGTCATGTCAAACTTACTCAAACTTTTAGGCTTCATCACAATACAATCATAACAATCACTGTCAGCATAACATTGTATTTGTTGTTATCATTGTCATAGTTTTTGTTGTTGTTAAGTGTTAGTGTTAGGTTGGTTGACTGTCAGTGTTTAGTTTAAGTTAGTATTTGTTTTTACTAAGCAATTTTGCGTTCAGTAATTTGTCGTTCTTAAAACTAAAACCTAAAAGTAAAAGTAGTAAAAGAATCGGCGCCTGTGCCAAGCATGCAAGTCGCCTACACCACATCTGAATATCATCATTATCTGAATCGGGTATTTTATTTTTAAAAACTAAAATTCTGTTTTCCGATCTGAATTGATATTATCAATATTAATATTAACGCACCGAATTGCGCTCATAACATAAACGAAAAGCAGGCTCTACTTTGAACGCCGCCTTAAAATGGCGGCCGTAATATGATGCCGTTCAAAAGAGAGCTAAATTGGCTACATTCTGGCCATAAAATATCTAAAAATATCCTAATGCGGCTCAGTTCTTTTAAAAATATATGTGCCGGCTCCGTATATAAAAACAAATGCTCTAATAGGGTCTCTGCGATATGTTACTTGCGGACCTGCTTCTGCGAGTGTGCCTCACCGCCGACCGTATCTGCTGCGCGCGGCGCGGATGGGGACTAAACTAGATGGCTGGGACTCACGAGCAGCAGCTACCGCATCTCCTGCAACTTCATCCAGTTACTTTACTCGTGAGTCCCAGGCACCTAGTTTAGCCCCCCATCCTCTCAGCTACGCGCGGCGCGGGGAATACGCTCGGCGATGAGTTTAATCGCGTTTAGCGCATGCCAAGTCTGACATCTACCGCTGCTAAATCCTCCCATCGGAAGAACACAGAATTGCTAATCGGCTTTCATCGTCTGTAATGTCTTGAATTTGTCAATGGGCGCTAATATCGTCTGCTCGTATCGCCGTCTCCAGAAACGCTCGAAATTGTCAATGGTCGGTATTTATCGTCTGCTACTACTGTATGCAATATTGATATTGATTGTCAAGTAATCCTAGTTTTGCCGCGATTTGTCCCTTGGCAGAAAGTCCGTATTTTAGATACGCCTCAACACCGTTCGGAAATTTTTTAATATTTTATGGCCTTAATGTGGCATCATATTATGGCCGCCATTTTAAGGCGCAGTTCAAAGTAGAGCCAAAAAACATCATAAGCCACAGACGCCGAAGTAACACTTCAAAAGAAACGGCTCTCCTCAGTATTGCGGCCTGAAATATCCGTCCGGGGCGCAGTCCAATTAAAAATATGCCAGCTCCTTATAATAAAACAAATGTTAGTATCATCTGCTACTATTGTCTGTAATGTTGCATGTCGTGAAATTTTGTAATCCTAGTTTTGCCATGATGTGTTCGTCGGAGGAAGTCTGCATTTTACACACGACTGAGGTTCTGTTAGGGTATTTGTTCGGCCACCATAATATGGGTACCAAGATCGAAGGAGAGCCAAGATACTTATAGTATACTAAATACTAGTTACTAGACTTACTACTAATTACTTTACTTCTGCATCTAATCTAATGTCATTAATGACTAATTAGATTAAAGTGATTTAATGATAGATAATTTGTCTTTGTATTTCTGATAAATGATTTTTCCTTCGAATTTATAGTGCATCTGCCTCAGAGGCGAGCAACCAAATCTGCATACAAATAAAGCCGGATTTGTGAAACAGATGTGCACTCAAAACTCTGGTTCTGGAACAAGACTACAGTCCAGAAGTGTATGAGAAACAGGAACTTTCTGCCATAGTTTACAGTCGGTGAAAACACAAGGAAGAAAATTCCATTCGTCCCATCACATATATTTTGTCTTCGACTTTACTTGCATGCTATGTTACAGGGTCAGAGAGATAAGTCGGTGGGATTAGTCACTTATTAAAGACATAAATATTAATATGCACTGTGTTGCTAGAGCTGTTGTGGATAGAAAGAGAATTTGGCTAAACTCATTGGGTACTAAGGAACACATTATGCGTTTTATAACTAATTTGATGGTTCTCTGGCACCCAAAAAAATTAATGACTTTGGTGTATTTAGAATCCTCCTCTGTTGCTTCATCTCTTCATTTTCTTCTTGTAAGACAAATTGGAATCTGTCAAGAATACATTCTTGATTTATTGTTACTGACTGGGTATTAACATAAATGCAGCATTTGAATTTACTATTGTTTTGTGTATTTTTTTTTTTTAAATATAAATCTGTGGATGCATACATAAATTAAAATACTTGCATTGTATGGTAGAAACATTTATTGTGTCATTTATATTACAGGTCATATCGAAAACGATCTTCTTCCAGAGACAGGGACAGAAAGAAACGTAGTCGTTCAAGAAGTAAATCTAGACGCTCTCGATCAAGAGAAAAGTTGCGTAGGTCACGCTCAAAAGACAGAAAAAGGAGTACTTCCAGAGAAAGAAAAAGTAGTCCTCCTGCAAGGGAAAGAAAAAGAAGTAGATCCCGTGAACGAAGAGATAAACGCAAACGATCTGCAGAAAGAGAAAGAGGGTAATGGAATTATGTTTTATAATGTTACAGTTGTACCTCGATTCTTAAGTGCCTTCCTTCTGGAACAGCCCAGTTTTAATCATTTGTTTTTTGCCCAAAATGTCTATGTATCTGATCAGAATTTCGGTCAGTTCTGAAACCATGTAATTTACTGGATGCGAAATGGCGAAAGTGCAATTTTTGTTCAATGAAGATCTTTGCTTGAATGTACAGAAACGTATCATGATTTTTTTTAATGCTCCTTCTCACCCGGCAAGTTTGGTAGACCTGCTGATGGGCAGAACCTGGCTTTTATCACAGTGAAGTTCATTGCACCCAACCAGTCCCTCTTATCCAGCTGGTCTTTGCAAACTTTTTAACCTTATTTTTTTCCCTATAAGAATTTGAGAATTAAAAAAAAGGCCTCAAAGACCGTGTTTTAAATTTCTGTTAAAAAGAAGATGCATTCTTAGAATTCTCTGAAAATCTGCCTTAAGAAAATAAAGAAAGAGAAGAAGCAGAATACATTTTTTATCTTAATTGGTTTAAAAAATAAAAATTCATTGGGGTTAAAACATGGCTGCCTGTGTGGTTCCAGGTCCCCATTGTGGGGAAAACAAGAATAGCCCCACTGCCTGCCCAACAAAACTGTTGTAAGAATCAACTAATTGGGGGCTACATTCAAAGTCGAAGTGCATCTGCCTGAGAGGCAAGGAACCAACAGTCTGCATACAAGTAAGTCAAATCTGTAAACGGATGTGCACTCATGTTCTGAAACAAGACTAATGTTCAGAGGTGGAACAGCCAGAACTTTCCACCTGAGTTTACAGCCAGTAAATGTAAAAAAGAAAAAGAAGAAACCTATGGCCACCAAACAGACAGGCAAATGTCATGGCCACTCACATAGGGGCTGTCAAGTCGCTGAAATGTCGTCACTTTTCGCTTGCTTGCTGAAAATAGGAACGCATCACTTATGGTAGTGTCCAGAGTGCTATGATGTCGATTCTTAATTCAAAATTTTATACCTCTGCTTAAAATGACTGTTTTAATATTAATTTAACATAAAACAACAATATAAAAGATTTTTAGAGAATTTCATGAAACATTGTTGTGAAAGGATTAAAATATTACTTATTGGAAGACAGAACAAGGTAAAGTAATAACTGGAATAGTAAAATATTGTGAGAATAGGACAGGGGTATATAACAAATAATTACTATGTGTGATTAAGCAATGAAAATGTAATTAATTGCCTAGTTCTGAAAGTAGTAGTACTGAAAAATATACGTCGATTATTATGGGTTTTTCTTTTACATTACTCACAGCAAACGAAAATCACGGTCCAGGTCTGCATCACCAGTTAAAGTTGCCAAGAGGGACTCCAAATCGCCAACACCAGAAAGGAAAAAGCCTGCGTCTTCTTCCACAGAGACCAAAGTTAAAGATGAACCAATTGATAAAGTAAGTAATCTTTTTTTGCATATGGGGGGGGGGGGGCAACAGTGTGTATAGTTCTAGAAATCTGATAATAGACTAATGGTGTGTTTTTGTACATAACAAATACATTGATGTATTTATATGTATGCTAATAATATAAGCATTTCTTGTGTGGAGCCCTCATTTGGGGGAAAAAGCCGTTGCCCCCCTAATAGCTTATGATAAAAAACAATTAGGGATGTTTCCTTCAGAGTCGGAGTGCCTCTGTCGAGAAATGAGGCACTAACAGTCAGCATCACACATATATAAGACAGATCTGTCAAGCAGATGTGCACACAGAACTCAGGTTCAGAACTGGACAAACGACCAAAACTTTCTGCTGGAGTTTACAACCGGTTAATGCTAAGGAGAGGATGTAATCAACACTTTTTTGATTTCAGTATGAAACATCCTATATGATTTAGGTCAGAAGCACGGTGTAGCAGGAATAATCTGCATTCATTTTTTATAAATCTGGCTTTCTATTAGGCTACAGTCAGGGAAGGCTAACACTGGCAACAAAAACCTAAAGAAGTTGAATGTGTCAGTTGAAAAAGGACAAATGTCGCAGCCATAATGTATACAGGCAAAACGAATGTACATCTTTGGATGAATACAAGAAAAGATATGTTACATTTATCAGAATTTTACAGCACTTTAAAGTCAACCCTTGTTTTCACTGAGGAACAAACCAAGCTTGTTATCAGAATGTATCCATATCTCATATGCCTTCTGGATTCAGTAGCACAATGTAACAAGCATAATCTTTATGAATTGTGTGTAAACTAAGCTTTCTAATGTGTCTATTTTTTTTTTCACCATCCGAAAGGAAGAGGAGCAGAAGCGCCTTGAGGTTGAAATGCAGAAGCGACGTGAACGCATTGAGCAGTGGAGAGCTGAGCGCAAGAAGACACAAGAGCTGCTACCTATCAACATAGCTCCTGTGACTAGAAAGTGGACCCTAGAGGATGAAGATGATGATGATGATGATGAAGCCGGAGGAGAGAAACACGAAGATGATGAAGTCGATCCCCTTGATGCATACATGCAGGTTAGTTTCTTTTTGAATAGATTAAACAGATAAGAACAAGTAAAAACCAACATCACAGCACTCGCTACATTCACATTAGTGCAGCCTCCTTATCTTCCGCAGCATGCATAGAATTCCATTCCAGTGGTATAAGTAGCAGTCTGATAGTATGTCCATCTTGCTGTAAGTGTTGAATGTCAGTCAGATACCCAGTTCACTCCCTGTTGCCCAGTTTTCTTCAGACCATGCTGATCTATTTGTGCCTCCACAGTGTTCACACTCCCTGTTGCACAGTTCTCTTCAGACAATGCTGATCTATTTGTGCCTCCACAGTGTTCACTTGCTCCCTAAGGGCATTCACAATAGCTAACTTGTCATGCATCAATTTATCACCAAGTAGGACAGAACGGGTCTGTATATCCAAGGATATAAAATATCGATAGGATATAAAATATCCAGAGGATATAATACATCCAGAGGATAAAATACATCTAGAGGATATAATACATCCAGAGGATGATCTGTCTACACCTTTCTCTTCATGCTTTGTGAATCAGTTAACAATCACATGTTCATGCAGCTGGTTCTCAGGCCAGCAGAAGGTTGCAGTGACTGGATCTACCTCTGACTGTTCTTAAGCTGGATGTTGTGATAACATATGCCAATCTCTGTTGTACCAAGGTTATTCATTCACTTTTGCTGTGAATCCCCATAAGAGCTTAAGCAGTGATGATGAAGTCATTTTAATCTTCTTTAAACGTCACTTTTTATTTGCACTTTCATCATTTGAGTGGTACTATGTTTCTATGAATTGTTGTTCAAAATTTGCTTCTTCCTTCTCTCACTTTTGTCACTTGTCACTTTCTTTCTGGGGCCTCATTGGGGGCGTGGGGGGTGGGGTAAAAAAAAACAGACTCACTGCTGCTTAACGAGCATGTCGTAAAAGGCATCTAATGAATGATTTGCTGAAAGCAGATGTTATGGGCCAAAGTGTGCAGATAACACAGCCTAGCTGTAAACAGCACAACATGCCAGCCACCATTTAAAGGCGAACAAATATGAAAAGACTCCTTCAGGTGCCACCAGTGATAAAGGGCTGTCTTTCCTGATTGCCTCAACCATTAGCAGGCTGTACATACCTCTCTTCTTGATTTAAAAATCTTCAATATTTGATATGTCTTCACAGTTTAAGAAATTGTGTATTTAAAACATATATTAAGTATGTGATGTAGTTTGTTTATCTCTGTATCCTTCATTTACAGTCTGTCAATGATGAAGTGAAAATATTGAAAGATAAAGACAAGAAACCTTATGGAGAAAATGATGTAAGTAATTGCTGAAAACATTTCTGTTCTGTTCAGATAAATGATAAACCATATTTTTTTATTGTCACACTTTTATGTTATTTGAATGTTTCAGTGAGCACCATCACCACACTGAAATTCTCTGTTTATAATCTCCTTCACATCAAACAGGCATTTCCCTCAGCTCGGTGCACAAACTCCATAGCTGCTTGTATTTTTTTTCTACGTCTACATGCATCAAATGCTTTTTTTTTCCAGTGGATTTTCAAATTTAGGAAATTTTTGCCATATAAATGACCTCTTGGTTTGGGGGGGGGGGGGGCTGCTAAAGGTTAGTTACTGTAAAATATGATGACATTTTAAACCTATTACCAGTCTTCAGTGTTTACTTCCTGAGTTAACCATTGCAGGACCTGATAGTTATTCCAGGCGGTGACTCAATTCCGTTTTAATTGTTGATGTGTCTTTTTCTATGATTATAAGATGTACACCTCCTGAGTTTCTAGTTTCTGCTTTCTGTAACTAACTGAAATATGCAGTGATAAATATGCTTTTTTTTTTTTATCTACCGGACTTTAGGTCCAATACATCTATAAGACAGGAAACAAAACAAAAATATGTGTCTGATTTTATTAGAATGCGTCGCTGGAATTACATCGGTCACGTACTCAGAATGGACATACAGAGACTTCCCCACCAAGCCTTCATATGGTCACCAGAGGGTAAAAGAAAACAGGGAAGACCAAAAGAAACTCTCCGTAGAACCATCACAAGGGAGAGCTCAACCATAGGTCTCAGTCGCACTCAAGACCTACATCAAGTGGCAACGAACCGACAGACGTGGAAAGCTATGACCTCTGCCCTATGCGCCATCTTTGGCACAAGAGGAATAACTAACTAACTAACAGTTGGTACAGAGTCGATATGCTAATAGTACCCGTAAAAACCAGATTAAAAGTCCATCTTTATCTTTACCAGTTAACACAGGTGAATCGATAGATACAAAAAAATGTTAGCTGTTAACCATTTATTTGATGGTTCATTCCTGTTTTTGCTATTACTGTAATCTGTTGTCTTGATTCTGATTACTTATATCTTCAATTGTATCTGTTTATTTAAAAAAATTAAATAATCACTATAAATTTAATTCTGTTGTACAACAGATACAGGTATGAACAGCTTTTTAACAATTTTTTTTTAAATCTTATTATTTTTGCATTGCCTATTATTTTTATTCAGTGGCCAACACCACAGTGTGAGCATGTTAAACTTAAGTCCTGGAACAAGATCACGGCCCTGAAGCTGAAAAACAATTACCGCAACCTCCCGTCGTGGACACATGAAGCTAACATTCTGCAACAAGCCAAAGGTGGAAAAATAAATACCTCCACTTGTCGACACATGAGTCTCATGTTCTGGTACAAGTCCAGTGTGTATGATCAACCAGAACTTTCTGCAGGAGTTTACAGCTGGTAAAAAAATAAGAAGAAGAAATACTGCCATCTGAATCCTCCACCCTCCTTCTCATTTGCATGCAAAGCTGCTGTTGCTGCCCGTAAGGGGCCAGCATTACCCCTTTCCTTAGGGTGGTACCGACAACCTTTGGAAATTGGTTTGCAAAAGAAGTGGATAAATGAGCTATTCGTGCTAACTTTGTGCTGTCAGTATCAAACATGGACAATCCTAGAAAAACATAAATACAAAATTATAACATGTGAGATGAGGTGTATAAGAAGTGCGGTGGGCAGAAACAAACAGAGCCAGTGAAGAACTAAGGAAAATGGATGGCGCAGTGCCAGTAAAGGATTTCATAGAACATCAGAGAATCAAAAGGTTTAGTCATCCGGTTAGAATGGGACAAAATCAGCCAGCAGCATGATACTACATGATTACAGCAGACTACAAGACAAGAGGCCACCCACTATGAGATGGATTAAGGGAGTAAAAGAGACACTAAGAATTGTAATATGACATTAACACAAGCTACGCAACTAGCAGTTACATATAACTCCTCCCTGCAGTGTTTTACAGTATATGCAGTAGGACAAAAGAAAGAAAGAGAAAAGATAGTTTACAGACATAGCTAAGAAATAGCTTGATGTATAGTGTCTGAAAGGCAAAGTCTAGCGGCTGACGTCATATAGTCCTTGCAGATATAATAATCCACACCTACTTTGAAACACAGTACTCTGTCCCTCCCACCGGCAACAGAGCTGACAAAAGCAGGTCTCCTAAATTTGTAAAGTCTGAATTTATTGGATTTTTATTTTTAAATATCCAGAAACCATGTTGTTAACCCTTAGGCTCGGTACTATGAATATCGCAACTCTTCGGCCTTGATTCCATGAAAGATACCGTAAATTTGGGAGAAATGTGGCTTTTCTTCCAACCTCCGGGCGTGTCATGGACCCAAAGGAGTTCGTCACCCGGTCGCCGCAAACTCAGGTTTAACCAACTGCGCTAGCGAGCCGGGCAAATTAAATTAATAAAACCTGTCATGGTTCTGTGTATGTAAAGACAAATACAAAACACACTGCAGAGGCACCAGTGATACTGGATCAGGTTGGACACTGGCAGGTATAGTAAGATCAGCATATTGGTGAAAGCCTCCTTATTCAAATCCAAGTCATAATATTCATATTGTATTACACTTATCCTGCAAACCATGACTGGTTGCAGTGTTGTATATCCTCACCTGTTTCACTTGTGAACTATTTTAGTCCCAAAGAATGTGAACGCATCGTACATTCATAGGTTCCTACCTAGAAGCCCATTTAACTCAAGGTGCACCGATTATATGTCTCCCTTTACTGCCCCTTGGGCTTCTGATACTAAACCTGTGGGACTGAAAGAGTTAAAGCATAACAGTCAATTACTTTGCATCCCATATAGGTTCTGGGCCCTTTAGGTGGGGGGGGGGGGGCAACAAGAAAAGACCCACTGCCTCCCCAAAAGCATGTCATTTGAGTCTAGAAGTAGACAAACTGCTAGAACTTTCCACCGGAGTTTACAGCCATTGAATGTGAATAAAGAGAAGGAGAATTACTTCAAATCTTTTTCTCAAAATTGTCCCGGCATTGCAATTTATAAATTGGTGTCTGTGGCTTAAGAGTTATGAACACAGTTTCCTGGTTCCAACATCCTGGGTTTGATTCAGCGACAGATTATTTGGCAGCAAGCCACTTTGAGTTGATTTCCACATGGTACAAGAAGCGGTAAACTACTGACTGTATGATTACCTAGTAAAACCACAAACAACCAACAAATACTGGGGTAAGTGTGCAACATCTTGTAAAGGTTATGCAACAAACTTAACTTAAAAATAATAATGAATGGAGCTGTGTGGGGCAACATCTTTAGGCAAAGAGGACACCACACAAATTAGACAACATCATGTCCCATAGAACAGTAGCCACAGCCGTCTAAGAGATAGGATTGGCGTTTTTCCTCAAAGTCAAAGTACATCTGCCCGAGAGGTAGGGAGCAAGAACGGCACACAAATAAACTAGTGAACCCGATGTACACTGAAAACTGAGGTCCTGATATAAGGCCAAAGTCCAAATGGATGAACAACCAGTACTCTCCACTGGAATTCACAGCTGGTAAACACAAAGAAGAAGATGAGTAGAGCATGTTTGTTTTTTTCAATTACTCAGTCATTTTTACTAATTTTCTTACAGGTTCACGGCAAAGTTGTGACACGAATTATGACAGTTGTGAAGAAAAAACAGGAGGATCCCGGGAAAGATAAAGGAGAACTGATGTTAAATAACATGGATGCTTTAGAGGTAAGGAATGTATGGCAAGTGAAGTGATTGTTTCATGTTTTAGTTTCTATCAAAGTTAAAAATGGAAAAGTCATTTATGATTATGTTGCATATTTAAAACTTCAAAGCCACCTTTGTGTCATGCAATCTAATTACGGTATTTACATGTGTATAGTTACAATTGTACATGTGGGAGATAACATAAGTTGCAAGTAGTCTGTTATGTGCAAATGAATTTAAAACCAGTTATTGCTGGACAAGGAGTTTTACTGCACAAAATGACATCAGGATTCGCCGGTTTACAGCAGTGACGCAGCAACTTCCTGACACCTACCAGGAGAAACTGTTTTTTTTTCTTTCAAAGACATGTTCTGAAGTTACAGAAGGCAAACAAGTACAGCTTAGCTAAGGGTGGAATGACTAGACATGAGTTGTTGAAGAGCTTTTATTTCATTGTGGGATAAAGGAGAGAATTCAAAGAAGTGGAAGTGTACACATGTCAGGTCCAAAGATTGTATGTTTTCAGAAGCTGATTCAGCTGTTTGTTTGTGATGGCACACCAGATGTGCGAGTGCTTACTATCATTCTCAAAATAACTTTTTCTTATTATTAATTGCAGTATTCATCAGAAGAGGAGGAAGAGGACTTGGATTCAATGACAAACTTGAACAACAAACGCAAAAAGGTAAGCAAGTAAATTTGTGTGTGTGTGAGTGGTTTTAAAGTGTTGTCATGTGAGTTTTTCCCAGGGCACCAGTCATACATTCTGTGTTGGCGATTGGTTGGTAGTCGTATTCATACTGTTATTTACAGAAAGGAAAAATCTTCAGATTTAGCATGCAACCCTTTGTGCAGTTCTTATATTTATAAATTGTAATAACTCAAAACAGTGCTTCCTGTTGTAAATTTAAATAATGTAAAGACAAGCATTGTACAATTTATTGTCACTTAAATAATGTAGACATAAACACTACATTGCACAGTTTATTGACAGGATACAGCGAAATATGACAGGCAGTAACTTGTTTATTTAAATTATAATATATTCTTCAGTATGACTTTTAGAAAGTGTGGGGTCTGTGGTAGACCTTGAAAGTAAGATGATTTTTGTTTGATGCCTGGGGCCCTGATAAGGTAGAAAACAAATAGACCGTCTGTCGTGCTAACAAGCATGTCGTAAGAGTCTGTTAATTATGGGATTCCTTCAGAGGCAGAGTCAGCGTGCATCTGACTGAGATGCAAGGTACCGACAGTCTGCATACAACTAAATAAGCAGATCTGTTAACTGGATGTGCACACAAAACTTAAGTTCTGGAACAAGACTGAAGTTCAGAAGTGGGAAAAAAAACAGAACTTTCCACTGGAGTCTACAGCCAGTAAACACTGAGAAGAAGAAGAAGATGACTCCGCAGGTCTTAGCCAATTGGGAACCACTGATGTAAGGAATTTCCTTTACCTGATATCAAAGTACTACTGCGATGAGTCCCTTACCAAGCTCTTCTCTCCTTCTTCGAATGCAGATGTCAACAGGGTGTGTGCAAGATAAGTATTGGCACTTTACATCTTTGGGATATGTCATGGTGTAGTGGCTAGACGCTTGCCTTTGGATTATGGTGTTGTGGGTTAAAGTCTTGATGGCGCCAGACTTTAAAAAAAATGATCTTTGCTCCTAGGTTGACCCAGTCTTGAGTGGGTAGCAGGTATAGTCCTGGGAAATAAAGGTGGTCAGTGTGATGCTGACCACATCACCCACCCAGTGCTAGTTGATCTATAAAATATAGGTCTAACCCTATATACCTGATAGTGTTGAAAAGGGACCTTTACTTTACATCTGTTTAGTCTGTGGATAGACCAAACCATACAGTCTTGATAATCTGGATGACCTATACATTTTGTCCATACTTTCTTTGTATGTTTCACTGTTTTTGTTTGTGAATGTGTGGGTAAGTAAAGAGTAAGGAGATTTGTGACATGTTACAATAATATAGAGCCATACAGACTTCATTTCATTGCAGCTGCATAGAACGTAATTCTCCTGTACATGTGTAACCACTCTCATGAACTAGAATTTCCTGCAGTTTAAGTGTTAACAATAATTTCAGGCCAGCCAATTGTGTTGGGCTACTTCTTGATTATTTGGAATCCCATTATCACCTTAACCCTTTCGCCACTGAAACTAAAGAAAAAAAAAATAGGTAATGACTCAATTAGAATTCTTGAAAAAAATATGTAAAAACATCTTTCATTACAAAATTTATTCATGGACATTTGTAAATTATTTTTTTTTAATATATAAAGAAATATGAAAAGAGTAATCAATAAACAGGTACGGATTAAAGTATTAAATTGAATACGTCCCCGAGCCCTAAAAAAAAGTGTCAGGTGAATGATGCTGTGACCTTTATCAATGAGGCCTGTGAGAAAATCTGACGGCATCTTGGCTTGAAAAAGGCCATTTAGCATAAAGGATCTCCTAAACAGGTCACAAAAGGTTAGTCGGAAAAGTTACATTTACAGGGATTAGGACCCATTCGGGAGTATCAGTTTTTCAGCTTTTCAAGGAGAAGGGGTTAAGCTCTGTATTAATGATTCTGGTCTAGCATTTCAGTCCTTTTATTGCCTGCAGGAGAAATCAGAGAAATATCTAGTATTAACAGTTATAAGAGAAAGGTTAGTTGCGTATCCTTTACAGGACGTTGCAGAACCAACCCCAGCGGCCCCCTGGCCGTTGTGTGGTTTTTCTAGGCAAATTTACACCCAGTAGTTTGCCATTGCTTTCTGGACGATTGGCTTTCTTGATACCACTGTCAAAACCAACGCAAAGTGCATGGCCCGCAGCTGGGATCGAACTCGGCATTACGAAGCGTTCGCATTGACTTAGCCGACATAAGAGAAAGAAGATGGCAGTATATTTGGTACATTTTGAGATGAAGTGAATGAAGACACACAAAATGGGCACTGAAATGGGAAACAAATAGATTCAGGAAGCAAGGTAAAACCCTTTAAGGAATGTTGAAAGAACCAGAAGTGCCAGACTGGATTCCATGGTTTCACGAGTATTGAAGACCATATTTATCCCAAGTAGTAATGATCGATGATTATGAGTGATAGCTGGATGAAAGTGATATGTGCAAGGACTTGGATTTAAGTGAGGAAGAGTTGTGCAATTCGTCGACCTGACACTCTCGCCCATTTCCATCTTGATCAGATGGCAGGACAATGTTGAGATGTTTGGAAAAGGACCTAGGTGCAGTGGATGATCAAGGTGTCTTAAGTGCCCTGCCTTGCTCGAAGCTCTCCACAGAGCCTGCTGGTAAACGCCTTTTTCCCCGTTGTACCAATAAGAGGTTTCATGAGCACAATCCGCCGAATACAGTCTTTGCATGCAGGTGAGGCATATCCCACAGGATACAACGAAATGGAAGAATTAACAAACCCTATGTGGCATATAAACGGTTCATTGAGATAATTTTTTGAAGGTGCCAGTTAATGAATGCACGTTAGATGTATTAGATTCTTAGTGGTTATATGTTACAGTAATTTTAGTCCAGCTCATAGTGAACTTTTGGAGTTGGTATTTCTATTTGTGACTGTGGTTACTTTTTTTTTAAACAGGACTTGAGTGCAGTGGACCATGAAAAGATATATTATGCTTCCTTCCGAAAGTCATTTTATGTGGAGGTACCAGAAATTGCAAAAATGACAAACGAAGGTATGTTCTAAATTGTTGAAAATATGAATAGCTGGAATCAGTGGTTGTCTAAATATTTTCCCTATTGTGATACATAAGTACCTTTTGTGTGTGTGTGGTCCTGGGGTGTAAATCACAATAGTTGTTTTGCTTTGCCTTTTTCTTTACATCGCTGGAGAAACTATACCTTGCTGTCCTTTGTGTGGCCTTTTTCTTTACATCACTCGAGAAACTATACCTTGCTGTCCTTTGTGTGGTTTTTTTCTTTACATCACTGGAGAAACAATACCTTGCTGCCCTTTATGTGGCTTTTTTCTTCATGTTACTATATCTTGCTTGCAGTACAGATTTTGTTAGCTTCCTTTCAATTTTTAGTATTATTTATCCTTTTTATTTTTAATTTTCCTGGTTCTCCCCTCCTGGGGCTGTTTCCCATACATATTGTCGGACAGCGCTAATTTATAGATTTAAATGTGTTAATTTCCGGTTTTCACATATGTGAGTATTTGCAAAAGCAATGCTATATCTGTATTAATGTGCAGATGATTGTTAAATTATCTTTAAATGCAAACCATCCTAAAAATTATTTGATAAAGCAATTAAACTAACTTATTGTTAGCTCCTTTAGTAAACTGCCAATTACTGCCTTTATTTTACTACTTTTGCGGCTAGTGCTGTCACCACGGGCTCCTGCAGGCGAGGATTTTTTTTTGCCCCCAACAACAAAATCCCCAACCTTACTGAGGATTCGAACCTGGGAACCATTGCCCAGCCGCTTCTACAGCTCCTTCAGAACCAGTAGATAACAACTTTTTAAAAAAAGGTTGGCTATCCTCCGAATAACGGTCCCATATTATCGAGGCGGAAAATATACCCTAACAGGGCTGCAGTCACATGTAAGTTGCGGACCTCTTCCAGAGACTACACAACATACCACCGAGAGTATCTTCCGCTACTCACGGCGCGGGGTGGGGCTAAATTAGATGGCTGGGACTCACGAGCAAATAAAATGAAGGAAGCCGCAGGAGATGTGGTAGCTGCTGCTCATGAGTCCCAACCATCTAGTTTAGCCCCGTGGCGCAGGAGATACTCTCGGCGGTGACTTTAACTCGGCGGAAGCTTTTCCGCAGTATGCTGTGTAGTTGCCGGAAGATGCCTGCAATTTACATGTGACTAAGGCCCTGTAAGGGATATTTTGGGCCTCGATAATTTGGGACCGTTGTTCGGGGAATAGCCAGGTTTGCTTTAGAGCTGTCAGTATTTCGATCTATTCAGCTGGCAGCCTGTGGGCCAGATCTGGCTCACGGAGGCCTAGCTACTGGCCCGCAGATCATCGCCAGCTGTATTGTATTAATGATCTGTCCACGTTGGTGCTCGGGTCTCTCTCCTATGATGATCTCCATTTACATAATTATGACCCCTGGGTAAACTTAGTTGCACATCCCTGCTGTAGATCATGCTGTGTAGCATTGCTTGTATGTCCACAGCCTTCTGTCAGTCATTTCTGATACAGATGGTTTTTCATGCTATAATACCAAACTGGTCAAGCATCTTCTTTCTTTGTCTCCTTCTGTCTCTCCTTTCCTACTGGATCTAAAGAACTTAAAAAATGACTTTGTAGAAGTGTGTTGAGCTAAGAAGTGACATTACAAGAATTTCCCTATAAGTGCTCTGTCCTCATCTTCATCAACCAAGGAAGAGTTTTAAGTTCCTATGGTGCCACTGGCAGTTTGATTATTATACCCATCTTGACTTTCCCCTGAGTGTAGAGTGTTGATCTGTTTCCCACCCATTGGTGGAGAACCAGTAAATCTGTCTGGCCGCACATTCCCTAACACACCTGCATCCCCTGAAAAACTATGCACTCACAAAAACCACTAACTACCTGGGACCTCTGAAGTGATTCTTTTCCACTCTGCATCGAGCATGATTGTCTCCTTTTCTGTCTGAAATATATAATATACATCTACAATAGAAGTAACTCAAACAAGTTTACTTTCTTTGGGCTAACACTAATGAATCAAGAAAGTGACAATATTGTTTTTGTTTTAGAAATCAGATTAAAAGGATGCTGTTTGTTGTTTCACAGAGGTAGAAGACCTTCGAAATGAGCTGGAGGGTATTACTGTCAAAGGAAAACAGTGTCCGAGGCCAATCAAGACCTGGGCACAGTGTGGAGTCAGCAAAAAGGTTATGGAAGCCCTCAAAAAGTGAGTTCTATTATATTTTCTTTGTGAATATATTTAAAATTTGGTTGTTCTGTGTTTCTTCGGCTGTTCCCTGATGCTCTTAGTGCTAATTTTGTGTGTAGTTTAAAAAAAAAAGATGTGACATTTAGACAGATATGAAATGTGGGTTGGGTTTGATTATTTTTTGTTTAATTGCTAGTTTGGAGCAGCAGTTTTAAAAAAATCTTTTATTCTGTTAAAGGTCGTACATTTGTTTCAATAAAAAAAAACCAATTGTATTTTTATAATGATTTGGGAGGGGGGAGGGGGGGGGTATTTTTTGTTCCTTTTTGTTTTGTTCCTGGAATGTAACTAACAATTACAATTACCTGCCCCATGACGGTTTTGGGCCCCATTTTAGGGAAATAAGAGAATAGACTCACTGCCGCCTCCTTCCCCACCCCCTACAAACATATCATAGGTTGCAAGTAATTAGGGGTGTTTCCTTTGATTTTGGAGTGCATATTCCTGAGAGGCGAGGAACCAACAGTCTGCATAATGTGAACCAGATCTATCAACAGATATGCACATAAAACTCAGAAAAAAAACAAATTTCAGAAGTGGACAGACAATCAGAATTTCCAGCTGGAGTTAACAAGCAGTGAATGCTAAGAAGAGGAGACGGTTACATTGCTCTGAAATGTTGTCTTTGTGTTTTAATAGCTGATTTGATCTTTTGTTATAGGCATAATTATGAGAAACCTACACCCATCCAGGCACAGGCTATACCAGCTATCATGTCTGGCCGTGATGTGATTGGCATTGCCAAGACTGGCAGTGGTAAAACCCTGGCTTTTGTCCTGCCGATGATCAGACACATTATGGATCAGCCACCTCTGGAAGAAAGCGATGGACCTATTGGTATGCAAGACACATTTTTTACTTTATTTTATCATAGTAATAATCTGCTGTAATAGTTTTCAGACAGTGGTACGATATTCAAGCCGTGAAAGTGATTGGGGCCTCACCACATGATATTCCCAAAGACAACATTGGTACACTGGCCAAGCTTCATTATGGAGATGGCACATAATTTGAAAATTAAAATATCTCAGTTAACTGTAAACCTTGTGTACTAGAATTTGATTCCTGAGGTTAACGGTTTAAAAAAATTGTTCTTTCAGACAGTAGAATAAGAGTCGCACTGTGGAAGAAGTTGGGGTCTCACTATATGACATTCCCAAAGACAGCATTGGTATACTGTAACCAGTCTTCATTGTGAAGACAGCACATAATTTTTTTTTTGGTCATAGTAAAAGATTTTATAGATGACTTTTTCTCCGGTATAACAAGTCAGTCAAAAGTTATCCCCGTGGGAGCTCCAGTACGCCACTTAAGACCCACTGCACTTTTAAAAGCATGTTATAAAAGTTGACTAATTAAGGGTTTGCTGTAATCGGATATGTTGGGCCAAAAGACACGGAAATTGCAACCTGGTTGAAAAACCCACAATGTAGTGTGTCAGTCACTATGTTAACGCTTTTGCCTCATGAATGCAAAAAAAATGGTCATGGAGCTTGGGATTTTCCAGAAAAAGCTCTTGAAAAGGCAACTATTTAACAAAGTAACTAGTGAATTGTTTAAACATTTATTTGTCTACATTTATAAAATTTTTATTTGAAATTTTTACAGATATGTAAAGTCCGTAAAAAAAAACCCAGCGTGAAGCATTTAATTGTAATGCATTCCTGGGATCTCAAACAAATATTTATCTGGTGACTCATGCTGAGGCCTTTTGGCCTTCATCACTGAGACTTACAGGAAAATTTTTATGTCAACCTGACTGCAGAAAAGCTATTGGATTCACAATGAAACCCTTCTAAATGCTGTATTCAATTAATTTGTTCTCATCTGGACCTCCTAAGCACTATACTGGCTCATATAGATCTGGGCTTTAACAAGACTTTTCGAGAACAAGTCACTGCAAAAATGGCAATATATCGGCATTACAGGGCTGTGTCCCAACCTGAAGAGACAATTTTTAGTAGCCTTAGACATTAGGGGTGAATGCAGAAAAAACACCTAAAGCTATACTAAAGCATCTAAAAGCTACAGAAGTTTCTGTTGTAAGCATCACCAAACATTTTGCCATGCAGTCAGATTAACAATGTCTCCCCACATCTTCACTTCTCTGACACTTTATTTACATTTGCTGCATCTTTTTCATGTCATTGTTGACACAGGGCATTCACACAGCTGTCCATATCTTCTGATCTACTAATTGACTATCTGCCCTTAGTATTCCAGGTCAGTTCAAACCCTTTCATTCCCTTTTCTGTTACTGTTCTGTGGGTTTCCTTAGAGAGTCTGCATCTCCCTTTTCCATCTGCCATCCACCAGAGAGGGGTCCTGAACAAAGTGTCCTGAGGCATTCCTCAAACATGCCCAAGCCTCATCTGTTGTCTTCCTGTGAAAATGTTTCCTAGTAATGAACATTTTGTTTTCAGTTCTGTTTTTGCTGTGACATCTTTCAGCGCCAGTTTACAATATTTTTTTCAGGACTCCTTCCCTTTGCCGTGCACTTTTTTTTGGGCTAGTTGCTTCCAGATTTTTGTTTCAAATTCTCATGTAGTGAACGACCAAAGAATGTGGGTTGCTACTTATACAATAATTAATCTCCTCTCTGGCAGCCATACTGATGATCCCGACCAGAGAACTAGCTCTGCAGATTGCAGCTGAATGCAAGAAATTCACCAAGCCCCACGGTTTACGAGCTGTATGTGTGTACGGTGGTACTGGCATTTCTGAGCAGATAGCAGAGCTGAAACGTGGCTGTGAGATTATTGTGTGCACTCCTGGCCGAATGATCGACATGTTGACTGCCAACAGTGGTAAGAGTATTTTATAATTTGCTTCTTAGATGAAAAATGGTTTTATCTAAGTTAAACAAAATACCACCAAGGGATATTGTAAGAGAAGGGAAATACTTAACCAGGTCAGTAATTAAAGTATTTGGGGGTAGTAATTACATCAGAAGGAAGATGCACAACAGAGATTGGGAGCAGAATATAGTAATACAAGTTGCATTTATAAAGTTGGAAAATATTCACCACTGAAAGGGCGGTTGGCATCTTGCGTTGAAGCTAACAGCTGCAGTATCTGCTCCTTTAGACTGAACACGTCTGATTTCAGCAAAAGCCTAATTTTACAACATTTGTGTTAGGTGGCAGTGGCACTCTCCCCCCCCCCCCCTGCCCCCCTTCCACCCAAATGAGACCCTGCAACCCATGTTGGGAAGCCTGATAAACTAAGAGCAATATCATGGTCAGAGCTGTTGAATGTAGAAGATTATAAAGCTAAAAGAAAGTCAAATTTTGTTTGTCATGTGGTGAAAAGCATGGCCTTAGAGAAAATACTGTTATGTACTGTATGTTAATAAAATAAGATTAGGAATATACATTACCTCGATGAGTTGGTCATATTTATGTGGTGAGATAAGTACACTGATCTGTTCCATGATTCTGGTGATCGTATGGATGACACAAAAAAAGACACCCTTCTCTTATCTGGACAGGACACATTGATGACAGCCACAAACTTGGTATACCTTTAGGACATTTAAATGCATATACTTTACTTACTGATAGTTTAAAATATTCTTCTGTTTTGCATTTTCCTATAAACACCCAACCAACTCAGGACTGAGCTCTTTGTGGAATTGTACATAACTTACATTTTGCAGCAAATTTTATATTGGGGGGGGGGGGGCACTCTGACATCAACTCTCCATAGACATATCTTAAAATCTTCATGGTAGGTTGTGGTGTAACTTATCGTTGCTTCTCCTGTGGGTCCTCATAACGCACAGGTGTTAAACGCTTTTGTCTCATAACATCTTTTTAAAAGAACCTTTTTTTCTTCAGATTTTGTTTACAAAATGGCATCCTTATTGTTATCTGGTACTCTGCCCTAAGAAGCAGAAGAAATTCTGAGTCTTAGTCAATTTTTTTTAATATCCAGGGGGGGTCAAACCCCTAAATTACCGAAAAGACAGGCAGGCAGGAAATCCCTCTGCTTCTCTGTTATCAGATTAAAAAATTTTTAAAAAGTATATGTATTTAAAAAAAAACATCAGTTACTAAATGTCAAACTGGGAAAAAGTTTTTTTTTTTAATGTGAAGTGGAATAATCATTAAATACAAATAAAGCAAATAATGAATAATGAATGTTTCCTTCCCTTGCACATTTAAAGGTGGTTTTGGTCACTTTGAAATCATACGACTTCACTGTGAATATACTTAAAAAAAATATTTTTTTGCTACCTTAAATAATAGTTAAAGAGATTGGGGGGAAAGGGGGGGGGGGGGTTAATATAATCATGCTCACCATGTATACATACTATGCAGTTGCAGCCAGTGCAAAATCTGTTCTACGGGCATGCTGGGTACTGTTCAAAGGCACATGACAGCTGAAACCTGTAAAAGAAAAGCTGCCTTCTGTGGGTTTTACATGTTATCAACTTAACAATTAGCATGCAAAATTGGGAGACAAATCTGCAATAAACTTACTATTTATTCATGCTGCTTTTACAAAAACAGTAGGGTGAATTGAAAAAAGATTTACAGCAAATTCATTGTTATTTATGCTGCTATTACAAAAACTATAACCATCTGAGATCAAAAGAATAATGATGCTGTCAGACAGATTCTGGAAATGACAAATTGTATTATATTCATTGAAAGATAGCAGATTAAGGGATTTTGCCATTTTGTTAGAATGCAGCAACATCCGATACAATTACAGGCACTACATCTCAGAAGATCAGCTGCAAGAACAAGAGGACGGCCACAAATATGGATCAACAACATTAAAAGCACTTTTCACTTTCATGGCATGCCAAAAAGACAGTGCCAGCCAGTGTGCAGTTTGTCAAAGATTATTCCTTCCCATGATGCTTAATGACAGAAGTGGCCTATGATAATTATAGTGATGATTACAAAAATAGTAAGATGAATAAAAAAAGAGGTAGAGTATGGTGCAGATAGATGTCATTAGACAGGCTTGCGTTGTTGCTTGTAAAATTATTAAAGTTTGTGCAAGGAAGTGGTATTAGCTGACATATTTTAAAATGAAGACGGTGTTACAGTTGTCCAAAGTTTTTACTGCATCGTCATCAACAGGTCGAGTAACCAACTTGAGGCGGGTGACATACATTGTTCTGGATGAAGCAGACAGGATGTTTGATATGGGTTTTGAGCCACAGGTAAATTAACCTTAATATTATTTCTTTTAAAGAAGAATTGAGAAGAGTAGATTAAAAAAAAACAACCTAATGATGTCTTAAAAGAGATAAATTAACGGTGAAAACTTATTGCGTGCAACAGAAGCATGCAGTTCTGCAATCCAGTCAGATCTCTTTCTAAAATGTTCATTGTATCCTAGACACAGCAGTGTGGCTCAATGTGTTTATAATTGTTGCATTTGTAACTTAACCTATGCTTGTTTAATATACATTTCTGTAACTTAATTGCCACTTTGAGAGAATTTTGTCTATATTTAATAGTTGTGGATTTCAAGCTCTACGGTAGACTTTTCTTAGAAGACAAGCCTTAATACAGCACCACACTCTTCACCCTCTCCCTAAAGCAAAAAAGCAGGCATCTTCAAAATTAATGGAATACCCCTAAGAGATGGTAAAGAACCCAAGTACCTTGGAGTCACATTAGATGACAGGTTGACCTGGAGGAAACACATCAACAAGGCAGCTAACCAAAGCCAGGAGGAAGACAGCTATACTAAGAAAACTAAGTGGAACCACATGGGGAGCCAGTGGGAAAATAGTCAATAAACTATACAAACAGAGCATACAACCACACTTGGAATATGTGGGCCATCGGCATGGTGTTCAGCATTTAGTACCACATTAAAGTAGTTGGACAAAGTGCAAAACCAAGCGCTTAGAGTCATCGTAGGAGGGATTTAAATTAAACCCCCCCCCCCCCCCATATTGGAAATAGAAATCTCTGAAAACACAGGCACTGAGAGAATGCAGAAATACAAGTTGCAAATACAAGCAGGAAAGTACCTCAGTATGCCAGATCACTCTATGAAGAAAAAATCTCAGAACCTAGATCTGTGACGGTTACTAAGAAGCAGCTTTATATACCAAGCCCAAAAAAATATGCATACAAACTACTGACCTTCCCGTAATTGATTGTCCGCTTGAAAGTATTCGAGAACAAACTCCACGGAGAGAAAGAAAAATGCAATCCAACAGTACACATCCAGACAAATGGGAAAGGGATATCTGGCAAGAAAGAGCAAGATAGTATACAATGCAGAAAGGCCACCCGCAGCTATCATATGCCTAAATTAACAACTGTGGAATTCGGGCATCATTTGTATCCAACCATTTAAAATAGCACCAAAGGTAACATAAGGACAGGTTAGTGATATTTCGTCCATAGTATTTTGACAATTCACAGTTAACAGACTTCAACATTTGCCAAAAGAGAAATATTTTATTTACATCCAATTAATTTCATGTGTCTCATTTCTTGTGTAATTTATGTTTTGTCTTGAAGATTCCATTTCCATTTTTGATTGGATTTGATATTACAGGTAATGAAAATCATTGACAATGTTCGCCCTGACCGCCAGACTGTCATGTTCTCCGCCACCTTCCCCAGACAGATGGAAGCTCTTGCCAGACGGATCCTCACAAAGCCAATTGAGGTTCAAGTGGGAGGTCGCAGTGTGGTGTGCAAAGAAGTCACCCAGAACGTGGTATGTTTGTTAGCATAATGATACTAGTTTGTGAGTTTTTTTTTTTAATACTCACAATAGTCACTTCAAGGTTATCCCTTTCTACCCAAAAACCATGGGGGAAATGCCCAGAACCCAGGAATTCCACTCAGGAAATACCTAGAAAGTCCTTTAAAAAACAAACATCTTACAAAGGTCACTGATAAATCTATATTTTAAAAATAAATACAAACTGGGGAAAGAATTAAATATAGTGGTACCTGGAATTCGAACATAATCTATTCAGTTATAAATCATTTGAGTCCTATGGCAAATTTTTCCATTGAAAATAATGGAAACCAAATGAATATGTTCTAATGTCCGTCAAACTTCAATTTCGAATTGTATTTTTCTAAATACAGTAGACAAAATATAGTAGCAAATGATGATCATATTTGAATAAAACATAAAAGTAAAGGAGCCTTTTCCACGCTTTTCAGGTGTATTGAGTATATAGGGCTAGACCTATATTTTAATAGACCAAGATGGGTGATGTGGTCAGCATCATGCTGGCGGCCTTTACTTACCAGGACTGCACCTGGTACCCACTCAAGGCTGGGTCAACCTGGGAGCCAAGATCATTTAAAAAAAAAAGTCTGGCTCCGCAAGGGAGCAAACCCACGACCTTTCAATCCGCAGGCGAGCATCTAGCCGCTACATCGTGGCGTCTCCCGAATAAAACATAAATGAATTTTAAAAAATTAAAACGTATTAATTGTACCTTGGATGACGCAACACGCAGAAGTAGGAGAAGGAAGGTAGATTTAGAGATATTATTGTTTGGAAGGCGAGTCACTGTCCATGATAACATCAGGAATCCTTCTGGTATTTCCTGTCATAGTCTTTCACCACTTGTAATGGTTTGGGGTCACTGGTTTTGAACCAGCGTTCCAAAGTGCTCTGATGTTGACAACCATTTTTAATTTGTCAAAAATTTTCCATAATGTTATAATTGAATAATTTAACACACCTGTTAACTAGAGCTCTTCCAGGCTGCCACTCTCAACAACTTTGGTTTTCAACAACATAATCAAAAGATCTTCAGCAGTGCCAATCCTTCCCAACTATCCCTTTTTCTGCCTCGAAGAAATTTCTTCTGCAACTTCTCTCTTCTGCTGCTGGTGAAAGTGCTGTGTAGTAGCGAGTGACTGACATAAGCCATTTGGTTCCAAAGTAGCATTTGAGTTTCAAAACAAAATTTCATTCAGATTTCATGTTGTTCGAGTTTTTAAGCGTTCATGTTTTGAGGTACAGGTGTAGAAAACATTTCCAATAGGCCAACAATTGTTAATGATGACTCATATCCTGACCATCTCGCTGTGCGACCAGTAAAGACTAGAGGCAAATAATGATGTTAAAATGGCTCAAAACAAAGCTTTCCCCTAAAAAGTTTGAACAATGGATCAAAATCATGGCACACGGGTAGTAACCCATAAGTGCTTCATTCTTCTTCTAGCTCAAGTCTGAGTTTGAAGAAGTTCAGCACAGTGCACAAGCGAGGATCCTGAAATACTTTTGGTAGATTTTTAACTCCAAATATTTTGCCCGGGCAGCGCCGTTAGGCTACTCTTTTCAATTTTCCACTGCCGAGGGAGTTTTAACATTCACAACAATGCACAGGGGCGTCCAATCTCACTACCAAAGACCAAAGAAAATTGAAAATTATTAGAAGTCCCAATCCACGTGAAAAAATCCCAGCCCTTACCAGGATTGAAACCGGAACCTCTATTGAGCACTCGAGGTGGACACCATGCCTCGAGACTACGAATCCCCTGGTCCCCCACAATAAACCCCCAAACACACCCAAACTATTTTTAATAAATACGACCTGGTCCAGGCCTCCTGAACACTGCACAGGTCACTAGCTGAAGTCGTATACATGTTTCAGTGGAATGTGAAACAGAGGGCACAGTATAGATCTTGGCAATCCAGGGCAGATGGTTTGAATGTAGGAGGCTTTCTACTACATTGTAATTTTCATCGTTGGTGATGTAAACTCTCCTTTAGGTAGCAGTTAAATACATGCAGTGGGGATCAGCCTTTTTTAGGTTGGATGGTTACTTTTCATATCAGAAATCCCGCTAGTCTACTTTATAGAACAAAGAAATAGACTAATAAAGAGGACATCCCCAACCAGAATGTCATTGAAGATGACTAATAAGGTGTGTTTTCTTTAAAGTTCGAGTTAATCCGCCTGAGTGGAAAGGAACCAACAGTGTGCAAACAAATAAACCAGATGGTTTATATAAAGTTAATCCGCCTGAGTGGAAAGAAACCAACAGCGTGCATACAAATATACCAGATCCTTTATATGGATCTGAATGCAAAACTCAAGTTCTAGATCAACACTAAGTCCAGAAGTGGGCGAACAACTAGAACTTTCTGCAGGAGCTTATGGCCCCTGAGCTTCTAAAAATAAGAAGAGAGAGTGCTGTTGTTTAACTCTCTTGATCTTCCCTGTCTCGCTTTTCCTTCAACTTTCTTGTTGTCCAGCTTTCTTTTCTCTCATGACATGCTTCAAGAATGAGGTGGGTAACCATTTCTCTTTGTTATCTACCCTGTATGATATTTTTAATAACTTTATATCATCTTTAATTTATTGTGATTATATAGCCTAATTTTTTTTAGCTTATCTTGGAGGAGGATAAGAAGCTCTTCAAACTGTTGGAGCTGCTGGGTTTGTACTCGGAGAGTGGCAGCATTTTGGTCTTCGTTGATAAACAGGAGAAGGCGGATGACCTCATGAAGGATCTCCTGAAGCATTCCTACACCTGCCTGTCACTACATGGAGGAATTGACCAGTATGACAGAGACAGCATCATTCAAGATTTCAAATCTGGAACAATTAAACTACTGGTAATTTTTGTCTTTTGTCATCCTCTTAATCTTAGTGTTCACTGGCTTTGAATTCTGGCAGCAATTTCTGGTTGTTTGTCCACTTCTGAACTTCAGTCGTATTCCAGAAATTGAGTTTTGCATGCAGATTGTTCTACTTATGTCTTCTCTAGAGGTTTTCTGGCTAAGATATCAAACTGTTTTGCCTCACACAGTGAAGATTGTGGGCTCTTTCCATGCAGATGTTAAGATCATGAGTGTGTGTTTTACAGATATCCTTTGGGATTGTCATTAGAGCTGTGAAGTTTGTGCTTTTTGCAAAAGCTCTTTGCAGGTGGGCTAGCCATTCTGCAAAGAGAAACTGAGCCATGCAGGATAAAGCCTGTTGAATGAAAAAGCTGATCCTACTGACTTTTTTTAACCTTTCTATCTAAATCAGTTGATCTACACCCCCCCCCCCCCCCAACCCTTATCTTTTTGTTTTAAACTTGAAATGCCTGGATGCCCACCTGCCTCTTTTATGCATCTTTTTTGGCCTCCAGTTATACATATGTGCAGGTTTGATAACATTGGGCGAGAAGAGGAGTGGGTCAGTATGTCCCAGCAAAAGTCACACTTTATAGCCTTCTGATAACACTTTGTTGTAAGTGCAGGGACTGGCCAATGGCTCTGCAGAATCAGAAGTTTAACAATTGATTCATGACAATTCTCACCCAGGTGATTGGTAATCTATACAGATGGATCTGTGTTGAAAAGCAGAGGAAGCTCATGGGTTTTCTTAATAAAAGTGAATATATGTCGCTTAGTGCAACAAAGCCTGGCGTATGACACCACAAGATTTAGTTTGAGAATGGAGGTGTAGCCAGTTACTGCAGCCTTTCGGTGGCTTGAGAATCATCTGTACACACACGTCGTAATTGTAACAGACTCACAGAGATGTTGACAAAGATGGAGGAACCTACATTCCAGCTGGGATACATTTAACAGTATAATTTATCTTAATTTAAAGCGGTTGGCCTATGTAGTCATATAGTTTAATTATGAGTTCATTGTTTATTATCTCCCCCTTCCCTGTCAATAACAGGTTGCGACATCTGTGGCTGCCCGTGGTTTGGATGTCAAGCATTTGATTCTGGTTGTAAATTACGACTGCCCAAATCATTATGAAGATTATGTTCACAGATGTGGGTATGTATCCTACTGAAACATTTTCATCACTTGCTTTATGCTGTTTTTATATAATTTTCTTAAAATAAAGCATCAGGCTTGAACATTACTAATTTGAGGTAATATCATTCCTGTGTGGGTTCTGGGGTCCCACTTGAGTGGGGTGGGGAGGACAGACCTATTATTGCTGTCCCTAAAAAGCACGCCTTAAAAGCAGATTAATCATGGGTGTTTCCTTCTAAGTCAACATGTGTATGCCCGGGAGGCAAGGACCAGCAGTCTGCTTAATACAGGGTTCGTAGTGGACCGGGAAATCGGGAAATTACCGGGATTTTTTTCGTTGACCTTGAAAAGCCGTGAATTTTGACCGCGGCAATGAAATCGTCAGAAATCCTGTGTTTCTCAGCACAGGCAATTTTGGGGGAGCCATTTGGCTTTTTTGGCCATTTGGCTAGTTTTTGGCTACTTTCGTTGTATGGTCGTTTCAGGTGTGAGGGCAGCTGATTATTGGCTATTTTCAGCCGAAATGGCTTGTTAAAGGCCAGGAGAGGGCGGGCTGTGTTGCAGATCATGAATACATGCAGACAGCAGCGGTGTGGCATGGGGTGGGAAGTAGCAGATTCCGTCTCGCGCGCGTGTGTGTGCCTTTGTTTCTAGCAAGTCGGGCAGAATGAACAGTAAAAATCGTTTATGGCCGTGGTTTCTAGAAAGGATTACATTGGGAGATGGTGGGGCTCGGTTCAGTTGTATTTATAAATAGAGTCGCCGTGGTGGGGGCTAAGCACGGCCTTCTCTATTAATTAGAGATGGCATTGGGGCTAAGCAAAGTGACTGCAGCTGGATTTCCCAGTTCTATTTTTGGCCTGGATTTATCTTTAGTGTGTTTGGCGATCAGTATTGTAATTCCCCGAGATTCCCTCTTCTGTTGTCTCACCCCTCTCTCTCTTCCCTCCCTCTTTCACTCTTCTACCTATTGCTCCTTCCTTCCCGTCTCCTGCATTGTCTCTAACCCTCCCTTCTGATCTTTATCTTCTTCTCTTTCTCTCTATCTTTCCATTGACTCTCTCATTTCCTGTCCCCCCTTCCCCTTTTTCCTATTTTATTTCTTGTTTAAATGTTTAAGTAAATGTGCGGCTCCATAACTCTTCCTAGCAACTCAAGTACACAGGAAGTTGTATTGGGGGGGGGGGGGGGGCATTCTGTGTGAACATGGTGGATATTTTCTTTTGATGTGTTTGTTTTCCTAGCGGCCTTAATCTCTGTCCATCTCCCTTCCCGCCCCCTCAGATTTTGTTCTACCTGTTCCTCACTCTCTGCCTGTCTGTGTCACTGCTTTCCTCTCTCTCTTTCTCTTTGTATTTGCCACTCTCCCTCACTCCCTCTTTCTCTCTCTCTCTCTTTCTTTCTTTCTCCATACCTTCAGTTGGTGTAGAAGGTTATGTGTTGCCTAGTGCAGAACATTTCATGTCCACCATTCCCCCCTCCCACACATTAAATATATGTGTACTTTTAAAAACACATTTGCCGTCACCCCCCCCCCCCCCCCCCTTTTTTTTTTCTCCTCCCACATTGATGACACCTAGGGGAGGGAGTGCACCCCTTCCTGCTACCTTCTTCCCTCTATGTCTCATCTTATTTCTTACTCCCTTCTTTCTCTCCCTGTCTCATTCCCACTTTATTTTCTTAAACTTTATTCTCTCACCTCCCCTGTCTCACCCTTACCACCTCAGCCTTCTACACCACTTTCCACCACCTCCTCTCTCCCCTCCTTTCTGTAATTGGAAAACCAGAAATAAAACGAAGTCCACTGCTGCCCTGACCTATTTATGTGTCTGACCTATTTATGTGTGTGGGTAAACTTCTCTATTTTCTACCAGTGGTGG
This sequence comes from Candidula unifasciata, assembly GCA_905116865.2. Lineage (NCBI taxonomy): Eukaryota > Metazoa > Mollusca > Gastropoda > Stylommatophora > Geomitridae > Candidula > Candidula unifasciata. Next base: position 275,237 of record CAJHNH020005445.1, read on the forward strand.
GTTGGGATCCCCTGGACTTTTTTTTTCTTCATAAAATGACCTTGGCTCTCAAGTCACCAGCCTTAAGTGTAAGAAATTGAATTATTGTTGTCACACACAGATAGGACAAGCAAGGGGCAGTAGGGGTTAGCACTGTTGTTTTTGGACCACGGCCACATTCACATTGGGAGAGGGTAGGAACTGGAAAAGTGGCCTCACTTAGAGATTTCCTAATTCTATTTTTGGCACTCATTGTTCTTACACCCCCCCCCCCCCCACCCCCACCCCCACCCCCACAACCGTGTCTTACCTTTCTTCTCTCACCCCTTCTCTTTCCTTTGATCTTCTACTATTCTCCTTTCTCTCTCCATTCTTCCTCTCTTCCTTTCCTTGCCCTTTCTCCTGTCCCATCTCTTCTTTGTCTCCTCTCCATCCTGTCTTTTCATTTTCTCTAGATTTCCTTACCCGCTCCCCTCTCTCATTCTCCCCCCCCCCCCCCTTCCCATTTTTTACTGGTTCATCTACGTATTTTTTTGCCCCATAACTCTTTTCCTAGTGGTTGTGTCCACTACACTTGAAATTGTGTGTGGGGGGGGGGGGGGGAGTAGGTGGCTGTTTTTTTTTTTCTTTGATGTATCTTGTCTCCCTTCCTGCCCCTCTCTCTTAATCTGTGTTTGTCACTGCCTTCCTTACCCACCTCTCTCTCTCTCTCTCTTGCTTTATGTCTGTTTGCCTCCCTTCATCACTTCCTCTTTGTATACCTCCCTCCCATTCTCCTGTTCTGCCTTTTTTTTCTCTTTCTTTGGTTCTCTCCCTCTGTCTGCTTGCCTCTCTGTGCTGTCCCTTTGTCTCTCTCTCTCCTTTATGTCTACATCTCTCTCTGCTTGCATCTGCTTCTCACCCTGTCCGTTCTCTCTCCCTCTGTCTCCCTTCTTTCAACTCTTTGTCATATTTTCCTCCTTCCATATCTCTGTTTCGTTCCCTTTTTCCTTCTCTTTTCATCTGCCCATCTCTGTATCTGCATTCCCTCTTTCTGTATTTGTCTCCCTCTCTGTCTTTCACTGTCCCTTCCCCACTTTTCCTCATCATGTCTCCATCCCTCCCTCTCATTTTTTCCTCCTTCCCCAGACTTCTTTTCCTTCTTTTCTCTACCTTCATCTGTCCATCTTTACACTGTCTCTCCCAGCCTACCTCAGCATGTGTCTTCCTCTCTCTTCATGACTCTCTCTCTCTCCCCTAACCCTCTCAGGTACCAGGTCCAGAACAGACAGGACTTCAGTTTGCTGCCCTCTACCACCAAGCCCTAAAAAAAAATTTCAAACACTATATCAAGCTCAGGGGCCGACCAACACGAAGATGGGCACAGGATATAAGTGACTCCTTGAGTATAAAAAAGTACATGAGGCGGGAGAGCTGGTGAGAGACCGAGGTTTTTTTGTCAGGACAAAGGAAATGCTACATGATGATGATATCTGTGCTGGTATACCAACACATGTGGCACAAATGAAGTACCTTGTGTGCTCAGTACACCCTTGAACAAGGCAAAAATCTTGTTTCAGTATTACACCGAGACAACCTTGAAAAAAACTAAGGAGACCTTGAAAAAGACCTTGAAAAGCCTTGAAATTGATTGGTAAATTTGGCTATGAACCCTGTTAATAATTGAGCCGGATCTGTGCAGTGGATGTGCAAGCAAATCTCAAGTTCTGGAACATAGACTAAAGTACGGAAGAGGGTGAACAACCAGAAATTCTGCCATAAGATCCAGCCAGTGAACAGTAAGAAGAAAAGAAGAATCATATCAAATTAGAATTGTGGTGGGAATATTTAAGTAATGTATTTAAAACTGCTAGTCACTCATATGACAGTAATTCTGTGGTCAGAATTCTAATATAATGCTGGTGTAGACTGCTTATACAGTATCTACACAAATATCATGCATCCTTGTCAATGATCATTATCTGAACGTATCTTATGATTATCTCTGGCTGTGATAATCTTCATCATTCCTTCTTGTTTTACCAAGTTTTAGGGGGTATGGGGTGTCAGTTATTGGTAGGACCTCTGGTTGGGGAGCCTGTCATGCCTTTTATTTAGGACAGCTTGATAACCTTTGGTTAAAAACTGACACTCAGCTTTCACCTGTGGCTCCACGTAGCTGTCAGCATGCGACAGCGGCCACCCCCGGGCAACGGCTTTGACAGGCCGGTAAAACCAGGTGAGGGTAGCTGATGTCTTAACATCGGTGAGTTAGGATCTGCCTATCCAAGCATGCAAAGACTACTGTCGACAGAATGCGCGGAGGAAACCATATTTGGTTCAACGGGCAAGACGGCGACACTAGCAAAGCGCTGTGGATTGCATAGAGCATGGCGAGGAATGTAAAGCACCCTGGTCATCCACTGCACCTAGACATATCTCCAGTCGTCCTGACTCTGTCTTGCCACTGGACCCAGATATGGCTTAAGCGAGAGAGTGAGGTCGACGACACTGCGCAACTTCCTCACTTTAATCCAAGTCACCGCGCAAGTCACTCTTTCATCTTCATCACCACCTCATATATGTTCATCTCTTTAAACCCAGTGGCGATGGGCGAGCAGCAAAGCGGCAGGCATGGGTACGCTGGAAGCTGTAATTGCGGACCTGCACACTGGCGGCTCAGGCCATAGGGTCGCTTTTCGTTGACCGGAGCAGCGGCATAATTCGGCAGCCCCCTGAGCGACTGAGCAGCCCTCTTTAGGACAGCACTGCTCACCTCCATGGCATGAGGAAGGGGCTCGAAAAGGTGCCCTAAACATTGCCTGCTCCACCACTACCTAACTAGCTTACCGCGGCTGGTGGGTACCCTGCAACAGCGGTCGAAACACAAGAAAATTCAAGAAAACTAAACTATTGTCTCTAAAATTTGGAACCTGAAACGTACACACCTTGCTTGACAGAGAAGAGGTCAATGGCCCAGAGAGACGCACGCCTCTAATAGGGAGAGAACTTAGCAGATACAAAATAAACATAGCAGCCTTAAGTGAAACTCGGCTTGCAGGTGAAGGTGAAATCCGTGAACTAGGTGCCGGCTACACTGCTGACTGATGCCTTTGTAAATGATCACACTGGCATCAACATAAATTACCATATGGATGGAAAGGAGGCTGAAAGCGAAAAGAAAAACTAAATCAGACACCATCAGGGAGCTCCTGTTTGCCGATGAATGTGCCCTTTATGCCAACACAGAAGCGGATATGCAGCACAACATCGACAAATTCAGTGATGCCTGTACAAACTTTAGGCTCACCATCAACAAAGATAAAACTGTAGCCATGCACCAGCCAGCCCTAGGGCAAAGATACATCGAGCCCAATATCACAGTGAATGGCTACAGATTAAACGCTGTCAGGAAATTTACTTATCTAGGCAGCACCCTTTCACAGAGTGCCACAATTGATGATGAAGTAAATGCAAGGATTTCTAGGGCTAGCGTTGCCTTTGGCAGATTGTACAAAAATGTTTGGAACAGAAGTGGCATAACCCTGCAGACAAAGCTTAAAGTATACAGAGCAGTTGTATTAACTACACTGCTGTACGCATGCGAAACATGGACTGTATACCAGCGCCAGGCTAGAAAGTTAAACCACTTTCACACAGTCTGCCTTAGAAAACTAATGCATATCAGATGGCAAGACAAAGTACCTGATACCGTAGTCCTTGAGAAAGCAGCCATGCCCAGCTTTACACTCTACTGATGCAGTATCAAATTCGTTGGGCTTGTCATGTGGCTCGCATGCCAGATCACAGGCTCTTCTATGGTGAGCTGCAAAATGGGAAACGTTCCCAAGGCAGGCAAAAGGGTGCGGCTACATGTGAAGCAAACAGAACAGCAAGACTTATTAAGAAAAGGATGGACAGAAAGGCTACTGCAGGAGATCCCCTCCCTGGCACAATGCTCATTCCCTGTCCTCACTGTCCAAGAACTTTTCGGGCCTGCATCGGCCTCATCAGTCATCTTCGTACTCATACTTGATGAAAAAGAGTGGTCATCATCATCATCTTGATGGACAACACACACTAAGTTTTAGGATATGTTATCTCTTCATCTTTTGCGTTCATGCTTAAAAGGGCGGTTGGCAAGTTGTGTTGTAGTTTACAGCTAGGCTGCGATATCTTCGCTTTCAGGGATCATGCGGAGGCACTTGTGGTGAAATGTCAAATAGTACTCAGTCCTCTCAAGATTATGGCAGCAATAGACATGGAACAAAGAATGTTATTCACAATGTTCCAGCAGTAATCCTGTCCGTAATAGATTATGGACTTGTTATGCTCAACATATCAAAGAGTCCGCATTTGAAACTTGAATGTGTACAGCCATGTGGGTAATTTTGGGATGTACAAGTGATATCCGCCTATTATGTATTTGATGTATACTTGCACTGCTTACTATTGCAGATAGGCTCAAAGTTCTGCAAACAAGGTCAATATCTGCAGTAGCTGCAGACAAGTAACACCTCCTGCATGATGCCCTAGGTAGAGTTAGGTCATGGACTGAAAAGAGGGAGATCTTGGATAGCACAAGCTGAAGACAATTAGACATGTGTGCAGGTTTGATAAATTTGAACGAGTAGAGGAGTGGGACAAAGTGTCTGAATCAGAATCAGATATGTGTAGGGTTCTAATGTCATGAGTGCAAGGCCTGGCCAGCTGGTGCTGCAGAATGAGAACTTCAGCAAATGATTCATGACAATTTCTGCCTAGGTGAATATTTATACAGATGGCGCTGAGTTGAGAGTCAGATAAAGTGCAATGGGGTTCATAGCAAAAGCGAATAGACAACGTTGCTTACTGCAGCATATATCGCAATGTCTAGTTTGAGAATGGAGGTGGAGGCAGTCACTGCCGCAATCCACTGGCTTGAGAATCAGTTGTACACACTTGTCCTAATTGTTTCTGACTCACAGACCATGTTGAACAAGGTGGAGACAGGCATGCTCCATAGAGAGTGGCAAGCATTGCTTCAAATGTCCCGGGCAGTTATCATCGTTTGGATATTTTCTCCAGGTCATGCCGGTGTGTTGGGAAAAAAGCAGGCAGATAGAGTGCTCGGTTTTGCACTGTTTGATGGTAAATTGATCGAATGAACAGTGCAGAGACACAAACAGATCATTGTAGTCTGAGCAGAATGGTGCTGCAGAGAGTTACCAAGAGATCTGGCCTACCCTGAACACTCAAGGGAAAGGCGAGACAATTATACAATCAGACAGTTACTGGTGCCATTGGAATCAGAACTCTTCGCTGGCTGCTGAAGATGGGGATAAAGTTTGTATGGGAGTGTTCGGAGTGCTGTGGTGTCGATTCCTAATTCAACATATCTGCGCTTTCAGCCCAACACTTCCAATTTCAACAGACTCCTACATGAAGATTCTAATTGTTCTGAATTTAAAAAAAAAGATTTGTCTTGAGAAGCATCTTTAAAATGAATAGTATGGAAATATTAACGATAGAATTAGCAACTTTGAGCCATTATTTCATGAAACATACTTGTTGTCCCTCAGCATTTCCTGTAGTTTGTTGTTTTCTTTGTTTGAACTGCACTAATTCCATATTAAGCCCATTAATTTCTTGAGGTTGGAAAGTAATTGTTAACTTCAAATTTCAGACGGACAGGTCGGGCTGGCAACAAAGGCTTTGCATATACGTTTATCACAGCAGAACAAGGTCGATACACAAGTGAAATTATACGGGCCATGGAGTTGTCTGGATCCCCAGTCCCGGAGGATTTACAGAAACTCTGGGACACTTACAAGGAAGAAGTCAAAGCCGTAAGTGAATATATGTCATTGGTTGAGTTTATCTGCATATGGGTATGGGACCTTATTCTTTGGGGGAAAAAAGAATGGACTCACTGCTTCCCCCCCCCCCCCTCCCCCTCAACAAATATGTCATAAAAGTTAACTAATTAGCGCTTTAATAATTAACCTTTGATTAGGGCTGTTTCCTTTAGGGGTCAGAGTGTATCTGCCTGAGAGGCGAGGAACCATCATTCAGCTTACAAATAAGCCAGATCTCTACAGTGGATGGGCAAGCCGAACTCAAGTTCTGGAACATGACTAAGGTGGCCTAACAACCAGAACTTTCTGTCGGGAGTTTACAGCTGGTTAACGTGAAGAAGAAGAAAAAGAGGTTGATTTCAGACTTTGTATGCAGTGAGAATATGATCTCATGCTTGATGTTATGAGCAGGAATTTTGAATGAATGTGATGTTTCCGGTCAGTAGACTGCATGTTTTCTGTAGTGTTCAGTACAGTGTGTAATTCTTCTTCTTCTGTCTTTCTATCCCCGACAATAAACCCTACAATAATCAGGAGACTTGATCACTCTTGGTTGTAAGTTTTAACTCAGCTGTTTAAGTTGAGAAGCTGTTTCCTATCGAGGAGTGATATTTTGGTTTTGTCTGTCTTAGTAAGCTTTCCAAATGAGATTGTTGTAAAGAACAGTGCCCTGGTGACCTAGAAAACTAGAACAAACAAAAACAGGCCCCTGTAATTTTAATTTTTGGGATATTCTCCCAAAAATCCTTAGAAAAACTACACATTTTTGCAATTCACAGAACAAAAAATCACACAGAATCAGATTATCATCCGAAAGACGAACAAATACTACAGAGGGTACGGGGATTAATCAGTAAAAATGAATGCAGTGTAGAATCAACCGGCTTAGATTCCTTGTTGCCTGTAAATTATAGCGCTACATTTACTTGACCCAGTTACCATTGTAGCAAAAGTGACAGAAATTTCTATAAATAAACCCATTTTCTTAAAAGGACCCAACTACCCAAATGCTATTTTTAGTATTTTTTAATCATGCCCTGAATGTTTGCGCAGATGCCATGAATGAAAAGATCAGGGAAGTGGACCGACTGGAAGTGTGGGTGTCATGGGGCAAAAGGGTTAAAGAAGTAAAGAAAAACTGTTGACAAATAATGTTTTATCTCCAGTCTGGAAAAGAAGTCAAGCGTTCCAGTGGTTTCAGTGGAAAGGGATTCAAGTTTGATGAAACAGAAGCTCAGTTAGCAGATGATCGCAAGAAGCTGCAGAAGGCTGCACTGGGCCTGCACGATTCAGACGATGAAGATGGTGGCGCAGTTTCTGTAAGTATTCTATTAGGAATTTTTTTTATTTGGGTGTATTATGATTAGAGAAGTAAATTAGACTAGAGTATGTGTTTTTTCAGGTGTTTTGTGAGGAGGAATGGTCTCAATAAGTTGATGATTAGCAAGATTAACTGGGAAAAGGCAAGGAGAATACAAATAGATAAATACCTGGAGGAATAGGACAAGACAATAGCATTAACCTGATCCATGATTCTGCTGATTGTTTGAGATTGCAAGACATGACAGCCTACACCTATTGGAACAGTACATTCAAGTGACATAAATACGCTGTAGCTGTTTAGAGCATAACTGATATTTGCGTCTTTCAGCCCACACATTTAACTTCTTACTTCTTCTTTGATCATTTTTTTAAAATATCTGGGTTAGCCTTCTCAGTTTGGGACATTTGTAGTATCATATGTGTGGTGACTTTATCGTCCTCTGATCTACAAGTTTTATCCCTGATACCCCCCCCAAGGTGGCTATGTACAGCTTGGTCGACCACAAGGGAAAAGTAGGGACAGAGTAAGACATTCCCCGCATCCAAGGAGGCTTCTATAAAAGCAGAGCTGACACATAGTGGCCTGTACCTGGTCTCACCCAAGGAGTTGTCATGTCCTGCACTTCACTGCTTAACCTTACGCTTGTATACCGAGCCTTCAGCTCGTTACCTGCTGCATGCTTTAGGGATCTCCAGGAAGCTATCTGCAGACCTGAGACACCGATTCTGACATGGCAGACAGTCATGGTGATTTTAAAATTCTGTTTTTATTATTGGAAATATGCAGAAGCCATAGTGGTTAATATGCCTTCTGTATATTTCTAACTTCGCAGAATAGAGGGAATTGAATGGTATGATGGAATCTCTAATGTGGAGCTTTGGAAGAGAGCTAAATAAACAAGTTCCAGCGGATCAAGAGGTGAAGAAAAGACGCTGGCGGACATGTGTTGAGAAAATCTGAGAACATGTAGCTAGAATGTCTTAACATGTAGCTAGAATGTCTTAACATGTAACTAGAATGTCTTTGAACGGGAACCCACAGGGGCATAGAAATAAATACAGACCCAAAACACATGGTGAAGACAACTAGTGGAAGAAGAAGAATAGTAGTTAATGAGTGTGCCTGCAAAGACAATGGTCTCGTCTGGATGAAATTTGCGACGGAGCAAGGATAATTTTCCCAGCCAAGTACAACTCTGAAGTCGATCCAGCTTCCATTAAAATAAGTCAGACAGTTGTCTAGAATTGCCTGGGAATGAGGGTAAGATTTCTCCCCCTCCGCCCAAGTTGGGGCTTCAGAACCACACATGGTGAGTATGTGAAGTTAAGCCTTCAATCGCTTGTATCTTTCCTGACTGACCACAGCTTTTATTGTTGGTAAGCCAAAAATATATGACAGATGTAGCCAAGTCGTTAATTTCTTGTTATTGTTTCAGAAGATTGAAGACATGTTCCAGGGTTGTAAGTTGTGACAGATAAAGCTAAACCTTTAATTACTTGTATCATTCCAGATTGATCAAAAGATTGAAGACATGTTCGCTAGCCGTAAGCATGTGACCGATGTAGCCAAGCCTTCAATGAACCAAATACCAACAGTGGTGCCGCCAGCTGCCAGTGGCCAGTCAAACCAAGTGAAGCTCAAGCTGGCACGCCAGCTGGCAGATCGGATCAACTACCAGAAGAATCTTGGCCCTGATGCTCCAGACATCAGTCAGCAGGCAGCTATTGCCATCATGAAGGGTGAAAATGTGGTGGTGCCTCAAGTTGCTGTAAGTCTTTTTGTGTATTTGTGTGATTTTGTATAGTTGTAAGTTTTTATTCTTCTTCTGCATTCCTCTGACGATGTGAATATCTTGTGCCCATTTACAGCAGGGTTGTGATATTTGTGACTATCGGCCGACACATTCGATTTCTGCAAGCATTTTTTTCTTTAAAAAAAAGAAGTCATTGTAAACACTCATTAATTACTCAAAAAACGCTGTTTTCACTAATGACAACTAGATAAAGATCACAAATTTAACCAAAAGCTCATGGTAGATGGTTGATCGTGGCCGTAATTATTTTTTTTAATGGAACAGAGGAACAAGTGGAAAATTGAAAAGAGCAGGCTATATATGCATTTATTACAAACACACATTTGCCAGTGTTAAAGGTGGTAGGACACTGGAGTACTTAGAGAGGTATCCATATCTAATTAAAGTGATCCTTAACTAACCAAACAAAATAATTTAATGACAGAGAACAGTTGGTAACATTTGCCATTCTTATGCATTGTTTCATTTAGTCTGTTCTGTGGCAGACTTAAGACATCTGTATAGTAGTTATACTGGTTCCTGCCTGCTATTCAGTGCTGATGATATGAGTTTTGTCTTTATTGTGCCAGTGTATTGTTCTGGTTAACAAGATTGTTCACTGTTTAAGAATACCTGATGTTCCCAGTCCATCTGCAGCTAAGTTTTCCTTGCTCTTTTCTTTATCCATCTCCGGATGTCAAACTGAGTATATTTAAAGAAAGTGGCAGTGAACTTGGGGCTGTCGATATTTTTGTAGAATTTGTCCTGAAATGGAGTGGATGTTGGCCAGAATAATTGTACCTGTGGTGAATACATTGGTCACACTTAACAGCAAATGCTTAGCCATCTTTTTAACATTTTTATAATTAAACTATCTGTGCCCTGCCACAGGTTGCTGTGGCCCCGAATGGTGAAACGGAAAAGAAAGAAAGTAGCTCTCAGCTAACAGTGTCTGTCATAACCCTCACCATCCTTTTTCCCGCCACCCAGTCATATCTCTCTCTTCGAAGTATTGAAAAATCATCCCTGGCGAAAGTAAAAAAAAAAATAGAAATAGTTAAGAAATGAGAACTTGAAAATAATGTTTTAAGCTCTCTCAGCTAACAGTGTCTGGGGATGCCCCCCCCCCCCCAATCGTTTCCCCAAATAATATTTCCCTCTCCGAAGGAATAAAAAATCACCACTTGGCAAAATTATTAAAATATAAATAGTTAAGAAATTATAACTTTAAAATTATGTTTAAGGTCTCTCAGTTAACAGTGTCTGCTATCAAACCCCCCCCCCCCCCCCCCCCCCCCCCCCCCCCCACTAATCATATCATCCTCGCCGAAGGATGGGAAAGTCATCGTCTGACGAAATATTGTTAAATTGAGCTATGCATCCGTGTCCACCCAGAGAAAAATGGATAGCATTAATGTGTACTGAGAAGGAAATGTGGCCAGTGTAACAGCTACCACATCCCCCATCCAGTACCAGTACTACTGCTACCACCACCACCACCACCTTCAGAACAAACACAAAAAACAGTCACTACTGTCTGTGCAGTTCGGTGTAGCCAGAGAAGTTAGAGCCGCATGTTGTCGCCACAGACTGTTTAGTGTAACTGAGCTCCCAACAAAGAAAAAGAAAAAAAAACTTCATCACTTAACCAGTGATGGAACCCACAGTAATAGTCTGTTCTATACTCACAAATAGCGGAAATAAAAAAAACCCACCCGCATCTCCCCTCTCCGAAGGAACGAATGTTAAAGGACTTTGGCATCCGTGTCCACCCAAAGTAAACTGGACTGTAAGCAGTCTTAGTTAACAGCTTCTTTAATCAACGAATAGTTTATGATCGAGTGAAGCGTCGCTTGGGAGGATAAATGAGACTTTACTGAAATCTGATGTCTTTGGGCGAAAGGTGCAGATATCGCAGCCTAGCAGTAAACCACAACACAAAATGCCAACAACCCTCTTGAGGGAAAAAGAAAAATTAGCACCCTGTGGGTAATCAAACACTGGTCAACTGCGTGAAGGGTGGAATACTTACAACTATATTACCTAAGACTGAAGAGGTTGGGTCTGATATCACAGCCTAGCTGTAAACCACAACACAACGTGCCAACCGCCCTCTCAAGGGCGAACGAAAATTACCTGTGACATGACCATCACGTTGCCGCTATGACAGGCTAGCTGTAAACCCCCAGACCGAGCGGAAAAAAGACGTGGATATCGCAGCCTAGCTGTAAACCACAACACAACGTGCCAGCCGCTTAGTTAAAGGCAAGAAAAAAAATATTTAGTCACCCAGTAGGGCATTGATCGCCGGTCACCCGTGTAACACGCAAAATATACAACTATGCTACTCAGGACTCAAGCATCTGCCCAATTATATCTCGCTCTCCGAATGATTGAAACAATTTTTGTGACGACATTGTTAAAATAGAAATAGTTAAGAAATGAGAACTGTAAAATAATGCTTTAAGCTCTCTCAGTTAACAGTGTCTGGCATAACCCCCCCCCCCCCCCCACCCCCCCCCCCCCCCCCCCCCCCCCCCCCCCCCCCCCCCCCCCCCCGTGACAATTATATCATCCTCTACAAAGTATGGGAAAATCATCACCTGGCGAAGTATTGTTGTTAAATTGAGCTTGGCATCCGTGTCCACCCAGACAAAAGTGGGTAGCATTAATCTGTACTGAGAAGTGAATGTGGCCAGTGTAACAGCTACCACATAACCCATCGAGCACCAGTACTACTGATTCTCTAAATGCATCTTTTAAATCTCCTAGCCTCATCATAGGTTATGTCTGTTTCACACTTCCTTGCACATTCATTATTACACATTTTACTGTTATAGGCAAAAGAAGAAGTTGTTTAACTTTGTTTGCAGAAGTTATAGAACCATTCTACTCTCTGTATCTGTATATTTTTATCATAAAGACATATAATCAAACTGCTGCTGTCACCATCAGAATTCAAACTCTTTAATAGCTGCTAAAGATGAGGTCGGAGAGTTTATGGGAATTTCCTGAGTAGTGTGATGTCAGTTCTTAGCTTATCAACAACAACTTAACTGAAAGTCATGTGTTTATTTCACAGGCCGCACCTTTCGGTTAATGAGTGCAGTGTTTCAGAGATCCATGGGGATTGTTGCCGTAGTCATGTGGTTTATGTGGTTCATATTGTGTATGATGCTCCTGGCATTAGTTAACCATCTTCTTAGAGAGAAAAAGAGATAGAGAGAGCCAGGTGTGATAACACTTCTTGTAGTGAAATTAAATCTGTCATCTTTAAACCTGTATAATCTGAGCATGTAATTGATCCTCTGATTCTCTGAACAGTGTTGTTTCTTTCAGTGTGAATTTGCTTGTGGAGATTCCAATGCTTTGTACCATCTATTTTTTCTGTTCCAACAGTCCAAGACCATTGCTGAACAAATGGCAGAGAAGCTGAATGCACGGCTGGGCTACAGGCCACAGTCTGAGGAGGAGCAATCTGTTACGGAACCTACCTCTGGTGAGACTTTCAAGAGGTACGAAGAAGAGCTGGACATCAATGATTTCCCTCAGACTGCTAGGTGGAAGGTCACATCCAGGGTGAGTCTTGTTAAGATTATATTAGAAGAAAACTCCATATGGATTCCGGGACCCCGTTTTAGGAGTGGGGGGGGGGGGGAGGAAATAATGAACCAAAAGGCACTCTGAAGTAGTTTTAGTGTTTAGATGTTGGTTCGCAATGGTCTAGGCGGTATCCTGCAGCTCCAATGAACATCCAACCTACTTCAGGGGCGAGGCGACTCATATTCACTACGGAATACATAAACATTCCTAGGCGCAACTTGGCCCGACTTCCTCACTACTTTTAAAGCCTTCTTTTTAAAATCTACATTATCAATTCTGCCATACCAGTTACTTTCTCTTAATAGGTAAATTTTTTTCAAAGACAAATAATGAGAACACACTGGACAGATTTATAAAAAAAAAGTAATGCAGATGTGTCAAAAGAAATTGACCCACAAAGAAAACTGATTGCCCATATCAGAAGGAGAAAGCTGGTGCACATCGTGACAGTGGGAAAGTTGGATTGAGGGCGAGGGGGACCAAGAGGATGCTGGACAGTTTGACATCATTTCATGGAAAATCATCTATGTCAGAACTGATTGAAAATACATGAAACAAGGTTGTGGATAGGCATGGCTACCAATGCCACATGGTATGGACTATAAAAAGGCAAATTATTTTAAAAAGTTAGCCTTGCAGATGTATTTATATATGATATTAAATTATGCATGTGTACTGTTTGATTTGTAAAAGCAACAATATTTACATTATCAATTTTCAGGAAGCCTTGGCAACTATCTCAGATTTCTCTGAAGCTGGAATCACAGTTAGAGGGTCATACTTTCCACCAGGCAAGGAACCAAAAGAAGGCGAGCGCAAACTATATTTGGCCATCGAAGCCACAAATGAGCTGGCTATCAGTAAAGCAAAGGCAGAGATCATTCGGCTGATCAAGGAAGAACTCATTAGGCTGGTATGTGTCTACACATTGAGTGTATTGATTTTTTATTTGTTTTGTTTTCAGATATAATATTAAATGCTCATTTTACAATTGTTAATTTGTTTCTTAAATTAAAAAAGCCAGTACCTACAAAACAAGGTGTGGGATTGGATCTCAAACTATGACAGCTTTAAAAAAAAATCCAACCAGAACAGGTATTCGGGGGAGGGGAGGGGGGGGGGGGGGGGGATGGTTAAGCTATTTGCATGGTTATTCAAAGGTTGTGAGTTTGATTTCACAATCAGTCCTTTGGTTTGAAAGTGCAGGTATTTTGGATATTCTCAGGGGTGGTTGCTGGGACTGCTAAATGCAACACTGGTTGGAAAAAACACCCATTATAGTAATTATTGGGGAAGTGGGAGGGTTGTTAATGATGGTAATAGATGTAATCTGGTCGTTTGTACCTATATTCCGGCATGTATTATTTGGTGTTACTGAAGCTCTAAGATTAAGCATAGAATTGTATCACAGCGTCCTATCAAGCATGATTTAAGTGATAGCTACATCTAAGGGTTGGCTATTCTATTTACACACAAAAACTCACACATATACACACACAAAACCCAGAAAATTACCCAGTCGCAAAAACTAACCAAATTTGAAGATGCCTATGTTAATACTATATTAATAGTAGTATTTATGTGAGTAATTATGTCTTTGGACAGGACATCTTACTTCACTTTGCTAACTTCATTTGTTCATAAAAACAGGAAAATGTCCATACAGGCATTATATCTTTTTAATTTATGAACTCTGTGTGTGAAGTCATCAAATTGACATTGCTTGGAGATTTATCTTAAGGTTTCTGAATGCACTCATTGAAATTAAATTAATGTGTCTTAAAATTACCGCATGCTCTTATTTCATCTACTACTATTTTGAACAATTGTGTTTGTAGTCATTCTGAGAAACTAACACAATTTCTGTCTTCTGTTTCAGCAAAACTCCTATCAGCCAATCAATAGAGGTCGCTACAAAGTCTTGTGATCTGCAGGGCATCAGTACAACTTTGCTGCTCTGGTTGTTTGACTGTACATTTCAAATGTATACCTGCTTGTTTGAATGTACATTTCAAATGTATACCTGCTTGTTTGAATGTACATTTCAAATGTATACCTGCTTGTTTGAATGTACATTAAACATGTATAGATGAACTAAAGAAGATAGTATATGAGCAGTTTGTGAAGGCACGACTGACTGTTGCAGGAGGGATTTGTCACTCGTGGGTGAAGAGAAAAGAACTAGAAGTGGGAGGACTAGACATCATAAAAATCTAAAACAATAGCAGTGATACCAGGATTCGAACCTGGCGCCTCCAAATGATAACAATGCCTTAATAGTAAGTAGTAGTTTTCCTGACTTAGACCATGTTTTTCTTTCTTTGAATAAAAAAAAATTCATAAAGGACCGTTTTCCTCACTTTCAGGCGTATAGAATGAAAAAAATAAAGGGCCCTTTTCCATGCCTTCAAGCATATTCGGCACATAGGGCTAGGCCTATATTTTACAGACCAGTCAGCTCTTGGTGGGTGATGTGATCAACATCACTCTGGCCACCTTTACTTCCCAGTAGTGCACCTGGCACCCACCCAAGGCTGGGTCGACCTGGGTGCCAGAGTCATTGTTTAAGAAAGCCCAGTTCCATCAGGAATCGAACTCACGACCTTCCGATCCGCATGCGAGCGTCTAGCAGATACACCATGGCGACTGGGCATATAGAACTAGATGTATCTTATAGACCAACCGGCTCTTGGTGGGCGATGTTGTCAGCATCACACTGACCGCCTTTACTTCCCATGGTTTGTACCTGGGAGCCAAGGTCATTTTTAAGAAACGTCTGCCTCCGTCAAGACTCGAACCCACGACCTTCTGATCTGCAGGCAAACATCTAACCACAGTGACTCCCAAAAATATCATGCATGTGGTATATTACCTATATCGGTGAACTCATATTTAGAAAAGGGTTCGAACGGGCCGTTTTATTTAGCTTATCTTTGATTACTGTCACCACCAATACAATTAAATATGATTTATATTGGAGATGTAAAATAAATTGTGATGCCATCCACTGACACCAAAATCATCGTTATGACTTTTTCTTTCTGCTAGTAAGGGATAGGAATGGTTGAAACTATCTTCAGTAGGATGCAAAAATTATTGATATCTAGAGAGAGAAACAAAACATTAAAAGTGAGAACAAAAACAAAGTTCTGGAGTGACTACGAATGAATTGAGAATTACTAAAATAAATTTATAAAAAGACGACTGAAATATTTTGGCCACATTAAAAGACATTAAACTATACTGGAGGTAAGACTTAAAGGCAAGAAAGCAAAAGCAGACATAGATACAAGTGGGAAGACAATATAAGGAGATGGATGAACAGCTGTGAGAGAGTGTACAATCAAGACAAGGGACAAAGCGTGTTGGAGAGGAGGTCAGTCTTCACTGTGGAGATATCACCTGATTGATGGACTGATTCCTGTTAGTGTTTTAGACAAATGTTGACTCTTTGAGAAAATACAATGTTTCGTAATGACATGTACAGTTAAGCTAAAACCTCTATAACACACACTGTCTTAAGAACCAGCACGTCATTAGTCCTCAGTTAGCATGCATTCCCCCCACCCCAAGCTCAGTTTCCGGCCGCTTAGAATTTGTGTTCTTCTTTTGCCTTTCTAACCCATGATGGAGCATAGGCCCTCAAGCAGCTCATGCCAGGTTGTTCTATACTTCACTATCACATGCAGCTCTCCTCATCTCCTCAACTCCACTCTCTAGCTCCCTTCTCCATGCATTTTTTTTGGGTATTCCTTTAATCCTCTGCCCCTTTGTTTACTGGGTAATAATCTTTGTATCCTCTGCCCCTTTGTTTACTGGGTAATAATCTTTGTTTCACATTTGTATTGAGGAATATTTTTTAAATACTTGACCTTGGCCTAAGAGTTGAACACCGAGGGTGTTAGAAAATACCATGGTAGGTCAAGATGACATGTGATGTTGGCCACATCATCCGTCCGATAGGCCTATTGAAATATGGGTCTAGCAACGTATTTATGGAACTCTAGAGATATGAAATAGGTTCTTTTCTATGTCTAGACAATAACCGCACATACTGCACTGTAATAAAGATTTATGTCCAACTAGCTGTACCCGGCTATGCGTTGCTGTGGCATAGTTTGGCTAAATTGAAAAGAAAGAAAATAGAAATGGCATGTGTCAAATATGGTTACTGTCGCAATTGTTGTCTGCCTAGATACAGAAATAGTCTCCGATGCCACCCCCCCCACCCCAATCCACCTTCTACTCTCTCCCTCATCAAAGGTTCTTGGAAAAGAAAGACAATAGAAATTGCACGTTTCTAATATAGTTAATGTTGCAATCATTCTCTGCACAGATATAGAGATAGTCTGGTTTGCCGACTTTAGAACACGCAACATATATTTGTGTCTTTATATTAGTCATCGTTAAAATTGTATTATTAGGACAGTTTAAAACAGTTGTTATTTGGTTATCACATGCTAAACCTGTTTGTATTTTTTTAAGAGACGGAGCTAAAGCTTACAACTATATTTGTAAATAACCAGGTAAGTCGTGAAAAAAAATGAGAATAACGGAGGTAGCGTTAGTAAAATATAAACAAATTAAGAAATGAAAACTTTAAAATCATGTGTTTAGCTCTTTAAGTTAACAGTTTCAGTCATCACCCCGTCCCCTCCCCCATCCACCGACTACTGCTCTCTTCCTCTTTGAAAGATTTGAGTGTCATCACCTGACGATATTTTTTGTTACTGACCTTGATATCCCTATTGAAATATGGGTCTAGCGACATATTTATGGAACTCTAGAGATATGAAATAGGTTCTTTTCTATAACTAGACAATGACCGCACATACTGCACTGTAATAAAGATTTATGTCCAGGGGGAGGCTAAAAAGAAATGACCATATACAATTCATGTTCTTTTTCAGTTTTACCATTTAAAAAGTTTTGTTTTTTTAAAGCAATATTGACGCCACTGATTGCTTGAAGGGTAATTTTTTGTTTTCATAATAGTGACTAAAAGTTATATGCTTTTCTACTAGGTCAATCATTTCCTCTCATGTTTGTTCCCTATTTTTAACCAAAAGGTTTGCATAATTATTTGGTGAGTGTTGAATTTAAAAAAATACCCTTAAAGTCTGTGAGCAAATGAATGGCTTTTTTTGGACACATATATAGTTTTCCTTTCTCAAGAGAATAAGAATCTGTCACATGACAATACAATTAGGGAAATTAACATGGGATTTTTTTTCACTTTTTCATTGCTACATGAAAATTATTACTAGTTTATGCTGGTGGGTTGAATAAAAGATGTCTGCTAAAGCAGTCACAGAGTTGCAATTCCGATGGTACCAAGAACGGTGTGATTGTATATCAGTCTCACCTTTCCCTTGAGTGCTGATCGTTGACCTGATCCTCTGATAACTAATCTCAGCACCATTCTTCTCAGACCATGATGATCTTTCTGTGCCTTGTGCACTGTTCATTCACCCTCTGTGAGTTGTTCTGTTGTCTTTTCGCTAATTTGCCTTAGGGTGAAAATAGTGTCAGTACATCCTCTTCTTTTCTTGGATCTGACCTGTGCTGGGCTCAGAAACGGTTTTACAGCAGATCTAATTCATTGTTCCAGAATCTTGTTAAAGATTTTGACTACGAGGCTCAAAAGGGAGATGCTTCTATAAGTGTTACAGTCTTGCTTATTGCCTTTTCTTTTCCATATTGGTACTATAATGGCTATTTGCCATTCTATCGGTACAGTTCTTTCATGCCAGGCTTTCCCAGATATAAGCCATTATAGTACTGGAGTTATTTTTCTAAATAGTAAGCAACCAGAACTCCGCATGCTAGAGAATTTAGAATGATCCTCAAAACTGTTTCAGTCATCTCTGTCACAAGCCTGTCATACTACTTTGTATTTTTAATCTTAAGGTATTATATAAGGATATCTATCTTGAATATGCCAGGGATTGTGGTTGGTGGTCATAACATAAACAGCTTATGTTGTGCTGCCGACACTGTCTTCATGGCAACAAATCATAAATAACTGCAGGGATGGATAGGTACGGTGGTGGTTGAAAGTGATCAAATGGGTCTCAGTTTGAATAATGTGAAGCCAGAAGAAATAGTAATATCAAAGAAAAGAATAATACCTAAATGTTTAATAGAGGTCATATTTTAGGACACGTACAGAAATATAAGTATCTAGGCACATGGATAAAATCCAACGGAAGATGTGTAACAGAAATAAGGAACGGAATAGGACAACTAAAACTTCATTTTATAAAATGGAAAACACTTTATGCAATAATTCCATGTCATTTAAGGTTATAAAAAGAATTATCGGGGGGGGGGGGGGGGGGGGGGGTCATGTTATGAAAAGAGGGAAACTGGGAATTAATGTGACCACTAAAAAATGTGTGGGAAAGAGACAGAGAAAGACAACGTTAGATGATTCCTGACATCAATTGTGGTGTCAACACAAGAACTATTACTTGCTGTTACAGATAGTAGCTTGTGGAGAGGTATGATCACCCATACCAGATGGCAAGACACTTAAAGATGACAGATCTGAAGGTGGCTAAACTTAACCATATCTAACCAATCTCCTTCGTCTGCAGTGGCACGCTGAGTGATCTTGCCATTGATTTCATCCCTGGAAACAATAGTAACGTACTATTAGCACGCCGGGAAAAGAGCTCCAGATCATCCTGTTAACAGGTGTAAATACAGTAAAGCCTCTTTAAAATGAATTCCAAAAACCGAAAAATAAAGAGTTCAATTTAAAAATTTAGTGCTAACTGGAGACTACTAGTTCTACATCACTAGAGGTGTTCGTCAATCACGAATGATGAAGACCAATTTTCATCGAAAGTAGTAACGATCAATGAATATGAGTAGCAAGATGGGTCCTATATGAGCCCAGAATTTTATTGAGCAGTGCGGACAACTGGTGGAAGCCGCAGTAAGTGTAGGATTAGCAATTCTGTTCTTTCTAGTCCGCCTCCATTTCTCTGCCTGTGCAACCTCTGCTTTCTGGCAGGCTGATGCACAATGCCTGAGGGTTGTACGCCACCCAAAGCGGTCTTGTGCAGCAGACTCCCACGTCGCTGTGTTGATGCCAAAAGAATTGAGAGCAGCCTTTAGAGTGTATTTATAGCGTCTATTTGTTTTTTTTTTTTTTTGGGGGGGGGGGGGTCCCGCTGTGACCTTTTCCCTTGCTGGAACTCCCCATAAAATACTCTTTGCAAGGCGATAGTCCTGAATGCCAGCTAGATGACCAGCCCAAAACAACTGATAATTTCTTCAGCATCGTGTGGATGCTGGGAAGGTTTGACCTATCAAGAACCACAGTATCTGGGATCTTTTTTTTGCCATTTGATTTTGAGCAGCTTTTTGAGACAAGCTATATGAATCTCTCTCTCTCTCTCTCTCTCTCTCTCTCTCTCTCTCTCTCTCTCTCTCTCTCTCTCTCTCTCTCTCTCTCTCTCCCCCCCCCCCCCCCCTCCCCCGACAATTTGATGAAAATTGGATGAAAGTGACTTGCGCAAGGACTTGAGTTAAAATGAGGAAGAGTTGCGCAATTCGCCGACCTCACTCTCTCGCCTGTGTCCACCTTGATCCAATGGCAGGACAATGTCGAGAAGATTGAAATGGACCTAGGTGCAGGGGATGACCAAGGCGTCTAAATTAAGTGCCCTCCCTTGCTCGAAGCTCTCCACAGAGCCTGCTCTTTATTGCCTTCTTGTCCATTGAATCAAAAAGAGGTATCATCTGCACAATCCACAGAGTCAGAGGTATACTAAGGGTGGCTGACGCATTAGATGACTCAGCACACATGCGATACCAATCTGCAGAGACGTTGATTGTGATAACATTACATAGCAAACAGAGGAGGAGATCCAAACACTTATTAGGATGATTTTCCATGTGTGGGTTCCGGGGCCCTATTGTGGGGGAAAACAAAAATAGACCCACTGCCTTCACAGCAAGCATGTCGTAAGAATCGACTAACTTGCCCGAGAGGCAAGGAACAACCAACTGC
The DNA here is from genome assembly GCA_905116865.2 of Candidula unifasciata. NCBI lineage: Eukaryota > Metazoa > Mollusca > Gastropoda > Stylommatophora > Geomitridae > Candidula > Candidula unifasciata. The sequence goes on from CAJHNH020005445.1 coordinate 295,774, forward strand.
ACACAAAAGCGCCAATAAAACGGATGTCCACAGGTCCTGACACAAGGCCAAAGTTCAAATAGGACTTTCTGCCGGAGAATATAGCCGGTGAACAAAGAAGAAGATTAGGATGACTGACTGACTTTCTACCCCACCAAGACATCACACAAGCGATAAATACCCGATGACACAATGTGCCACTATGTGGGTGAGGATCACCGTGGAGAGGTCCCAGAAACCGCGATCAGCCTTTAGGCCATATTTATGGGCAAGCTATATTGCGGCCCCTGGCAAAAGCCAGAGAAGAACTTCAAATAACGAAAAATTTCATCCTAAAAAGGACGGGAAGTTTATTGGAGTATGGTTTCGAATGTCGAAAAATTTCATCCTATAAAGGACGGGAAGTTTATTTGAGTAGGGTTTCAAATGACGAAAAAATTCATTCTAAAAATGACGGGAAGTTTATTGGAGTAGGGTTTCAAATGACGAAAAATGTCATCCTAAAAAGGATGTCTTAGAAGATGAGGATGATTTGTTGACTAAAAAATGACAGTGTACATCAAAAGCTGCTTTTGGAAGAATGAAGCAAATCTGGAAATCCAACAATTACTGCAGAGGAACGAAACTCCGACTCTACAAGAGCATCATTTTGCCAGTTCTTCTTTATGGAGCGGAATGCTGGAGAATAACCAAAAAGGGTGTACACAAGCTGTCCACCTTCCACCACAAATTTCTACGTAGAATTATCAAAATTTTCTGACTAGATACAATCTCAAACACTAAACTACTTCAGGTCACAAATCAAGAAACTCTAGACGGTATAATAACCAAGAGAAGATGGAAATGGCTTGGCCACGTTATGAGATTGAATCCTGATATACCTGCCAAAACAGCTCTCACACGGATACCAGAGGGAAAGAGAAAAAAGGGCGCCCCAAAACAACATGGAGACGAACGATGGAAATTGACCTGAGTGTGGCATCTTTGACATTGAAAACTGCATTGAAGGACAGGAAAGCATGGAAAGTCCTCTCTGAAGCCTCATGTGCCACTAGGCATAGCGAGAACTGACTACATCATAAGGAATTGATATCTTGTGCAAAGGACTACTTATGCTTTCATCCATTGTGTCATGTAACCATCGATATGAACCGTGTCTTAATAGTGGTCTTGACAGAGCTCATCAACGAAAGTTATATCTCCCCCCGACACTTTGATGAGGTACAAGGTGGAAGAGAAGCAGAAGAAGAAGAAGAACCAGCGAATGAACAGCTTATATTTCCATGTAACATGTGTGATCTTTCTTGCACATCCGCACTCATTAATTTATTCAGAACATGAGGGGTTTTGCTCGAGGGAGCTACTTTCCCTCCTCGACAAACTCAACTAATGAGAAGCGAATGGCAAATAAACCGAATGACTGACTGACTTTCTACCCCACCAGGACATGACACAAAGTGCCACCATGTGGATAAGGATCACCGTGGAGAGGTTCCAGAAACCGCGTTCAGACAATTGGCCATATTTATGGCCTGCCTAAATTGCGCCCCTGGCAAAACCAGGGTGGGGCTTCAAATGACAAAAAATTTCGTCCTAAATGGGGTGAAATTGTATTGCAAAGTGAATAAACCGAATAAGGTTACAGCTTTCAAGTGCAGGGCTCTTGGCGTAAAATACTTGATATTTCGTCAATACAATACAGGTAAGCATCTATCAGTTTTGAAATCTCGTGTCTATTTGAATAACCCATATAAAAATACTTATGCTTGCATTGACAATTAAATGCATTTTTAATTAATATATTAGTTCGAAAACCAAATCTACTACTTTGGCAGAACTATAAGTCTATAAATTATTAGGTTATGTCCCTTGTTAGAGAAATTAGCACACCCCCATGCTAGACTAATTTATTTTAAAGCCACACTCCGGCCGCTGTCAGGGGCCCTAATATAACCCAACCTGTGGAATGATCGGGGCTTCTGGGACCTGTCCCGCGGTGATCCTCACCGCGTGGTGGCACTTGGTATCATCGGGTGTTTGTCGCTCAGTGTGATGTCCTACATTATCATTTTAGTAGGGAGATGTGGGTGTGCACGAGTGTGTGCATATATACATGTGTGTATATATGTGTACATGTGTGTGTATACAACACGTATACGTGCATTCCCATGTGGGTGTGCAGATGTGCATGTTTATATATATATACATATTAGGGCTGTACCGAATAGTGATTTTCACTATTTGGCCAAATACGAATAGCGGGACAAACTATTCTGTCGATTACGAATACGAAAAATGATGACTGTCTCCTTCTGATGTCTGTGATTAGTTGTCTTCTGGCTCCCCCTCTTTCAAAACGTATTGGTTGCTTTTTTTTTGGGGGGGGGGGGGGGGGGCTGTCCAAGGTATTTTAAGCATTGTTCTGTAAAACCACATCTATGAGGCCTCAAGAAATTGTTTGGCCTGCCGATTGTCCAGGACTCACAGCCATATGTTAAAACTGGATGTATGTAGCAAGCAAGAATTCTTTTTCTTACCTTCAATGACAAAGATATATTGCATAAGATGTTCTTCATTTTATAAAATGCAATTTTTTTACCTGTCCTATTCTGTTTCTTATTTCAGTAATGCATCTTTCGTCTGATGTTATCCATGTGCCAAATTTGCATTTAAATCATCGTTCGCTCGGCCGTTCGTTCGGTATAATTTAAAAGCACCTTCATATTCTCGTTTGCAATATTTTCAAACTTGATTTAGGCAAAGACACCCTGAAAGAACGAAAAAATGCATGCTCTCTCTCTCTCTCTCTCTCTCTCTCTCTCTCTCTCTCTCTCTCTCTCTCTCTCTCACACACAAACAGACACACTCACACAAGCAACAACAACAACAACAAAAAAAGGAACGCATTGCCTTCAAATATATGTGTTTACTTGACGAGGCATACAGTTACTATTGTACAGAATACATCTTCCACTTTAAAATTTAAGCTGAAATGTAATCACAACCTTACTTATCTGCTGCACCTTCACGAATACAGACGTAGGATCGGTCGCATGTCGAGATAAAACATACCCACGGCTTTAAAGATCTCCAGACGAATCAGAGGCAGCATATTGTAAATTGTGTCAGCGCACTGTTGCACCAAGAATTAGTAGCACATCAAATCACGAAAAATCCGAAAAACACAGGATGAAAACTCCGTCAAAAAGCCACTTACCGCTTATTACAACAATAACTCCTAGGTAAAGTAATGATAAAGTTAAAGGCAGCAGAGTTGCAACTTGCTGTAGGCATGACTTGCCATTGCGCAATACGCACAAATGATCATCTAAGTTAAATAACAAGAGCGCATAAGTCGGATGAGTACATTGGAGCACATAGAGTTGTAGATACCCTGGGGCAGGAAAAGATCTCTGGGATGGATTCTTTTGTGCGCTTTGTTTAAAGTAGTTTTCAGTGTCTCTGATATTTCAGAGGTCTGTATTCTGTGTGGACGACCTCTGAGTCTGTTACCACAGTATCTGTAGAACATTGCTCTGTGGTTCCCTGTCTTGTGTCAGTCTTGTACATAGCCAAACCATTTCATTTATTGCCTACCTACAAAGTTCACTATTGGTTCTGTGCCGACTCTATTAATGATATCTTCATTTATAAGTCCGCCTGAGCCTGTCGCCCCCCCCCCCCCCCCAAAAAAAAACACACGAATATCTGAGTTTATCGACTGTATACTGCAGTCCCCTGTCTTTGGTCTTCCGTCTTATTTTAAGGACACCAACTATGCTATCTTTGTCTTTCAATTAATTCTGGTGACCTCTTCGGCCAGGCACCACATCTTCACCTTAGATGTTACCTTTCCATATCTGTTCCACAGTCTGATGGTCTCCAAGCTTTCTAGATCGCAGTCCCACTATAGTCACTGACCTTCTGACACGTCTGGCCGAGTTGTACTCACTCTCAGTTCTTTCGAGTTTAAGGGCTACTATTTTAATCAGATCAGCGGCGTTGCTATGGGTACCAAGATAAGACCTAGCTATGTCTGCCTCTTCATGGGCTATCTCGAACATCAAATATGTCATGCGTAAACCGAGAGGCTTCCCGAGCTCTATAGGATGTATGTTAATGACGGCATTGTTTCGTGTAAACTCGGAAAGGGGGGGGGGGGAGGGGGGTTACAACATTTTTTAAGACAATGTTGTACAAACTGTGTTTTCGTGAGTCCACCGGAATGTCCGGTAACCTGAGTCAATATTTGGGGCTATGTTCACTTAAGCCAGAAGGTGTCCATTGTCTTGAGTCAATATTATCACTCGGTGTTGACTTAGGGCGGGAGGAACCAGTTGGTTTACAAGATAGCAGCAGTCGCACGGAAAGTATGGGTTTCTCAATAAAGGGAATCATGCATAACAGTGAGCGTCTCGTGTGTACGGAAGAGCTCACAAGGGGCAGGCATGTGTATATATACTGAGAGTTCAGTTAAGGGAGATAATTCGATCAGTTAGGTTTTGAATGTTGGAGGCGGAAGCACACACGAGAGACTGGTCTAGAGTTCAGCCAAGAAGGAGCTGGACTACTTCAAGAAGATGCTGTCTTGAGTGACGACTCATGTGTTGCGGTAGCGACCACTAGTAAAACAAGACAGCTGAGGTGTCGGCGACAGCTGTGTGCTGAAGAGGACTCGGAGCTAGAAGTTTTGTTGGCCGATATGGTTGCTTAGACCAGGCTGATGTGCCATGTGCACATTCTGGAGATCAAGCATTGTGAAGTTTTCCAGTCAGCCAGTGTCTGCTACGCATAGAGCAACGGAGGTCAAGTTGAGTAGAAAATGTAACCTCTTTATCCTTTCAGTGAGCCCTGAAGTGAGGGTAGCTAGATACATAGGCACTGTAGAGGTCAGCTCAGCGTGTAATGGCAGCTAGCGTAAGCTGTCCGAGAGAGCGCCGCTTTACTAGTTTGAGTGAGCGAAGGGTGGGACATTCATTTCATGATTAGCCACTGATGTGTATGATTACGTCGCTTGCATTATTCTTTGTGCGGGCTTGTGTGTACCTGATCGTACTTGTGACAATACATGTGCATTTACGGCTGCAATACGTCGTTGATTTTTGTGCGTAAGTTGGGTACAATAGTTTGGAGTGTGTATCATATACAGGACACTCGGTGGTGTGCTGTCTTCCCTCTAGGAAACTTTAGCAGACAACAGCCATCAGTATCTCCGATATGTCGCTTCCCGAACTGCAGGACCTAATTGATTTTTGTTCGCTCATCTTCCCAGCACCCCATTTACTTCCACCATTTCGCCATCGTCGGCGCATATTTTGATCTATCAGTCGTGCTGACGAGCTCATTTCCAAACCCAAAAGTCAACACAACAGACCTAACATCATACTTACCTACTTCTTTCACAATATCTGTGTCAAACATATTCTCCTCAGGCATCTCTACATCATTAGGGCTTACACTGCCACAAGCACAATTTTCTCTGAACGCCCTCTAGTGGCAGAATACATGATAAGAACTAGACAGGGACAGAATATAAACTCCGGCCACATACAGGTCGATATTATGAAAATTAAACGAACGGAAACATATAAATACTTGGGTGCAAACTTCAACTGCTCCAAAATGCTGAGAGAAGAAATACAATATAGAAAACAATCTGGAAAAAAAGTATACTATGCCCTTCAACATCTGCTATAGTCAAAGTGTCTGTCTCGCAACACCAAGATCAAAATATATAAAACGTTGATAAGACCAGCCGTGTTACATGGCTCTGAAACTTGGAGCACAACTAAAAGCCTTATTACAGGTTTTCGAAAACACAGTCTAGCGGCGAATCTTTGGACCCATCAAAGATGCAAATAGCGGTGAATGGAGAATGAGAGTCAACAACGAAATTCATAATCTATTTAATTCAATACTGATCACTGGCATCATGAGAGCTAATAAACTTAAATGGTTGGGACATTGAAATAATGTCAGAGGACAGAGATGTAAAAACTGTATACACCAGGGATATGAATTGTTGTAGACCACGAGGCAGACCAAGAAGGCCATGGAGAGATAATATCCCGACAGACCTGCAAACACATGGTGTCACCAACTGGAAAGAGAGGGCCAACCAAAGAGATGAATGGAGGCGGGTGATATATGCAACAATGAACCTCAAGGTCTCAGAATGCTGAAGAAGAAAAAGTCCTCTAGTGGCCTACAGGCATGATCGCAACCTCGAGTACGATCTAGTTAAGAGTCGGCTACGTCCTGCGTCCGAATCCCATTTCGGCACGGTCTCCTGCAACAGACCTGTATGCGGGACTTGTCCAAGTGTGGTTCACTGGAAAAGACTGAAATTTCCGAATAAGCGAAGCATTCTATTGCACGAGCCGTAATGTAATTTACGCTATCAACTGCAAGAGATGTGGCATGAAATACATCGGTGAAACGGGTCTACGACTGCCTAATTTGCTCAGACAACATTTTTTGGATGCCTTAAAACCAGTACCGTTGAATTTAATTCCCAGAACTACCAAGGTCTCCACGACGTGGAGGTGTCAGCCATTAAATCAAGCCACTTCAGCGACAGTCTGCAAGTCTCGCGGAGAATCTATTTTTACCCTGTGGACCCAACCCTCTTTTCTGTACTGTCTTTATTGTGATACCTCAGTAATGTCACAAATAGTATCAATGATATTCTGAATGACCACTGATTTCTCTCTATGATTATATACTCTTGAAGTCGCGTTGTGTTTTTCATCTCTAATTACTTGGCTAACTGGCTCTAGTGTTTGTAACTGCCTCCTAGCTTCCAGTGCTGTCTGGTGCTAACGGCTTGATTATCGTCTTTAACATCTCAATAGTGTTTCTACGTAATGTGTCTCTGTTAATCATGGATCAATGTATCTTGTCTGTCGTCTCTGTAGTTCGATGTCTCGTTTCATGTCACCTCTCTAGTGACTGTCTTCGAGGCTCAATGTGACTGGTTTCTCTGCTTCTAGTGTTGAGCTAGCATCTCTACAACTTATGGTTCTTTTTGAGGGTCCATGTTACTATTCCCTCCTCTGCTAAGTCTAGTAGACTGAAGGATTTCTTTGAGGGTCAAGGTTACTAGTCCATCCTCTTCTAAGTCTCATAGACTAAAGGATCTCTTTGAGTGGTTTCCTACCCATTATTTATACTAAGGTTCTGGAATGTGTGGTATTTGTTTTCTACTCACTTTGACTGCTTCTAGAATATTCTTGTATGCTGAAACCTGTTTATATGTGCGTTCTCACGTGGGACTTTTTAATTGCATCATCTTGTTCTGCACCTAAGTATACTAATTAAATTGACAGTAGGCCTGTATGGAGACTTCCATAAAGCCAGTACTACTGCGTTCACTTTGAAAGGTCACATCAACAATTACATCATATACTATTTATAAATTATTCATTTGCAAATTACTCTCTGCTTAAAAGAAAAAGATGTTTCTTGAAAGGAATGTCAAGGTTACCAAGACTTTTTGGTTATTCTAATTACACGCAATATCCTAACTCCTGACAAACAAGTTAATACGTCTCCCTGTTATACAGTACCCCTTCATTCCACTGGCAAAACATCAACAAGACTGCTTCGAGATATGTCAGTCAAGTAATTTTGTGTGTGTGTATTTGTGTGTTTTTTAAATTTTTTTAAATGTATGTGCTGATGCTGCTGAAGAAGGCTCTGTAGCCGCAATGTTCACTTTTAGTTTGTGTTTGTTATATTGTGAAGTTTTCTATTCTACGTTTAGTTGGGTTTTATACCTTTCCTCGTTAGACCTGACATCGTACGTAAACATTGCTGTTCTTTTGTGACTATTTTCCTTCTGTCTTCTGGAGATAGTGTCCATGTTTGACATTGATGGCATGGCGTTGTTTATTGTATTGAACAGTGTTCTTTCAGTGCTTAAATTCACATGCTTGCATTTCAAAATTGCTACTATTTGGCCGAAAACTTTAGTGGTTTTATTGCATCTTCGCTGGATTTCTTTATGTTATGTTTTCCCAATCTACGTCGTTGCACTTTGGGCATCCCCATGCGTTCTCAGTCCTCCGATGCAGCAGCCACTCCAATGTACCTCTACTGATTGTTCCCATGAGGAATTGGTTATGGTATCTCCTGTCTTTACCTCGAAGGCGACATAGACATGCTTCACCAAGGTTAACTACTCAGACACGCAGACGTGTTAGCGTCAGAGATTCGCCCTCATTCCCCAACCTAGTCCGTACAGTGTTGATGACATCACCTCTGTCCATGCTTCTCGCTTGCAGTGGTGTATTACTTGCCAGCTGGTCAGCTCTCTGATTACCATTTACTCCTGCGTGTCCAAGTGTGTAGATTCAGAATATGGAGCTTAACTGTGACTTTCGAATGCTTTCTACTCATTCAGAGATGGAATCTCCGTAGCGATTTTCTCAAGCATGTTCAAAAAGTCTGCAACAATTACTGTATGTGTGGTCGCTTGTTCTGCTACCCATGTCAGTGCCCTGGAAGCAACAGTTATCTTCATGGTCATGCATGAAGTAGTTTTCTAGTAAGCCCCGCTATCCTCTTTTATTGTTTTCCCTATATTTTGGGCTGTGTATGCTAATGCCCGGTTAGCGGGGTAGGGGTATCCCCTATCAAAGGAGAAGTAAGACGCCTCCTTTCCTCCGCTAGTCTACGGGACACCCTTGGGCAAGGTGGAGTACCCGTTTAGCCCCCCAATCAGGGTTACGTGAAGCCATGGAAGCAGGTGGTGGATGGAGTGTAAGAGCAGCCGACAGGTATTGTTGGTTATGGTCTGCACTCTGCGGCGATAGGCAGATGATCTCATCAGTAGAGACAATGGCTATGGCCACCGACTAGTATAGTCACTGCTCAGGAGGAAAGCAACGGCAAACTACCTTCTGCAAATTTTGCCAAGAACCCATAACAATCATGAAAGAAAACATAACACAGAAGAGATCTGGTGGCGAGACCCCCAGGCCAGGCAGATCAGATAACACTGGGGAAGAGTGTGATACAGGGGTCGGTACTAGTAATCGTGATGACGGAGTTAATCCTGACTGTGTTACCAAGGAAATCCACTGTGTCAGACTAAGAAACAGAATGCGAATAGGAACGTGGAATGTGAGAAGTCTGTATGAAGGAAAGCTTAAAGTAGTATGTGATGAGATTGAAAGATTAAATATTCAGATCTTAGGAATTTGTGAACATCGTTGGAGTGGCAAGGGACATTTTATCAATGAATATGGAAGCTTTTTCGTATATTCTGGTAGAGATGTAAGAGGCCAGAGCGGAGTGGCATTTTGTTTAGATAAAACAACAGCAAAAGCTATTATGGGATATAATCCAGTTAGTGATAGAATCCTAACTATCAGACTTAAAGGCCGTCCAAAAAACATAACTTTCATGCAGGTATATGCACCAACTTCAACAGCAGAGGAGGGCGAAATTGAAGATTTTTATGCCATACTGCAAGACACATTAAATAAAATTAATCAGAATGATATAATAATAATAATGGGAGATTTTAATGCTAAAGTAGGTACAGGCAGAGATGAAAATGAGAGACACGTTTTTGGAAAATTTGGATTGGGTAATAGAAATGAAACAGGAGAAAAATTGATTGAATTTTGCATAGAAAATGAATTAACAATAGCTAACACACTTTATAAACAACACCCTAGAAGGCTTTTCACATGGACATCCCCTGACGGTGTTACCAAAAATCAGATAGATTACATTTTAATACAAAGAAGATGGAGATCGAGCATAACATCTGCAAAAACCCTGCGAAGTGCAGATTGCGATACAGATCATCAGTTACTAGAAGCAGATCTAAAATTAAAACTCAAAAAGCTTACCCGAGGACCAAGGCCATTTCGATTTGATCTCACAAAAATACCAGATGCATACAACGTAGAAGTGAAGAACCGTTTTGAGGTCTTGATGTCTGTACAAGAGGAAATGACACCTGATGAACTGGCGGTACAAGCTAGGGATATCTTGATAACAGCAGCTAAAGACTTAATACCCACCAGGACTAAGCAACATAAACCATGGATCACACCATACACGTTAGAACTAATAAAACAACGAAGAGAACTGAAAAAGAAAGGAGAAACCAATGATAGTAGGATGAAGTATAAATTTTTTACACGAGAAATAAGAAAGTACACAAGAAAGGATAAAAATCAGTATGTACAAGATTGCTGTATTAAAATAGAGCAGCATCACAAAAATGGAAGAGATTACGAAATGTTCAAGGAAATGAAGTTATTGACAAGAAATTTCCAACCTCAGTTAAATGTTATTTGTGACAGGTTGGGAAATACTTTAACAGAATCTAGACAAATTCTAGGAAGATGGCAGGAATACTGCAGCGGAATGTATGATATGAATGACAGTGAGGATATGAATGATATACATGAACCAGTAACAGTAGAGGCAGAACCTGAACCTTCATTAGATGAAATTTCATGGGCAATAAGGAGCCTGAAAAATGGTAAATCACCTGGATGTGATGAGATACCAGCTGAATTGATTAAAGCGGGAGGAGAAGAAAGCATAAAAATCTATCATGCATTATGTGAAAAGATATGGAAATATGGTATTTGGCCAAAAGACTGGAAGAGAACTATCTTCATTCCAATACCAAAAAAGGGTGACCTGAAATTATGTACAAACTATCGAACTATTGCCCTGATCAGTCATGCAAGTAAAATTCTACTAAAAATTATAATGAGAAGACTGCAAAAGAAAATGGAAGAAGAGATTAATGTAGCTCAGGCTGGATTTAGACAGGGAAGAGGAACAAGAGATCATATATTCAACATGCGTTTAATAATAGAGAAGTGTAGAGAATTTAATGTAAATCTGTTCTTATGTTTTGTGGATTATTCAAAAGCATTTGACTGTGTACAACATCAGAAGCTTTGGGAAATCATGAGGAATATGGGCTTTCCATCACATATAGTGCAGCTCATTAAAATGCTCTATCAAGACCAACAAGCAGCAGTCAGAATAGATGGAGAGACATCAGACTGGTTTGGCATCAAGCAAGGAGTCCGTCAGGGATGTGTGCTGTCACCGTATTTGTTCAACCTGTACGCCGAAAATATAATGAGAAATGTAAGAGATGATATAAACAAGGAACAATATGATGCCCTAAACATCGGTGGTCATGAAATACCAGAAATTCGTTATGCTGATGATACAGTATTACTATCAACATCACAAAATGGTTTAGAAAACTTATTAACCTCACTCCAAAGAAATAGTGAAAATCATAACTTATTTCTTAACACAGCAAAAACAAAGATAATGCATACAAACAAAACTGCCATGGAGAAGGAAATATATGTTAATGAGGAAAGATTGGAAGTGGTGGAAAATTTCGAATATCTTGGGTCACTGGTTACCAACAATGGTGACACAATGAAAGAAATTAAACGGCGACTATCAATTGCTCTTCAAAGACTAAAACAACTGAATAAATTATGGAATTGTACAGATAGAATTACAAAGGTCAGATTTTTAAGAGCATGCATCTTTCCCATTGCAACATACGCCTGTGAGACCTGGACACTTACTAAACAAGCGGAACAGCGCATAAATGCATTTGAATATAAATGTTACAGACAGGTTCTAAGAATATCTTGGGTAAAGAAAAGAACAAATGCATCCATACTTCAAGAGCTGAATATTGAAGAGGGTTGGCTAGTAAAGACAATAAAACAAAGAAAATTGAAATATTTTGGTCACTTGAAACGTCATGGAGGTCTAGAGAGAACAATAATGGAGGGGTATATGCCTGGGAAGAGAGGAAGAGGAAGGCCAAGGAGAAGATGGATGCAGGATGTGGCAGATGATCTCCAGATGGGTGTATCAGACGCAGGACATCTTGCTCATGATAGGAAGGTTTTCCGGAGGGTTGTTATGGCAGCGAGGTTCCGCGAGGGACATGCTACTGAATGAATGAATGAATGCTAATGCCGATTTTGATCCGATGGGTCCCTGACCCATCTGTGTAAATGATGACGTCTTTTGGGCGTGAATGCTGATCAATCAGTGCCCTAATCTCGGCGTCTATGGTGGAGGTATCTGATTCCTGCAGTACCTCCCCAGTGTTATGACAAACTTAGACAAGTCATGCATATCAACTGGTGTATCCGTCCATTCTTTTCCGTAACTGATCTCGTCTAGGTCAAATTCTTGCACATACATATGTCACGTAGACAACGTCATACTTAGAGTCAGGAAAGTTCTGGCTGCACTTAAGGTGCTAGCAGCAGCTGATAAAGAACGACGCCTACTTTTCCTTTTCAAGAGCTTCTAGTAGAAGTCATTGACTATGGTCTTGGCCTCCTCACTGTCAGCAAAACCAAGCTAGAAAGACTGGACCTAGTACAAAATGAAAACATGAGACCCATTCTCAGATAACAAAATCGCTCAAGTCAAGACGTACATGAGGGTGTCGGCAGACGTTAACCACCCACTGCACAAAGCTATACAAGACACAAAAGGGACGCGTCTCAAAAGAGGCTGTTCCTGGATGGCAAGGGCATTCAGCGCAAAGAATGGGGGAAACAATATAGGAGGACAGCGGCGCTTACAAGACAACCACGTCAAGCATGACCAAGGAATTGGCCGCTGATTCTAGAGGATTAGCATTGGTATCCGAGCAAACCGACATACAGTCAGTAATTATATCAGACTTCATGAACATGCTTCAGAAGATAGCAACAGGTGGTATGCGCTCTGAATGGGTAGAAAGCATTCAAAAATCGCGCTTAACCTCCTTCACCTGGATCTGGTCATGCGGACGTGAAGAGAAATGAGCGAGAGGACCAACTGGCAAGCATTGCACTAAGGCGTGTGGGAAGAAGCATGGATAGAGCAGATATCGTCAACGCTGTACAGACGGTGGGGGGGGGGGGGGGGGGGTCCTCACTTCCTCTTTTACCACTGTGGGTGTCGAGGGAGATATAAGGTTCTGTTACTAGCTCTTCTGGCCGCCATAGGCACATCGTGCTGTTGTAGAGTTTCTCTGATGTTATCCTTCCATATTGTTCTTGGTCTACCTCGTGCTCTACTCAAAAGAAGTAATCTCTCGTCGACAAATGTTTCGGCCCACGAGCAGCTAGACATTTTCAGAGAGTGGGCCCACCTGAGTTTACTAGGCTCAGGGTTGGTTTCTCCTGCTGCACGTATTACCGTGTTATATATTTGATAGTGTTGTGCAGTGGGCGGTTGATATCTGCAGATATCCTTATTTACGCTTCCACTTGCGCCAATTTATGTCTGGTTGCCATCGTCGGTAAACCCAGGACATACCGCACGGCGTGGCACGAGGTGTCTTTTGTGCAGCCGAGTATGATTCTCATGGCCTTATTTTGTATTCGATCCAGTCTTTTTAACTGGCTTCTTCTGACAGTGAGGAGGCCCACCCGTAGTCTATAACAATTATTACAGTTCCCTGATAGAGCAGGAAAAGTAGTCGTTCAATGTCGGCGTATGCCCTTGCCTTCTGCGCCCACATACCTGAGACAATGTCTACGTGATTCTTGTATGTCAAGCATCTGTCGAAAAGTATCTCCATTGTGTCCGTTCTATCGATCTCTATATGGCACATGCCTGTGCTGGATTCCCTTATTAACTCTATAGTTCTCTGAAAATATGCTCCTCAGGCATTTAAAATCCTTTAACTGCTTTAACTGGTGTTAATCAGTTTGATATCTCATTTCATGGAGAATATCATCACTTCTGTTTTATCTACGTAGTTGCCACATTCTGAATCATCATCATCACGTGCCCTGCCAACTGGCATAGGCGCGCTCATGCATTTCCACAGATCACGATCCCTGGTTGACTGGAGTCTATTAATATGTTATTGTAGTTATACTGCTGCTAGTGTTATGATTGCCTGATCATTGGCGAATAGATAGGTATTCATTTAGTATTCCTCTGATGTTATCCCCTTTGCAGATGTTAGCTTATTTGCAATTTTGGTCGGTGTATGTGATGAAGATCAGTAGTGATAGAACTCACCCCTAGCTCAGTCGAGATCTATTCTAGAACTTTTTTAATATTTCTAACTGCGCTTTGACTGTTCATGTACAAACTCTTGCACAATTTGTAAACAGTTTTCGTTTACTCAGTAATCCTGCATTACCTTTCATATTATTTTAAAAAACACTCTGTTGGTCTACGAATGCGACTTATAATTATCTAGCGAATCTTCATGTTTGGAAAATGTCCGGCTTCATGAGGATTTGAACCCACAACCTTTGTAACTGTATGGGACTGTCTAGCCGCTACACCAGTAGAAAATAGAAATGATGTGAATTATAATTTTAAAAATATATTCTGGCTCAACAAGATTTACAATGAAGAACTAAGGAGGAAATCAACATGTTAATCACTTCCAACATCAAAGGAAGAAGATGGAGATGGCTTGGACATGTTTACAGAATGCAAAGCTCTCCGATTGGGATGAGGGAGGGGGACAGATGGAAAAGGAGACCTGTACAACCTAAAGAAACCTGGAGAAGGCCAGTGGAAAGTGAAATCAGCAAATGTAAAATGAGATGGGATCCCAGAGATTCTCCTCAGAGCGTAATGATATATTTGTGCCACCGCACTGTTCAGTTGCTCCCAAAGAGAACACCAACATGAAGAGAGTGTAAAATAATTTCATTACTCTCATCAGTCTACCTGGAAACTCTCTCTTAACAGCTCTCCCATCTCGTGCGCTTTAACACGGAAGCTGTCCTTTATATCCTGTTATATCACTAATAGGATATACTTGTAGTTAATTTTAAAATCTAACATCAGCTGGAATCTAACCAGAGCTTATGGACTCCAGTTATGACTTTTCTTCCAATACTCCATGCCAGATGGTGTTGGTCTTTTCTGTCCACAACCTGACTAGAAAACACAGTAAAATATAAACACACTCAGATACCAGCAAACATTTCAACATTGTTGCGCACGTAATAAATTCCTTGGCAGTTGGAAATTGAAAAGAGTAGCCTAACGGCACTGTCCGGGCAAAATTTTTAGTTAAAAATCTACCCAAAGTATTTCAGGAACCTCGCTCCGGTGCTTCAAAATCTGTGCTGAGCTTCTATGAACTCAAACTTGAGTTAGAAGAACAGAGCACTTCTGGGTTACTAACCATGTGCCATGATGTTGATCCACTGTTCAAACTTCAGACAGTAGGTCATAAACCGTTATGCCTCAAGAGGCTGCAAAACTGACACTTCTGGTTCGGTCCAATTCCCTACAAGTGTCACATTTCCAACGTGGCTATAGTTCCTTATTTGCAAAAAGAATAACAAACAGCACTGGTATCGTAGAGCCCACTAAGGATTTTGGGGAACCAGAATCGATTACATTTAAAGAGAGTTTCCTCATGGACAAATGGCTTTTTAAAATAGAAAATACAGTGTCAGAATTTCTCATTAACACTAGTGGATAGCTGGCAATGAGATTAGTAGGTCACTAAAATTTTTTTTTTAAATTGTAAAATAGATTAGGTCACTTCTCTGCTGCATTAATGTTACTGATGTTTACTTAACTTCCCATATTTTTAAATGGAAATTAATACTGTTTTGGCTAACAAATGGAATTGACGATGCTTAAGTATTTATCCTGTTAATTTCCCAAATACAGGTAACTGGCATTGTTTTTATATTTTTTAGAAGACTGAGGTGAAAGGCTTAATATAATAATTACAAACAGACAAGGACTTAACAAAATCAGGCTTTCAATATATAGAGCAAACAATAGTTAAAAAAAAAAAAAAAAAACCCAGCTGATTCAAAGACATCTACCAACATAAAAATGTACAAAAATCACCTTTTATAACTTTATTTGTCTCAAATGGGTACAAAGCTGGTAATGCAGGGAAATACTTATAGACAGTAAACACTGAACCAGTCTGTTTACTTAGATGACAGTGCACTCATATTTCTAGCTACCAAGAGATAATTCAGTCTAGATACACTACCAAATAACTATTAAGCCAGTTTAGGTGAAATAAATGATAATTAGAGACCATGTTAAACCTGGTAGAGTATAAAATGAATATCATAGGTTTGAAATGGTCAACCAGATACCATCCTCACAGACACTCTCCTACCCTGGTGGTTGTTATCTGTTCAGAGTGCTGCTCCTCTAACTCTTGATGTTACCCTCCCACTTCCTCACCTACTTTCAATCAAGAAAGATTACAAACTGATGCTTCTTCTTGCTCACTTTCTCTCTTGTACTGCTTCAGGTGCTGAAGGAGAGGTAAGGTTTTGCTTCTTGCTCTTCTGGCCACCTCAGCCATAGACTTCATGCTGCTGTAGAGTTTCTGATATTTTTCCATCTTGTTCTTCCTCATGCTCTATTCCTCCTCTGTTGGGGTATGTCTTGTATGGTATGGCTTCACAAGGCATTATCTCCTAAGTGGCAAACCATCTAATTAGCTGTCTATGTATGTAATTTAGAACTGGTTCCCTTATGAACTCATTTCTTATTTGATCTGATCTGGTCACCCCTGCAGCCCTTCTCAAACATTTCTATGGTTACTAATCTGTTTCTGGTTTGTTGTGAGTGACCGTGTCCAGCACTGGTAGCATAGGGTGGGAAGGAATATACAAATTGATTACAAATATCAACATCAGCTTCTTCAGCTGGCAGAAATTTTAGCCATTATATCAACTAATGACACTCAATAACACCACCAGAACTATCTAAAGCAGAAAAAAAAAACTTAATGTTTAGGAATTTAAAAATTGCAACAAAACTAACCAGTCAGATAGACATTACAACAAAATGGGATGGCCAGAAAGTATGATATTTAGCACTATACATGGATTCGTTTTATGTACGCAGGATTCTTCATATTTTAAATCTTATGATTAGGTTAAAAATATGCAACAAAGTTCCCACTTCATGCAAATGGATCATTTACTGCAGTCGTATATTCAATAAGTGAACTAAAGCTATCCTTTGCTTTTTGTTCTAATTACTATAAACATAAAATATGTTTCCATGGTTACAAAAGAGAATATATTCAATCCAATTTATCATTCAGAGCTATCTCCCCTGGTCAACTAGTCAAATTCAAATTAAATGTCCATGTGACAACTGCAACACTGCAAGCCAACTTTTCAAGGCCATCTTATTAACATAACCTTATAATGAAACTAATGCAACAAGGTGTCATTATGCTTCAAGAATTAACCCTAAAATATTTCTCATAAAATGTTCCTCTGATCTTTGGTCAGGATTTTCAGCTGAGTTTGCCTGCACATGGGTTAAATAATGCATAAAGCAATGAACACCTATAAAAATAGATTGATAAATAAATAGTTGTAATCAGAATAAAATCTATACCACTACAATGAATACAAAAGCTCAGACAACAGGCAATGGTCTCTATGTTTAAAGATATTAAAACTTTCAGTGAGATATTTTAATTTTATCATGACAGCCTATAGACGAGTTCTCTTTAATGAAACACTTGTTGCAGTATGCAAAAACATTAACAGGGTATATATACTTTTCTACAACAAGTGTGCTGTGGTAAAATACCAAAACCAATTTGATACTTTAAACAATCTCACAGAACCAGTCTGACTTTGGTGAAACAAAAATGGCCTTAGCATGATACTGATCTAGTTCTACTGTAGCACACTCTATTAAAAAATAAATAAACCTCATCTATATTAAATTGAAATTAAAAATGGATACTTTCTAAAGATGAAGGCATTTTCCTTTATCAGTGGACCAAAACTCCAATCTATACATAGCATGCTAACTGCTAGAGCAAACAAATTCTCATTTTAGCTAAAAAAAACTTATTGCAGACATTACCAATGGCTTTATTACACCAGTGGTAGCTTTATCAAGATAAATCCACCATATTAATAATCAGAGAATATATGAACAGGCAGTCATTAAAGCAGTTTTACGCTGAAGTGATGTTCAATAATTCAGCCTGAAAAATGTGTCTGACCTTAATTCAATACTTACTGGGACAAAAAAAAGCAAACACTGAAAAGAGTAATAGAATTGGTATAGCAGTAACTGATGTTGTGAGATTCTAATCTGACAGTACTACAGATTACTCATTAAAAAAAAAAAATGAGAAAACCATAAATGAGTTACATTTAAAGATGCTTAAGACAGCAGCACTCTCCGCTGAGAAAACCAAATTTCTTGACTGTTCTCTAATCAAATGTATAAAGTAAAAGAATACATTACAAAATGGTTGAGACAAAAAGAATATCCAATTATGTATTGCCTGAAACTGAGTTAAAATATGAATGCCTGTTTTTCAGCAAAAAAAAATACAAATTAGTATATGTGTGCATTTCATTTTAAAGACATAAAAGTTTAAACCGACTTTACAAGAAATTTGAATAAATAAGTGAACAAATTACAGCTATAACAGGGTAACATTAGTTCCACTTATTTCTCTGAACATTTTCATTTTTGGGAAAATCTGATTTGGCTGATTTCCCTGATCCATCAGCATTTCTCAGCAAGTTTCTTTTCTATGAATGTGAACAAAAGATCACTTGTGTTGCTGTGGCTGTATTCTTTCAGGATTTTCATGATGTCTTCTGTGGAAAGGAAACAAATTATTACAAATTATTGAAATGTCTTGAATATTTTTGTTCTGTGAAGACAGAATTAAATGTGTTGTAAATTGTCCTGCAAAGGGAACACAAATTTAAGTAGGTAAAAGACCCTTTTCCACGCCTTAAGGCGTTTAGGACATATAGGGCTAGACCTATATTCTTATAGACCAATCGGCACAAGATGGGTGATGTGGTCAGTATCACGCGGGCAACCTTCACTTTCCCGGGACTGCACCCGGTACCCACTCAAGGGTGGGTTAACTTGGGAGCCAAGGTCATTAAAAAAAAAAAGTCCGGCTCCGCCAGGAAGCAAACCCACAACCTTCCGATCCGCGACGAGCGTCTAGCCACCCGGCCACGGCGACTTTCTACAATTAAATGTGCTATATACATATTGAGAATGTTCAAATCTGAACAAAGCTGGCCTTTTTTTTTTTCAATAATGACCTTGGCCCCCAGGTCAACCCAGCCTTAAATGGCTACCAGGTAAAGTCCTGGGTGGCTGATGTGATGCTGATGACATCATCCATCAAGTGTCACTTGGTCTATAAAATATAGATCTAGCACTTTATGCCCACTACTTTACTTACATATCGAGAATGGAACAAAGTTCTTCTTCTTCTTCTTCTTCTTCTCTTCCACCTTGTACCTCATCGAAGTGTCGGGGGTAGATGCAATGTTCGTTGATGGGCTCTGTCAAGAGCACTATTAAGACTGATGTTCATTTCTGTAAGGCTGTTCCTAGTGCCATCATTCCATATTTTCCGAGGTCTTCCACTCGCTCTATACCCATTGTAATATTTTTGTGTGGCTCGCTGTGGCGAATAGTACCAGGGCATTCTTGTTGGGTGTCCAAACCACTTCATTTGTTGTTCTTTGATGACCTGTAAGACTGGCTTTATTCCTAGCATTTGTCTGATTTCATGATTTCGTATTCTGTCTTTCCTTGAACTCCTGCAGCTCTTCTAAGGCATTTCATCTCTGTTGTCACAATTTTAAGTATATTGGAGGATGTGTCCACGTTTGGCATTGATAGCATAGTGTTGGCCAAAAAATAATTCTGACAAGATTCACTTTAGTACTCCGAGGTATCTGCTTGTGTGTCAACAGGGGGTCTCTAGGTATGGATACACTATTCTATTACAGTGCCTATGTGATCCTGGTGAATTCACCCTGTCAGCTTTGTCATATAATAGCTCATTGCCCAGAGAAGCGACACCAGCCTATCGCCTACTCACTACCTGTACACCAGAATGCCCTAGGTAGAAAATCCATGATATACTATTGTCTAGACTCTTATCAAGCAATGCAAACCACTATAAGCAAAGTACCTCATTTTATATTTTCCAAAGCCTGCTCTATGAATCTGTTACCTTTACAACTAAAATATGTCATGTCTCAACATTCTCCAGCCATTGGAAAGCTGGTTGCTGACCAACTCTTTTGTCATGCTTAATGTGGAGAATTGTTCAACTGTAGCTTTCTGAGTACCTTCTAAACCAAGCTACTCCTTATGTGCTGAAGGATGAATCCACACATCATATACTCTTCTTAAGTGCATGACTCAGTAATATATGTTGGTTAGAAGAAATTAAAATAATTTTTGGGACAAGATTAGGCTCAGCAGAAAATGTATAGAATAAAAGACGTAATAATTAAAGCAGTGATAAATGGAGAAGTTCATGACGATAAATGTTGATTAAATTCAGTTTTATATCCATCTGCCATCATCCTCATAATCAGACACTGGTCTCCGTGTATCACTTCTCATACTTTGGCAATGAGTTCACCATTACAAACAGAAACTGGACATCCTGGCCATTTTAATCTTTAACTGTTTCCATACCAGTTTTAAATCAAGAATACCCACTGAATATTTGTGCTTGAGATATTTAGTTCGATACCAATATTTCAGCATGTGTTACCTGTAAAACTGTATCCAAACGCTTTTCTCAGCTCTGTGAGCTTCAAGAAGATGTTATATTATTACTCTATTCCTAACTATTATTAAACCACACTCGGAAGGCACTGCAGGGATCAAATTCCCACACAGAAGTAAGGGAACTGATAGATCAGCATTCAGACCCAGAAGATACCATCATCTACACAGATGGATCCGTGAAGCGTGGATCAAGGTCAGCATGGGCATACACAGCACAAAGAAAGGGGAAAACAATACATGAGGACAGCGGCGCTTACCAGACAACCACGTCAAGCATGACAATGGAAATAGCCGCTGATTCTAGAGCTTTAGCATGGGTATCCGAGCAAACCACCACACAGGTAGTAATTGTCTCAGACTCAATGAATATGCTTCAGAAGATAGCAACAGGCAGTATGCGCTCTGAATGGATAGAAAGCATTCGGAAATCACACTTAACCTCCGTAACCTGGATCTACACACCGGGTGATGCGGGCGTAAAGGGAAATGAGCGAGCAGAGCAACTGGCAAGCACTGCACTAATGATTGCGGGAAAAAGTATGGACAGAGCAGATATAGTCAACGCTGTACGAACTGGGCTAGTGGAGAATGAGGAATCCCTGACACTAACACAATTGCGTGACATGGGAGTTAAGCATGGTGATGCACGTCTTTGCCGTCTTCGAGGCTGAGAAAGGAGACAATATAATCAGCTTCTTATGGGGACAATTAGTAGAAGTACTTTGGAGTGGCTGCTGCTTCGGAGAACTGAGCATGCATGGGTATGCCCAATGTGCAGTGACATCAATTGTGATAACAAAACATAAAATAACATCTTGTAGGGAATCGGCAGTCGGAAACCCAAGTTCAAGGTGTCTCCTTCGTGCCAAAGAACTGCATGGCTGTTGGGTGAACAGTCAACGATGGCAGGCAGGTCGTTGTTGATGCCTGCTGGTGGATGTAATGTCCTAAGTCCCTTCCCCAGCTAATAATGAGGGTACTGCTGGGGTGACCGTTTATTAACCCTCATATAATGCTTCCGGTCAAAATGGACGCCATGGCAAATTTTTTTTTCTTCTGCATTTTTGCTCCATTTGTAGTCTGGAAGGATGTAGTTTCGTCGCCCAGCTTCTGAGTTGAGTGCATGGCGTGACACTGTGAGCTGTGTTTGTTTTTCGTTGGCATAGGAGCGGAGCAACTGTGGGGTGACCCGTTTGCTATGAAGCTGAAACTAGGATTACCAGATTAAATCTATTTCCGTCTGAGTAATTATGCAAAATTCTTTAGACTACCCCCTCCCTCCCCCCCCCCCCCAAAAAAAACCCAAAAAAATCGCCCACACTAGACAGCTGGCTACTTTTAAGGTTCTTAATATAACATATGACTGAAGTTTCTAGGATCTGCTTCTGTTGAATCTGAATCAGAATGGTAGCTTTTGAAGTCAGTGGGCATCATTCATTCAGGTGACAATCTGACAGGGAGATAAAAATAGGGGAAATATTCTGTTAGTTTAAAATAACACTTGCTTGAACAGGATGGGTGAAACAAGAGCTGTTTGGTCCTAAAAGAGTTAAACACACGCGGGCACATTTCAGAATAACCTAATATATAAAGTTCTTGAAAAATACAGAACTGTATTCACTTACTGATGCAGATATCTCTGGCCTTCAGAATGTCATAGATATGGCCAATTTGCAGACAAAGTTCAGTGTCACCAAAGGTCAAGTAGCAGATGTCCCGGTTGGCTACACTGGCTGCCATCAACTGGATTAGAGCTAAACAATGGACAAGAAGTTGTGAAGAATATATTATTGAAAAAAATTTTATTT
Source organism: Candidula unifasciata (assembly GCA_905116865.2). NCBI lineage: Eukaryota > Metazoa > Mollusca > Gastropoda > Stylommatophora > Geomitridae > Candidula > Candidula unifasciata. The sequence continues at coordinate 318,141 of CAJHNH020005445.1, forward strand.
CAGAACACTTACAGCTGGGGAACACTAAGAAAGAGAAGACGTACAAAATATGCAGAAAATGTACTAAACATTCTTTAATCACAACACACCCAGTTAAGATTCATCAATGAAGTGTCATTGCATAAATAACTAGTCCTGAATCGCCAAAAGCAAATTAAAGCTCTTTTGCTGCTCAGCTCAAGCAGCGACACCAGGATTCATCACCTGCCACTGTATGGAGGAGAAATACATCTCTCAACTTTAATGCAGCAAGTGGTTCAAACACCATCCTATGGGTTTCTTGTTTTGGTGGTCGCTATCCATTGTCAACATACCTTCGGATACTGAAGTTTTTTTTAAAATAACCTCTGGAAAAATCTCAGCTGACATAAAATTATGTTTCTATATTGTTGCATTAATTGTGGTGATTGCTTTTTTTCTTTCTTTAGACAATATACACTTTATCTTGCTGTAAAAGATCAGTCATGAACTTATATCCCTTCAGAAACAGTTGTGTCAAGTCTGTCACTGCTATTTTCAACACTCATTTGTTACTGTACTGTCTGTATTCTTTGATGAATGTTCCTAGGTCAACATGCTTCAAATGAAAAACTGAATCAACACTCTGAACTTCTTTGTATGGACTGTCAACCTGGCCACTTTCTCAGCTGTCAGAAACAGACCATATAAGCCTATGCTCTTGTATTCATTGGTCAGTACTTATTACATTACACGACCATGCTCATCGCACACAATTGCGCCTGGTGTGGCATGATCGGGTATGACATCAGAGGCAGCTAAGGATAACTAGTTATCTCATTCTGTAGAAAACTATAATGCAACCAATCATTAACAAGTCCGTTAAGATCGTTGCCTGAGTTGGCTATGGGCTTATACTCCATCACAAGAAAACAGGCAAAGTAACTTTGCATTTGTCATCTGTAAACTCTGTGGAACATTCTGGTTGTTCATCCACATCTGGACTTTCATCTTATTTAAGAACCTCAGATTTTCATGCAAATCTGGCTTATTTGTATGTTATTTCCTCGCCTGACAGACAGATGTACTCTGACTGAAGGAGACAACCCTGATTTATTGACTCTTACAAGTTTGCTTACAACATGCTTGCTTACAACAACAAGCTTGCTTACAACAACAAGCTTGCTTACAACAACAAACTTGCTTACAACAACAAACTTGCTTACAACAACAAGCTTGCTTACAACATGCTTGCAAGGGGGCAGTGGGTCTGTTCATGTTTCCTCATAATGGGGCCCTGGGACACACACGGGGGAAAGGTAACTACCTAGGACATGCACACTTAAGGTTACCCTTGAGCTGCTTGTCTCCTCCGAAGGCTCCACATCCCCAGTTGCCAGTACAAACAGCTGGCTTGTTTCTGGTACCTTTTGACTCGAATGCAATGTATGCCTAGTCCAGAGCAAATTTTCAAATTTTAAGTTACTAATGTCTGTTTCAGACAGATTTTGTAAGAAGAATCAGAACCAAAAATGAAATGGTTCAGACACCTAGTAAGAACGAATTCAACTATACCAACATCAAACATGTACAATATGTCAATGGAAACACCAACAGGCAGAGGGAGCCTAGAAGATAGATCAATCAAGTGAGTCACTGACTGCCAAAAAAAGGAAGGTGACATGACAAAAGGAGGTGAACGGACAGGAAGGTGAAGTGACAGACAAAAGGAAGTTTAAATGACGATCTGGTCTTACTGTGGGTTTTCATTCACTGATGTGTATTCAACAAATGCATGTCACGTGTGACATCCTAGTCCAAGTGACGTGAGGAAAACACTGTTGCTATGCAAATAAATGTTGGTACGACTTAAAATACGACTGTACCCTGTGAATTACTGTTTTCATATGCTGCTGAAGTTGGGGATGGAGCAGTTATGGTAATGTCCTTAGTTCTGTGATGCCGGTTCTTAACTCAGTTCCAAATGTTGAGACCTTACCATTTTTCCAGATTAATGTTTTATAAGAAGGCATGAGAATCACAACCCATAGGGATCTCTCCTTAGCACAAAGCCTGGATAGTATTGTACAGACCATTTGTTGACCATGCATGCTTTGTTAATTTCAAAGAAAATGTAACACAAATACACTCTGTACACTTCTGATGGCTGTCTTATGCTTTTAATGCATGTGTATGCTAGCGGATATGCCGAGACTGCATTGGTGACAGTGATGGCCATTCTGTGTGTTTATTGTTGGCACAGGAGTGGAGCAACCATGGGGTGATCCGTTTGCTATGAAGCTAAAACTAAGATTACCAAGTACAAAGCATGTTGTAGAAGAACAGGGTTCTGCATGTTGCACTTCCTTCCTAGACCAGCTGCCAATCAGGGCTAAGGTTCTCTCCTCTCCTTTATAAAGTGAACTAACAACAACAGCTTAGTACTGAAAAAGTTAATATACTGGTGTTGTTAATCTATATTTACCTTGTTAAGTTCCCTTTGTACATGATGCAGTTCAAACTGATGATAGTAATTTTCCCGAAAGACAGCTGCATCCATGGCCACAACTTCTGTGAATCTCCTCCCCATATGATCCCTGCAATGCATCATGATGTCTGAACATATCAAAATTCATCACAATAATTATGCCTTGTGCCGATCAGCATAGGCTGTCTGTCAGGTCTTGCCATCTCACATGATCACCAGAATCACAGATCAGTTCAGTGTTCTCTGGCTACCCCATCCACATGTCTAAGCCATCCAGGTATCTATTTTTGATTTCCCCCTGCTCTATGTTTTTCCTCCAGTCTTGCCAGAGTCATCACCAAGTTCTCACACCCTTCCTTCTTATAACAGGCCCTAAAAACACTGACTCAACTAATCTTTCTAATAAGTTTAAGGTTTTCATTCATCTCAAGAAGGACTGCCCTACCATTTTGTGATATTCTGTTTTCTTTAAAACAAAAATACACACATCACTGCGAGTAAATTTTTCCGCTTGTCTGCTAATTTTCCATGTCTCACATGCATATAACAATACTGGTTCAAATTATATAGTAAAACAGAAATGCTAAAAAATATGTTACCAGTCAATGATATCAATTTCAAAGAGAAAGATTTCTGGGCACTGTGTTCAGGACATTTTTCTAGAAAGAAAAAAAGATGGCTACCACTTTTTCTTCAAAAAATATTTTATCATCCCATCATACCGTGATAATCACATGCAATCCAGCCAGTGAAATCCTGATATCATGGATAGAATCCAGGCCAGCACCTTTGGCTTTTTCAGGAACATTCATTTTAGGGTTTCTCTCGGACATCCTAGTTTCCTCAATCCGTCTGTTTCCCATTTCAGTTGCGGTTTGACAATTCTCTGCTTGCTTCTCAGGATGTGCCCAATATATCACCATCTTATCTGTTGCAACCATTGACTGTTGAGACATTTATCTTATTGCTTCTTTCTTTTTCCTTAATTTATCCCATTTTATATTCAATTACCTCAGGCATTTGATTTAGAATGCATACACATTTTATTTTCCTGTCCTAAATGGTTCTACATTTGTATCTTATTAACTCAGGTTGAACAAACAAGACACTTGTATACAGTCCACATAATTCTTTGCCATGTGCTATTACATCATTTCTAGCACTTAATTTTCTTTGTGTAATACATTTTTTATTCTCAAAACTTTTAATGCAAAAGTTTTAATATTGAGCTGAAATGTATACAATAATAAGTTTTATGAGTCCCAGGGGGTTTAGCATCACAGGCCCTGGGGGTAGTAAATAGAGATATAAAATCGGTGCATCATGGGTTCATTAGGCTTCTAGGTAGGTACCTATGAACGTATGATGCGTTCCTTGGAAAGAGTTAAACAAAAAAGGAACATGATATATACACCCAGAAATAAAAGGCCTGCCATTCTTTATATGAAATATAACATGCAGATGTATACACAGAAGATAAGATCAAAAATAAATGATCAATCTTTACCTTTAAGAACAAGTGGTATTTAGCTTTTTCAATAAAATATGTCTTTAAAAAAACAACGGCCTCTCAAAAAAAAATATTACTGCAGGGCTCAGTAGAGGGAGAAAGGAGATGAGGCAGACCAGGAAAGACCTGGTTACAGAACCTGACTGACTGGACAGGCCTCAGGCATGCAACCATGAAGCCCATCGCAACTGACCGCCAAAGGTGGAGAGCGATGATCAGACAACAGGAACTGGTGACAATGACATGTAGTGAGGAGTGATGACGATGATGATGATGAATAAAATATGACGTCTAGGAAAGATATTGAAATATTCAAAACAATGTTTTTTATGTTGTAAATTTAAATAATGCGGACACAATACACTGCACTATTTATTGCCTGGCATATTTTACTGCGTCAGTTCAGGTGCATTACTACAAAGTTAAATTTTATTACAATAAAGCATACAGCTGTGAATCCTGGACAATTAATAAACAAGCCGAACAATACCTTAAGGCCTGCGAGATGTGCTTTACATAAGAATCCTTAGAATTCCTTGGACAGCAAAAAAGAGCAAGCTAGATGTTTTCAAAGAGGCAGATGCCTTTCACAAACATCAGAAAGAAACTGTCCAGCATCTGCTCTCTCTCTTATGTGGGCAATCAGTTCTCTTCGTGAGTAATAAAGTACACCAAAAATAATTCCTCTTGCTGAAATATGCCAGGCATTAAACTATGGAATGTATTGTTTATGTCCACATTATTCAAATACTACTACTATCAGGTTTATAAAATGAAGCCTGAGAATCGATTTTTAGAAATAAATGACTAAATAGATTGACAATGAGAATCATTATTAAAATTATGTCAAGCTAATAGGCATGAGTTAACTGTTTAACTTCAAAGATCTTCTTCATGTTCACTGACAGTAATCTCCAGCAGAAAGTTCTGATTGCTCATCATGCACAATGTGGGCCCTGTTCCAAGACATACAAGCTCCGACAATTTAGTAATGAGACAAAAACGCCATCTATGAAGCAAAGCATGGAATCTAAAGAGGCAACATTCATCTATGATCTGGCAACTTTTTATCGCTGCTCAAAGGTGCAGTGTTTCATAATCAGCAGAGAAAAAAAGCTAACATTAAATTTTTGTTTAACTCAGAAAAAGCGCCATTGAAACAGTTGAATTGATGCTACAAGTTTATGGGGATAATTGTTTATCTCGTGCACACATTTTCTGGTGGTATTCACGATTCAAAAGTGGTGTGGAAATGATTACTAATGCACCTAGACCTGGATCCCAAATTTCTGATCATAATGATGAACTCATTGCAAAAGTCAGAGAATGGATGCAAGAAGATCATTGTTTTACTGTGAGGATGATGGCAGATGAATCTGGTGTTAATAGAGAGACCAATCATAACATTTTAGTGCAAGATTTTGGCAAGAAAAAATTTGCTTGCCGGTTTGTGCCACATTCGTTGTCCGATGACCCAAAAAAAATCAGCGGGTTGAGTACCCAAGAGACATCATCAAAACAATAATTTTTGGCCAAAAACAAAGTGTGTGTTCTCTCAGCCTTCCCCAATATTTCCCAGATTTGTCTCCCTGTGATTATTTTCTATTCCCAAAATTAAAGTTACCATTGAAAAAACACTTCTTTGACAATATTGATGACATCCAAAGGGCCGTGACATTGACTTTAAGGGCCATAACAACAGAAGAACACCAGAGGTTGTTCCAGTGTTTGTTAGATGGTGCCACTTGCTGTATCAATGCACAAGGGGCTTACTTTGAAAAAAAGTACAGGTTATATCTTCAACTGTTGATTAATTAAATTTTTATGGAATTAGTCACATTGCTTAATTGTCAGATCTTGTATGTTGAGTGCACATCCCTTTTACAGATGTGGCATATATGTGTGTAGATTGTTGGTGCCTTGCCTAACTACATGGGCCAGCCTCCCAGCTAGGAGCCAGTTCCTGGGATGGCCTCAAAAAAAGTTTAGATAGGTCTCGCACTACTGAATTAGAAGTTTAAAAATTAAAACAACAAAAGAAAATAACCTTTCTGTGTTGTCGAAATAGTTCCCCGTGAACTTAAATGTGTCAGAATATCCAGAGTAACTGTTGAAGCGTTCACAACCTAGCATTAAAAAAAAATTTAAAGAGGGTTTCAATGTAATTATAATTGGTGCATGCTTAAAGTGCTATTATATTTCATAGGAAAATGGCATGTCACATCATGTGCCCTGCCGACTGTCGTAGGCATTTATGCATCTCCACAGATCTCGGTCCCTTGCCCTCTCTGGATCATTTCTACTGATGATATTCCTCCATGCTACTGTCACAATCCATCCATCATCTCTCTCGGTCTGCCTCTTCTAAGACGATCTTCCCAGTCACATTCTCCAGAGCCTCCCCCCCCCCCCATCTCTTGAAAGAACTCTGTTACTCTGGTAGTCTAAGGGATTCTCAATATTAGTCGGAGAAACCAAATCTCGGTCACCTCAATGTTTGTTCTGATTTGTACATTCATTACCATACAGCAATATAGGTTCTACATAACATTTTAGTACTCTCTTTCAGACATCCAAAGACCTGTTGCACAAGATGTTCATTCTGTGAACTGCAGCCTTAGCCTTACTTAGTCTGGCTTATTCTGTTCTTAATTTCTGATTCACATCTTCCGTCTGATGTTATGATTATACCCAAATAATTGAATTTATCAACTTGGATCAACTTTTTACCTTCTGTTCTAATATTACACTGTGGTGGTATTCTTTTCTTTGATATAACCATCACCTCTGTTTTCTTTATATCCAAGGACAGACCCTTTTTTGCTCTCCCTCATTACAACGTCCAATAATTGTTGTAGCCCATTTGCATCTGATGTCAGTAAATTGTAGATAATTAAATTAGGCAATAAACAAACATGAGAAGTACACACGTAGAATCATCAAATATGTAGCCACTATAACAAGTGAGAAATTTTCACTAGCCATTTATGTAGCAACTATCAAACAGGGAATTGTACACTAGAATCATTTAATGTAAAAACTATCAAACAAGAGAAATGCACACTAAATCCATTAAATATAGCTATCATCATATTTGAGAAATATTTACCAGTTATTTTATGTAGCAGCCATCAAACAGAATAGTAAACTTGATTAATATACTGTAGAAACTATCAAATATGAGAAATGCATACTAAAATCTTTAAATGTAGCCACTATGACATATGAGAAATTCACACTAATATCAAATATAGCCACAAAGACATATGAGAAATTTACACTAGTTATTTTATGTAGCAACCATCAAACAGAACAGTACACTTGATTAATATACTGTAGAAACTATCAAATATGAAAAATGCACACTAAAATCATTAAATAAAGCTATCATGACATATGAGAAATGTACAATGGACACATTAAACACAAGCCAAACAATACTTTGAGGCCTGGGAGATGTGGTTTTACATAAGAATCCTTAAAATTCCTTGGACAACTAAAAAGAGCAACCCAGATGTTTTGAAAAGATGCAAGGGCTTGAAGACAACTTATCACAAACATTAGAAAGATACATAATTTTTCAGTCAGGTTATGAGAAGAGGAAACTGAAAATGTTGTGACCACTAGAAAAATCTGAAAAGAGGCAGGTGCTCAAAGACAACTTTTCACAAACATCAGAAAGAGACAAGTCTTCATTTCTTGGTCATGTTATGAGAAGAGGTAAACTGGAACTTGAGATCACTGGACGCAGTTGCGGATTGTGGAAAAGCATGAACGCCTACCATGCCAGTCAGCAAGGCACTTAATAATGATGAATAACCAATAAAGATATAACAGTCTAAAGTTGAGTGACAGCTTTACTGGACCAGGTTTTATCCCATTTGGCTTGGTTTCTCTGCAAAAAGCATCACACAAAGCACAAGCCCTGTAGCTCTAGTGATGATCCCCAAGAACATAAAACTGTTTATTGCGAACAAATGAAATCTGTGAAACTAATACAAGAGCATGAAGTAAAAACAAGAGACATCCAGTCAGTAAAAAATATGAGTGGTTTGTACAAAAGAAGCTGAACTCTTTCTGTCCCAAACAATGCACTATTTATGATGGTCATTATTATTCATGTGTACACGTCAACAATTATGTACATTTCTACATCGTATGTTCCCCGTGTGGCTTCCCGAACCTAACTGTGGGGGAAAACAAGAATAGACCCACTACCTTCCCAACAAGCATGTCGTAAGAGTTAACTAATTGGAGGTTTCCTTCAAAGGTGAAGTGCATCTGCCTGAGAAGAAAAGAACCAACAATCTGCATCCAACTAAGTCAGATCTGTAAAATAGATGTGCACACAACACTCAGGTTGTGAAACAAAACTAATGTCAAGATGTAGACTAACAACCAGAACTTTGCACCTGAGTTCACAGCTGGTGAACTCGAAGAAGAAGAAGGAGAAATCTTATGAGCAGTGAACGACTTTGAAGAACTTTGCTAAAAACATATGTCCTGCAAGGGTTGTATATTTAGCCCCCCGGGAAGTAGTATACCTATAAGTTCAAGTTTTGCCAATTGTAGAACCTTGTGGGGCTGAAAAAGTTCCAAGCAAACTGAAGAATTGTCAACCTTACCTATCATGACTAGAACCTCATCGCTTGCTAATACTTCTGTAAACAAACGTGACACGATCATTTCAGGGCACAGCACAAAGCGAATCTCTTCCTGAACAAGTCCAGCAGTCAACACACCTCCACCAACAAACTTGTTTGCAAAATCAGCCTGTGAAATCAAACGGTTCAATTACTAATTTCTGTATTCAGTTCCAGGTAAGAGCTTTAAAATATTACACAATGATGGAAGTACCAAGCGATATTTAAAAAAAAAAAAATAGCTAACTATCATAAATGGAAATCATACTAATTTTGAATTAATGAAATCAGGTACTGAAACCCTGTGTGGGTTCTGGGGTCCCAGTTTGGAGTTTGTTTGGGGAACGGGGGAAGATCAATCCACTGTCCCTTAACAAGCATGCCGTAAAAAGTGACTAAGGGTTAGCTGAAACTGGATCTTTGGGGTCAAAAGGAGCAAAAATTACGGCCTAAAATGTCAGCCATAACATTTACCAAACATACTTTTTTCCTAAGGGCAAATAAGGTAGAAAAAGGTACTGAATTTCAGTTTAGTCAGACCTATTTATGTGCAATTTCTTGACTTCCTACCTGCAAAAATCCTCTTGCGTCTTCAATGGTGCCTTCACTGGAAACATGTAAGTTAGAAAGTTTCTTCTCATTCGTCTGCCAGACCACTGGGTGGCTGTACACACGTTTGTAAGTCACATTACCATCAGGCACTAACAGATAAAGAAAACCATATGTTTTTAATTAGTGGCCACCTTCTTAGGGCTACTTTTATTGAAGAAAATACTGAGTCTACTTTCCTTTCTTTCTCTCTCTCGTTGTACCCCACCAGGATATCACACAAGCGATAAACACCCAGTGAAAAGTGGCACTATGGTGATGAGGATCACCCATGGAGAGGTCCCAGAAACTCCTTTCAGACGTTTAGGCGATATTTATGGCCCGGCTATATTTAGGGCCTCCGGAAAATGCCAGGGTGGGGCTTCAAATAACGAAAAATTTCATTCCACATGGGAACGACTAGATAATATATTATTAAATCTAAATTCCTTTCCAGAAATCTCTGGCTGTCTACTTTAGACTTTAGATTGTATTAGAGGTAACAAAATTACATTAAACATTTTCAATGCAGACAATATAAATACAACACACCACTGTGGGCTTAACTTTCACAGCTTGCCGGTCAACTAGTAGAAGATCAACGCTTTGGCCATCCGTGTTACAGGATAATACAATTCCCTGTATGGGCTCTAAAGCCTCATAGAAGAACAGTCCCAATACATCTTAACAAACATGTAAAAGCATCTTGTAAAGGCGACTAATTAGAGGTTTGCTGAAATCAAGATGTTTTGGGTTGAAGGGCCAGATATTACTTAGATATAATACCACTTAGAGGGATCTTCTTGTGAACCAAATTTTTTTTTAAAATCCACAGTAATGTCACATTTTTCCATAGCCACAGTGACAGGTCATGGGGTCCAAGGTATGAGTCCCCCATATATATATTTTTAGGCCCCTGGGAATGTATTCCATTTAATGCTACACTGTGCTTCATTACTCTCCTTACATTTCTCTATCTATTAAAAAAAATGTGGACAATTTTCAACAACAGGGAAAAAAAAAAATAGTACCCTGCACAAAGATTGGGGGAGGGGGGGGGGGGTGTTGGTCCTAAAGATTCATGGCCCATTTTGTTAGCATGTACAGGACAAAAGGTTTAAAACTAAACATATAGTTAATGTTTCTTACTCTCTTGTGTCACCCTCTCAAAATAGTTGATAATGCATTTCAGCTTTTCAACTTTCCTTTCACTTTTCACTTGACTGTACAGACTGAAATACAGCAAATAAAATTCCACAATGAATAAGCAAAACATCAGTACAATCAACACTTGTACCATTACTGAAAGCAATGAAAGATAACATTGCACCCTTACATACATGTAACAGACAACTAAGAAGGGTTAATCTGTAATTGACTTTGCCTGCCTTTAGTGACTTTCATCTATGCAAATTCTTAGAGCTGTTATTTAACATTATATAACATATAAGCACACACGTTAATTAGCTAACAGATTATCCTCATTGTACATCAAACCCCTTAGTCCAAAATGCTTGGATCTCCAAGCAGCTCATGACACCAGTTCTGTGTCTGGTTTCTTATTCTTCTCCAGCTTCCTGCATAGTGCTCTTGTCTGGCCACACCCTTTTAACATGTTGTTCTTGCAGTCTGGTCATTGTTGCAGATTCACAGTCCTCACTTGGTTCGCACAAAAGTCTTCTCGTTTTAAACACAAATTCTTTATTTTATGTTTATTGGAATTCTGATTAATGAGATTTTACTGTTTTAGTTTTTATGCAACTACATAATTTTCATCTGCCACTGTCAAATGTTTAAAATTTTTCTTGAAACAAGCAATTAGTACTAGGTAACTTTGGCAGAGCGCCAAAGATATATTCTCCATGCCTTACAGGCAAGGCAACTACATGATGAGTTGGTTAACTGATATCTGCTGGCAGTTCCAAGCAATGTGTGATGTGGTGTGTGTGTGTGTATGTGTGTGTATGTGTGAGTGGGTCGGGGGGGAGGGGGGGGGGGTTACATTTTTAATATTGGATATTTATATTTGAACAATACTTCTGAATGACTGATGTTCAACCCCACCAGGGCATCACACTAAGCGACAAACATCCAGTGGCACAACAACAACAACAACAACAAAACTGCATCCACACTGGAACGCATTGCACTACATGAAACAGGACTCAACTACAAGTGGAATGATTTCAGAAATTAACACAGCACAAAGAATTATTTGAAAGATCAATAGAGAAAAAGGCAAAACTGCACAAATACAAGTTTCAATCAGAATCTTTATCAACAAACAGACTAAATACACAAGTATGAAAACAAGAAAAAACACAAAAAAGTATTAAAACTTTTATTTGGTTATATTTGCACACCTTCTGCTATCCCTCATAGTTCTAATCATAGTCTGTGTTTTGTTTCTTGAAAATCAGCTTGACTGCTCAAGCTTTTTTATGACAGGACTAATTCAGAGCTCTTCCTTGCCTTTGAAAGCTCAGAAACCTACAGAGTAGTGTCAAAGCTTTAAATTTGCTGGAAGGCATGTGTGAAAAATAAAGGGATTGAGGAAGTCAGGATGTCCTAAAGAAACCCTAAATCTGACGTCGATGAGAGCCTAAAGGGGATATTAAATGGACTGCAGAGTACATAATGGAATGGAGAAAAAATGGACTGCACAAGACATAATGGAATGGAGGAATAATAGAGTCCTGTGGGACATAAAATGGCACACCAGGACAATGGTGATGACCACATCAGTGACTGGGTCACCCATTGGCTTGCCGGCAGACAACTTCAGCGCCGGGCAGGATAGTATTTGGGGCTGTCTCCCTTGATTGCATCAACACCACAGGAGCTCTTTTCTGGGCTTTTGGTGGCGTGCAGTGCTAAGTCATTTTTATGGTGCACATATGATGACGTTTGAAATAGGGTGTTTCTGTTGGGATGACTGACTGAACTGTGCAGAGTTATAAATAATTTTACTCTTTCTCTAAAGGGCGGCTAATCAAACAAAGAACAAACTATATCTCCAGCATTGACTTTCAAGAATATCTAAAGCACTTAAGAAGCTGAGAGCAAAGTCTAATACTAAGACTGAACTCACTAAATAGGTACCAGGGCCCCATCACTTTTTAGAATGGGGGAAGGGGGGGGGGGGGAAGAGACCCACTGCCATTAACAAGCATGTCATAAAAGGCAATTGATTAAAGTTTTGCAGAAATCGGATGTGATGGGTTGAAAAGCGCAGACATCGAAGCCTTGCCATAAACCAAATCATGACATAGCAACTAACTATTGAAGGCAAAGACAGAAGTAGAGAACCTATGAATTCCTTAAGAACGATTCCTGAAACTGAACCCATAACCATCAGAGCATGAGGCAAACAGTTTAATCACACTGCCAGAGGCTCAAAAAATGTCATGCTGTAAAAACAATATTACAATTTAAAAAACCACATACAGACAAGCTAGATTCTGTGTCGGTTCTCAGGTCCTATTTTTGGAGATGAAAAATGTGGAAAAGACCCACTGCTCCTTAAAAAAAAAAAAGTTTTATAGTTTCTCATGTGGGCAAGAGTGGTTGTTGAAGTACTCTCCCCTTTGTTATAGTTGTGTAGTCAGTTCATATGGAGATAGGCCTCGGTCAAAACGATTTGTGTTTTTTGTGCAAGTTGTCCTGCTTTCCCATTTTGTAGGCTTTTTAGTCACAGTTCACTGGATTAATTTCCTATTCTGAAAAAAATATGCTGTAATGGGTAACTAATAGGGATTTGCTGAAATTAGATGGGCTAGTCCGAAGGGTGATATCACAGCTTAGCTGTAAACCCAATACAAAATGCCAAACACCCTTCTAAGGGTGAAAACAGAAGACTGGCTGGAATTAGACCTAGGGTTGGTAATATTTTCTCCTCATGTTTTGAGTGTTACACTGTCAAGAGATTCCAACTCAATATCCAGAGCAGTAGTTCTCAACCTTTCTAATGCCGCGACCCTTTAATACAGCTCCTCATGTTGTGTCAACCCCCAACTATAAAATTATTTTCATTGCCACTTCATAACTTCAGTGAATAAGTTTTTTCCAATGGTCTTAGGTAACCTCTGTGAAAGTGTCATTTGACCTTCAAAAGGTGTCGTCACCCACAGGTTGAGAACAGCTGGTCTATAGGGAATTTCAACACTATAATTTACTAAAAACCCTATTTTCTCTATATGCCTGGTCTAACTTCCATGCCAATGACAGGGATAATCTGTATATTTCGCCGGCATGTAATCAACACAAATTCGAATCTTTACTGGTCGTAGTTGGCTAAACAGGATTGCGCGGTGAGCGGGTGATGAACTCTATGTGGTCCGGGTTCACTCACGGGGGTAGGCAGAAAAGCCACATTTCTCCCAGATTTACAGTATTTACAATGGAATCAAGGCCGAAAGGTTGCGATATCCATAATACCGAGCCTAAGGGTTAACAACTCATGGCTTCTGGATATTAATAAAAAAAATAAATCTTTACTGCAATGTGATTAGCACATACTCTAATCCATACTGGCATAAGTTCAGCACATATTCTAAGTCTTATAGACATGTGATAAACACAACTCTTGCTGGCATGTGATCAGCACATACCATAATCCATACTAGCATGTGATAAGCACATGTTCTAACCCTTACTGGCATGTGATAGAAGTAGATACTATAAACCTTGCTGGCAGGAGAATAACTGTAACTAACTAAAAATAAAGACTCCCCTTCCTCCACACCCACAACCCGTTGACACAATAAAGTTTAGAAACAGATTTTCTTCAACTACTGTTCTGTATTGTAGGTCAAAAGTATGAACTCATAGGGAAACAACCTACCTGATGAAGTTGAACTCTGGCATCTGTAGCGGCCTTCCTTCCTTTTGATTATGCTGTCGTTGAGGAAATGTGTTGAAAAAGGCATTCGCTAAAAGACAAGCAGCTTGATGCTGACTCAGAGTGATTTCTTTGTTAACTCGCTGCTTCAAAATAGGCAGAGGCTAGAAAAGATTCACAAGCACAAATGTGAAAACTTTAACAGCACAACCTCCTACACATACACTCGCAAGCACAAGTTCAAAGGTGAGAGGATAAAATCATCATGTCTTTTTCAGTATTCCAAACCCTGAAATTTCATTAAGATGTCACTTTCCTCCATCTCTGAGTTACAGATAACTTTCATGACTGTCAGGGTCCTGTGTTGCTAAATATGTGTGTGTGTGTGTGTGTGCGTGCGTGCGTGCGTGCGCGCGTGTGTGTGATGATAATAGTGACTGATCAACTAATTCTAAGTGACCACAAGTTCACAGTACACACACACACCCACAACAGTCACTGGAAAGTGAGATGGTCTGGGTGGATGCTAGACAAGTTTTTCACACCTGTATGGCCCTCCGCCCCCTTTTCAGCTGTGGGGATGGAATCATGTGCCATCGTGAAAAGCATAGTCAGATCATCATTCCCTGTCCTACAAGATCAGTAGAATCCAGCATCAGCTGGTGTTCTTGTCCTGCCCCTTGCATGCGGCAAGCAATCATGGCGTTTATCTCTCTGCCTTCCCCCATCCTCTCTCAACATTTTGCTAGCTGTCACCAAGTTCTCAAGTCTATTCCTAGCCTTGAAATACACTTCATGTAAAAAAATAACAAAAAAATAATTTTGTTTTGTAACAGATGAGGTTGCATGGGTTTCTTGTAGCCTTCGTTAAGCTTTGCTTTTCCATTTCTGGGGATCCACTGCAGGATAAGTTCACTGCTGGACTAGTTCTTTTCTCTTTTCTCGTGCATTATTTTTGTGGGGGAAGAAAAGAGGGGTGGTGTGCTATTCATTGTTCCATGTGTTATTCATGAGCCCAAATTCTGAACCTCCTTTCACAAGTTCGGTGTCGCTGTTTCAGCCCATGCGTAAAAGACTTACCTTCTTCATGCAGACTGCCTATATGTTTTTATAGTGGCTCCCTGATATGTTCAATCCAGTTTTTGTTTTCATTACAGCAAGTCTGAGTTTGGCTTCCAAACCTAGTCTACTGTAACTGAATCACTAAATTTTAGACGCCTATTCTTTGTCCATTTCTCTACTTTCTCCCCTGACTTTTGGAGCAGACAGGAGGCTGTTGGTGCACATGTGGGTTCTGGGGCTCCGTCCAGAAGAAAAAGAATAGACCCACTGCTGCCCTAACGAGCATGTCATAGAAGGCAGAGTGCCTGAGGGCAAGGAACCAACAGTCTGTATATAAATCAAATAGACGTGCAGGCCAAATTCAAGTTCTGGATAAGGACCAAAGGCCAGAAGTGGACAAACAAACAGAACTTTCCATCAGAGTTTATAGCTGGCGAACACTAGGAAGAACTAAAACTTTGCGTGGCACAAGGAAACGTAACCACTGCCGGTGATAAAACAGTTTAAAAAAAGGTATACCAATTTTGAACTTGCCAATAAACATGTGGCGAGTAGCTTGGAATTTAAAGAGTTAAATCTAAAAATAGGAGAAATTGCAGTTCCAACATCACAGCAAATGGGTCAACTCATAGGTGCTCTGTTTCTGTGCCAACGATAACCACACAGAATGCCTCCAACTGACCCAGACTGTTGGCTCTGCAAATTAAATTGCATACAACAAATTAAATGCATCAGGCACCATCAGAAGTGCCAAGACAAACAGTCCAGCACTGGAAAATAGTTTATCATCGACGGAGACAGCAGGTAAAACAAATCAGTAGTTGCACATGCAATTAATAGCATAAGGCACTAACAATTCTGTGGCAACAGGCCATTGCCATTTTCTAAATCTATTTTCTTTTTTCTCGCTCTTTGCATTGTAAGATAAAGCTAAAAATAACCATTTATTTTTTTGCTCAGAAACCACGCTTCAAAGGTACAGTTATCAGTCAGATGCCAGGACCAATGTCTGCAATGGGTCTACATCAGACCCTCTCTCTTGTCCTAGTTGTACACTACTGATACTGCTGGGACACTTATTAATCTCTTGATATTATCCTCTCCCTTGTATCAATGTCTACCTCTTGTTCACTTGCTTAAACTTTTACTTTAAATATCTTTTCTTAGCCTTCACCAGCTGTAAATTCTGGTGGAAATTCTGGCTGTTCATCCACTTCTGCATTTTAGTCTTGTTCCACAAATTGGATTTTGCATGCATATCTTCTTCTTTCTTCTTTGTGTTCACCGGTTGTAAACTCCGGCGGAAAGTTCTGGTTGCTCATACACTTCTCGACTCTAGTCTTGTTCCCAGATCCGTTTTTCTGATCTAGCTTACTTGAATGCAGACTCTTGGTTTCTAACCTTTTAGGCAGATGCGTTCTTCAGAAGACAAAATTCTGAATTAGTCGCTTTTTAGGACATGCTTTTAGGGAGACAGTGGCATTCACTCCCCTCTCCCAATATGGTGCTCAGGAACCCACTGGGATACTTCAAAAATGATATTTTTTGTGTCTTTCAATAAATAAGGCCAAATACTTCACTTGTCTTTTTTTTTTCCCCCTTTTATTCCTAGTCACTTCAGAATCTCTGTAGCTGTTTGTTTTCTGTACATGAATTAACACCAATTCTATGACTGTACTAAAATATTACTAACCTCTTGGAAAAGATATGGTAGCTGAAGAGCAAGCTTCTTAATTTTTGGAAGTGTTGAATGAAAAAAGCGCTCGCACTCCTCATTATTCAATGTCTGAAATTATTGAAAAAATAAAAAAGTAAATAAAGTGTGTGTATGTGCGTGCGTGTGTGTGTGCGTAGTCCTGGAAGTAAACACTGTGACACACTACACCACTTTCGAGTCAAAGATAGAAGAAATGATAAACAACTCCTCATGGGAACAATCAGTAGTTACCTTGGAGTGGCTGTTGCATCGGAGGACTGTGCATGCATGTCCAATGTGATCAAGAACAATGTGGGGGGGGGGGGGGGGGGGATTTGGGGGGGGGGGGGGGAGAACTACATCAGTATCAAGTGTTTTTGATTGAAGAGATCAGAGAATCAGCACTTTATACCTCTCTCAACACCCAAGTGACAAAAGGGGAAAGATGAAGAAAGCAACTGCACAGACCGTTCTCAGCCATTTCTGGCGTCAAGCTTTGATAAGCAACAAAAGTGAAATGTACCTCCTGCAATGTATATGAAGATGTCAAAAGTTAGCTGGCCAAGGGGAAAAAATAAACACTAATGAAATTACACTCTACTGACAGTTCCTTCATTAAAAACAAAGCTGCAAAATTATTGCAACCTATTTACATAAGGGAGCTATGGTAACTGGAGTGGCTAGATGCCTGCTGCTGATCCAAAGGTCTTAGGTTCAAATCTGCAATTTACAACAGACCCTGACTCCCAGATTGACCCAGCCTAAACAGGGTACCAGGAAATTTCCTATGAAATAAAGTTTTGGAATGAGAGGTTGCATAGGAGTCCACCAAGTCATTGAAAAACTTCATTGCTAGGGATGCAGTAGTCAGTTGGCATCAACTGAGGACATTCTGTTCTTGTAGAAATTCTATTTCCTTTAGATTGTGCCAGTCCTTTCAGAAGCATAAGGTAGCATGGAGGACTGAGTACTTTCATATTAAGTTTTGATGGATCAATTGATCGATTCGTTTGTCTGGGCCTCTACCTGTTTACAACTTAAGAGATAAACAAATTTTAATCTGGATGGCAGACCAACAGGACAGATACCAGATGCCATGTTCAGCCTCCAAAGAAGTTATAATTAGGGCATGTGTAAGGGCAACACCAGCCTGGTATAACCTGTAGTCATGCAGCCAGCTTGACTGAGTCTACAGAGCTTTAAGAATGGCTGCTGCCTGTTCTAAAATGTTTCTTCTGCAGCAATGAAATTTGCCTTGATGTTACCAATAGTTTGCAAAACATAAAATCGCTGTATGTAATGTCAAAAAAAAAAGGGGGGGGGGGAAAGGGGGGGAGGGGCAATATTTTTTTTTGCAGGCCACTTTGAAAAACCCTGGTTAAAACTATAAAACAAATCTGATATAAAAAATATAATACTGGTGAAAATGGCATTTCCTGAATATCAAAGTGACATTTCATGTAAAGAAATAGACACACACCCAAACGCAACAAAGCTCTCGAGTGTGCCACTCACTTTTCCAAAAGTCACAAAGATATTGAACAACTAGACATTTCAAACTTAAGTATGACCCCCACCTCCTCGCAAACTCCTGTGTTACCAAGGCATTCAAGACAATGTAGAGGCGCTGAGTTTACAAGGGTCTAAAGAGTATCTGAGGAACAGCTTGCTATTCCTGAAGCAGAAATGCAGACAACTGTGCAAAAATCAACTGCAGGGGATGATTTGTTGACAGCCTTTGACCAAGGACATCTCAAAGGTGCTCAATCGAAGAAAGGTCAGGTCAATAAGCTGGTCACAGCATTCTGATGACTCTCTGTTGCTGAATAAAGTCATTCACCACATCAGCTTGACGGAGGCGAGCATTATCATGGAGGCTGGCATTACCGCCTATGGCCTCCAGAGCAGGCTGAACAATTGGTCTCAAGATTTTGTTCTGGTATCTGGAGTCGGTCGTTGCCAATGATGATGTACAGAAGCCTCCCCAGACCATGACAGAACACTTACAATAATGATCCATCTCTTGGATTGTGTCATCAGTAAATCACTCTCCTGGTCATCTCAAAAATTCAGTGAATGACACAGTAAAGCAAGATTCATCAGTGAAGAGAACTTGACTCCACTTTCCCCTTGTCCATCAGATGAGCTCGCGACACCAAGCAACATTGGCTCTGCGATAAGCAGAAGTAAGAACGATTCTGACTTAAGGATGTCAAGCAACCAGTCCAAATTCATGTAAATGATGCTTTGGTTGACATTAATTACCATTCACAGTTTGCCTCAGCTGACATCTTAAAGTAGAACAAATCACTATTCAACAATGAAGGGCTGACAAGAGGTACCGGTCATGTCTACTGATGCATCTAAGTTCACATGACTGGTGATGATGCACCACACTTCCTGTGGCCTGAAATTTCTCAAATTTTTTTTAGATAGTTGAGTGTGACACCGCAAGTCTTCTAGCAACTTCAAGGAAAGATAAACCGCTTTTAACCCACATGACTACTACTCGATGGCATAGTTTTTGCAAATGATGAAACAACCCTAATTTGCTGATTGTTAAACAAATTAAAAGTGAACTTTCAGTCACCACTGCAAGTGGAATGTCAATCATCAAGATTACTTTACTTTACCTGTTTGCATGTATGAGATTTGAAAAAAAAAAAAAAAAAAAATACACAATGTGAATTTAAGGTCAGCAAACCAAATTGCAAGTGATCACAATGGCTTTTGGTGAGTAGTTCTCACGCTTCATGTGCATAGAAGACAGTCATAGGAAGATACTGCAACCATTTTTACTAAAAAAAAAAAATTTTCATTTAATCACTGTAAGCGCTTATATAAATGTGTAATGAAAATAGGGTGGCCCTTGACTTCTGATGAGTGGTATATAATAAACAGACTAAAAATGCTAATAAGCAATTTTTAAACTTAAACTGCTTCATAAGAACTTCCTGCACTACCTTAAAATAAGCATGAAGTGCACGAAAGTCCAACTTCTCATTGGGATAGCGCTGAGGGCTGTGATGGCGACCGCGGTGAGGACTTTGCAGAGGATTGTGATGAGCAATTGCTGTCAGTGCCTCCTGTGGACAACATTTGTTTGTAAATTAATAACATGTCATGTGCAGAACAGTAGTAATTCAGGCTGATACATCATCATGGAGCAGGTCCTTTGCAGAACATTGCTCTCATCACGGTCTGTCTGAAAAAAAAAAAAACCAGTCTTTCCCCAGTTCTCCCGCCTCATGTACTTTCATACTCAAGGAGTCACTTATATTCTGTGCCCATCTTCGTGTTGGTCGGCCCCTGCCCCTCCTTCCTGGTACCATGCCTTTTGCTATATTTTTTTCCCAATCCGTCGTGGCGCTTGATATGACCAAAATATTTCAGCTTCCAAGACAGGATGCTGTTTATTAGCCAATCTTCCTTGACGTTCAGATCTTTCAAGATGTCAGTATTTCTCCTCTTCTTTGTCCAGGATATTCTGAGAATCATTCTATGGCATTTCAGCTCAAAAGCCCCTATTCTCTTTTTTAAGGACTGGGAGATAGTCCACGACTCACATCCGTATGCAGCCACAGGGAAGATGCATGCTCTCAAAATTCTAATTGTGATCTCCTTGCTGGTGCTTAACCATAGACTTTTAAGGCTGTTAAATCTTTGCATTGCTATGGCCACCTGATACATACTAGACAAAAAAGGGTAATTATTAAGCAAATAAAGGTATGACAAATAAAATATAGGTACATTAAAAAGACTATCAATCTCAGTATTCAGTATTAATACATATTTAGTGGGGCAGGAAATCAAAACAAGTAAAATATAAATATCTAAGACAAATTCCAAATGTAAAGAGATGAGAATAACAATGTCAATACACAAACAAGGGCAAACTTTGCACAACATACTTTTTCTGCTACTCATCATTTGTCCAAAGAATGATTACTACCTTTCTTCTTCTTCTGTGAATGATCAGTTTTCTTTGTGAGCTCATTTCTATGAAAACTTTTATTTTAAAAAATCCATCCATGGTGTTCAACTAATGTGTGTAGTTTCCAAAACATTTTTAACTGCCCTGCTGACTTCGACTCTAAGGAGCTATTTTACACCTCAAATAAAGGTATTTTGCATGTATTTGCATATAATCTATCCTTTGCAGATCAAGTGCAGCCTATGCTATTCGACCTTTAGTTTAACTCATTTTCTCATCTCTCCATCTACTGTTACAAAGCCAAATACACAGTGGTTGGCTTCAAACTAGTCTTTTTCTTTGTGGTCACATGCTCTAAACACTTCCAGTATCATGGCCTATCTGTTCAGCCAAGTCTCTTTGGCTTTAAATCCTCTGGCTTTAAACCAATTTGGAGAATTTATGGGGGGTGTCCCGAGTGCTGTGATGTTGATTCTTAATTCAACATTTAAACTAGTCATATATCTCATTTGCACATAAAAAAATTGCCAGGCCACATATGAAATTGTGTGCTTTATGTGAAATAGAGGTGCCCATTTAAATCACCAGAGTTCAGACACCTGCTTTTTTTCTTTCAAAGGCTCCAAAATTAGTTTTTTCAACAAATTTCTTCACACATAAACATTACATATTTACCTCCAGGCCCCAGATATTGAATATATCTGCATTCAAAATCTGAACAATGTTTTGCCATCTTGAGCTTAGACGAAAATCCTAAAACAGATTTTTAAATGTATAAATTTAACTCGTAAAAACGAAAAAAGTCAAGCAATGATGTATGCCAACTTCAGAACAGAAAGTAAGATAATAATGAATGAACATAATATTGTAAATACAGGTGTAAGGATGAATAATTTCAAAACAGTCAGACAGATTATCATAACTTTAGGACACTAAGGTGATATACGGTAACTTCAGATTTCATTCTAGTCCAGAGAACAGCGAAAAGAAAAACTGAAGTCAGCGTAATACCCATCATGTGTGCAGACACCTATGATAAATCAGTAATGTTTCATACTGTACAGGAAAACCTAGACAACAGACACAATCAAGCAGAATCAAAATCTGCAAAATCAATAAGAAAAAAACAGTCAAAGAAATTACTGAGTTTAACACAAAAGTACACAAAAACAGTCAGTCAAAGAAATTAACGAGTTTAACACAAAAGTACACAAAAACAGTCAGTCAAAGAAGACTGGATTATATTTAAAGACAGTGATAAGCAAATGGCTAAGACATGCTGGATAATGAAAGCAAACAAAGATTTACACCATGGTGGTGTGGAGTGAAGAAAAACTGCTGTCAAAGACGCAAAAGTATAAATTATGCACAGACAGCAGATAGGAACAAGATTACAAATTCACACACAAAAAAAAAGAAAATTATAAAAAATGACAAAATCGTTTCATGGAAAGTATAATTAAGAGAGTTTAATAGCCGATTATAGAAGGTTAAATGTGAAAATTATGTCATAAAATTTAAGCCATGAGGGAAAACAGTTAAAGTCAATATAAATGAGGAAAAAAAGTGGAAGAAAACCAAATGACCCAAAACTAATGTTAAAAAGATGACAGGAAGCACCTGGAGATTAGGGAAGCTGCCGTGGTGTAGCAGCTAGATGCTAACCTGCAGTCCGAAGGTGGTGGGGTTCAGGTTTTAAAAATCATCTTGGCTTCCAGGTTGACCTACCAGCCTTAAATGGGTACCAGATGTCTTGGGAAGTAAAGGCAGCCGGTGTGATGTTGACCACATCATCCACAAAGTGCAGATTAGTCTATAGAATATAGGTCTAGCCTTATAAACCCACTACACCTGAAGGTGTGGAAAAGGGTTCTTCACTTTTACCTGGAGACTGGAACGACTATGTAATCATCCCAGCCAGGAAAAGGGCAGCAAAAGAAATATGATCACACATAGGAATCTCATTGCTGAGCCACACTGGAAAGTGGTTTTTTTTTGGGTGGGGGGGGGGGGGGGGGGGGGGGAGCCATAATATTTAAAAAGGAAATAAAAATGTAAATAATCAAAAACTCAAACACATAATTCAATCAGCAAAGAGACAATGACTAAAAAAAAAAAAAAATAACTGGAAAAACTGAACATACTAGTCAAGGACATAATGTTATGAAAAAAGAACAATGGATTTTTTTGGACAAAGTTCTCACTTCTGAACCAAAGTGTATCATTCAATGTGTCATATTCTAACAAATAATGTTTGAGGAAACATTTTGTCCAAATTATTTTGAGCAAGTCAGGTTTTAGGTAATAACAGAAACAAGGTTACACTAGCTATATAACAAAATCCATGACACTTTGGACTTCAATTACTTTAAAAAAGTACATTATGATCATTTCACTGTTTCCTTTATTTATACGAAGCTGGTTGGTTAGTTGACAATCCTCACTGAACATCAAACCATTCATCAGTCCAGAAGTGCTTGGATCCCCCTTCTTGGTAAATCACTCAGCTTGCAGTAGCTGATGACATTATTTGTTTTGTCATTTTATTCTTGTGACTTCCTGCATAATGCTTTTGTCTGGCCTCGCTTCTTTTAACTTGCTGTTTTTGCACTCTAGTCAAGGTTGGATATTCAAACATGATAATTAATGCGAACATCTTTCTTCTCGATGAGTACTTAGTATGTCAGCCTCATCTTTTGCTCATCCAACTGAACACACAAATATAAAATCTCTATAAGGGAAAGACAGAAAGAGTCAGAGTTGCCTTAATAAACAAAAACAAAGGAATCTAAATAAATGAAAATACAAACCTCTGGTGTCTGTTGATGTGGTAGAAGCACATAGCTAGGAACAATTCTGTCTATGGGCTCCTGACTTTTTAGCATGTCAGACTGCACATTAAAAAGGACAACATGTAAATAAGGTAAATAAAGGCAAATAAAATAGTTGAAGTAGATTCATCTCCATGTGGTTTCAAAACCCCCATCTGGGGAAGTGCAAAATGGAGGGGGGGGGGGGGGGATCCAACTAACTCCTAAAAAGCATGTTGTAGGTAGTGTAGGTAGAAAGTGACTTAATTATGGGTGTCTCCTTCCAAGTCATAGTGCATCTGCCTAAAACACTCCAAGCTGGGCCCAAATTCCGGCCAGTCAGTATGTGCTATGCCAAACTATGACCTGTTTACATCCAACATCTTTACATAAATCTGAAGTTCTAGAACTTTCTTCCACACCTTACTGACCTGAGTTTGGGGGGTGGGGCAACTTTGCAATACAGCCAACATACAGATAGCCCCTCAGAAGGTAAATCTTTATACAAACAAAACTTGATAAATGTAAGGACTGAATTAAAAATCAAACAATACAAAAAAATGCACCAGATTCAGAGTTAAATTTTTGGTCTTTCACTGGATATGTAACCACCCATGTAAAGTTTAATTTACTAGATCAAAATTAGGAGACAACCTAAAAATGTTGGTCAAAATGTGTAAATTTTCTGTGAATTGGAACAGTGGGAGAAAACTGCATATTTTACTGGTTATTTTCAGATATGCTTGTTGCTTGATTGTTCTTGTCTGTATCAATATCTAAGCACATCAGTCCAACCCATTCATGCTCTATCCTCTGATGCAGCAGCCATCTTTGTGTCTCCATGCCCAACATAGCCAGCAGGAGATGACTGGCATATCTTCCTTCCTTGTTCCTACAAATGGTTTCTGCATGCTTGTCCTTTAGCAACATTTCCAACTGGTGGTTCATCATCTCTGACTCCCTTGTCTTATCCATCTCTTGATTGCAGCACATTCAGCATCTCTGCCCTGTCGTATACTTCTTTCTTCAATGACCACATAGCTTTTTCATTTCCTTTCACACTGGCTGGTCCCTGTGTGTACAGCCAAGAGAGTTTCTGGAGGCAAGACTTCTGGATGCTTTCAACCTATTCTAGTCACAGACGTCACCAGTCTGGATCTTCTTAAACTTGCTCACTGAATCATCACTATCAATGCACGAGCTGCTTTCTGTTCTACCAGCCATGCAAGTGCCCATGTGACAGTGACATCTCTATTGTCATGCTAGAAGTAGTTGAGCTGAATGCCAAATCACTCAGAATGCCCACCCAGACCACATTCCACGAATCACAGCATCTGTATAGATGTCACCTGTTTCAGTGTGCTCATGAATGAGGGTTCCTATTTCAGCATCAGTGGCTGTCTGGTTCCATTCTCTGTTATAAATGCCCAAGGTATTATCTCAATGTGCTCCTGCAAGTTTCTGGTGTTTCTGTCCATTCAGCACCTAGTCTGACATGTTCCAACTGACACATTTGGCTAAAGGCTTAGCTTCAGTCATCCAGGACTGCCTCCACTGTAGGCCCTTAACTCTGGTCACCCACAGCAGTTGTTCAGAGGGTTATGTAAGCACGAAAACCAAGTTATGCCCTTGCCTGGGCCATCTTTATATCAACACAAGACTGCAGTCTTGGGAACACCAATAACATATAGAGTCAAAAGTGCCACACAAACAGTTTGCTACAAGAATTGCAGTTCATCTCTCATAGGAGCAATTACAACAAATCAGTAGTTGCACATACTCTATCACAAAAGGCATAGCCAGTTCTATGGCAACCAGCCACTCACCATTTTCTGAATCTGCAGTTTACAATACAAACTACCTTGGGCATGGTAAAAATGCATATTCCATGAAACTGACTCAGCGTCATGACACATAACTCCGTAAATCAGTGACGGAAACTACACACTTTCAGTCCACATATGCAGAAAAAAGCAAAAAGCCAAAAACAGCTAGAAGCAAATAGCTTCTAAGACTAAAACAGTCTGCAGGTGTCCACTACATAAGATCTGTATAAGATCCGAAAACTACAACTCCTCTTAAAACCTAACTAAACATTCTAAGGGTAACACTTACATGGTCTGCTGACTCATTTGCAGCTCCTTGTGAAGATGGAGACTCACTGAAGCATTCAGGAGCTCTTCTCAACTGGTCAAGAGGCACTCCCTGCAAAGATTACATCAGACAATGTCATGCACCATATACTTGTAGTTATAGAATTGGGGGACACACATTCAGAAACAGTTCTGATGATAATTTATTGTTTATCCCTATAGATGAATTCTTCTTGATTTTGTGTGTGTGTTATTTAATGCATTCTGGTTATTCAGATTTGTTATCGAGGTCCATAAAGAAAATTAAGAACAGTAACACTAACTATCATGCACATATTGAGACGACAGAAGAGGGTTGATTTAAGGGGCTTGGTTTGTGAGTTGATTGTGCGTCTATGCTCCGCTTGGAGATAAAAAGAGAAGAAAAAAGACAAGAAAATTACTTGTCTTAGTATCTTATACATTAATAATATCTCTTTGCCATTATTATTTATCAATTTGGCTTTAAATATGAATGACTATCTATAGTTAACACTTTCACCCTAGGAAGTATCAAAAAGAGCATTTCTGGTATGTGCCATGCTTCCATAAATGCTGTTCAACTGGCACAGCAATAGTGTCTTATTCGCAAGGATCCTTGCTAACTGCGCTGATTTCATTTGCATATTCGCAAATACCAAATAGGTTGGCCATGGCTAAAGTTATTAAAAATAGAATTTGCATTTGTTCTCTTGTGATGAACTGGCTTTATTTCTAGAAATTATATCATTTCCTGTTAGTCACAGTGGTCTCCAGCGGCCAGGTTACAGCGCCAAAACAGGTCATCATATTAAATTTAACATCGGAAGTTGAATTTCTGCTGCATTCGTTTGAACTGATTCCCCTTTGTCTTCAGTGCAGAATTGTTCTTTATGTCTGGAATTGGAAGTTATAGTAATTTGTTTGTAAACTGTGTAAAATGGTTCTTTTATTTGAAGAAATTACGGGGTCTTGGCCCTTTCTTTCTGGGTCACTGTGGTGAAAGAGTTTAATCCTGTAAAACTTCCATTAGTGATGGCGTGATAAACTGATGCATTAAAATGTAGATGTCAGCACCCTTTAAGTGTGAACAAACATGCACAATTAGAACACCATGGCTTGAATAGAATGGTGCTGAAGAGAATTGTGTTTGTTGAAGAGAATGGTGTTAAAGAGAATGGCGTTGAAGAGAATGGTGTTGAAGAGAATGGTGTTGAAGAGAATGGTGTTGAAGAGAATGGTGTTGAAGAGAATGGTGCTGAAGAGAATGGTGCTGAAGAGAATGGTGCTGAAGAGAACGGTGTTTGTTGAAGAGAATGGTGCACTGGGGAGTGACCAGGGGATCTGGCCCATATTCCAAGCTCAGAGTAAAGCTCTTCACTGACTGGTGATGAGATGTAGCACTTATGGGAATGTCCCGAGTGCTGTGATGTTGGTTCTTGAAACTCATCTCAATTGTTAGTGATATCTTGTAATTTAATGCGTTCGTAGAAGTTCATAGCAAATTCCAAAGGCAGCCAATAATGATAGAAATCATAGGTGTACTACCAACACAGGGACCCATATCCTGCAGGAAACTTAGTATGCCCAGACTAAATGTAAGATCTACCATCATCCACACCATGACTAGTACACTTAAAGAACAACCTAATACTTGAAGTGTTGCATGTGACACATGAACTAACATGGTCTGTACTTTTTAAACATTATTAGGCTTTTTCTCGTCACGAAACAGATATCCAAGCTTGGGTTTCAGAAGCAACAACAAAATTCATAATCTGTTGAAATTATCATTGATAACTAGCATCATGAGAGCTAATAGACAGATGGTTGCGGCATATTGAGAGAATGTGTCAGATGACATAAGTGAAAATTGTATACACAAAGGAGATGAATGGTCGAAGACCACGAGGCAGACCAAGTCGAGGATGAAGATATGTTTTCAGACAGACCTGCAAACACTTGGTGTCACCGACTGAAAAGAGAAGGCCAACCAGAGAGATAAGTAAAGGCGAGTGATATCTACAGCAATGAACTTCAGGGGCTCGGAATGCTGAAGAAGAAGATTTACGCTTTTAATTTTTAATTTTGTTTAAACCAGGACAAAGCAGAACCTGAGGTTTAAATAAAAGTATCCGGATCAAACACTTTCTTAATTAAACAGCTTGGGATACTGGCCTTAGATACTACTACTCCTGTGGATTATTGAGCCCTATTTTAGTTGGCAAAGAATAGGGACACTGCCTCCAAAAAAGGATCTTGCAAAAACCTACTAATTAGGAGTCTATCAAAGTCGGAGTGCATCTGTCTGAGAAGCAAAGAATCATCTGTCTGCATACAAATTGTTGTTGTTGTTGTTGTTATCGATCCAGCGGCGCATGAGCTTTCGCCCTTTGGCCCAATGCCATGTAGTGGAATTTGCATGTTTTCACAAGCTGTTCTTTTCCTCCGTACAAGGTGTTCCACTTGTCTGGTCTCGGAGGGAGTAGCGTTCTTCTTGTCTCACTGAGTTTTGGGCACTCAAAGAGATGGTGTTCAACAGTTTCGTAGGGGTAGTTACATAGCTGGCACTCTGGGGAGTGTTGTGGCTGTATTCTGTTTAGGTGTCCATTGAGTGGAGTATGTTGCGTTCTAAGTCTGAAGATGGTGGCCTGGTCCCTTCTTGTTAGATGGTTAATGCTGTCATTAGGATCAGGGCCAGACATATGTCTATAAACCTCTCTTCCAGTGTCTCCCATGGCCCATCTGTTCAACCAAGTCTCTTTTGTTTATAGCTCTTATCAGTGTTTTTGCTGTCTGGAGGGTTGTCGCTGTAGGTGGTTGTTCTTGTGTTGCTCCTTTCTTTGCCAATCTGTCAGCTCTGTCATTACCTGGTGTGCCGGAGTGACCTGGAATCCACTGCATCACTATTCTGATGTTGTATGAGGTAATAAGATGATCGGCATCCAGGATTATCTTGGCTATGTCAGTTCTGCAGCGTTCATTGCCCTCCAGAGCTTGAAGGGCAGACATTGAATCTGTAAAGATGACAATATTTTGGACCTTTGAGGGGTAAACATCCATTACAGTCTTTAGGTGGTATACTGCTGTTTCCAGTGCAATTATTTCAGCTTCATAGTTGCATACAAATAAGTTAGCTCTGTAAAATGGATGTGCATGTAAAACTCAAATTCTGGAACAAGACAATTCCAGAAATGGATGAGCAGCCAAGACTTTCAGCCAGAGTTTACAGCCGGTGAACAGAAAGAACAAGGAAAATAGTTTACTGAAAGAAAAAATATATTTAACAATCACCATGTACACACCGAAAAAGCGTTCTAAAACAAAAATGAACACACCTTCCAAACACCTTGGCTTTTCCCAGATTCCTGAGATTCAAGCTTCTTGGTATTCTTCAAATCAGGCCCAGCATTCCTCCTTACTGTATCCTCTGATTTGAAACTGCAAGAAAAAATACTCATAAAAGCTGAACTAATTCTCTAGGCAAGTGGGTAAAAGTATCCTTTCAAACAAAAGTAAAAGTATGTCCTTTCCACCGCAAACCTACAGGCCTCCCTTGGGAAAAGGAGTACATGCTTAGATTCTATATCAGGGTGAAATCAAACCCTGAAAGGTGTTGGATACAGCTTGAGAGCAGCATACAGATAGTTGGTCATGATCTCAAGTTCCATCACAGTAAGCAGAGGATCACACTATATTTACAATGGCTGGGGGCCGCGTTAGCACAGTCGATAAGAGGGTCGCTTTCAAATCCAGCTGCAACTCGCTGCAGGCCACGGTCGGTGTTCGAAACCGGGCGGTTCGCGGGGTTAACCCAGCCTCTAGGAAATGGGTACCAGTGTTGACACTGGGGTAAATGGAGGAACGTCGCTGTAGCTACAGAGTTATGTGCTAACAGCGACACAGACGAACAATTCTTATCAGCTGTCCGTACGGGTGGCAGAGCACTTATGGTTTATAACCGTGTGCAATGACGCTGGTTTACATCTCCCGACTTTACCTTTTAACATTGGCTATGGTCACCTGATTACAAACGTAAGACGGAGTGACTGTCACCATTTCTGGCCATTTCATGTGAAGAGAGAAACTAGAACATGTAACCACTGGAAAGATTTGTGGAAAGAGATAGAGGAAGACAATGCAAGAAGATTCTTGACACCATTGTGTCACGGCATGTAAGGGTCCCAGCACATAAGAGAATGAATTCTGTTGGATATCGCAGGTTGTGAAGAGGTATGATTGCCCGTGCCAGTTGACAAGGTATTGAACAATGATGATCACCTAAACGTTTGGTCACCGCCGAGAAGGAGGGCAACTGGAAAGTACCTTCTTCAAAGATACCAGAAAAATTATAATATGACAACAATAACACAGACCTAATCAGTAATTCTAGTGATCACATATGATGGGAAATCATGAATGAATACTCTATAAGAACACACCCTGCTTTTTTTTTCAGACATCCTAATATTCATACACCACTTGTTTCCTGAAATGTATTTTTCTCTTCTCATATTTAGAATTGAGTCCTAGCCCATTATGTCTGTTTTGTTTCTTTTCTTCTTCTGTTGTTAGGGTCCAAACAAATGTGACATTTACAGAATGATTATGTTTCTTTTCTTCTTCTGTTGTTAGGGTCAAAACAAATGTGACATTTACAGAATGATTATGTTTCTTTTCTTCTTCTGTTGTTAGGGTCCAAACAAATGTGACATTTACAGAATGATTGTTTCTTTTCTTCTTCTGTTGTTAAGGTCCAAACAAATGTGACATTTACAGAATGATTATGTTTCTTTTCTTCTTCTGTTGTTAGGGTCCAAACAAATGTGACATTTACAGAATGATTATGTTTCTTTTCTTCTTCTGTTGTTAGGGTCCAAACAAATGTGACATTTACAGAATGATTGTTTCTTTTCTTCTTCTGTTGTTAGGGTTCAAACAAATGTGACATTTACAGAATGATTATGTTTCTTTTCTTCTTCTGTTGTTAGGGTCCAAACAAATGTGACATTTACAGAATGATTATGTTTCTTTTCTACTTCTGTTGTTAGGGTCCAAACAAATGTGACATTTACAGAATGATTATGTTTCTTTTCTTCTTCTGTTGTTAGGGTCCAAACAAATGTGACATTTACAGAATGATTAAACGACCAATAGCAAGGTAGTAGTAGTAGTACTTTATCCCACCAGGACATCACACAAGCGATAAACACCTGATGACACAAAGTGCCACCTTGCGGATGAGGATCACCCGTGGAGAGGTCCCGAAAACCGCTGTCAGCCATTAGGTCATATTCATGGCCGGGCTATATTGCGGCCCCTGGCAAGAGCCAGGGTGGGGCTTCAAAATAACAAAAAAGTGCATCCCACAGGGGGATGACTGTGTATGACAAATAACAAGGAGAAAGCAAAGGGATAAATACACATGCAAGATGTCGAAACCTGACAGCATAAGCTAATTTGCACAGCACATGATGATGATGACAGAATGTTAGAAAAGACTGAAGACAGTTCTTCTGATATATACTGGCACACTTGTGCTCTGCTTTTTTTAATGTGTTTTTTTTTTGGTCGCAAAAGTAAAGAACCTTTTTCGTTCCATAAGCACATCAGGCATCTGACGCTAGTCATTTTTTATGGCCTAACGATGGGCCGTGAGGTCAACATGCTGGCTGCTTCTCAAGGCATTTCCTGGTAGCCATTTTACACTGTCCTGACCTGATAACCAAGTTAATGTTTTGTTTTTTCAAATCTCTACGGATTTAAACTCCAGACCTTCAGGCTAGCAGGCAAACATCTAAGCATTACGCTAGATATAGTTTTGTTGTATTGTCCAATAATTTAATAATACATATTCATAAAAGTTCGTCATCATCATCACTATGTGCCCTGCCAACTGGCGTAAGTGCTAATGCATGTACACAGCTCTCTTGATGGTATCCCTCCATGCCATTGTTTCAGCCCATCCAGCCTCTTCTCTTTTGGTCTGCCTCTACCCCTTTTTCCACTGATCTTTCCAGTTGTTACGATGTTCTCCAATGTCTCTCTTCTCATTATGTGGCCAAAGAACAGTGTTTGTCTCTTTCTAATTGTTGTATATAAATATCTACTTTCATTAGCTTCTTTCAAGCAATCATCCTTAGTTACTCTGGTCGTCCAAAAGTTCATATATTCAAATAAAAAATGGGTTTTTTCAACACATGTTCTAGATCTGCCTAATTGTCTTCCTGGTTTGCATCATGGACTGCTCTTCTGTGTATGCAGTTGTTGACTTTGTAATCTGCCATTCTCTAAAAATGTCCCAATTATTGCAGTCTATCAGCCCTCATGATGCCAGTAATTAGTGGGGAGTTAAACAGAATGATTAATTATGTTATTGCCTCTCCCTCTCAATTCTCTGCTGTCGGCATCTGTGATTGGTCAAGATTCACAGCATGATTGTTCTCAAAAGTTTCCAAAATGGCTCTAACTATTTTAGTCATCCTTCAAGTTTCAAAGCCATATAGACCAACAACTGATCTTGGAATTTTATTTACTGTGGTTTCAGTGTTATGAGACAAAGCATTTAAATTTAGCAGATGTGACTCATAGTATATCATTTCCAAATTGCATCCTAGATTGTATTTGTTGTTAGTATGTTGGTTAAAACTTCTTACCCTGCTGTCTTCTTCCTGTCTGCACCAGAATCAGCGCCAGATAAGCCAGGTATTTTTTTGCTCTGCTTCAGAGAATCCATTTGTTCTGCATTTAGAATACAAGAATTGTATTCAGTAGATGTAAGAAATTATTTTGAAAGTTAGTTAGTTGGGATTTAATCATTGCACTCCTGACCAGTGTTGCCGTTTTGGATGTTTTAAAATCCAGATTTAGATGTTTTCCCTTGCATTTAGATGGCATTTTTGACATTTAGATGGTAGATGTTTTCTAGATGTTTTTCATTTGGAGTAAATTTATCAAATCTAACCTAAGAAACAGGATGAAATTTGACGTTTTGAATGCTATCTTGACAATAAAATTCGGCCTGATAAGAGTAGGAAAAGGCTGTTCCACTTATCAGCTTCCTGATTGGGTATTAAAAGAAATAGGAACAGCTAAAGTATACCAGAGTCATTTTGGATCTGAAGCTTCAACTTCATCATCCAAGCTAAGAATATCATGTGGATATTGTAAGGCAGACTTCAGTAGAGATGAGGACATGATTCTGTAGGGTAAGTCATATCAATTGCTATGTAATTTGTGACTCTTTCCATTTGGATGTTTTTCTAGATGTTTTCCCGTGCAAATTTAGATGTTTTAGATATTTTTTGGCTCCGTTTTTGGTCAAAGAAAAGTGGCAACATTGCTCCTGACATGTCCATAGGTGCTCAGATCCTTACCTCAATATGAACCCCAGTGCCCTATGACTAATAGTGGCAGTTCTTTGTTGATTTATATAATTCTTGTTGTATGCCTGGTCTGTCTCTCACTTTTGGCTGTGCCGATCTTATCTCCCGAGTCTTTCATTCTGGTCAGCAAAGTGGAATTGCTGTCTCAAAAGTCCTCCACCCATCCCAGTTCTCTGAGGGCATTAATAATATCAGCATGATCCATGGGTTGACCTTCAGCAGTGAGAGCGGATCCAGCCAACTTATCAGCCCTTTAATCTCCATCGATGCCCGCACATCCCAAAACGAAGATACAGACGACGTTCGGCATGGTGGACTTCTGAGCTCAATCCACTGTCTTCGCACAGAACCTGCATGGATCTTCCTGATCATGCTCATGGATTCACTAAGTACACATGCACAGATTATTTTGAAAGTGTCAACTGTAACAAAACAAAACAAAAAACCCAAAAAAAAACCAAAAAGATGTCATGTTTTTGAGGTATACCAAGCATTTAGTTATACAATTTTTTTTATACCAATCAGCACTGTGCACTGCCTTTACTCACCAACATATTTTTAAAACTACTAGATGTTAACTTCATGGTCCCTATTTGTTAAAGTATGTCTGACAAACATGAAAAAACTGAAAATAGTATAGAAATCCCAATTTTCTATTCATATAATTGGGATTTACCACTTATCAGGAAAAATCACTGGTAGAAGAGGCAGACGAACAGAAACGATGGTGGATGACTTAAGACAGTGGCATGGAGGAATATCGTCAGTGGAATTGATCCAGAACACCAAAGACCTAAAGACTAAGATCTGTCAAGATGCATGAACACCTATGCCAGCTGGCAAGGTATTTGATGACTAAAAAAAAAATAGATCACAAGGGGGCAACTATTTTGTTACAAATCCTCCTTATATTTTGTTTTCAATTTCTATATTTTTAGCACTCTTAGATTTTCATTATTTTCTAAATAAATAATGTAACAGACTTTTCATGGTCATTGGTGCATCAGGCATATTGGTGCTAAACCCATATCTTTACAGACTGAATGGTACTTGATGAATTATGTGGTCTAAATAGGAACCAACTCCCTGGTGAAAGAGTATACAAACCATTATGCTGCAGTGAACAATGCTAACAGGCACACACAGAAAACAGTAAATATAATTTAACACTAATTACCAGTCACTGGCATTTTCTTTTCTAGGTCAATAAGGTGAAAGAGTTTAGCAGCCAATGTATAAGTCAAAGTATTGTTTTTTTAAGTTATATTATATATATTACAAACCAGACGGTGATAAGGTATAAATGTTAGACAATCTTTCAGCATTCAGTTTTTTATTCTGGTTTTGGTTCTCATTTTTCACTCACATCTGAAATATAGTCTTGTTCCAGAACCTGAGTTTAGCATGCAGATTCATTTAACAGATCTGTCTATTTGCAAACATACAGATGCACTCCGACTTCGAAGGAAACAACCAATTAGTCATCTCCTATGACATGCTGGGAGAGGGGGGGGAGGGGGGGGGGGGGGGGGGTTAAATCTATTCCCTTCCCTCATAAATGAGCCTGAAAACCCATACAGTGACTGGAGAAGATAGGCTAATAATATAAGACTGAGTCAAAAAGGTGTACTGTCTTTGAACCCTGTGCGGGTTTACAGACCCCTTTTGGGAGGGGGGGGGGTGGGTGGGGGGGGGGGGGGGAAGTACAGACTAGCTGCTCCTTAACATGCATGTCATAAAAGGCAACTTATTAAGGGTTTGCCGAAACCAAATGTGTTGGGATGAAAGTTGCAGATATTGTAGCCTAGCAGTAAACCACAACGCAGCAAGCCAACTACCCTTTTATTGGCAGAATAAAGATGAACTACCCAATGAACCTATGGTGAATTTCATGCTACTGAAAGTATTAAAACATTTGAAATTGCTTTTAACCGACCTTTACTTTCGCAGACCGATAGTATCGCTGGATCTGAAAGTGAAAGATCCTTCACCGGTGTCACAGGCACACGCATTGCAGCTTGATCAGTTGATGGAGATACTGATGTTAGATTTTCTTGATCATACACCCCTTGGGAACCTGACAGCGAAGATGCCTTTGTCGGTGTTCCTGAGAACGAAGGTTGTGTTGTAGTATCTGATAGTAAATATGACATTACTGTGACCCTGCTATTCCTGGCTGAATTATCCTTTGATTCTGAATTTTGACGACTCCTGAAAAAAAAAATCATTTAGCAAAAATTAAGTCTCACAATGCAAAATTGAGACATAGAAACTACATAAAGAGAGATAAATGGGAGTAGATCAGGAAGCAGAATAAAAAGTCATATGCTGGCAAACCTACATACATATGAAGTTAGCAGCTGGAAAGAGAATGTTAGTCACAGATGAATGGAGGTGGGTGATATCTGCAGCAATGAACCTCAAGGTCTTGAAACACTTCAGGAGATCTAAAATATTGAGTGCTGTGACTCTGGGTGCGAAACGATTAGAAATTATCCCAAATCACTTTAATGCTATTATAGTAGCATAATGGTTATATGCTTAGTTGCTGCCCCTCATGGTTGAGTTTGAATCCGGGGAGAAGGTTTTCATAACTGACCTTGGCACTCAGGTAAACCCAAACTAAATCAGCTAACAATAAATTTAATGGGAAGCAAAGGCAGCTGGTTCAAGTGTTGAAAACATCACACATCACGTCCTAATTGATATACATTCGTGGCAAAGTGGTCAAACTATGTGCCTCTCGCTCTGAAGGTCATGAGCTTGTTTTACAGCTGCGTCATTCAGTTCCTGAGTGCGGTTTTTTTAGACACCTGGGGATCGTGGCCTAAATTATGATGTTCATGCTATGTGTGACACAATGTGTGACACGCTTAGCAGGTGACTAGCTGTTCTGGGATTAAACCTTGTACAACAAAGATCTTGTTTTTAATCTTTACACTTTAACCTATCAAAGTGTGGGTCTAACACCATAATGTCTGACGCACAAACGACAAGAAATGGGTCCATTACTGTGCTATGACCAGGAGGTTAATTAACAGCTCCAGTCAATGCATTATGAATTCAAATTTACTTTGAATCTTTTTTTTCTCTTAGCCTTCACAGGCTGTAAACTCAGACGGAAAATTCTGGCTGTTCATCAAATTCTGGACTTTTGTCTCATTCCAGAACTTGAATATTGCATACCCATCTGTTTTACAGACCTGACTTATTTGTATGCAGACAGGGATCTTTGTCTCTCAGGCAGATGTACTCTGACTTAGAAGGAAACCCCTAATTAGTTGACTCTTACGATATGCTTGTTAGGGAGGCAGTGGGTCTGTTCTTGTTTTCCCCATAAAGGGACCCAGAAAACCCACAGGGAGATATTCTGAATCAACTAGTGAACAATTTTCAAAGGGTCACAGATTAGGCATATAGATAAACCTTACATATGGCGTTCCCAACACTAAAGTAATTTTACATGGGACAGTAATTTTCTAGAGTAATTTTTACGTTTTATTGTGTGCATTTCAACTCATGTAGCAGTAAACATAATATGAATGTGGAGTATTTACAACATACTGACTAAACATATTAGGCGTTGCAATGAAATGACTACATTTACTGAACTACTGTTGTTGAAAGAAAACTGACTAATAAAATATTATAACAATGTATAGATATCATGACAAGCCGCAAGTTGAACAGTTAAGAACTTTGGACTCAGTGCCGGAGACCCAGTTATGGTTGGGTATTTTTTTCTGTTGGGGGCAAAATAAACAAAAAAAAAAAAAATCATCTGCACTGTCCGTGGTGACAGCACTAGCCATGCGGTCCCAAATACTCAGGCTCACAGACCCCTACCCCTCATTACTAAAGTGATAAATAGAGGTAGTAATGGCAGTTACTAAAAAAACAACTGAATAAATTATGGAATTGTACAGATAGAATTACAAAGGTCAGATTTTTAAGAGCATGCATCTTTCCCATTGCAACATACGCCTGTGAGACCTGGACACTTACTAAACAAGTGAAACAGCGCATAAATGCATTTGAATATAAATGTTACAGACAGGTTCTAAGAATATCTTGGGTAAAGAAAAGAACAAATGCATCCATACTTCAAGAGCTGAATATTGAAGAGGGTTGGCTAGTAAAGACAATAAAACAAAGAAAATTGAAATATTTTGGTCACTTGAAACGTCATGGAAGTCTAGAGAGAACAATAATGGAGGGGTATATGCCTGGGAAGAGAGGAAGAGGAAGGCCAAGGAGAAGATGGGTGCAGGATGTGGCAGATGATCTCCAGATGGGTGTATCAGACGCAGGACATCTTGCTCAGGATAGGAAGGTTTTCCGGAGGGTTGTTATGGCAGCGAGGTTCCGCGAGGGACATGCTACTGAATGAATGAATGGCAGTTTATAGAAATCATAAAGTATGCTGAAAATATTTCATTGCCAGCTGACTAGTCACACAGGTACAATCATATGTTGTTTCCCCATAGCACTTCCAGCTATATCATCATTATCATCAAGTGCCTTGCTGATTGGAGTGGGCTATCATGTCTCTCCATGACATGCAATCAACAGTATGTATGAGTTCATGTGACAACAGACCCCCCCCCCCCCCCTCTCCCCCTCCTTCCCACACCGTGACACAAGGCTGTCTACTTATCTTGACAAATCTTTCCAGTGGTCACAACATGTTCCAGTTTTCTCTCTTCTCAAATCATGGCCAAAATATAACTGCTTTCTGATGTATGTGATAAGTTGTTTTTCAAGACAGCTGTGTATGATATTGATTGCTAAAAAAAATTTTTTTTGCATTGTTCTGTAAAACCACATCTCTGAGGTTTCAGGAAATTTATAGCTATAAACCTATTTATTCTTGTATGACAATTACTTATGCCATTTGTTCTCTATGCTGGTAGTGTTGTGTTTAGTCATCATCTAGTCCCTGCTTTATGTGTTTTAAGTACAGAGGCAAATGTGAATTTGGAAGAAAGAGAATGTGCTATCTGTACAGATAAGGTGACTTATGATTTTTTAATTCAATTATTCTTTATTGTGTGTTTGTGTAGTATTATCTAATTTGTGTATGTGCTGATGAAGGCTCCATAGCTACAATGTTCATGTTCTGTTCATGTTTGTTATATTGTGAAGCTATATTATGTAACCAAGACCAATCAACATAGAACCAAGCATTCAAATACTAAGCATACAGTGATTTAAAAGACGTTTTATAGACACCCTCCCCCACCCCCCACAAAAAATTGAAATATGAAGAGAATTTACAACAAACAAAAAATATCACTCATTCAAACTTCAGCTAATGACAAATTCTGAAATGAAAATTACTGCTGAAACTAAAGTCAAAAACTCTCACCTTTGTGCCGTGTTTGTAGCAGCAGTGTTACGGTATGAGTCTTGACGCTGCCGATTATGATCAAATGATCTCTCTTGTTCTAAGAAACAAATAAGGAGACTAAGTATTTCCGATAAATCCCTCCCCCCACACACACACACACACGCATGCACACGTGCGCGCCCACACACACACACATACATATATTCACAGATACATAAATCAAAACAATATTTTATTTGTGTATTTACCCTGTTACTTAAGTTGATCATGATTTTCACAATGCATAATTGAAATTTGTTTTTAAATATAAAACAAGTTTTCATATTTTTGCTGTTTTAAGGATAAATTATGGTAAATGAGTATCTTAAATTAGCTATATTTATATATAAACAATTTGTAATAACAAAATTATATCAAGGAAAATTGAAAACAACTGGTAGTAGTAGCTGGCTAAAAACACTGGCTTCCCATTCTTTAAGGGTTAAGGGCCAGTCTGAAAAATGTCATTCCAAAAGTTACAATCTTCTCTGCGGATGAAATGAGTTAACATTTACAAATATGTAATTTGAAAATTCCACCATTGTGGTTTTATAATATCTTTTAGCTATCCTCTGAAAAACGGTCCCAAATTATTAAGGCCGAAAATATACTCTAACAGGGCCTCAGTCACATGTAAATTGCGGATTTCCGGTGACTACCGCGGTGAGTATTTCCCAAGCCGCTATGCGTGGCGTGGAGCAGGGCTAAACTAGATGGCTGGGACTTACGAGCAAATAAAATGAAGGAAGCTGCAGGTGATGTGGTAGCTGCTGCTCGTGAGTCCCAGCCATCTAGTTTAGCCCCGCTAAAGGAGATAATTTCAGTGGTGGCGGTAGTCGCCGGAAGTCTGCAATTTAAGTTGCCAGGAGTCCGCAATTTACATGTGACTGAGGCCCTGTTAGGGTATATTATGGGCCTCAATTTGTTATCAAAATTAGGAGGATAGCCTATCTTTTTGATTCTTTACTTATAAATTACATATTTTCTTTCACATTTTTCATAAATATGAAGTACTGTTGAACCAAATCTCAGTGAAATTAAGTTTCACCCTCTCATATTTAAATATAAAAAAAAAAAAAAAGAATTATTTGCAGGGTTACACAATTTAAACTGCACACTGTCATGTTTAATATTTGATCTTCACGGCTAGTCTACTTGGTATATCTTTAGATCATTAATGTCAAGTATATTTATGAATTAAAAGGTTAATACTTAATTTAACCTACTATTATCTTCATTATCCATTACAATCAACAACTTACAGTTACACTGAAAACTAGCACTCAAAAGAAGAACAGGATGAGAATATAACTATTTTAAAACATTCCACTTCTGACTCCTCTTGGCTACACTGTTCACTTTTTAATGGCCACACTGTTCACCTATTCAAACTGTGTCACCTGTTACCTTTCTTTGGGTCATCTGTGGGTCAACTTCTGACTGAGTGAACACAGTTCACTGAATTCCAACATTTCACAGCTTTTGACAGGTCACCATAACACCACTCATGTGATTTCCCTAAGCATTAACTCTGGCAGTTTTTCCATGTAATTACAAAACTTTTTTTTTAAAAACAAAATATGCTTGATTAATGCATGATCAGAATAAGAAATAGTAAACAGAAAAGTTGAGCAGTAACTGTGTTAAGGCAGACAAAGGTTGCATGGGTCAGAGCAGATAGAGGTTGCATGGGTCTGAGCAGATGGAGGTTTTATAGGTCAAAGCATAGAGGGCATAGAGGTGTATGGGTCAGAGCAGAAAGAGGTTGTATGGTCAGAGCAGATAGAGGTTGCATGAGTCAATGCAGAAAGAGGCTGTATGGGTCAATCCATACAGAGGTTGTATGGGTCAGAACAGACAGTTGTATGGGTCAGAGCAGATAGAAGTATGGGTCAGAGCAGATAGAGGTTGTACAGGTCTGAGCAGTTAGAAGTTGTATGGGTCAGAGCAGATAGAGGTTGTATGAGTCAGAGCAGTTAGAAGTTGTATGGGTCAGAGCAGATAGAAGTTGTATGGGTCAGAGCAGATAGAGGTTGTACAGGTCTGAGCAGTTAGAAGTTGTATGGGTCAGAGCAGATAGAAGTTGTATGAGTCAGAGCAGTTAGAAGTTGTATGGGTCAGAGCAGATAGAGGTTGTACAGGTCTGAGCAGTTAGAAGTTGTATGGGTCAGAGCAGTCAGAAGTTGTATGGGTCAGAGCAGATAGAGGTTGTACAGGTCTGAGCAGTTAGAAGTTGTATGGGTCAGAGCAGCTAGAGGTTGAACGGGTCAGAGCAGATAGAAGTTGTAAAGGTCAGAGCAGACAGAGGCTGTATGGGTCAGAGGTGATAGAGGCTGTACGGGTCAAAGCAGTCAGAAGCTATGTGGGTCAGAACAGAGGTTCCATGAGTCAGAGTAAATAGAGGCTGTGTGTGTCTGAGCACAGAGGGGCTGGGTGGGTCACAGCAGATACAGGATGTATGGGTCACAGGTGACAGAGGCTGTATGGGTCAGAGTAGATAGTGGCTATATGGGTCAGATGGAACAGAAGCTGTAAAGGTCAGAGTAGAGGCTGTATGGATCAGAGCAGATAGAGACTGTTTTGGATCAGAGGTGATAGAGGTTGTATGGGTCAGAGGTGATAGAGGCTTATAGGTCAGAGCTGATGGAGGCTGTATGGGTCAGAGGTGATAGAGGCTTATAGGTCAGAGCTGATGGAGGCTGTATGGGTCAGAATTACAGCACGGATCAGAGCAGATAGATGCTGTATAGATTAGAGGGTCAATGCCATGTGTGGGATTAAATACACTAGAAGAAGTACATTAAAGGACCCTGTTTATGCTATGAAACATAGTGAGTATATATGGTATAAGCTCCCCGTGTGGGTTTGGGAGCCCTATTATAGGGAAAACAAGAACAGCCCCACTGCCTACCCAAAAAGCATGGTGTAAGAGTCGATTAACTGGGTCCTTCCTCGGAAGTTGGAGTGCATTGGCCTGAGAGGCAAGGAACCAACATACATATTACAAATACAAATTGTCAGATCTGTTAAACAGATGCACACACAACACTCAGGTTCTGGAACACGACTGCAGTCCAGAAGTGGACAAACAACCAGAACTTTCTACCAGAGTTTACAGCAGGTGAAGGCGAAGAAGATGGTATAAGCCATATATTTTTCTGCAAATCTACACCTGAGAGATGATAGGGATAAGATAACATTAGCCACCTTTGATTTCAAGGAAATGTCCTTATACCAATTTTAAAGTTGGCTTGACCGGTCGGCGCCTGTGGCTCAGGCCTTGCGAACACACTTCAAAATGTCAGGATGCCAGGCTCGATCTCAGCTACAGGTGATTTGGCAGCAGACCATCTTGCATTGGTTTCAACAGTGGTACAGAGAGCAGACCATTCAGCAAGCAATGGCAAAAAACTGAACGTAAATTTGCCTAGAAAAATTGCAAATGCCGAAAAATGCTGGGGTTGAGTCTGCAACATCGTGTAGAGGATACGCAACTAAGTGGTTTTTTTTTTTGGGGTGTGTCTTGGGAGTGAAGTCACTAGTGGGAAATCCCACTGAGGGAGACTAAAAATGCATGACCATTATTTATGTCATCATCATCATCATCCTATTGTGTCATTTATAAATCACATAGGGCTCACATTCTATTCCTCCATTCTACTCTACCTTGTGCAATGCTGGTGTATTGGAAAATGAGCAAGCAGATAGACTGGTTGGCTCTGCAGCACTCTGCGGTGAATTGATGTATGACAAGTTAGATATTGTGAGGGCCCCTTGGGAGTGAGTAAACAGTGAGGATTCGCAGATAGATCATTACGGTCTAAGGAGAATGGCGCTGAGAAGAGTTACCAGGAGATCTGGCCGACGCTTAACACTCAGGGGAAGGATGAGACGGATATACAATCAGACGGTTACTGGTACCATCTGAATTGGAACTCTTTGCCTGCTGCTGAAGATGGGGTCTGAGCACTTATGGGAGTGTCCAGAGTGCTGTCATGTCGAATCTTAATGTAAAATTCAACACTGGCCTCTCTCATTAACGCTTGTCTTAGGCTGTCTTTTAGACATCCTAATTTCCTCAATTTGATTCACATTTCAGTGTCTGATTGGTGATGAAAGTTAGGTCTGGTATTTGATCTTCAAAAGTACCGGGCTTATCATAAGCTGATAGATCTTTTCAGGATATTCCCAACTGACCTGTATTTTCTTCCTTTCATAAGTGTTGAAACCAATAACTCCCTAGACACTTTTCTTATCTCTTCGCCTTTCTTGAGTTCATTTAATTAGTGTTCATCAGTTTCTTCTGGCATTTATATAGGTAGAATGCATACATTTTATAATACAGCCTTATTATAGTTAAACAGGAATCTAACTATTTTCA
The DNA here is from genome assembly GCA_905116865.2 of Candidula unifasciata. Classification (NCBI taxonomy): domain Eukaryota; kingdom Metazoa; phylum Mollusca; class Gastropoda; order Stylommatophora; family Geomitridae; genus Candidula; species Candidula unifasciata. The sequence continues at coordinate 360,936 of CAJHNH020005445.1, forward strand.
ACTGTTTTAACCTTTGTCCAAATTAGCTGAGCTCAAAAGCAAGACTGAAATAGACACTCAGAGACAGAAGTAGTTAACCTAATAATTCAGATGCAAAGGGTTAATATGATGTCCATATGTGATTTAGGAAAACAATAAGATCATTTTGACTTTGGAAAAACCAAGAAGTATATAGTGAGTCGTAGGGTAGTAATAGAGTTAAGAAATCACTTCTATCTTTTGCAAATTCTGCCCCAACACTTTGCAGCTAGTAGCCAGGTACAGTTTGAAATGAACACATCATGCTAAACAGTTTCAGATCAATGACAAAAGTCTAATTTTTTTCCTTCTACTTATTATCACTGGCTGTAAACTCTGGTAGAAGGTTCTGGTTGTTTGTCCACTTCTATCATCAAAAGATATAAAATCAAACGAAAAGTAGATTGGCGAGCTTCATAATATAACAAACACAAACGAAAAGTGAATGCTGCGGTTACAGAGCCTTCATCAGCACATAGATAAATCGAACAAATCCACACTAATACACAAAATTACTTAACTCACGTATCCCAAAGCAGCCACATTGATATCTAACCAGTGAAATTTAAAGATTTTTAGGGGGTGAAAGGGTAATGTCTTTAAAAAAAATGTAAAGGACCCTTTTCAGATTACTGGCACTTGTTCACATTTAGACTCTGGTCTTGTTCCAGGTCTTTAGTTTTGCAGACACATCCATTTTACAGATCTGGCGTATTTGTATGCAGACTGCTAGTTCCTCACCTCTCATACAAATGAACTTTGACTTCAAACGTAGCATCTCTAATTAGTTGCCTCCTATGACACTCTTATTAGAGGGCAGTGGATCTATTCTACTTCCACGCCCCGAAAATGAGGCACTGGAACTCATATACGGGCCAGTCTAGGATGGAAATTTGGCAACAAATGGCATCATTCTCAATAGATTCTTTGTCATGAATCTAGTTTGAAATGAATGGCATCCTGTTATACAGTTTCAGATCTATGACTTAAGTCTAGTTTGAAATGTTAATATTTCATACAGGTTTCAACGTAAAAAGAAAGTTGAACAAAATAATCTCACCTTCATATTTCCAGTTTCTTTTATCACTGTACTGATTCCTAAACAAACCAAAAGCAAGGAAATTAGAAGGATGAACAGAAATTTAGTTTGAAAAATAATATAAAAATTGTAATGCATTCATGGAAGAGACTAGGGTTTTCTCATAGTTAGGGCAAATACTCTGCAGCCAACCTCTGTTGTGGAAATTATACAATTTTAATGTTTATTGTAAAAATAATCATTGTCTCTTCCATAGATATATCATAAAATGTTTACTTTCTAAACTCCTCCTTTCACATCCAGACAATAAATAAACATACCATTTCTTAACCCTACCAGACCTAAGGCCCTGAACCTAACTGTCCCTATAACCTGAGCTCCTGGGCATTACAGCGAAAAAACCAACTTGATATACAAAAATATTAGTTACACGCAAACGAGTGGATAGAATATGATGAAACTTGGAGACATTGTAGAAAATAGGCTTACCTTTTATCTAGCGCCAATATTCCACCTTTGTGTGCGAATTCACTCATCAGGATCAACTTTGTTTCACAAAGTGAACACCAGATGTTGCCGTTTGATGGACACATCCCTCCTCCTACTATTGATCTATTTCAAGATTGATAATTTTCAAGATTTTCCTCATCATTTGCGCTCTCACTGACAGTGTCATTTCAAGAACGCATTATTTATGTGATTATCACAGATAATGAATATATATATTCGGAGAAGCCATTTGCAATCTCTAACAAAGCGGACTGACGACGATTCGTTGGTTATTTTTAGTCAGTGACGCATCTTTTTCACGCACTATGCAAAAAGCTTAAATTTAGGGCCAGCGGTATACAGAATAGTTATGAAATTCCCGGAAAAACGGGAGAGCGGTCTGGTAGGGTTAATCAAAACTTTACTTTTCCTGTGATAGTGCAGTGGCTAGATGCTTGCCTGCTGGACTAAAGGTCTTGGATTTGAATCCTCATATGGATGATTTTTATAAATGACCTTAAATCCCAGTCTGATATAGCCTAAACTGGGTAACAGTTAATATTCTAGGATATAAATCTGAATGTGACTAGCACAACAGTGACTACATCACCCATTCAGGTCCACCTGGTCTATTTAAAACAAACCAAAACCAAAAACAATTTAATTAATAAATACCAAATATCTGAAGCGCAAGTAGTCTGAAAAGGGTCCTTTACATGATTTTTTCTTTCTGAGGCATTACCCTTTCATCCCCTAAATTTTTTTTTTAAATATAACCTTTCTTCAGATCTGTGTTAAAAGGAAATGCCTCCTTATAATTCAGTTAAACTCTAACCTAAGAAACTAGACTAAAGGAAGAGGAGGTAGCAGAAGACATCTGGAGTACAGGAAAGTTTTTGTCCAAAATCCAGGGTGTCGAATCCTTAAACCATCTAGCAAGCAGGCAAGCGTGACATCCACAGCTACATCACAGCTGTCAAATCACTTATATAATTCATACTTATGTTTAGCGTTAATTTTATTCATTCAAACATTTTCTTTTAAATTATTAAATACAAATGAAGCAAAAAAATTAACTGCTTTCCTTCCCTTTGACCAAAATAACCGTGTTTTTTTTTTTTTTAATTTAGCCATGGGAGGCAAAATGATATCATATTAGAATATTATCAAGTAACCATGATGTCATAATGTTTAAAAATGCAATTTTTTTGGGCATATGTATAGTCACACCCATCGTGTTTATACAGCCTGCAGTTACATCCAGCACCAACAGATACATTAAAGTGTTAGTTTACTAACAAGTAGTATACATTCTCTACCTGTTGTTATAGCTTTCGTTAGATGCTCTATCGTTCCCTTTGAATCCTGATAGGAAATAAAAAGATATATGAAATAAGTAATCACGAGAACAATTACTACCTCTGAAAGTAAGCAAAAGACCAATGTCTACATCTTCAGGTCTATTAGGCATATGGTGCTAGCCCAATATTTGTATAGACCAATCAACCCTCAGTTGGTGAATAGGTCATATATCTTATCAGCTGTCTTTATTACCAGGACACTGTTTTAGTACTCTATAAATTCCAGTTGTTCATTCTTGTCTCACTTGACAAACTGAGGATTGGTAATAATGTAGCTTTATCCTGCCAAGCAAGCAAGACACTCACTGCAACCACTCCAAGAAAAGCAAGTCAAAAGAGGTGTGGCCAGGCAGGAGCACTAAGCAGGAGCCAAAGACAAATAGTAAACCAGCACAGAATGTGTGTCGCCAGTTGCTACATACCCTGAGATTTAATGAGGAAGGCATCTGGGCACTCATGGACTGAATGATTTGGTGGGCACTGAAGGTGATCTGTTGACTATAACTCTTGAGAGTTCTTCAAGTGGTTAATTGCAATATATGGGTGATGACCGAACGGTTAGAACGCCTGGCTCTCAAGTGGGAGAACCAGTTTGGAATCCTTGGTAAGGCTGGGAATTTTTTGTCAGAGGCAAAATAAAATCCTCACCTGCACAGTGGTAGCGACAGCACTAGCCATGCCGCCGTAAATCCTCAGACTCAAAGACCCCTCCTGCTACACCTCAAAAGAGGTATAATAAGGCAGTAATTGGCAGACTATCTAACATTACTGTGGTGACTCTTTTGCAACCCTGAAGCGATGGAAAGTTTGCAGTCCTTAGTGAGCTTCATGACAGTGGAGAGAATTGTTGATTTCTCATTTATTAACCTGAATAGTGACTGCTCAGGATGCCCTCACCTTGTGAGGAAGTCTTGGTCAATGACTTCCCTGCTGTTCAAAAGATTAGGCTTCATCATGTGTGATGATTCACAGCTGAAAGACTTCACCCACAGAATAAACAATGCTCTTCTTCTTGTGCCCTGTATTCGGTTTTAATGTCAAATCAGTACTGTTGTATGGTTAAAACATAAAGGACAACTAAAAAAAAATGACTAATAAAATACAAAGTTTCATTAACACATGTGTAGAACACAGGGAATTAAATGGTATAAGAGAATCACTAATAGTAAGCTTATAAACCCAAGATGTTCAGGCCAGCAGGCATAGGTCTAGCCACTGTGTAACAGCTCTTATTCTTCTTCTTCTTTACTTCCTATTTGACCACTTGGGGTGTCGAGGAAGATACAAGGTCCTGCTTCTTGTTCTTCGGGTCACCTCGACCACAGACCCATCATGCTGTTGTAGATGTTATCTTTCCATCTTGTTCTTGGTCTACCTGATGCTCTTCGTCCATCACCTGTACTTTATTACTGCAGTAAATACATAATAACATACTTTGTTCACATTCATCTGACTGTAACATGACGTATATTTAATAAACAGATTTAGAAGCAGACTATCTCAAATTCAGCACAAATACTACTAAATAAATATTGTCAACAATTCATCTCACCTTTTTTAATTCCTCCACCTTTGCCAGCTTTAGACCAGTTTTGATTGTTACTGTTCCAACGAGGGGACAAAGATAACAAGTTTCTATTTTTTAAATAATGTTACATGTGTCACAAATTAAGCAAGTGTTATGTTTATCTAAGTAGGCTGTCTTTATCACATTGTGAATCACAGATCAGGTCAGTGTTCTTGTCAATCCATATCTCTATTTGCGTTTAAATCCTTAAACCTTATCCTTCTCTTTTGCGAGTAAATGTTTTTACCAACCATATTTCTTTTGCGAGTAAATGTTTAAACACATATCTCTTTTGCGAGTAAATGTTTAAACCATATCTCTTTTGCGAGTAAATGTTTGAACCATATCTCTTTTGCGAGTAAATGTTTGAACCATATCTCTTTTGCGAGTAAATGTTTAAACCATAGCTTTGTTGCGAGTAAATGTTTAAACCATATCTCTTTTGCGAGTAAATGTTTAAACCATATCTCTTTTGCGAGTAAATGTTTGAACCATATCTCTTTTGCGAGTAAATGTTTGAACCATATCTCTTTTGCGAGTAAATGTTTAAACCATAGCTTTGTTGCGGGTAAATGTTTAAACCATATCTCTTTTGCGAGTAAATGTTTAAACCATATCTCTGTTGCGAGTAAATGTTTAAACCATATCTCTTTTGCGAGTAAATGTTTAAACCATAGCTTTGTTGCGAGTAAATGTTTAAACCATATCTCTTTTGCGAGTAAATGTTTAAACCATATCTCTTTTGCGAGTAAATGTTTGAACCATATCTCTTTTGCGAGTAAATGTTTGAACCATATCTCTTTTGCGAGTAAATGTTTAAACCATAGCTTTGTTGCGAGTAAATGTTTAAACCATATCTCTGTTGCGAGTAAATGTTTAAACCATATCTCTTTTGCGAGTAAATGTTTAAACCATATCTCTGTTGCGAGTAAATGTTTAAACCATATCTCTTTTGAGAGTAAATGTTTAAACCATAGCTTTGTTGCGAGTAAATGTTTAAACCATATCTCTTTTGCGAGTAAATGTTTAAACCATATCTCTTTTGCGAGTAAATGTTTAAGCCATATCTTTGTTGCGAGTAAATGTTTAAACCATATCTTTGTTGCGAGTAAATGTTTAAACCATATCTCTGTTGCGAGTAAATGTTTAAACCATATCTCTGTTGCGAGTAAATGTTTAAACCATATCTCTTTTGCGAGTAAATGTTTAAACCATATCTCTTTTGCGAGTAAATGTTTAAACCATATCTCTTTTGCGAGTAAATGTTTAAACCATATTTCTTTTGCGAGTAAATGTTTAAACCATAGCTTTGTTGCGAGTAAATGTTTAAACCATATCTCTTTTGCGAGTAAATGTTTAAACCATATCTCTTTTGCGAGTAAATGTTTAAACCATATCTTTGTTGCGAGTAAATGTTTAAACCATATCTTTGTTGCGAGTAAATGTTTAAACCATATCTCTGTTGCGAGTAAATGTTTAAACCATATCTCTGTTGCGAGTAAATGTTTAAACCATATCTCTGTTGCGAGTAAATGTTTAAACCATATCTCTTTTGCAAGCAAATGTTTAAACCATATCTCTTTTGCGAGTAAATGTTTAAACCATATCTTTGTTGCGAGTAAATGTTTAAACCATATCTCTGTTGCGAGTAAATGTTTAAACCATATCTCTGTTGCGAGTAAATGTTTAAACCATATCTTTGTTGCGAGTAAATGTTTAAACCATATCTTTGTTGCGAGTAAATGTTTAAACCATATCTCCATTGCGAGTAAATGTTTAAACCATATCTCTGTTGCGAGTAAATGTTTAAACCATATCTCTGTTGCGAGTAAATGTTTAAACCATATCTTTGTTGCGAGTAAATCTTTAAACCATATCTTTGTTGCGAGTAAATGTTTAAACCATATCTCCAAGAATAGACCCACTGCCTCCCCAACAAGCATGTCACAAGAGTCAACTAACTGGGAGTTTCCTTTGAAGTCACAGTGCATCTGCCTGAGAGGCAAGGAACTAACAATCTGCATATAAATAAGTCAGATATGTAAAACGCATGTGCACACAACAATTAGGTTCTGGAACAGGACTAGAGTTCAGACGTGGACAAACAACCAGCACTCTCCGCAGGAGTCTAAAGCTGGTGAACGCAAAGAAGAAGAAGTAGCAGATAGTTTCATTTTCATGTCTCATACTTCCCCAAGTCAAGATAGCCTATATTTCAGTACATTTGTAAATAATTTTTTTGGGGTTGTTGTTGCTCTTCTGTCTTTAACTCATTCAGTACCAAACAAATCAACACATGTCTCTGGGTTATGCTGACATACACTTTTTTTAAAGGATTTTCAGCTAAAAGGGAGGAGTAGGCATGACAGAATGTTATGCTTCGAAGTAATTTTTGCTTCCGACAGCACTTTGCTAATGCAGTTTCCTTATATGGATGGTAGTCTGCCTGAGCTGCTGACTTTAGTGCTCGGTGTAGCCTCGTGACCTGTGTTTTTCATGTGGAATGTTTTTCATTTGTGCAGCGGTTGTGTCATGGTATTCAATATGGCTGGTAGCCAGTTTACATGTGAACTGATGAAATGTCTTATGCAACAATTCAACATGTGTATAGACAACTTATCATGCCTGACTACTTCCATCTGTGTTTCTGCTGGCAACTGTTGGCTTTGGCGCCTCTAGAAACTGCCATATGCATTTACTGTGTGCGCATATTTCTAGACTGTTCTGGGATTTTGTTCACCAGTTTTTCAAATGAGACAGTGAGGGACATTTTATTTGATTTGCCCTGGCACAGGAACGGAGCTAGTAGGGAAAAACCTGATTGCAGTGAAGATGAAACCTCGACTCAAGCCACATCCAGTTGTTTTACTAAACCATACTGTTACAACTGTTATTTAAATCCTTTTCTCTCAAAGTGCTATTTGGTTTAGCCATTCTGATCCAAACGTTTGTCATTAAAAGTCACTACTTTCTAGAACAGTAAGGGCTCAACTATATCTGCCTGGTAGTGAAAAAGTTAGCTATATGCACGTGCAAGCAAACACACATATACTGAGTTTGACACTTGAATTATGAGACTGATTTTATTATGGCCAAAATCAAAATGCCATCCATGAAGCAAAGCATGTGATTTTGGGGGAAAAGGAACAAACTCACTGCCCTCTAACTAGCATGTCTAAAAAATGCAACTAATTAGGATTTTGCTGAAATCCAACCAACCAACAAACCAATCACCCAACCAACTGATTCAAAACAGTTGAATATCAATGGTAAATTATCCGTACCTGGATCTCCCTGCATTATCAGAGAACTTGCGGTTTTGCTGGTAATTTGTACCTGCATAAAAAACAAATGAAAAGTAACATGTTAACATAACATTAAGGGGTGAAAAATAGACAATACAATTAGAGGCCGTTACATCTAAAAATATGGCATTATTTTTTTAAAAAGTACCATTCAACAAAGGCTGGTATATGATATCACATCTAGTTAGAGAACTGACACAGAAACAGTCACTGCAGCCTTATGTTAGCTTAAAAACAAACTGCACACATATATTGTGATTGTAACTGATTCAATGAGCAATGCTGAGAATAGTGAAGACAGGTAAACTCTGCAAAGTGACAAGCATCACTTTAGAGGTCCAGATAGTTAGCATCCTTGGGATATTTTCTTTAGGTCATGCAGGTGTACTGGGAAATCAATAAGCAGACAGAGTGGCTCATTCTGAACCACAAGGTGGTAAAATAATGCATGATAAGCTAGATGCTAAAAGTTTTCTTTGAGGGGGAGAGTGAGTGAACAGTGCAGCAGAACAATCAGATCCTCAGGGTCTAAAGAGAATGATGTTACAGCAAGTGACCAGGGGGTCTGGAAGACACTCCACAGCCAAAGAAAAGGCAGGAGGGACATAAATAAAACTGCTACTGGTACCATCAGTGTTGAAACACTTTACTGGCTGCTGAAGATGAGGACAGAGCATTTATGTGAATGTCCTGAGTGTTATGATGTGGCAGCTTGAAACACAACTCAATGTTCAAAGATTAATAAGTAAAGTAAGGAAGGAGTGACAGGAAAGAGAAGGCTAATCACAGAGATGAATAAACAGCTGGAATGCTGAACAGAAAGTAAGTAAAGGACTATTCTCATTCTAGTGGCACATCAGGAAAATAATGCTAGGCCTATATTTTATAGACCAATCAGTACTGTATAGGTGTTGCAGTCAGCATTGTGCCAGCCACTTTTTATTTCCCAGGATATTGCTAGTAACCATTTTAGGCCAGGTCATTGTGAGAGTCCATGCTATTTATATTATCATCATCATCAGGTGCCTTGCCGACTGGTGTGGGCGATCATGCCTCTCCACAATCTGCGATCTCCTGCAGCATGTATCAGTTTGTGTGCTGACACACCTCAATGCCATGCAACAAGTCTGTCGAGAATCTTCTCTCGTTGTCTTCCTCTATCCCTCCTTCCACAGATCTTTCCATTGGTCACAACATGTTCCATTTTCCTTCTTCTCATAACATGACCGAAAAATGATGACTGTCTCCTTCTGATGTCTGTGATAAATTGTCTTCGAGCTCCCGCCTCTTTCAAAACCTCTTTGTTGCTCTTTTTGGCTGTCCAAGGTATTTTAAGCATTCTTTTGAAAAACCACATCTCTGAGGCCTCAAGAAATTGTTTGGCCTGCCTACCGATTGCCATTTATATATATATATTTTTTTTAAATTGCCCTGATGCGGATTCAAATCCAAGACCTTAGGGTCGGCAGACAATCTTTTAGTTACTGCGCTTTCGCAGCATCCACATTTAATGCACCAGGAAAACAAAAATTGTACCAAATGCCAACTAACAACTTTACAAATTTGTGAAGCAAATGTCTACAGAGAATGTGCCATAGAATACAAACATAAAAAAATGCCATTTTAATCTATGATTTATTGCAAGAAGCCTACAACAAGAGAAAATAGATGGCTCTAGAGAACTATAGGGAAGGATTTAACAGTACATCACAAGAACAGAAGTTAGCTAATTAAGGTGTTTAAATGTCTTAGAATTTTAGTATCCAGGATTACTTTAAATATCCACAAAGACAGACTACACTATATAATTACTATAATTGTTTGAAAGTACACTTAAAATATATTGAACTTCTTCTTTGTTCACCGGCTGTAAGCTCCGACAGAAAGCATTGGTTGTTCGTCCATTTGGACTTTTGCTTTGTGCCAGGGCCTGAATTTTGAGTGTACATCTATTTTACTGGCTTATTTGTGTACAGTTGGTTGTTTCTTGGCACTCAGGCAGATGTACTCCGACTTAGAAGGAGGTGCCCAGTTAGTCGATTCATACGACATGCTTACTGGGAAGACAGTGGGTCTATTCTTGTCTTCTCTCACAATGGGTCCCAGCACCCACATGGGGGAAAATATACTGAACATGACACACTATATTCCTACAATTTTGTACAATTATTAAATTATCTATGCAATGTTGGATAACCAAACATGACTGATAAGCATAAATGTCCATTTCTGAAATAGAAAAAAAAAACACCATATATTCCAATTATAACCCAGATGGGTTTAACAGGATAATGTTGTTTAAATGACTACTACTACTAAAATGCCATTTATCTGTCAATATATTACAGATAGCAAGTAGAACAGTCAATAGCACAATTGCAAACACAAGCTACGCAGGCACACACACAGAGACACACACACACACACTGACACACAGACAGACACACACACACACAGTCACACATGCAGATGCACACACACAGATGCACAGACAGACACACACACATACACACTAACACACACATACAAACACATATGTATACTTATACATACATAAACTCTCACTCATATACGCTGTCAAATATACCCATACACACACAAACACCTAAACATACAAAAACAACCATATATACACAATCACCCAAAAATACACAATTAACCATGCACACACTCATACATACACAAACACACACATACATACATTTCATACACACCTTTTCTGATTATAATATGATAATGCAGTATAGATTATTAACTACATCTAAGGTGGCATATCACTTGTAAGTTTGAAAAGAAAAAGTTTGTGGTTATGATTTGATTTGATTTGATTCAAAAACCAACATCGCAGCTTTTGGGGCATTCCAATAAGCGCTCCGTCCCCATCTTCAGCAGCCAGCGAAGAGTTCCGATACTAATGGTGCCAGTAGCATTCTGATTAAACGACCGTCTTGCCTTTCCTCTGAGCCTTGAGCATCTGCCAGAACCTCTCGTCACTCCAAACTGCATCAGTCTCACCACACTGTGGTGATCAATCTGCTCCTCCGCACTGTACATGCTCTCCCTCAAGGCACTAACCACGTCTGCCTTATCATGCATCAGTATTCCACCAAGCTGTGCAGAGCCAGCCAGTCTGTCCGCATGTTCATTTCCCAACACACCGGCATGCCCTGATGAAAAAATCCAGACAATACTCCTCACCCGTGTCTTCCGTAACGAGGCATGCCACTCTGCACGAAGCATGCCTGACCTGATTTTCCTCAGCATGCTTTCTGAGTCAATTACAATCACGATATGTGTGTGTGCAGTGTTCTCTAGCTAGCGGAAAGCTGCAGTAACAGCCTCCACCTCCATTCTTAAGCTGGATGTTGTGGTATCATATGCTAGGCTCTCCGGCACCAAATGTTGACCATTAACTTTTGCTAAGAACCCCCAAGCACTTCTTTTGCCTCTTGACACTAAACGTCTTTGTAAATGATCAAATTTTCTGAGCGAGCATTATCTTGAATTAAATGCTGAATTTACACCTTTGTGGCACCTGCTGGCCAGTCTCTGCATTCCCGGCTCAGTGTAATTACGACCCTACACAAGTCTGACTGTTCAGGCGGCACTTTGACCCACTCCTCTCCTCGCCTAATGTTCTCAAGGATGCAAACCTGTTTGCGGTTTGCAGTTTGTGGTTAAATAAATAGGAACTCTTTATAATTTTCAGATCAAGTGGAAGCCGATACCCTAAATGAGCAGCAGAATATGCTAAACTTGTTTTATATACGTCTACTGCAGGTTTAGGCAAATGTAATAAACTTAGTCACTTGCTGTTCGTAGGACCAGATTCAATCAACTGGAAAAGGTCATTTGGAGTATTTTGAGATAAAATTTTATGAACAAATTTGGCCTTGTTAAAAATTAAACGTTCACTAAATGGCAGAAGATTTAGATGGCTATAGAGTTTAATTTTATCAATATGTTTTCTATCTTAAACCAGGCGTAAAGCGTGATTCTGAAGGGAACTTAGTCTTTTGACATTAGATTTGGTGCAGCCATCCCAAACTGGAAAAGTAGTCAGCAGGTGTTTAGATGTAGGATGCGTAAAATAGTTTTCGTGTATCTTCACCCAGAAAGTGCTGAATTTTGGCAAGCTGATAAAGCTTTTGTGCTATTTTCTTAGTTGTGTCACAAACATGATAATTCCAAGTTAAATGATTGTCAATTGTAAGCCCAAATGTTTTATTTTTGGTTACATTAACAATAGGTCATTTATCAATGTAGAGCTTCAGTGGTGGCTTGTGCAATACTAATGTTTGTAACTTTTAGATTTATGTACATTTGCAATTAGGTTAACTTTAATGTACATCTGCCAGTAAGTTAAATGTAACAAATCAATCTCACCCTGATTTCCAGAAGCTCCACCTCTGTTATTTGGCTGTCTAACAAAAACAAATCCAAAAATGTAAAAGAACTGGTAATTATCAAAGAGGTTACAGATGAACACACATATCATAATTTAGATGAGGGGATGTAGTAGTGTTAATCACATCAATTTTCCCTCCAAAATGTATATGTTTCAAGTAACATTGTTTAAATGCTGAATCCATATAGAATTTTTCTTACTAAGTTCTGTTTATTCTGATGATATATTCATACTTTAATTTTTTCACATAATCATCAAACTTCTTCTTCTTGGTTTACCATCTGTGAATTCCGGCGGAAGGTCCCAGTAGTTTGTCCATTTGGACGTTTGGGTTTTATCTGGATCTGAGTTTTGCGTGTACAATCATCAAACTGAAAATTAACTACTTTCTACTTATAATCATGTGTTATGCTATTACACATATGCTTTCATGCTTTGCCCTCTCACACGCTCACCAAAATTATGGAACTGGTCAGTGTTTTTGTCCTGCCTCATTCATCTGGCTAAGCCATGCAGGTATTTATTTCTTCACCTTTACATTGCTCTTTTTCCATCAATTTTGCCAGTTGTTACTAAGTTTTTAAGTCCATTCCTTCTCATAACATGACCCAGAAACAATTACTATGTCTACTTACACAAGGTCTGTTGAAAAGTGATTACTCAGTGGAGCTGTGAAATACCAGACCTATTCAAACAATCTCCCTGAGACTGCACAAACTTCTCGCAGCTGTACCACCACTGCTAGAGACATTTCTGGAAGGTCTCAATCAGTTTTCTAGCTATCCTCTCAAGACTCAAATCAAGCACATTTTACTGGAACTTTCAGCTGACAAGAAGAGAATGAAGCCTAACAAAGCAGAAACATGTTAGATCAGATAATCTGAATCGATGTAAATGATAAAACAGGTGCTTATAGACCACAGTAACTTGCAGCTCTATCATGACAATGCACATATTTATTTTGCACACACAATTTCATTTGCATACTATCATCAATATATTCCATCTGTGTTAGCCCTGCACTGAATTGACAGCTTACTAATGCACTTCATATCACTTTCTGACTTTTGTATTAAAACTATTAATTTTAATAAAGTTATTTAAAAGTCATTTCAGCCTAACTCTTTATATTAGTTTGTAATATCTGCTTAGGAAACAAATGGATTGAGGAAAGCCATCAACTTGACCATCTGAGATGATAGGAAAATGATACCATCAGACATACTGTTGGAACAACATCTTGCATCAAATTAACTCATTTATGATTTAACTGAATAAACAATTCATAAGCCTTTAAAACATAGTGTGTATATTCATTTGTTTTAATCTGCTCACAGAATATGCAAAGCCTTTTCACATTATTGATTATGCATTATCATCTATAAGGTTACTTTCACATTTAAAAGAAAGTGTTCAGTCCCTACCTTTGATAAGAAGAAGTGTTAGGCTGCTCATTTTTTCTGTCATCCCTTCCTGATGTCACTGGGGAAAAAAAAAATTTATATATTCAGATGTAATACAATAAGAAGTTTAAGTGACATTGTAGTTAGTCCACATGCTAACTTAAACTATGGTTAAGCTCAAAGCCCAAGATCATCTGCAAAGTAAAGATGCTCCACGTATGTGTTTTCCACACACTGATGGTGTCTCCTCCAAAACATTTTTTTTATCATCCAGTCAGTAACTATGCACAATAACAGGAGAGATAAAATATAGCCCTGTTTCACTCTAGTTTAGACTGTAAACCAATCACACACCTCATCTGAGAACATTCTGAGCCCTCATACATTGTTCTGATATTTATTATTCCATTTGGTAACATAACATTCCAAGATTTCTGACAGGCATGTTCCATAAAAGGTATTAAACATTTTTGGAAAGAAGTTCAAAATAAAAGATAGTTGTTTTGCAATCAACCCTCACAAAATAAGCCTTAGAGTACTTATTTTTTTCTTTCTTTTTAAGCAACTTCTCCAAAGTTGGAAATCATCTTGTTCCTCTCTCAGGATTCAACGACTAATTTTTTAATTCTATTCATAATTATTTTACTAAACATCTTGGGCATTACTGATAACAGGGTAATGTTTTCCATTACTATAGTCTGTAAAATTAATTGTTTTGGAATTGTAATCATTTTTCATTTTTTTAAAATTGATTCGGGATTTATTTTCCATCTGCCCATATTCTATTAAGCAGATCTTTCAAGCAGTTTATGCTTACACTATCCGCTGCTTGCTGCTTTGAGCATTTATGTTTTCATATCATCATCAAATGCTGCTTTATTAATTTGCCAAGGAAGTGATCATTATATACTGGTGAAATTTCTGGCCATGAAAAAATAGGTGGGACCAAGTGGCTTTCAAGCAGACTGCGAGAGCAACATTTTGCAAAGGACCCAGTACAAAATGACATGATGTCTCCCTTTTAAAAAAACGCCCCCCCCCCCCCCCCCCCCCCCCCCCCCCCCCCCCCCCCCCCCCCCCCCCCCCCCCCCCCCCCCCCCCCCCCCCCCCCCCCCAAAAAAAAAAAAACCCTTCTAGAAATGTTAAATCACACATAATACCTTCTGTGTCTTAAAACAGAAAGTAAAGATGATACATGAGTATTTTCACCTGCAAGGGCTTTTAGAATGACTACATATCTTTACAGATATTTTTAAAGAAATATACTAGAAACAGAACTTCTTTTTTTTGTGTGTGCTGTGATTTACCCCATAAAGAGAAGAGAGACATTAGAGAACATTGTGAGAGGCTAGAAAGATCAGTGGAAAGAGGGGTAGAGTCAGACCAAGAGAGATGATGCTAGATGGGCTGAAACGATGGCATGGAGGGATTTCATCAAAAGATTTGTTCCAGGCAACCAGGGATTGTGATCTGTGGAGATGCATGAGCGCCTACGCCAGTTGGCAGGGCACATGATGATGATAATTAATCCCCCATGAAGTATAGGCCCTTAACCAACCCAGTAAGCTCTCCTATCCTTAACTCTTTCAGGCCAGCAAATGTTCATAGAAACTAGGGCTGTACCGAATATTCGCTTCGTATTCGCTTCGGGGCCGAATACTGGGACCTAATAAATATTCGGTATTCGCCCAAATACATGCGGTCGTGCCGAATACGAATAGTGGTTACCTTACACCCATTTCTGCATACACTGCGATAGACTGAAATAACTCTCTCATTAACGCAATAGTTGCTGTTGCCTAAGTCTGTCATAGCAGGGGCAACTGCGACCCTGTTGCGTGGTACAGCATCCAGTTTTAACATATGGCTGAGAGTCCTGGACAATCGGTAGGCAGGCCAAACAATTTCTTGAGGCCTCAGAGATGTGGTTTTACAGAACAATGCTTAAAGTACCTCGGACATCAGAAGGAGATAGTCATTATTTTTTGGCCATGTTATGAGAAGAGGGAAAATGGAACATGTAGTGACCACTGGAAAGATCTGTGGAAGGAGGGATAGAGGAAGACAACGAGAGAAGATTCTTGACAGTCTTGTTGCATGGCATGGAGGTGTGTCAGCACACGAACTAATACATGCTGCAGGAGATCGCAGATTGTGGCAAGGCCCACGCCAGTCGGCAAGGCACCTGATGATGATAATACACTATTCGTATTTGGCCGAATAGTTGGTCCCGCTATTCGTATTCGGCCGAATAGTGAAAATCCCTATTCGGTACAGCCCTAATAGAAACTATAGATAGATGGGAGCAACTAACCATAAGGAAAAATCAAAAGTGCAATACCCTTTCAATGGCTCTATGCACAGCAGAAGTCGCCAGTAGGGAAACCATTTTGGTTTTTTTAAATTGTGGAGGAAGTACATTATGTGATGGCCTGGATTTGAAAGGGTAAACAGTCATGCTTTGGACTGAAAGAGTTAAAACAGGACTTATAAGAAAGCCAATTTGTTCTAACTGCTACTTCCACTGACAATAAACTGTAATTTTAGTGGTGGACTGTTTGTTTCAGCACTTCTGACAGCTGCCTTTTGCATTTAATGCTATTGGCTTTGCCAAGACTGCAATTGGTTTGATCTTTTTCACAAAGGATAGTGATGGGCATTCTGTGTGGTTTTTACTGGCACAGGAACAAAACAACTATGCCTTGAAATTGGAACTGTGATTAACTGATTTAGATACAGTTATAATGAAAGTTAGTGTACAAAGAAGATTTAGGAAATGATTCCTATATTCCCTATTTTTCCACTAAATCTTACCTTGACGGCTATTGTTAACTTGGTGAGAGTTACCACCACCTGAAGACCTAAAATACAATTTTAAATATATTATTACAAATGTATAACCAGTCATAAAACCATGTCTACTCTTTTAATTCACAATAAAATCAGTATAAAACACTATCTATATTTCTTTTTCTTCAAGAGATCACATCCCTGATTTTACACAGTGGATAAGCTTTCTGACAGTGTAATTATTCAGAATAGTGAGAATTGTGTAATACTATAAATTTTCATCTGCCTGCTGGCTCAATATTGCTGACTTCAGGATCTCTTCAGTGGGAGAATAAGTTCATCAATGTCTCAACTGTCTGGGAGAATGATTTTACCTTTACCTTGTCTGAGGTCCCATCCAGTTCCCCAAACCTTTACTCAATTAGGAGAACAGGATCCACATTGTGATGGTGAGTCAGGCCTGACCAAGAGAGACTAGAGAGGCATTAAGAATCTTGTCACTGTTCCATTAGTTAGTTAATTAGTTAGTCAAGGTTCCAACATCACATCAGATGGGTGTCCCATAAATGCTCTGTTCCTATGCCAATAGAATTCCCACAAAATGGCTGTCACTGTGCCATTAGGTACACCCCTTACAGTATGAAATGAAAACAGCAGTGGTTGGAACTGATTTCTAAAAGAAAGACACTATCAATGTACAAGAACAGGGACTAAGGATCCCTTTTCATATCATGACATATATTGAGTATACTGTGCTAGCCCTACAGTTCTTAATGTTTATAAACACTTCATGGGTGATGTGATGAATATAACTAACTCCAAGCATCTTTGTTTCCAAGGACATTTCTTTGTACCCATTTTAAACTGGATCAGTACAGTCTAATCTGCACTGGGAAGATTTCATTTTAAACTATGACCTTGACTCCAAAGTGGACCTAGCCTAACATGGGTAACAAGTAATGTCCTGGGAAGTAAAGGTTGCCTCCATGATGCCGACCACATCACCAACTGAGTGCCTACACTTACTGGGACAGTATGTGATGACAACTGTTGCCTACACTTACTGGGACAGTATGTGATGACAACGGTTGCCTACACTTACTGGGACAGTATGTGATGACAACGGTTGCCTGCACTTACTGGGACAGTATGTGATGACAACGGTTGCCTACACTTACTGAGACAGTATGTGATGACAACAGTTGCCTACACTTACTGGGACAGTATGTGATGACAATGGTTGCCTACACTTACTGGGACAGTATGTGATGACAACGGTTGCCTACACTTACTGGGACAGTATGTGATGACAACGGTTGCCTACACTTACTGGGACAGTATGTGATGACAACGGTTGCCTACACTTACTGGGACAGTATGTGATGACAACGGTTGCCTACACTTACTGGGACAGTATGTGATGACAACGGTTGCCTACACTTACTGGGACAGCATGTGATGACAACGACAAAGGCCAGCAGGTGACTCTGTTAATTACTTTGTTATTTACAGTGGGGTTTTGTTCTATATTTTCCACTTCTAGGATCGAATACTAAAAGTAATGCCCAATTACTCATAGAAACATTACAGGGATGAAAATCCAACATGGGCAAATTTCGAAAAACCCCTTCGACCATATAACATAGTTATGTTAGGGCATCTGATGGTTACAAAGCAACCTGTGGTCAAATCTTGTGGGTGTGTTAATTAAGGTGCATTTTTGTGTTAGCTTGCATTCCTGATTTTATTTATTTTGGAAAGAGTGAACAATGCCGAATATGTAGTTCACCCTTGCCCAATGAGTGCAGTGACCTCTGTTCTGTCATGTCCGGTTATTCAGTCTGAAAGCTGGTGTGAAGTCTGTTTTTTCTGATTCTAGATACCCCCTAAAAAAATACCCATTAATTAAGCAACAAGGCATAAAATTACCTAAAAAGAGGACATACTAGTTTTAATAAACAAATATATGTTGCACAAATATGTTTGAATACTGTATGAACAAAGTTATTAATAACATACACACTGTTTGGAGGTAGTCCTTTCCGTGCAGCATCTGCATAACTAAACACTGACATCTTTTTTGAAATTTCATCTTTATAAAGAAAAAATAATGTATCCATTAACATTTCATTAAAATAATTCTAC
The DNA here is from genome assembly GCA_905116865.2 of Candidula unifasciata. Taxonomy (NCBI): domain Eukaryota; kingdom Metazoa; phylum Mollusca; class Gastropoda; order Stylommatophora; family Geomitridae; genus Candidula; species Candidula unifasciata. Next base: position 379,461 of record CAJHNH020005445.1, read on the forward strand.
ACTGTATATTACAAATGTAGCATTCCTTTAATAGTTTTATCTTAACCACAGCTTATTACTCCAAAAAGAATCAAAGTTTTAGCAAGTTTGGGAGCCAAATAAGCACAGCTGCTAATACTGCCCTAAAGGTCTTTGGCATGAAAATCCTGGGAAAAGTCACCTCTGTGGCACTGACAACATCATGTATCTATTGTCTAATGATCTATACAAATATGGGTCTAGCAGCATATGCTTGGTGTACCAATGAAAGGAAACAAACCTTCACCTTCTAATTAAACAAGTATCTAAAAACCTGTATAATGTATTTCCTTTTAGTTAAAATACATTATTAACATCATAAACTTTTACTTTTGCTATTAAGGGAGGTGGAAAGGAAGAGTTTGTAGTTAAAAGCTTGTTGGGTAACACTGCTTGTTGGGTAACACTGGCCACTGTCATTCCATGTGTTTTTAATGTCAGCAATCTTGGACACCCTTTTGTGTCTACAGCAGGTCCTCTAAGGTGCAGCATTGCTGTGTTGGTAGTAGTTGTGGCTGTAGTCTAATGAGATGACCAAACCATCCGATCTTCTGCTACTCAATGAATCTAGTGCAAAGATGATGTTCCTGCAGTCTGTCAGTATCCTTTCCCACCCATCTCAGAAGATTAAGCTTTTTCTGGTCTTTTCAGCGCTGACAGAATCATGCTTTTCCTTTGACTTCCTCCAGAATTCTTGAGCAATAACAACTGAACAAATAAATTCCCCACCTGGAATGTTTCCCTATCTCACACAATCACCAGATTCATGTATCAGTTCAATGTTTTTCTGTCTCACCCCATCCATCTCACCAGGCCAACCAAATATTTATCTATATGCCTTCCTCTTGTTTTCTTTTCATTTATCTTGCCAGTTGTTGCCAAGTTCTAGAGTCCATTCCTTCTCATAACATGTCCAAAATACTGACTGTCCACGTCTAATTATTCTAATTAGTTTATGACTTTCATCTGTTTCGATGAGGACCGCTTTGTTGGTTTTTTTTTTATCCTTTCATATTCTTTGCATTCTTCCCAGAAACCACATCTCTGCTGCAAGCAAATAATTTTCTTCTTCTTGGTGATAATTGTTTACATCTTGCTAAAGGCCACTTTTGCCATGGTGATTCTAATTTCTGCAAGGCATCTTGCATCAGATGTTATTACTGCTCCAAGATAGTTGTATCTATTAACTTGCTTAAGAATGTCACCATTTACATGTATTTCGCACTTTAGTATTTCTTTCTTCTTGGTGATGACCATAATTTATGTTTTCTTACAGTTTAATTTCAAGCCTAGTTTTTCACTGTGAACTATTACTGCATCCACTAAACTCTGCAGATCTTCTTCATTTTCTGTAATTAACACTGTATCATCTGCATATCTTATACTGTTGATAACACATTCTTCCACATTAATTCTCTTCTCATCTTTCAAATGTTGCATAACTGTTTCATTATATAAGGAAAACAGATCTGGAGACATTGCACATCCCTGCCGCACACCTCTCTTAATTGGCTGGTACAGATCTACTTCATTATCGATTTTTATAGTGGTAAGTTGTTTCCAGTATATGTTCACCAAAATAGCCAACTATAATTTTCTCAAATAAGTGACTTCACTGTTGTTCTGAAATGAATAATGCTGACTGAAACATATAAAGATGGTCGGTTGAATGATTAAAACTTTACTCTTTGATGAGCTAACATTCAGGTCACCTGAGTTGTAAAAAGATCTTGCACCTATAGTAGTGTAGCTTATGTATGGCAGAAATGTGTAATTAGCTAAGAACTCAGTGATTTGTAATTATCTAAAAACCATGGACCCCACACATTTCAGAAGGTCTGCCATGGACCAGATATCTTTTAATACTCATTCAGAAAAACATTTTATAATTTATAAATATTAGTTATGAGTTAGATTATCTTCACAGCACTCCGGACACATCCATAGGTGCTCAGATTCCCCTCTCAGCATATTCATCAGCGTCATGCGGTTAACAGTACCAGTCCTATGTTGGTTAACATGACTTCGTGGGCGTCTGGTGTGCTTCTCATGCTTGGCTGTGCCGATCTTTACTCCCAATTCACGTATTCTTAGCAGTGATGTGGACACTTTGCTTTCAAAATCCTCAGAACGTCCTATCTCTCTAAGGGCATTGATAATGTCTGCGTGATCCATGGGCCGACGATCTTCAATTAATGCAGCACCTGCTAGTCTATCAGCTCTCTCATCACCAACAATGCCTGCATGCCCTGGGACGAATATGTAAGGAGAATTTTGCAATGACTCAAGCCACTGTCTGTGTAACCAGCCTGCCTCGACCCGCCGGATCATGCTCAAAGAATCACTCAGCACACACATGCGGGAATAGTCCTGTGATCCCAGCCACATGAAAGCCTGGGTCATCGCCATCACCTCCATTGTCATGCTGCTGGTGGTCATGGAGAAGGCACCGTTGGCTTCCTTTACTGTTCTGCCTAAAGAGCGAGCTGTAAATGCCATGCACTCTTATGTCCACGTATAACGGAACCGTCTGTGAAGATCACCACATCTGGCTCATCTGACTTGTCACTGATAAGCGTGCATACCTCGGCATTGACAGCAACTGGATTCTGCTTCCAACACTTCCTATCAAGCGTCACGATGCAGGAGAATGTGAGTGAGATTGGGCGCTTAGGTATCCACTCCTCACCTGGATGGATGTCTGTAAGGCTGCAAACCTGCATGATGTCATCCTCTGCCCTACCTAACCATGATTTGCCTTTTTTAAGCCTATTGCCCTTTTTCTTGAAGAGCATGTGGTGCAAAGGGTGCTTCAGATCTGAGCTTATCTTGAGGTATGCACGAGCCCTCTAGATCTTGATCCTGTAGTTCATGGTAGGGAAGTCAAGAAGGTACCTCATTGCTACACAAGAGATTTCTCCAGTGCACCCTAGAATAATGTGCATTGCTTACTTGCACAGACTTAATTATAATTGCTACAAACAATGAATTCTAAAGCTAAGGGTTTCTTGTGTATGTAATCATAGACCACTTAAAACCGCAGACAAGAAAGTCTGACCACTGTGGAGGCAGAAGTACAGGCTTTGATTTCTGAGAATTCTCTAGAGGGGGATGCTGTCATTTATACAGCTGGGTCTGTGGTTCACCAAGTGAGAAGCTTGTATGCTTTTATGGCTTAGTTTGGAGTTAGAATTGTGAAGTTTGATTCTGGTGCTGTTGCCTTCACAACAAGTATTCTGATTATGGAGGTCATGGCAGTGGCCAAAGAAATACCATGGCTGGAGACACAGACCTTTACCTTCGCATGCTTTCTCAGTGACTCCATAAGCATGCTCAGGAGGAAAGAGATGGGCTGAGTCCGAAGAGAGTGGTTGGCATCTCTAAAGCAGTTGGAGCTGACAAATATCAGTTTCATATTTGTGCCAGGGCACGCAGGCGTGCACAGAAATTAGCAAGCTAACAGACTTGAAGGCAAAGCTATTGTGAAGGGTTGATGAACCATGACCAATCTGATATTCTGAATGCTCTATGAGAAGTAGGACTTCTGTGAGAACCGAGTGATGACTGAATCTGCAACCATGACCAGACTACAAGAATAACATGTTGAAAAAGGTGTGTCCAGACAAGAGTACTATGCAAGAAGCCAAAGAAGAATAAGAAACCTGCTAATTTACCACCAAGTGGTGCAGAACAAACTAGTCTGTCTTCCTGTTCATTTCCCAGCATACATTTCATTCCTCTTTCCTGGTTCTCTTAACTCTGAGAAATACAAGCACCTTTCAAGGGTCAGACAACCAGAACATCAATCCACCAAAGTGAAGAACTTAGGGGCAGCAGATGTAAAACATTATTCCGTGTGTACAATACTCAGTAAATACATGGTGAGCTGTCTGGTACTTAAAGAGTAAAATCAGATACACTGGCATTGCTCAGGTCACCTGATCCCTGAAATGTGCTTGCATCTATTTGAGTGATGCTGGCAAAGAAGCTTTTCCCCTGACCTAGTACCAAAGTGCCATCTGAATGGGAACTTGAAAAGCTCCCATTTCATTTCTCAAGAAACTCGTATAAAGTTTAAAGACAGTACTAGAACAACACTGGTACTGAAATAATCAAATATAATATGATAGAAGTATTGGAAGAACAAAAGTTAACTCACATTATAAACAAAAGTTAACTCACATTATAAACAACAGTTAACTCACATTATAAACAAAAGTTAACTCACATTATAAACAAAAGTTAACTCACATTATAAACAAAAGTTAACTCACATTATAAACAAAAGTTAACTCACATTATAAACAAAAGTTAACTCACATTATAAACAAAAGTTAACTCACATTATAAACAAAAGTTAACTCACATTATAAACAAAAGTTAACTCACATTATAAACAAAAGTTAACTCACATTATAAACAAAAGTTAACTCACATTATAATGATTATCAGATTGAAAGAAGCTACATGATAATGGTAATAATTACAGTTTTAATACTTACCAAATTTCCTCTTCAAAGACTTTCTGTTAAATATACTCATAGTCAGTATGGAAGCAGGTAACAACAATCTCACTTTCCTGTAACTGCTCCCTAGCATCCCACATATTCTGTGAAAGAAAAAAAGTATAGTTAACTACACTGCTTACAGGCTGATAAGATGGACAGTGGTTGCATGGTTATAATCATTGTCCTGTTGTGCCATTATGTGTCACACTGGGCTCGTGGTCTATTCCTCCTTTCCATTCTATTCTGTGCAATACAGTGGTTACATAAATAAATAAAATGGGTTGAACTGTAGAAAAACTGCAAAAATGTAAACAACTGGAAAATTAGACATGTAACTATTGACCCTCCAAGATTTGGAACCTATGTGTGAAGTAACACATTTCACTTTATTCTTCCTGTTTATTTTTACTGCACATCTGCACAATATTCAGTCAATCAATCAGTACAGTCTCCACAATGATCAATAAAAAACAGTCGAGAAAAGCTTTTCACCATTAACAAAGATAAAAATGGATTATTAAACTAAATATTTAGAAACACTTGTGAAGAGACCAGCCTCAGATATCCAGAACATAGAGCAAGGGGAAGACCATGAAAGATATGGAGTGACACCATCAGTCTTTAGAAATGGAACAATACTGACTGTCGATACCATCTAAAGAGGAAATAAGGAAAGCCATCAATCTACTGAAGGAAGGGAAGGCTGCAGGTCCAGATAGTATCCTAGCAGAAATTATTCAGGTCAATATAAACACTTCTATGGAACTGCAACACTAAATATTCATTAAATTTTGGGAGAACAAAAGATGCCAGCAGATCAGAGAGAAGGATATCTTGTGAAACTGCCCAAAAAAGGTTACCTGCAGGAATGTGAAAACTATAAAGGAATTATGTTGCTGTCAGTTCCTTGGAAAAAAATTCAGGCAGGATTATTTTGGAAAAACTAAAATATGCCAATGATATATAGCTAATGAGGTGACCAGGCAGCTTTTCAGCCAAATAGATCTTGTACTGACCAAACAGCCACACTCGGATATTAATAGAGCAAAGCACTGAATTGCATTTACCCCTTTACATTACACTGCAGACTCTGAAAACCCTTTGACAACACTGATGCAGAATCTCTCTGGAAACTGATAAGGTACTATGGGATCCACAGAAAATTACTTAGTAAAAGTGACATATAAAGACATGACATGTCAAGTTATTCAGATACATTTGAAATAAAAACAGGGATGTCTTTTGTCACCTCTACTATTTTACTGGTAATAGACTGGATTATGAAGACAGCATCGCTACCACCAGGAATGAATTCAGTGGATCCCTACAAACCCGATGATCCACATCTCGATGAAGACATTTCTCTTCTATCCAATTCAAAGAAAAAGATGCAAGATAAATTAAAATTAATGTGACATCACAACAATAAGGTCTTAAAATCCATAACGGAAAAACAAAGATAATGAGAATAAACCAGGCAAAAAGTTATCTAATTTCTCTTAAGATACCTCACTACAAGATGTTGAGTCACACACCTATTTAGGCAGATAGGGGAACTGATAGAGATATTAAAATGTGAATAGAAAAGGCAAGAGTAATTTTCATAGTACTAGGAAATTTGTGGAAGTTTTTCTTCTTCTTCTCTTCCACCATTTACCTCAGCGAGGTGTTAGGGGAGATGTAATGATCATTTATGCCTTTTTTCCAATGCACTGTACAAGTTGGTGTTCATTTCTGTTAGGCTGCTCCTGATGATGTCACCCCATCTCTTTCATGGTCTTGCCCTTGCTCTGTGTTCATTATTTTTCATTATAAAAACAAAAATTTAAACTAACAAAATACTTACAATAAAATTCTAATGTCAAATCAGTACTGCTATGTGGAGAGGAAACATGGAGAACAACTAAAATAATTACAACCATCCATTACCTGATGTCTGTGCAGAATAGAGGGAGTTAACTGGTGTAGTTGAATCACTAATGTTAATTAAGCTCTGGATAGAACTGAACAAGTTCCAGTGAATCCAGAGGTTAAAAAAAAAAGACACTGGATTTGGATTGGGTAACAAATTGAGAAACCATGTGAACAATGTAACTAGAATATCTTTGCACTAGCACAATTGGAAGCATAGAACAATTTATAAATGGGATGCACAGTTTTTTTGTGTGTGCAAATATCCCGTTCAAGCTTTCTGAGCTATAGCTGAGATACATACAGCTTCTGTCTCTTAAGGGATATTCATTTTCTTCAAATACTTTAAGCTTTTAAAAAATGCATAATTAATTTACATTTGCAAGACCTATCCAATTATACCCTTAAACAAGCCTCCTCATTTGATAAGAACATTTCTGAATACGATACTAATATAACTATAAAAACAGTTATTGGGAATTTTCCAAAGAAATCAAAAGATCATGACAATTATTTTCCAATTACTGTAAACTGCAGCATATAAAATGAGTTTTCAAGCCTTAACAAAAATTGATCCAAAACTAGAGATTGACTTATATGATGATCATAAAAAGTGTTGGTAGGTATATGCTTAACTCAGAACTGTAAGCTAAAACTTGCTAGGTTGACTTGTATGCAAGGACAACTTTTTCATCAAGTTGACTTGTGCACCACAGTTTACAGTAAATAAATCAATAAACAGCAGCATGCAAGCCAATTATAATAAAAGAATAGAGAATATGGTCCACAAACAACAATAAAGAAGTATGAGCAGTCGCTGCAAAGAACTGTGAAACATCAATATTTCTTAAGACAAGGATCACACCAGAAGCCATGTCTTACAGTGGTTTTGATATCCCTTGTACAAAGCTTGCAACTGACTCAAAGCAGTAGTAAGTATAAGTAATAATTTTTCAAAAAATATTCTGTTTAACCCTCAGCTTTACAAGTGGGATATATAGTGTGCATTGAGTTCTCAAAGTAAATATATTTGTTATTTTATATATTGTGTAGTTATTTATTTAAGACAGATATGTAATTTGTATAGTTTCAAATATTATTTTGATTTGGGTTGTGATCATGAAATAAATAGTACTATAAATAATTAGATAATCTTACAGTGTCTTTAACATGATGAATTTGTTATGCCCTTAGTACAATGAAAGTTACTGAGTTTAAACCTCTAAATTAAGCCAAACTTTGAAGGGAATTAAATGTTGTACTACTGCCAATTACTGCCTTTATTTTACCACTTTTGCAGTGTAGGCATAGACAGGGGGGAGGGGTGGTCTTTGAGCCTGAGGATTTACGGCCACATGACTAATGCTGCCCCCACAACTGTGCAGATGAGGATTTTATTTTGCCCCTGACAGAAAAAATTTCCAGCCTTACAGAGGAATCAAACGGTCTCCCACTTGGGAGCCCAGCGTTCTAACCATTTGGCCAGCCGCTCCTCAAAAGTTGTGCACAAATGTAAAAATTGAAAGAGAATTCAAATAATACTAGTCTGTTCCAGGAGTCGTGCCAAACTGTCAAAATCTGTAAATCAGTAACCGCTGGGTGTGTAAACTGTTGAAATTTGGCATGCAGTCTGTTAATAATCATGTCCTTGTAATTGGTGCAGTGATATCGATCACAGGCATGAGAGAAAATTAAGGCCGATGTGATGTATTTAAGGAGTTACTCCGTACCTCACCTAGGGCTCCAGCTAGCTCTAGAATGATTTTACAGGTCCTCATGCAATACTCCTGCAGCACGTCCTTGTCATGCACCATGGATAAGGGCTCACCTTTGTGACCCGAGCCGAGCTGGCGGGGATCCCGGAGTTGATAGCCTCTAGAGACGTGGTATCCAGTCCCGCTCACATCAGCCCCCCCCTCCCCGGCCAATGCATGGGTGAAAAAGTCTACCAAAGCCTATTTGGAACATGGGTAAAGTCCGCTAGCTGAACATACTACAAATGACAACCCTCGGTTAATTTAAAACATCTGTCAAAGAGGGAAAAACTACTGTACTGCTGAGATTCCGCCCTAAAACAAGAGATTTGCTCACAGGCTAGTTGAGTAACATTTCTCGTGGCTGGTAACTCGTGAAACAGTACTGTCTCTTGCTGTTCCTCAACATCGTCGATACCGCGCTGAGGTACACCCTGACCATCTGCCACTGTCAGTGTGCTGGCTTGGCATAAATGTCCAGAATGCCAAACCGAAAAAAGCCTACTAAATGGCAGAAAGGATCACATGCCTATTACCACTGGCCCTCTCGGCAGGTTGGGGGGGGGGGGAAGGCGCATGAAAGAGTGAGCCATGCCGGATGCATGTTCACCCATCAAAGTCCCAGACCAGCCGGCTGCTTCCTGCAGATCTCTGGAGGGTGCAGCCTGTGACAAGTGAAAAGCTCAACATACAGATTTGAGGTTAAGCAGTCATGTGTCAGCTCTGCATTTGTGGATGCCTCCTTGGATGGCAGGGAATGCCCATGATCTGCCCCTGAATGCTGAGGGCTGACCTGTCTACTCACAGATGCCCTGGATCGGGTCTCCAGGGGCAACATCTGTAGATAAGGGGACAAAAAGAACACCACACAAAAAAAGGCCAAAACATGTCCCTATCCCATGAAACTATCCGGAAATTTAAAACAAGCACAAAACATTTTGACGAATGATAAGAAGAGGAAGATGTTCTTGTAAGAAACTTTGTTCATAGGCGTTTCACTTTTAGGTAATCATCTCCAGCATTAGCCTCTCGAGAGTTGTTAGATGAACAACATTTTTTACAGAGTGGGGGATAGGCTATCAAAATAATCTCTGTACATGTCAACTGATTTCGAAACAATCTCCAGGCCTGTGTCAATTATTGCATATTCTATTTTTTAGGGGTACAAAAATTATTTAGTCAAACAAAGAGCAAAGACATTTGTCACTTTAAGAAAACAGCAGAATCTGTGCAATTGTAAATTATACAATTATAATCATATGTGAGATCTAAGGTGGCATGCAAAACTTTGCGTTGATCCATACAAGTGTTTTTGAGACATTTATTAAAGTATTAGGGCACGACTTAAAAAAATCAAATACTATAGTAATGGTACGATACTTTTAATTAACTTATAAGCTAAGTGCACTGCCACTGATGTAAGTAAAGTAAAGGACCCTTTTCCCCGCCTTTAGGCGTATAGGGCATATAGGGCTAGACCTATATTTTTATAGACCAATCGGCACAAGATGGGTGATGTGGTCAGCATCACGCCGGCCGCCTCTACTTCCCGGGACTGCACCCGGTACCCACTCAAGGCTGGGTCGACCTGGGAGCCAAGGTCATTTTTGAAAAAAGTCCTGCTCCGCCAGGGAGCGAACCCATGACCTTTGCCACTGATGTATATAGTAATAACTGGGTGAAAATATTCAATTCACTACACAAAATCTTCACAAATCTATTTAATTATAACGACATCATTGGTAAGTTTAAAATACTAGTGTCAATATGTGCCTAAAAAATAAAATAATTTTTTTTTTTAAATAAATAAGTATTCCTGCCCTTAAAATTAATTAGGCTTCAATCAAGTGGTATGGAAAATAGATTAGTACAGTGGTACAATGCAATCTGAATGCTTAAAAATTGGAACAACTTGGAATTTGAATGAAAGTTTTAAGTAAATTTTGCTTTGAAAACCGAATATCTCGCATGTGTCAGTTGACAACGTGACAGGTTCAGCACCTTCATCAGAGCAGAAAGATTAAATTGCAGAAAAAAATGTCTTTAGAGGAGAAAGAGGGGGATGGAATTGTTAGGATCGGTACTTCTTCTTCTCTTCCACGTACCTCAGCGAAGTGTCAGGGAATTTAGGATTGGTACTGCTGAAATAAATCCATGATATTTTCACTGTGTGGTCGGAAATTGTAGTTGTTGAGAGGTGGCAGCCTGGTAGAGCCCTAGTTAACAGGTGTGTTAACAACTTATTCCATGATAACAATAACATTTTCGAACAGTTTAGATAAGATTAACTCTTTGAGTCCCAGGAGGTTTAGAATCTCAGGCCCAGGGGGTAGTTAACTCTTTGAGTCCCAAGGAAAGCATCATACGTTCATAGGTTCCTAACTAGAAGCCCAATGAACGCATGATGCACCGATTTTATGACTTTCTTGACTACCCCCTGGGCCTGTGACGCTAAAACCCCGAGACTCAAAGAGTTAAGAGAGTCATAAAATTGGCGCATCATGCGTTCATTGGGCTTCTAGGTAGAAACATATGAACATATGATGCGTTTCTTGGAACTCAAAGAGTTAAAAATGGTCGCCAACATCCGAATCAGAGCACTTTGGAACGCTGATTGTCAGCAAAAACTAGTGTCTCTATACCCTCTACTAGTTGTGAACGACTACGATTTAAAACAACGGAAACAATTTCTGATGTTATCATGTAATGTGACTGACCATTCAAACAATAATTTCTCTAAAACCCACTCCTCCTCCTACTTCTATGTACTCTGCCACCATTGTAATCAAGGTACAGTAGGTCAGCAGGCCTAAACATTTTGTTTTTATATCTTTTTTATTCTTTTGCTTTTATTCAAATATAGGATCATTTGTTACTATAATTAGTGTACTAAAAATTTAACATTTCAGTTTCCTGTAACAGATTAATCAATTAATTTAGTTTCTATTATTTTCAACGAGAAAAACTACTGCAACAGGAATAATTTGGAAACTGCTAGTCTCAGAACGGATTATGTTCGAATTCCGATGTACCACTGTTCTGGTTTAAATCTTGGATTCAGTTTTAGTTTTAGTTTTATGCTCTGTTTTCGTTACTAATCAAATACGACCTTAGTTACTCACGGCATGAACAACTTAATTAATAAATTGATCAGAAACATATTTAGTGACACTGTTTCACTGCAGCAAGCTTCAAGTTGTAAGTTTACAATTATAAGACACGTAACACTACAACAATACGCGACCTACCTTCATCCCCTTATCTAGTAGTTCGGTTGCCTATTGGTCAACTTGTTTTATTTTCAGTTTCAAAGGACCGTGTGTCGGTTTCTTGGAATCGTAAAGAAGTACTTTCACTTTCGACTTTGCGGCCGTCAGCTTAGATGTAATGTACGTACGTGTGTTGTGTGCTGCGTGTTGTGTTTTAAGTCGACTGCTTGATGTCTGTGTTGTGTTTCACTTTCAATATTCCTAGTAAACAGGGGAAGTTCCAGTGTTGCCACTTTTCTTTGACAGAAAACATCCAGAACGGAGTCATAAAATTTATAAAAACATCTAAATTTGTGCGAGGAAACATCTAGGAAAAACATCCAAATGGAAAGAGTCACAAATTATATAGCTATTGATATGACTTACCCTATAGAATCATGTCCAAATCTTCACTGATGTCTGCCTCACAAGATGCACAGGATAAACTTAGCTTAAATGATAAAGCTGAAAATTTCAGATCCAAAATGACTCTGGTATACTTTAGCTGTTCCAATTTCTCTTAATACACAATCAGGGAGCTGATAAGTTGAACAGCATTTTCATACTCTCATCAGGCCGAATTGTATTGTCAAGATAGCATTTAAAAGGTCAAGTTTCATCCTATTTCTTAGGTTAGATTTGATATAATTCATGGCACTGAAAACTCTTTCTACGTCAGCATTTGAGTGGGGTAGTATAATGGCAGGCATGGCACTTTCAAAGAGCTTACAGAGTAAACTGTTTGAAGAGGCATCTTTAAATTGTCTCACGTCACTCTAAAACGCTTCAGTTTCTGTTTTGTTTGTCCATTCAACTAAGTTTATTTTGGTTAACTAATATTCTGCTTCCGCGACACTATTATCAGTAGTCCCTAAGAATTTCATAACTTTACAATATTTAGGTATGTCTTTTTTCTTCATTCTCTGTTAAAAGTCCTTTTGTTTTTAAATCATAAATTTTGATTCGATTTGATATCCAAGGTATGGCTTGGGTGCCAAAAAGCCCTATATAGTGTAAGTAGGCAAATCAGCTTAAGAAGTTGGCAACACCAGTCTTTTACCAACTGAGTGAAATAGCAAAGTGAGATCGTCAAGTAATTTAACTTTATCAACATGTTTAGATTCCAACAGTTTTTTAACTTGTTGCACTTCCATTAGAATAGGTTGTAAAAAGAGAAGGAATGCCAAATTTGTTTCATCACTGTGCATTCCATATAGTATTTCAGCTGTGTAGCCCTTTTCACTTTGTCGTGTTATTTAAAAGTGTGTCTTCAACTCCAACCATTGGTTCACGTTTCTTCCAACAGCTTGTTGAATTAATAACCACATACATTTTATAAGGATTCCCGATGGGATAGCTTCCTTCAACTTGGCATAGACGCCATTGTTTAAACCAACTATCACTACTATCACCGAGGCATTATCTGTACCAATTGAAGCCAAATTCGTCAAGTCTAATTGTTTGCTGATTAAAAGTTTCTTCAGTTCCTAGACTATACTTTCTGCATCACACTTTTCCAATTGAACTAATCCAAGATCTGTAGAAACTACTTTGTATTGTTGCTGTAATATATAATACACACACCAAGCACTTTCAGTACAAAAATATCATTTGATTCGTCTGATAATAAACTATATTTATTTGTAGAAATATCATTCATTAAATCTTTTTTAAAGTGAGATAATAAAGTATTTTTTTATAATATGTGTACACTTGTTGCGATGCATTTTCACATCATCCATAATTTTACTGTCAGAAATAGTGTTTTTAAACCAATTAGTCAAATGGTCACAGTTTGAAATTGCACAGTGACAACTTAAAAACATTGCGACCGATCCTTCAACTTTTGATGATTCATTTATCAATGTAGTTCTGAAAACAGATGTCAGCGGTGTCATATCTTTTGAAATGAACTGTAGTTTTATGCTTTTTAGTCTCTGCATGACTCTTTAAGTCTTGTATTTTCGCTGTAATTTCACACTTGCAGTGCTTACAACGAGCCTTGGTCATATCCCCAGGAACTGCCATCACCCACTCTTTAATTTTGTCATAATGCAGCCACTCTGTCCGATATTTTTACTCATACTTTACTTTTAGCATGTTGAAAGCTTTTTTCTAAATGAAAGCCACATATGAAGGTGAGCAATATTTTTTTAAATCACATGAAAAATCAACTCAGTGAGGATACGGTTGAAACACCCTAGTGAGAGTTCAAAGTTTAAGTAATCACAATTGTCACAATGTACATGCCAGACCAAAACAAAAATATTGTAGTAAATATTTTACACAGTAATTATTGAACTGACACTGATAGAAAAAAAAAATCTATAAAATATCTAACTCTAAATGAAAAAACATCTAGAAAAACATCTTTCCATCTAAAGGTCAAAAACACCATCTAAATGCAAGGAAAACATCTAAATCTGGATGTAAAACTTCCAGTGGCAACACTGGGAAGTTTACTCCCAGTAACTTTGAAAAGAAAAGAATAGACCCACGGCCCACCCCCTCTTTTAAAATCAATTGCTTTTCACCGTCCTTTTTAGGATGAAATTTTTCGTTATTTGAAGCCCCACCCTAAGTCTTGCCGGGGACCGTAATATAGCTAGGCCATAAATATGTCCTAATGGCTGAACGCAGTTTCTGGGGCCTCTCCACGGGTGATCCTCATTCACATGGTGGCACATTGTGTCATCGGGTGTTTATCACATGTGTGATGTCCTGGTGGGATGGAAATTCAGTCAGACAGTCTTTTAAAAAAAAACACACACAAAAAGTTAGTTGCGTATCTTTTACAGGACGCTGCAGAGCCAACCCCAGCATTTTTGTTTTTTGTTTTTGCTGTTGTTGTTTTTCAAGGCAAACTTTACGTTCAGTAGTTTTTAAATCTCAGAACGGTCAGATCTAGGTACCACGTCAAAATCAACGCAAGACAAATCGTCGGTCCGCAGCTGGGATCAAACCGGTACCTTGGCATTTGTGACGAGCTGGTCTGGACAGCTGTTTCTGTCCTTTTAAAAAGTGCTTTGTTTAGATAATATTATTACCAAAGTTCTAAACATTTTCCTATTGCTTTTAATTAGCATAATAACACTGGATTAATTAAGAAATTTCCTTACCTTTTTCTTAATGCTTTATTGTAGCAAAATTATTATTAAATAGTTAAAAGTTAAAAGGGCGAATGAGATGAGTAGTGCAAGGGGTACACAAGAGTTACTTCCTCCTTTTTAAAGACTTCCTATTCCCTTTTCAATTCAGAAATTGACCGGTTCAGACCTAAAGTTGTTAGTCCGCCTGTGGTCCAATTTTCTGTTTGAATTCCCTGCCAGGGGTGAGTTAATAAAATTAAGTTTAATTTGATGTATTGCTGCTTATTCCTCTGAATTAATTTTATCTGCTGAATTCTGAAATTTGATGCCCATGGCTTAAAAACTATGATAAATTTCTTTATCCTTACTAACCACGTTTATGATCTAGTATGTACATGTATGCAAACATATGATCTATTTGATGATTTAATTAATGTTTATTTGCTACTAGAAACGTGCATTGGTATTTTCAATTATTTTACTTATATTAATTAAGTGATAATTATGTCCTCATGTAAAATCTCGGCCAGTTCCGGTTTCCAGCATGGTGGGACAATTAAAAAGGAATGAAGTGTATATTCATTATACCTAATCCCTTCTAAGTTAAATTTTTACCTCTTGGTGATATTAGCTTAATAAATCACTGTCTTGCTTTAATTTAGATTTAGTCCAGATAATTCTGAGACTAGTTTAAGAGCTTGGAAAGTGAATAATACAGTGAGGCTGAATTTAATATTCACACTGTCAGAAAAGAAGAAGAAAGATGTATGGCCCATGCTTGTAATTATTGTTGTAGATATATTTCCCTATTACTAGGAATACATTTCAGTTCTACAGCAGGTGGCCTTACAATTGTAATAATTATATTTCAACCTTTACAACTTCTAAACTCTACTGACTAAGATGTTATCACACAGGTGGATTTAGATTTAAACTGGAGTGAGTGTTGTATATTTTGTGTTAATACTGTGACAGATGGAAAGCCCATTGTCATCTATGATTGTATTTTGACATCTATCCCAGCACCCAGTATATTGATGGAGATTTGTCAATCCCATTTATTTTCAAACAGTGCAAAGCACCTGTTATGAGTTCCTGGTCTTGGTAAACTCACTCCCTGTTTCTCATTCATTGTGATGTGAACCCATGTGGTTAAAATGAGAATATTGTGAAATATGACTGTGTATGTCTGTGTGTGTAAGCATGTTAACCCTTCAAAGGAGTACTAGTGTGCAGACATCAGAACAATTTACACTGAAGAATGCCCTTTCTTTTTGTGTGATGTAAACTCTTGTTCTTGAGAGCTTTCATGAAACTGGTTTCCTAAATATTTCCCCATCAGAATTATGGACCATGTTCTGTATACATTCCCATTCTATACCAGTAGAATGTGAACACCTGTTACTATCCTACTCCATATATATGTGTGTAGTGTAACAGTTTAAAGACTGGAGGTATTGTTGTCTCCAGTTAGAACCTTCCTGACTGTTTGTATAAGGACTGTTCTATTGTTCTAGTTCCAGATGGTACTTACAGGTGGGAGCTCCAGATGTAAATCCTAAGCTTAGCTGCAGATACCCGATTGTCTGGACTGGACCGGAAGATTCGGCCTGCCTGATGTGTCACCAAGGCTTAGCCAGAAGCTGACATAAGCTACAGCTAAGTGGGAACATCTGTTGCTTTCCCAATCCATAATTTTATCCACAGCCTTTTATTTAGTTATCATTTGAATTTAGATTGAATTGAAAATCCTAATAAATGTAGTTTTAATGTTCTTACAGTTTTCTGAAGTTTCATTTTAACTGTAAGTGTGTCAGTGAACAAAAGCTAGTATAACTTTAATACATTTAAATATACAATTAATTACAGTAGGGAATAAGATGTGGGCAAACCCCGAATCCTCTCATTTAACCAGCAAGGCTGGGGTTACTATAAGACTTTATGATGTTTCACTGTTTGTAGTTCCCTCTGTAAAGTGCACATAGTGCATTCGCTAGTGTAAAGCGAAGTTACCCGCCACAGCATTACGAACATTACGAAGCGCGTTCGTAACACCTAAGCCACAGACGCACACTTATCAAACAAGCATGTGGTAAAAGGCGACGAACTAGGGATTTGCCGAAAATGGCGAAATTGGATGTTTTGGGCTGAGAGGTGAGAGGTATAGATTTAGCAACCTAGCTGTAAACGACAGTACAACCTGCCAACTGTCGTTTAAGGTCTAACACAGAAAAAACAGCAGACATTTTTTTCTGCGGTGACTTTGAGAAGCGATCGTTGCGGGACAATGGCAAACTAGTGAAAATAAAAATGGCATGGTAAACCAAAAATAGCCGAATTACTGGGAGGTTGATTTGCAAAGTTCTCCATAGAATCCTCATCATGTCTCCTTTTGAAAAGCAAAGCTAGACCCCCCACCCCCCCCCCCCCCCCCACACCTTTTGCCTCCACCAATTCCCCCCCCCCCCCGCTATATGGGGCCTATATTGTTCTATGCACAACCTAAGTTTAGGCCGTATAATAACAATAATAATAGCAAAACAACAACAATAACACTGCTGAAGAGTTAAATGTTGAATTAGCCCGGCTCGTTAGCTCAGTTGGTTAAACCTGAATGCGCGGTGACTGGGTGACAAACTCCTTGTGGTCCTGGTTCACTCCCGGGGGTTGGTAGAAAAGCCACATTTCCCCCAGATTTACAGTATCTATCATAGAATCAAGGCCGAATGGTTGCGATATCCACAGTACCGAGCCAAAGGGTTAACAACTCAAGGTTTCTAGATATAAAAAACAAAAACAAAATGTTGAATAGAGAATCGACATCACAGAACTCGAGAAACTTCCATAAGGGCTCCGTCCACATCTTCATAAGCAAGCGAAGAGCTCCAATTCCGAAAGCACCAGTAACTGTATATCCGTCTGGCCTTTCCCGTGGGTACAGAAGGCTAAATAACTATAATAAAACATGTGAGATGATATGAAATGTATAAACTAGTGCTTCTAAAGAAAAAGTTTCTACATGTTTAAAAGGGGCTTGAGCTCCCATGTTCCATAGCCCTTGAAGCGTAGGCTATGTTCCACCATCTCACACGATCGCCGAAATTACGGATCAGGCCACTGTCCTTGTCATGCCCAATCCATATGGCTATGCAACCCTTGGATTTATCTCTTTACCTTCCTCTTGCTCTCTTCCCATCAATCTTGCCAGCCGTCACCAACCCTTGAGTCATTTTGATCTCATACTATATCTTAAAAAAAAAAAAAAAAAAAAAAAACTATCTGCGTTTAATGGCTCTAATCGGTATCCAATGGATATGCAGATTTTGTTTTTAATTTTTCTTTCGCTCTTTACTCCCACTGGGACAGCACGCGTTGGTGAAAAAATACACTCTGAAACAAATGCGTAACTAGAAAAGTAAGACAGAGCAAACGATGAAACTGCATTGTGGAATAACGATGTCAAAGATGTCGTTTCTAAAAGGAAGAAAGAATCCCCCCCCCCCCCAACCCACCCACACACACACATGCATTAAATCAAAATGTGAACAAGATTATGTTACAGACAGATTGAAAAGAAGAAATGCAAAACGAAAGATCAAAATTTCGAGAAATGAATCATGAAGAACGAATGGAGAGCAGATGGCCACACTTAGTAGATGTTCCCTAGAAAACTTTACGAACAGGTTAAAAATGTGAAAGCAGTAGATGAAGGCTGCAATCCAACCACAGATATAAACAACAAGAGATACTGTCCTGTATTTAATCCACATCAAAGACTGCGATTAAGGTCAGACAATTTTAAAGAGCTCCTCTACGCTGAGAACTAGGTAGATAACATCAGCTGTGTGCCTAAATGCAGTGAGCAACATGAACCAAACCTTTAGCATCAGAAGTAACAGTTTTTGTACAGAAGAGCCCTACAAACAAAGTACCTGCTTCGATGGAATAAGTAAAGAAGATATTCAAGCCTCAAGTGCTAGAGGTTCCGGGTTCAATCCCCGGTAAGGGCTGGGATTTTTTAACGTAGACTTGGACTTATAGTGATTCCCTCTGGTCTTTGGGTAGTGAGATCAGACGCCCGTGTGCATTGTTGCGCGAGTAAAACATTTCTTGGCAGTTGGAAATCAGGGCAAAATTTCGAATCTACCCAAAGTATTTCAGGATCCTCGCCGGTGCTACAGAGCCTGTGCACTGCGCTGAGCTACTTCGGACTCAGACTTGAGTGAGAAGAAGAACGGAGCATTTATGGGTTACTACCCGTGTGCCATGATGTTGATCTGTAGTTCAAACCTCAAACCTTAAGACATTCAAACATATGTATGGGTGCCAAGAAACATATTATAAACAGCATATTCATACCAGTACTGTGCTACCAGTGGCAGACTTGAACATTATCAACGGCTTACCTATGTAAAATTAACACCTGTGAAATAAGACACCTGACAAAAGCTTCCAACTTAACCATTGGAGACAAAGCTAGAATTGATATATCAGACATACTGTGTGAACAACATCATGAAGCACATTCATTTAGAAACAGAAGATCAAATGGTTTTGTCATTTAGTAATAATGCAGCCAGAACAACTATCAATGAAAAGATCCAAAGTGAACACAAGAGGCAGCCCTATGAGATATGGATCGATGATATAAAGAGCTTCTACATCGACACGTAATGACGAAAGCCATTGCTGCCCATCAAGCAAAAAATCACAAACTGTTTATCCCCACGCCGTTTAAGGGCAGAAATAGAAATTAATGATGATGACAATAATGGTGGTTGTGAAAAAAAAAAATTAAAAATAAATAAATGAAGAACTCCATTCCCGCCAGTGAGCATTGAATACACAGTGCTAGATTCTTGTTTGTATATACCAGTCGGCACTTGTTGGAGCGGCCAGGTTCTTTTTTTATTTGTTTCTGATGGTAAGCAATGATACGCAGTGTCACATATCACTCCTGTCACGTGCCTGATATAATGATTTCTCCTTCAGAACCAACAGCACTCAGAAATAATTATGTTGAGTCGTTTGGCTCGTATTGGTCTAAGGGATTCCCCGTGGCCAATATACGCTCAACTTATTTCTGGAGTAGGGCAACTCAAGTATTGGCACTACAAAATATATCTGTATATGAATACAATATTCCTAGGCACACTTGGCTGGACACCCCCACTACTTACTAAAGAAAGCACTCAGGTTATGATAGTTCATTATCATAACCATGTTAACACATATAATATTTATGACTCATACACACAACAATGCTAAACACTTAGAAAGGTGAAATAGAGACACCTAAGTCAGCCATGAAAATGAATGCATGTAATCAATACAACATATATATATATACATACAATAGTGAAACAGATGCCAGATCTCAGTAGATGGATCCTAGAATACAATGACCAGAATCAACCAAAAACTAAACAGTCAGAAAGTCCTGGAGGAAGCACATCTTTTCATCATCGGAATACATTGGAGCTGCGGGGAATATCGCAAAACATGGAATCAACTGGCACTTATCCTCTTTCTATCGTTGATGCTTCCCTCAGCTCCTGATGATTCGACTGTCTATGAATCTGGTAACTCTGCTTCAAATGGATCAGGCAGTGGAAGAGTACCTCACCATAGAGGACACAGCAACTGTACCGGTACTCAGCAAGTCTCTACTACCAGTCAGGTCACAACACTGTCTCTGGGCTACACCAAGCTCTTGCACTGTTAGGCTGTTTTGGGGTATATGGCACCTCATATTGATGATGTCAGGAACTTCACAAGTGGTAGCTGGTGGGTAGTTGTGTGATAGGTTGGTTGGTAATTGGTTGGTGGGTGTTGGTTGGACTGTGATTTTTCTGCCAGCTCTTCACAAAGGTTTCATCCTGTCAGGAAAGAACTCAGAATTAGTCATCACCAAGAGGGTATCATCTTGACAGGAAAGACAGAATAAGCATCAGTCACCCTCCCACATCAGCCTACTCCACCTCTGCTCCTGTTTCATTCCTCAGAGTGCACTCTCAAGACCAGGAGACAATGTCTCCTATCATTCATCTGTCTGTTTATTGCAAGAGATGGAAAGTCAGATATATATAGTGGAGATAGCTAGACACTCTCACAGATATATCGATCTCTCTCCCCCTCCCATCTGCACACAGACACCAAGATTTACCGTCAGTACCTCTATTCCGTACGCCTCTCAAGCCAGTCCCACACATTCATTGATCTGTGTCAAACCCACTCAACGCAGCTCAAGTACTGACCTAAATTCTCTATCCCCATTCGTATGCACAAACTTCTGTTGATAGTTTAAATGGTACACACTTGTAGGATCATTATCTTTACCATTATGTGTAGGTTTTTTAGGGCACAGGCTATTTAATCTGTACAGAAGAAGGTCTAAGTTCGAATCCGCTTCTCTAGAGATCAAGAACAGTCGAATTATGTGTGATCCCATAGCCGATTCTGATCTCTCTACAGCATGACCACTTTAACAGACATCAATTAAGGTACTCGTAAACTATAATTAACTTACCCAAGCATAGGAAAAGTCCTCAACACTACAGACCGCCTTCTGAAAGTGAAATTTGCTGGCGTCGATGCGTACATCTGAACGCCAGGAAAGCCGGCAGAAACAATGCCACAAAAATTCAAGTCAGGCGTCGGTAAGAAGAAGTTCCTTGTATACATGAGCAAGGGGTAAACCGGTTTCTAAGAATCCTCAAATAACTCCAGTAATATTTATCAAATAGTTGCAAATTTGAAAATGACGCTAAGTCAAAGCAACTAGAAGATGTAGATATTATAATTTCTTCCGATAAAGGCATATATCGATATAAGGGACTATATACCTTCCCGGACGAGTCCAAGTTTGAAAGTTGTGTCGAGCACAGGTACTACAGGTCCCTACTCTTTTAGGGTGAGGTGTAATGGCTTGTCATTCCTTGACACGCAGTACAAGCACATTTGTGGGCATCATTTGTTTTAGTGCTACTGTAATAGTCACTGAGTGGTGAGTTCCGGTACCTTTTTAAAGACACTTTATTATGAGTACCGGCACCTTATTTTAGACAATTTGTTATGAGTACAACCTCCTTTGCTCCTAGGGGAAGAAAGTCCTGGATGTGGTCAACATCACTCCTTTATTTCTGTCATGAGATGAGCAGCCACCATACAGAGTGGGCGAGTCGGGACTTGATATTCCTCGCGCTCAGCAAAATTTCAAACTTAGACCCGTCCGGAAAGGTATATAGTCCCTTTTATTGATCTATACCTTTATCTGGTAAAATAGTAATTTCTGGACCCTCTAGTTGCTTTGATATATCTTTATTTTCAAACTTGCAACTGTAGATTGGGTAATTCTGGTGTTTTATTTGAAAATTCCTGTAAACCGGTTTACTCCTTGCTCATGAATACAAGGAACTTATTTCCTAGTGACGCGGGTTTGATTTTGAGAACGTGTATCCAGTCTTAAGAGAATTTGGGGCATTCATAGTTCCAGTTCTAACTTGGAAGATTTCCTAGACGAATCACAGTCCAGCCAACAACCACAAACCCATACCATTCTATGTACCAAGCATAACCATGTCCTGCCCTGTATGCCACTACCTCAACATGGCCAAAACGTGTTAGTGAGCTCCAGGACGAGTGAACATTTGCAGACGTTGTGTCATCCATCTTGTGAACCAGTCTTCAAGAGATTGGTTGGGCTCTGAGACAGTTTTAGTGACCTGACCTGTGAGAGAGACTTGTTGAGTCCCTATGCAGTTTCTGTGGCCTCGATGGTGAGGTAATCATCTGGTACCAGATCAACCAGAGGCAGAGATACCTGAGTCAACTGCAGTCGAATCACCATGGACTGAGGGGAGCATCGACCTACGAACTAGGATAAGTAATCTATGAATTACCATCATGCTCTCTTCCCACAGCTCCGCGTGGTTCCTAGGATGAGCCTATGTATTCATCAAGACCATATCTGGCTGCTTCAATGTCTGGGTCGTGTCACTAAGTCCTGAGCATTCTTGAGAATCTATTCTTTAATTCATGTGTAAATATTATACTTATTACATATATCCATTTTCATGGCTGACTTGGGTGTCCCTGTTTCACCTTCCTAACTGTTTAGCATTGATATGTGTGTGAGTAACAAGTGTTATATGTGTTAACATGGTTACGATAGTAGACTATCATAACCTGGGGGCTATCTTTTTATAGTAGTAGGAATGTCCAGCCGAGTGTGCCTAGGAATATTATATATTTTGTAGTGCCAAAACTTGAGTTGTCTTACTCCAAAAATATGTTGAGCGTATATTGGCCACGGGGCATCCCGTTAGACCAATACGAGCCAACGACTCAACATAATTATTTCTGAGTGCTGTTGGTTCTTAAGGAGAAATCCTTAAATCAGGCACGCGACAGGAGTGATATGTGACAACTTCCTAAACTATTTCCTGGTACTTGTCGCTAGCCTGATGTATTTGTGAGCCAAAGATAATTAGGCTATCCTCCGAATAACGGTCCCAAATTATCGAGGCCGAAAATATACTCTAACAGGGAGTCATTCACATGAAAATTGCGGACTTCCGGCGACTACCGCCACCGCCGAGAGTATCTCATGCGTCGCTATGAGCGGCGCGGAGTGGGGATAAACTAGATGGCTGGAACTCACGAGCAAATCAAGTAAAGGAAGCTGCAGGAGATACGGTAGCTCCTTCTAAGCTAAATGACGGATTACTTATCTGCTAACCTGGCGAAAAGGCGGAAAATGCAATGGTATGGACATGTAATAATATCTAACGGCCTCTCAAAAACAATACTTCAGTGCTCATTGGGGGGAAAGAGGAGAAGAGGCAGACCAAGAAAGACCTGGTTACAGAACCTGACTGACTGGACAGGCATGCAACAATGAAGTCCATCGCAACTGACCTCCAAAGGTAAAGAGAGCTGACTAGACAGTCAACATAAACTGGTGACCCAACGACAAGTGGTGTTGCGGGATGATGATAATGATACTGAAGAACCTGGCAGCGATACAATTGTACTAGATCATTGATGAATGATGACTGTTTGAATGACATGCTTTGCTTTATGGATGGCGTTTTTGTTTTGGCCATTATAAAACTTGTCTCATTATTTAATTTTAAGGACCGTATATGCATTTACACATAAATGTTTATATACACAAGGCACTTAATCAAGTCATGGTTCCTTAAGATTCCTTATTAAAGAAATGTGTAAAAAGCTCACCGCCCCCCCCCCCCCACAGTCTTTTTTGTGTAGGCGGCCGTGGCTCCTTGTGTGCACTCTGTTGTGCTTTGTTAATTCCAGGTGCGTTTTCGTACATTTTGTGATGTGACATATTTTAACTCTTTCTATACTACATTGTTGTAGCAGCAGACGCCCAATATGGAAATTAATATTAAACTTAATATGCAGATGTACATTGCCAATGGGTAAATTTATAAGATTTCCTTAGTATGATATGATTAACTATCAACTGTTGGAGCAGACTCTAGACGATGGTTGGAATTCACGAAGAAAAAGCATTACATTTTTCTTGGGAGGGAAGAGTTTAGTAAAAAGTCAGTGAGGTCAGTATAACATTACCTGCCATCAGTTGGGAGAGAGATGACAAAAAAAAAAAAAAAAATTTTTAAGCGAACTAAGAACTGATGGGAAAACGCAGAGATAGATAGAAGGCTGCGACAAAGTCTGATAATTATATAATACATGAAGAAGAAAACTAGAGAATGAAAATATGGGGGGAAAGATAGGGGAACAGAATGTAAATGAACACGACGTGACTCGAGGTGGTTGACAGTCTCCACTGGAGAATGAAAGACTTAATATTAGGACAGATTATAATTTTAGGACAGTAGAGTTTTGCCAATGCCCTCATTTCTTGCATGGATCACCAGCGAATATGATAAGCCAAGTCTGTGCGCACTCAATATCTTCAAAGAAAAAACTACAGGCGACAAGTGTTCCGAGTTGCTATTTTCTTGCACCAGTTATCAGGGAATTAATATTACAACAAGCTTCTTATCTTTAACAAGAACAGTCCTAGATTCATTTATATTTCCTTAAAGAAAGTTATGAAATGCTCGCCATTTTACCCCCTCCACTCCTTCTTTTTTTCCGAACTCGTTAACCATATATAATGCATTGAAATTTAGTCATTGGATTCATAGGAACGAAATGTGAAACACTGTGGTCGGGAAATTTTAGGGTAGCAGTATAGTTAGAAAAAAAAAACGATCAATTTATTTATTTTATTTTATTCAGTTCTCAGCATCTTGAAGTGAAACCACATTGTTATCAACTTTAATCACTGAAAAAAGAAACAACCGTGTGCTATACCACATTTCGTTCGTATGAAAAGTCGTGAGTAGTAGATATCGAACTATTTATTTTTTACCAAAGGCATTTTAGATATCACATCATAACTATGTTTTTGGAGTTATCAGCTTTTGTTCTTATTGCCTGCATTCTCTTGCTGAAAAGGTAAGTTCGAATTACCAGAGAGAATTTGCGATATTTAAAAACCTTTTTTCATGTGACTCATTTTGAAGTCCCAATTTAAGTCGATTTTATAGCCAGGAAAGTGAGTGGATAACACGGTTGACTTGGCTTTCGGACAGCGAAACGAGAGTCGCACCGTGGCCGGTTTAAGACCCTGTGATGTCCTAAGCACTTGAAAGATTTTGATGTATTCCCCCCCCCCCCCCAACTCCCGAGCCGCATTAACAGCTTTATGGGTCCCTGGAAAAGCCAGCGTGCTGGGGGACCTACGATGCCCCTCACAGGAATGAAATATAACTGGTCATATACAGATTAGCATGGGCCTATAATAGACCTGTGAAACGGATGTACACGCAACACTCGGGTTCTGGAACAGGACTGGCGTCCACAAGTGGACGAACAGCCAGAACTTTCCGCCGGAGTTTGAAGGCCGGTGAATACGAAGAAGAAGAAGAAGAAGAAGAAGAAGAAGAAGAAGAAATGTTATTTATTGAAATTAAACGAAATTTACAGTAAGTAAGATAAAAAATAATGTCTTATTAGTTGTTGTTGTGTATACCTCCATTTTATTTCTATATCAAAAGTGTTATAGTTAATTAAAAAAATTCTAAGTTTTTCATAAAATCTTCAAAACCAGTCTTATGTAACAAATCGACTTGTATACTTGGTAAAGTTAGGGCATCCAACCTGCCTTGTTCGACTGTTCTGATATTGTCATTCTTTAAATATACTTCGGCCGAGAAAATAGTCGCTCAACTTTACGGCTATTAAAAATGTCTTTCTGATGCCCCACACACGTACTTAGTGCTTAACGGTTAATCCGACCCTGTGTCTATCCACGCCTTCTGTCTTGTGCACTTTCATTCAGTTCTGACACAGATGATCTTTGATGTCGTGATGTAAAATTATCCAACATCTTCTCCCTCGGTCTCCTTTTGCCTCTTTTTCCTTCCAACTTTCCACCTGTCACGATGTACTCCAGTTTTCTCCTACTCATTACATGTCTAAAGAATGTAGATTGTCTCCCTCTATGTTTGCAATTAGTTCTCTTCGTGGGTCAGTTTCTTCCAAGACATCTTCATTACTCTTTTTATCTGTCTAGTGTATTCTCATCACTCGTAAATAAGAATAGACAGTGTATTACGAGTCATACATTACAGATATTACTATTGTTGTTAGGGTTTCGTCCCTGTTAAGAGCATTATTCTAATCTCATTCGACCAAGCCATATAGCATGACGTTAGAACTCGTTTACACTGAAATAAAGATATCCAGACAATGGCAAGACAAGGTACTGGTCACTACATCTAATATTGGCCTTGCCAAGTCAGCCCTGGTCCCCAGTTTAACAAGTCGTACAAAACTGAATCCTACAAAAAAATATATAACAGGGACCAAATCGAACACGTTTAGTGTCGAGAATTGTGATGATAATCATTTGTATTTTCTTTTCGACTATTTGTACTAAACAAATAATAAACGGTGTCAGGTCAGACAAAATAAAATACCATCTCAGGCACCCACCCCCTTCCTTTACCATGATTTTCTCATTCTTTGCTGTTTGTATCTATGTGTGACATTTCCTTTATCTTAGTTCAGCTACTTGGTCCTTCTTCTTCTGCCTTTTACTCCCCAATATGATCTCAATCAACTCACACCAAGTCGTTCTAGCCATCGCTTTTGCATGCAGCTCAACTCAAGCGCGAGACCTACCCCCCCCCCCGCCCCTTTCCACCTATCTTTTTAACTTCACTCTCTAGATCCCTTCTCCATGTTTTTTTTCCCTACCGTTATTGCGCTGCCCCTGTGGGTTCCAGTGTAAAGACATTCTAGTCATATTGTTCTCAGTTTTTTTTTAAACGTGTATCCTATCCAATGCCAGCTTCCTTTCCTTATCTCTTGGTCCATTGGAACTTGTTTAGTTCTCTCTTAAAGCTCAACATTAGTGATTCCATTATACCCTTTAAATCCCTCTATTCTTAGCAGATACCAGATACTGAATTGCCTAATCATTGTGTGAACTTATTTCTCAACTCATTCTGCCCAGGCACTTGGAGCAGCACTTCAGTCAGTTCACGCGTCTGGGTGTCCCAGGCCCACAACCAAGCCTGGTCTTGGGGAATCTGAGGGAGTTGCGCACTAAGGTGCGTATGTCTCAGTGATCATTGACTTGTTGGTTAATGAGAATGAAGAAAGTTCAGGATCTATTAGTAGTTCTAGTATTAGCTGCAGCAGTAGTATTAGTAGCACCAGCAGCCGATGCAGTAATAGAAGTTGCAATCAGGTTTGTTTTTTTCTGACGGTGCGCAAAAACACGCAGTACTTGCACCATTTTAAAGACATTCTTTTCTTTGACACTACTGTAACAGACACTTTAAAGGCACCTTGTGGTGTGTAAGGGCACATTTTTTTTTAGACACCTTGTGGTTAGCAACCTATTCTATAGAAAAAAAGGACACAGCTGGTTGTAGTAGTAGTAGTGGTGATTGTAGTAGTGGTTGTTGTAGTCAGTGCTGTAATCGTAAAATGCATAGTACCTAGAAGCTTTATAAGCTGCAACTCGACATAACATTTTTGTAGTAAATACGTTAATCTAAACAGCCGGGTACTATAGTTGTTATCCTGATGTTAATGCTCAAAGTCTGCTTTCATTCTCTGGACACCCTGTACAGTAGTGAACACTATCGTAAAATTACAACACAATAAACTTACCATCATTATGTAGCAGGTCCTTTGCAGAATGTCGCTATCGTCACGGTCTGCCTGAAAGAAATTCGATCTCTCGCCAAATTTCCCGCCTTGAGTACTTTCAAATTTGAGGAGTTACTTATATCCTGTGCCCATACAACTTCTGGTCGATCCCTGCCCCTCCTTCCTGGTACCATGCCTTCTGCTTTTATTTTTTCCAATCCGTCATGGCGCTTGATATGACGAAAATATTTCAGCATCCGAGACAAGATGCTGTTTATTAGGCAGTCTTTTTTTATGTTAAGATTAAGTTAATTAGTTAGTTTAAACATCACCGCAATCGGGGTTTCCCACACTTGCTCCGTTCCCGTGCCAGTGCGAATAGAATGAAATCTCTCTCTTTGTGAATAAACTAGTTTCGGAACAGTCCAAAAACACGTAGAATTCTTACATAAGGTGTTTCACCAGCTCACACGTAAACCGGCCACCGGTCACATTGAACAAAACGACACAACAGCTGCACAAATGAAAGGCATTCCATAGGACAATCACAACTCACAGGGCTGCAACCAAGCACTTAACTCAGTAGCTCAGGCAGCGAAACCGTAGACTACCCACCTTATGTGAAAACTGCTTTTGCAGAGCGCTGTCGGACGCAAAATAACTTCGAAGCTTAACATTCTGCCAAGCCTTTCCTCTGTTTTGGCCGGAAGTCCAGTTCAAATTTAAAGCCGCCATGACAACTATCCTTACTTGCTCTGTCACTGTTCTCTTCCCCAGTTTGTGTTTGTGATCTGCCTTGCCTGGGAGCCTCAGCATCAGATTTTTAAACATCGTTTTTGGCATATTTAGATTTTTTGGATAACTATGATGTAGTTTCCTAAAAATTATACACGAACAGAATTATTGCTGATTTAGATTACGTAGCTAAATTTCTCGCCTAGTGCAGGTTTTACTGACATGTTAACCGTTGCCCACAGGGCCAGTTTCAAGCAGTGCAAGAATGGACGGCAAAGTATGGCCGCATTTTTGGATTCTTCGAGGGTTACACGCCTGTCATGGTCGTCGGTGATCCGGAAGTCCTGCGTAATGTGCTTGTGAAGGACTCTGCTAACTTTATGAAAAGGAAGGTAAGATCTGACATTCACACCTTTACTGGACATGTACATTGAGCTAGCAGTTTATTTCATGTGTAGGGGTGCCAGAACCTGGGGGCAATGAAGAAGGGAGTGGGCATCTTGAACCCTCAGAATAAAGTTATGGGTAAAGGATGCATAATGACTGAGATACCCCCGAAATTATAAAGGGGTAAACTCTCCCCACCCATCCCTAACATGTATAGAAGCTCTTTAAGCCCATCAATGTCTTGGAAAATGTGTAAAGGGGCTGTAACCCCAATGTTTTTTCTTGTGTCGGCGTCCCTGCCCCTGATTTTAAGTGTTTTTGATATCATCATTACCGTCCATATTCTTGTACAGTCGTGTTATACTCATGCAGTTCGGTCTGTTTGAGTCACAGATGTGCTCTAGTAGAACCCTTTTCTATGGCTTTTTATTTACCGTTGCGATTTACGAATCAGCCATATATACTTGTGGATTGGCACCTGAGGCAACAGATTATGTCCCTGAAAACTGTCTTAAATACAACATAGCAAGGCAAAACTTCCGGGCAAGAGAAATCCCTGTGCAAGGCAAACTTTACGGGTTGCTGAGTGAATTTGAAAAAAAAAAAAAAAACATAGTAAAGTTCATTCTAGAGACAATTTTGCAGATATAGATAATCTATTTCAAACGAACGAAAGAAGCAGAAGAAGAGTTTACCATTGCTAAAATGTAAAAATAAAATCGTAACCACGGCAGTCTCTGGTGACCAGTAATGTCAACGTAAATCCTTAAACGCAAAGACTCCAGTGCTTGCATCGCAAAAGTGGTAAATGTAGGCAGTAACTGACAGTTTGAACAGACTGTAGTAATGTGAAAATAAATCGCTTATTCGAAATTTGTTAATCTTTTGTCAATTTCTACTTTGTGCCGCTAGATGTTACAAGTTAAATGAATGATAGGGAGCCCAACCAGGGCATGTTGGTATGTTGTGATTCGTGAGGTCTCAAGCTGTCAGTGACTCCTTCAATCCATCTTCTTCTAAGTCTTCATGTGCATTTAGGTGCTTCTATTTTCATATTGTATGCTCTCACTGCACAATCAATAATGCGCAAGTACATGCCATTCTAAACGTAATCAGCTAAGCGCCATTTTTAGTAAAGTTCACAACACAAAACCGTCGCTGGCATAACAAAGAGAGATCTTACATTTAACGTTGTTGAGACAGCAGAAGTGCCTCTCTGGTTTTCATACACAAATTCGAAGTGAAGTTTGCAAAATGAAGGGTGACTGCGAACTCTGTATAAACTAAAAAGGACAACGCAGTATGATGATAATGATGATGACGATGATGATACACATGATGATGATGCTGCTGATGGCCGTGGTGGTATTTTTGATGATGATGAATGGGCTGATTTTTCCGTTCCGAATATCATTTACACTGACTTTCCATTCTCATTTCAGCCATTCCCACTGGCTCCACGAAAGAGCCTTGGTCTGTTTCTAGAAAACGGGCATCAGTGGAAGCGAAGCAGATCTCTGTTGACTCCAGCCTTCAGCACCGGCAAGCTAAAAAAAGTAAGTTGTTTGATTCCATGTGTCTCATTTTGTACACAGTGTCTTAGAATGTTAGCGGTGGCGAACTGGTCCGGTGGCATGGCATGATTAGTTAGCACGTGTACGCCTTAGGAGGTATAGAAGGTAACAGTTACAGTGGAGAGGATATCTCTTGATATTTTCTCGTCGCTTAGCTGTCGAGAATATCCCTGCGCAGCTAGCATCGTAGTCCTAGTAACTGGTATCTTTCACGTGTTATAGTTTCTGCATTAATGGCGAAAGGATGCAACAAGTATTTTTTCCTCGCTATGCTCGAGAGTGACGTATTTGTGATAAATAGTAAACGGTAACAATAGCTAGTAAGTTTATGCATTTTTTTCTTTTTTTTTTCTTTGGCAATAAAAAGTGTCAAGCTGATCACAGCCGTTACACGCACGCAACGCCACTGAACTGGCCACGACGGCAATAGTAAGAGGGCCATTTGGATCCCCTGCTGAAGCGGACCAACTTAAATATTAAGGGGACAAACAATTGCGTATGCTTTATATGACATAGCAGAACCAACCCCAGCATATTTTGGCTATTTTTTTTTTTCTAGGCAAATGTTGCGTTTACTAGTGTGCCATTGCTCTAAGCGGTCAGCTCTCAGTACAACTGACGATACCAACGCAAGACATCACAGGGATCGAACCCGGCACCCCACGCATTACGAAGCGCGTTCGCAACGCCCAAGCCAAAGACGCCAACAAACATTAGACAATGTGGTGACAATTGTCATGACTTTCCCTTGTCTTTTACCACCCCCAGACACCCCCCCCCCCTTTTTTTTTCCCCCGCCGACCTACAAATTTCAAAACTAACTCGTTCATACGTGTCCTCCTATCCGTTTCCACCCCGTCCTGTTCCCGCTCCCACACCCTCCCCCCAACCCCTATGTCATCTCTTGCAATGTGCTGTTTCTACTTGCACTGGCTGTTGTCTAGGAGATGATGTGTCTAGTGAATGCTCTTAGCACACATTCTTACGATGACATAACTGGCACAAGCCGACACCGACTTAGTAGTACGATACATCAGTTCATTGACATTTCATCACGTACATAAACGTCCTGTCAGTGTCCTAATATACAGCTTGCACACCACAGCTATCAGACTCCAACTAGCTGGTTTCTCACACCATCATTGACCAGAGTTCGCGCAGATGGATCTGGTTATTCTCATCGACTTCCCACAGAATGGCCTGGCTGATCTTGGCTTCAATGTCGTCGTCTGATCTTCCTCTCACAGCAATCAATCTCACATTGTCATTCTCTCGATCACTCTCCCGTCCTTTCGCTCCAACAGTCAACATATACTAACTGATCAGACTGGGGCCCAACCTATACCAAGTAATCGTTCCACGTGGCAACACGTGGTTGTTCTTGGGTTCCACGTGGCGACCTGTGGTCGCTATCATCGGGTTCCACGTGATAACTCGTGGTCATCACCTATTTTGAAAACCTCAGTTAATTCGAGTATCTGGCTTCTCTCGGTATTCTTGTTACCTTGGGCTCCCCCCCCCCCAACCTTCCTAAACAGGGTGAAAATATCCCCCATTACATCTCTGTTTTTTCAACCAGATTCCTTCATGTTATTTTTTCCCTATTTCTGCGCTCGCGCGCGTGTGTGTGAGTGTGTTATTTTTGTCGCCTTTATTCATCTAACTCTATGTTTTACAATGTGAAGGAATTCTATTTGTATTGTTATCTAGTTTTCTTACTGAGTGTCATATTCAGCAGCAGCGTCCTTACCTTTTGATGTAACGGGAGTTTGTTTATTCCTATTCCCCCACCCCCCCTCTCCCGCCATAAATCCTGCTGAGAGCAAGGAAAAATCACGGCCAGCTCCAGATATAAGGCCCTACAGCTCAAACAGGAATTCCCGTTTTTGAGAGGCTGGCGTAGCCGGTCGATGGTAGCAATTATTATCTAGTAGTTTATACACAAATTGAACTACAGTTTAATTAATTTGTAACATGTGTTATTGAATGAATTGTTTTTTTTGAAAATAAATAAATGGGTTAATAGAAAATATTTCCTTGAGATGTTAACCCAAGAGACTGCAATCCTGGATTTAAAAAAAAGGTAATGAACCGCGCTGGGAAAAAAAACAACAATTTGTATTGGGCGCGTTGGAGGAAAAGAAGGGGGGGGGGGGGGTGTTAATCAAAGTATTTACAGAGTAAATGAACCCTTTTTAAAGATTTCCAATGAACTTCGGAGATGACTCTGAAATACCTTTAATTCTCAGATGACACCCATTATGTCGGAAGCAGCGAACATTTTAGTTGAGCGTTTAACGGAAAAGGCCAAAGAAAACAGCCACTTGGATATATACAGGTAGTGATTGATGTGCAGTGTGTTTCTTTTCTACGTATTACTTTTATTATATTTTCTTATCTACTGCGATCATTTTTTTAAAGTAACATAAACATCTTTTTTTTCACGTCATAGACGGTTCGATCGAGCAATCCATCGAGTTTGTCCCTTCCGGGAAGCTACCTATATGTTTACCATACCATCCTGAGATTAAAGAATCTCACTCTGAATGGACAGAGCAAGGCAGCACTTGGATACTTCAAATAAGTCATAATTAGGGCACCCGTAACGGTTACACCAGCTAGGTTATCACCTGCAGTCCTCTGCGGGTTCGGAATCGGTCCTTCTGGTCTCTAGGGCCTCATATGTGGCGTTCATGTGTGTTGGAACATGGGAACTCAGACATGTTAGGGGGCCCGCAATTTCTAGAGGAGGAGAGTCTCTGCCTTAGCCTAGAACAGTTGTGATGGGCTTGTGTCTCCTCTTCCCCTCCCCAGCCATGTAAAGAGGTTAAAGAAGTTTTCGTTTTTTAATTATGTATGCATTTAATTCTATTTCAAATATATTATTATATTTATTTGGCATTCAGCCCATTTTTTTTATTATTAACAACTTAAACAAGGCTCAGCACCCCTCTCCATCATGACTACGTGTAATGGGGCAAAGCCCCCATCCCCCCTCCCCCCACCCCAATGTTTTCGATTGTTGACGCCACTGACAGTAGCCTAGATGTGTGAAGACCTAACATTTCACATTCCAACATTGCCTCTCCCATATGTTTGCTTTTCTTACTATCTTTACCTTGTTACCAATTTCATAAAAAAGATAATAAACTGCAACCTTTTAGTTACACGAAACGAGCATTCTTATTCTTATAGTCCATGTCTGTGGCCTTGGTAGTCATGTCCATCCAGAACTTTGTGTCTCGTGTGCTTTCAATCAGTTCTGATACATATGATTTTCCATGTCATGACGTCCAACTGTTCAGCATCGACTCTCTCGGCATTACGAGATCAACATCTCGGGGATGCGAATTATTGTTTATTGTTTATTTTTGAGATCATCTTCATCGCACATCAGACATGACCATAAGTGCTCCCATCTCCTCCTGAGTATGTCTCCAAGTTGTTTTTTTTACGGCTAACATTCTTTTCTGGTTGATGTAACGACGGGTGGCTCCCTCATGGTTTTCCTATCTCGCCGCTCCAATTGGTTTACCCAGGGTATGCAGTCTATTCAGTGAAAAATCATTTTCCACGAAACTGAAAGCTTCACAGCGATTCGTCTGTTGTATGGCACTGATGATGTCTCTCCTGTCCACATAAAGCCTATTCCTAATAGTCTCACTGCCAGCCAGAACTTCTGCTCTCTCCTTGCCTTTCACACCAGCATTCCCTCGGACAAAATAAAGGTAATTTTTCTAAACGTTGTGTGCTGTCTCAGACGGAGCCACTGTTTCCCTGTTTACCCCACTTTGATCTTCTACAGCTTGCTCACCGAGTCGCTGAGCAAAATTTCATTTGTGAGAATCAAACAAGTGGAAATCCCTGAAACCGTGTTCAATCATAACCATACGCCACAGTTATATTGAGGCATGACAGTATGGTTACAAAGTACCATAAAGTCCATTGTGGGTGGACAGTTCATCTAACTTCGCCTTAAAAAAGGGCAGGTAACAAATTGTGGAGATGAGCGCCGTGTGGAGGATACTAGTCTTAATTTAGGAAGAGGAAATGCAACCTCATAACGTAATGTTATGGCAGGGCAGACAAGGCTCTTAGCCTTGGCTGGCAGCTGGTCAAGGAGGGAAGCTCCGACAGGCGGACAGATAGAGCACTGCTGGTGTTACTTTTCCTTTGGAGTAAACAAGGCAGTTGAGAGGGATAGATCATGATGTATGGTCAACATATGGTCTCTACAATACTGCTCAGGCTTTGTACTATTTTGTGGAAGACTTTTCTTAACGGGGGTTAGTCTTGCTAGTCACACACACCATCGCCATGGGCTGTGAGTCCTATACGTCCGCATAGCACAGTATAACACTGTCGTGTGAAAAGACGGAAAGATGCCAATCATATGCCATAACACCCCCCCCCCCCCACGCCCTAAAAATGGG
Organism: Candidula unifasciata; assembly: GCA_905116865.2. NCBI lineage: Eukaryota > Metazoa > Mollusca > Gastropoda > Stylommatophora > Geomitridae > Candidula > Candidula unifasciata. The sequence goes on from CAJHNH020005445.1 coordinate 414,324, forward strand.
CTTTCGGAAGAAACCGGGGAGTTTTTGATGTGTAAAACGGCCATCGTGATGTTGACACCATCATCAATCTAGTGTGCATTGGACCTTAAAATATGGGTCTAGCACTATATACCTGATGTGCCAATCGCTGAAGGCGATCTTAGACACGGGGCATTTTTGTGGTGAAGAACAATTTGTTTGTCATCGGCAATTGTTCTTGCTTGACCTCGTTTTCGGATAAGGGGAATTTCGGATAAGAATAACAATTTCCTGAGACCCCAGTGAGTCCTCCTTATCAGGTCTGCCCTGTACTTGTTACTTGATGCCTTGTACACATGTGCATAGTGGCATGCTTCGTTTCGCAGGTCAAAGGTTAAGAGAATCGTCTAGATCTTCTTTCTGGGGAATGCCGCTTTGTTGGGAAATGAACAGCAGGACAAAGTGGCTGGCTCTGCGCAACTTAGTGGAAAATTTGATACGTGATAAAGAAGACAAGGTAAAGACCTTATGGAAAACGTGTAAAATTCGGAACAACAAATTGATCATCACAGTCTTCTGAGAAAATGATACAAAGAGGGGTGACGAGCGCAACTTGCCAACACTCGGTGCTCAGAGGAAAGGCAAGGCTGGCACTTAATCAGACTGATACTAACACCATTGGGTTGGAACTCAAGATGGGGGACGGAGTGCCGGTGGGAATGCCCCAAGTGAGGTGATGTTGGTTCTTAAATCAGCTCAACTCAACTTGTAAACAAATAGTTATAACATTTGTTTGTCTATTTCAGCGTGTTTCAGTCACTTACCTTAGATGTTATTGGTCGCTGTGCATTTGGGCTAACCACTAAAGCCCAAGTTGATGAAACCGACATGTTTCTTGTGAAAATCAGGTGTCTTTTTCACACGATGTCGACCACCATCATCGAGCCAATCGTCAGTGAGTGCCTATGTACACGAAGAGTCTTTGTGATTAGTTTTTGTGACTATATCTTATTTGATAAAGTGTTTTTGTGACTGTTTTCCCCACCCTCTGGTGAAGTTGCTTTGTGATTGTCTTATTTAGAGAAGTGTTTTTGTGACTATTCTTATTTGTGTTTTTGTGTGTGACTATGTTATACTTTGCGAATTTGACCTTACATTAATATTTCACATTTGAAGCTAACGCGGTTGTCTATATCATTCTATTTCAAACCCAGAAAAAAGAACAAAACACGACACAGGTATTACCAACCAAGGTTTCACAAGATGAGCTAGAGAAGGGTCAAATCTTTCTACATACACCAATGTAAAGGGGAAAAAATTGATGGCTTTTACAAAGAAGCTATTAAACGAGCAATTTTCAGAATGTTAGACGGTAAAGAATTATTGACGCTAAAGAAATTAAATGCACAGGACAGGAAAGCATGGAAAGTCCTCTGTGAAGCCTCATGTGCCACTAGGCATAACGAGAACTGATGATGATGATGAAAGAAATTAAATTACACCCCAATAATAATCTTATTTGTTTAAAATACACACAACATATATGCTAATGTTGTATGAACATTCGCAGAAACTTACACCCTCATGAACAAACAACTGCAGAAACGTTTCTAACTTCTATAATACAAATATTTTACGTCGGTACTATAGAATGTGTATTGTTACCTAACTAAAAGTATACAAGTGATGAAAATAACAAAGATAACGTATGTTTCGATACAACTGGGCGGTCTAAATATTATTTATATGTTAAACCTTGATGTCAAGATGAAAATAGGAGCCATGCAAAAGATCACGTTGCAGGCAAGTTTAAAAAAAAGATGTTTGGTATTTATCAAAACACCTCGTCCCCTTCTCGTCCACTTTAGTTTTCTGTTGTAGTATTTTAATAAGCCACGGAGATGCATGGGAACCACAGCAAGGACCAATCAAGTCCAGAGATGATGTTCCTCCAGCACAAAACGCAAATGCTTGGAAGTATTGTAGATCTAAAGCAAAAGTAACACACGTTCGCTTGGAACATGGCATGCTGCAGATGCTGTGGATCAGATGAGCAGTGCTCTGTCCACAGTTTTATGTAAGAGCCCCCTCCCCAATCTCCCTCCCCCAACAAGCTGCCAGTCAAGACTAAGGGCTGGTCTATCGTGAGATATAACGTTTTCAACTTGTATTTCCTCGTCCTAGATTATCAGAATATCTTGGACAAAGAAGATGAGAAATATTGACATTTTAAAATATCTGAACATTAAGAAAGATTGGCTAATAAACAGCATCCTTTCTCGAAGCTGAAATATTTTGGTAATATCAAGCGCCACGACGGATTGGAAAAAATTATAGCAGAAGGCATGGTACCAGGAAGGAGGGGCAGGGGCCGACCGACACGAAGATGGGGACATGATATAAATTACTCCTTGAGTGTGAAAGTTCATGAGGCGGGAGAACTGGCGAGAAACCGAGTTTCTTTCAGGCAGACTGTGAGGAGAGCAACGTTCTGCAAAGGACCTGCTACATGATGATGATGATGAGAGTATAGATAGCTTTATTCTTTTGTCCTACTGTTTATTCCGTAAAGCGTCACAGAGAAGCCTTAAATGTAGTTTCCTATCTTTTGTTGATTGCGTATCTTGTGTTCATTTCATAATAATTGTCTTATCCATAAAAAGCTCCTCGATATATAAATGTACTTCTTTTTTTTTTTTCCCTTAAAGTCCATACCGTGTGGCGTTGGTAGTTTTATCCATCCACAGCCTTCTGTCTCGTGTACTTTCAATTAAGTCTGACACAGAAGACCTTCCATGCCATGACGTCAGACTATCCAGCATCTTTTCTCTCTGTCTTCCCTATCCTTTCCTCCAGCTTTCCTACTGTTTTGTACTCCAGTTTTCTCATCCTCTTCACATGTCCAAAGATGGTAGATTGACTTTTTCTGATGTGGGCAATCAGTTCTCTTCGTGTCAGTTTCTTTGAAGACATTTTCATTATTTTTTTTTTATGCGTCCAGGGTATTCATATCATTCGTCTATAAAACCACATCATCGCAACTTCAAAATGATTTTTCGCTAATCTACTAACTGTCCATGATTCACTTCCGTATATCAAGCTTTTAAGAATTCTCTTGCTCGTCTCAGTTTACAAATTCTTGTTAATATTTTGTAATAGATCCACATGGCAAACAATAAGGTTATAGACACAGAAAACATATTTACCTAATATCATTTCAATACATGGACGTTATGTATGTTTTACTTTCTTATTCACAAGAGTTTATTCTTGCTCGATCGGCATATTTCTTAACGTAAGTAGTTGTAATGTCGTCAACGCATCGACTGAAATAAAATTTAAAGTATGTCTTACTTAGTAGCTTGCGGATTTTTTATTTCCCGGAATTTATTGATCAATTTGCAAGTTATGGTAAGATGCAGTAGTTTGACATAGATTTTGAACCGGAGTTTGTGGACTTCGTTGACTCTGAACTAGAATGCAACTAGTTTCAGTTCTATTTTCGCAATATTGTAACCAAAAAAGTATCACTTCTGTTTGTTACATGTTGCGAAACTAGTAAAAGATTATATTCGTAAAAAAAAAAAAAAAACTAGCTTGCCGGTTAAAACTACCTTTTTTTTTTTTTTTAAATTGACTCAGCTAAGGTTATTTGTAACTTACCAAATCTCTTATGTCAAGGATATCTTACATTGGAACCTATCAGAACTCAACTTAAACTTTAATATGAACTCGTTTAAAAATTTTTCTTAACATTATTTCAGTGGAATTAAATTGTGTAGAAAACAAAAATGTGTGTGTATTTGTGTGTGTATTCACATGTACCTATGTCGTTCTGTCAGGTCGGAATGCTTGTGTCTACATAGGTCATTCCGTATGTTCTTCCATGTAAACATTTTGAATACAAAGAAGAAGAAGAAGAAGAAGAAGAAGAAGAAGAAGAAGAAGAAGAAGAAGAAGAAGAAGAAGAAGAAGAAGAAGAAGAAGAAGAAGAAGAAGAAGAAGAAGAAGAAGAAGAAGAAGAAGAAGAAGAAGAAGAAGAAGAAGAAGAAGAAGACGAGGAAAAGAAAGAAAAAGGAAAAGAAGTGACGAAGGAGAAAGAGATGGGAAAGATGAAATAAGAGGAGAGAGTAGAAAAGTAGGAGGAGGGGGAGAAGAAGGGAAAAAAAGACAAAGGGAGATGGGGGAGATTGTAAGAAACGTAAATACAAAAAGACAGAAAACTTAAAAGGAAAGAAAAAAAAAAAAAAAACGACAGTGTAATTAAAATATTCGAAAGAATTTTTTTTTTTCAAAAATATAATTGCCAAAGTGTTTTGCCTAGTGACATTTCGATGATATCTTTGTGTACAATCTTTGTGAGCTTTTTAAACTTGAAAAAATTGCCTTTTCCCCTTTGACAATAGCTAAAAATGAGCACCGGAAAAGGTTCTGGAAAATACAGGAAAACATAACAATGTTCACATGAACCATCGATAATTGATGAGAAAATTAGCACTATATACACAACACTCCCAAAGCACGAAGAAGGACCAAATCGACCGAAAGCCGTTTGGTCAATAAAATATAAAGACTTGCGCAGATTCTCAATGGAGATTCGGATGGAAGCATCAAGCCCAGAAATGGCACAAACACTAGAATTCAGTCACGAAAGTGACGCAAATAACCCAGACCACAAATATAGGCGGAGACAGCTAGCTAGCTGCAGTCAGAATGTGGTCGAGCTTTTCATTTTTTTTTTTTCCAAAAGGAATAGGAATAGGAATTCTCAATGTGTGATAAATAGTTAATTTATCTTTGTGCTTAACTGCTCTCTCTTCCTATAATGATACTTCAGTTGCTACCGGGGGTGGGGGGTGGGGGAGTGAGGGGGGAGGGTTTTGTAGCTTAAAGGATTAACACCTAGTGATTCATAGAGTCTCTCTGTTCAGATGATAATCCAACAGAAGCAAATCCCAGAAATCCGGTTCAACGATATAACACGTTACATTAGATCACACTACGTGAAAGAAGTAACATGCAATCCAATGTAGGTGGGTCCTTTTCTGCATAGAAGACGCCATTATAATTATCTACCATGTGGATAAAGGTAATGCTATCACAAAGCTACAATAATCGCTAATCACCTGGAGGATAATGACGACGTTCTGGCGCTAATACGTTCCCTTGACCTTGGAGTAAGACTTTGCAGGGAACGTCTATGCTGTCTTAGAGGCCAAGTCAGGAGACATTACAACCATCTTCCAATAATCAGTAGACGTGTACCTTAGAGTGTCTGCTGCATCGGAGGACTGAGTAAACAAATGAATGCCCGATGTGCAGTGACGTCGACAATGATAACATAACTGATCAGCTCTGTCTTCTGGTCCCAGTATGTCATGTGGCCCAGCCGTCAAGGCTTTTATCTCTTTGGTGTATTGTAATAACATAACTGTTCAGCTCTGTCTCCTGGTCCCAGTATGTCTTGTTCTCCAACCGTCAAGGCATGCTTCTCTTTGTTTTATTGTGATAACATAACTGATAAGCTCTGTCTTCTGGTCCCAATATGCTATGTGGTCCAACCGTCAGTGCATTTCTCTTTTTGGTTTATTGTGATAACTTAACATAACTGATCAACTCGGTCTTTTGGTCCCGGTATGTCTTGTGGTCGAGTCGTCAGTGCATTTATCTATTTGGTTTATTGTGATAACCTACAATAATTGACCAGCTCTGTCTTTTGGTCCCAGTATGTCTTGTGGTCCAGCCGTCAAGGCTTTTATCTCTTTGGTTTATTGTGATAACTTAACATAACTGATCAGTTCTGTCTCCGGTCCCATTATGTCATGTGATCCAGCAGTCAAGGCATGCTTCTCTTTGTTTTATTGTGATAACCTAATATAAATGATCAATTCGGGGTCTTTTGGTCCCAGTATGTCATGTGGTCCAGCCCTTTAAGGCTTTTATTTCTTTGGTTTATTGTAATAACATAACTGATCAGCTCTGTCTCCTGGTCCCAGTATGTCTTGTGGTCCAACCGTCAAGGAGTTTTTTTCTTCTGTTTATTGTAATAACATTAGTAATCAGCTCTATTTTTTGGTCCCAGTGTGTCTTGTGGTCCAGCCGTTAGGGCTTTTATCTCTTTGGTTTATTGTGATAACTTGAAATAACTGATCAGCTCTGCTCCCTGGTCCCAGTATGTAATGTGGTCCAGCCGTCAAGGAATTTATTTCTTTTGTTTATTGTGATAACATAAGTGATCAGCTCTATTTTCTGGTCCCAGTATGTCATGTGGTCCAGCCGTTAGGGCTTTTATCTCTTTAGTTTATTGTGATAATTTGGAATAACTGATCAGCTCTGCTCCCTGGTCCCAGTATGTAATGTGGTCCAGCTGTCAAGGCATTTATCTCTTTGACTTCCTCTGTACTATATTTTATTTTAAAGACCACAAAGTGGTAGGACAGGATCCCGGAGACAGTTGTATTGGACACAGCTGGCATTCCCAGCATCAATACCTTCCGGAAGCAGTCATAGATTCGATGGGTAGGTCACCTCGTCCGTTTGCGGATCATTGGCTCCCAAAAATAATTTTTTATAGTCAGATGCAAAAAGGCGGACGCTTTCATGGGGGCCAGGAAATAAACGGTACATGGACATGCTAAAAGCACCACTAAAAAGCCATCAATATAAATGTGTTGCAGCAGAGAAACGATACTCAGGCGAAATCATTTTCACCACAAAGAAACCGAATCCAAGCTAAGATAGCCAAGAACCAGTCCTTAATATAGCAGGCCCTTGGGCGGCTTAAAGAGGACTAAGCTTGAAATTTTAGTTTTCTTCAATCCGATACCGATTTTGTATAGACTCTGACACCTGGGGCTGCTGCACTAGACTGGACTGAATGACGAACGTCTATCCGAAAAGGTGCATCGACTCGTGAGGCATATAGAAAAAGGACATATGAACAGCGACAACAGGCTAGAAAAACATGAATAACAGGCCCTTTACCTACAGACTGTCCCCTGTCCCATTGTCATTGATCCATTCGGTTCCGTATCGGGCTTATAAGTCATCACCGGCCTCACAGAAAATCAACTACAGCTACATGACGGATGAAAAACAGAGTGGTCGTCCTCACCTGTGATAGACAAACAACAACATTTTATTTTAGTTTGACATGAGAAAGGAACCGACTGGTCTGCTCATTGAAAGTGTCAGGAAGGTCATTATCATCATCACTATCATCTTCATCATCATCATCATCATCGTCATCATCATCTTCATGAACTACTTCTGCTATTAGGCGTCGTAGGAGGAACAATTTGCAATCAAGTCATGCTATTGTCATGCTAAAAAGGCGTAAACGGTCTTTAATGTGGTCTGAAGTCACCTATTCTGCAACCTCTCGCAGATAGTTTTTTTTTTTTTTTTTTTTTTTACAAAAGAGCTTCAAATGAAGAATTACAAGTCTGATAAAAATTACAATAACCCTGCAATTGTTGTGTAACCTGTCAATACTGTTGTTACGGATACAAAAAGGATTAAGCACGTGACATCCTTAATACCAATATTGAGGTTCATTTTGACGCTCTCTCGTACTTATGTTTTGCGACTGCGTTTTCGAGGCCTTCCCCCCCCCCCCCCCCTTATTCTTATGAAAGTTAACCTGAAGGACCATGTTTCGTAAAATTGGCACATAGGTCCTGTTGTGCTTGAACTACACTTTTATAGACTAATCGACAGTCTAGTTATCATGTAGTCAACATCACGACAGCCACCTTTAATTGCTAGGAGTTCAGTTGCATTTCTTTTACAGGACGTTGCAGAACCAACCCTACAATTTTTTAGGCTGTTGGGATTTTTCTATTTAAATTTACTTTCAGTAGTTTGCCATTGCTTCGGAACGGTCGATTCTCGATACCACTAGTTAGATAGTAAGTCGACAGATTCATTGCATATCGAACCATACAATCCTTTTGTGCTTGGATCCCCTCCTTGGTAAATCGTGCAGCGTGTAGCGGTTCCTGACAAAGGTTCTATGTTGGTTTCTTATTCTTCTTCCGCTTCCTGCATAGTGCTCTTGTCTGGCCACACCCTTTTTAACATGGTCTTGTAGTCTAGTCTTGGTTGTCAATGCACAGTCATTCCTTAGTTCTAGCAAAATTTTTAATTTTCGTGGAGCATTCAGAATATCAGAATGATCAATGGTTTGTCGGACCTCCAAAATACCTTTACCTGCAAGCGGATCTGCTTGCTCATTTCCTTGCACACATGCGGTCCTGGTACAAATATGAAACTGGTATGTGTCAGCCCCGACCACTTTAGAGACTCCAACCACAGTATTCAGATCCATCCCTTCTCTATCTTCCTGGATACCACTGTCGAAACTAACACAAGACAGTTTGCTGCAAAGACGTCTGCTGCCAAATCGCCTGCAGCTGGTATCGAGCCGGGCACTCAGGCATTACGAAGCACATTAAGGGTCTAATTCACAGACGCCGACAGGCGTGCTAGGGGTCTATATTTGTAATCAGGCTTTTTTATCTCTTGAAAACAAAAGGTACACAGTCTTAAAAACAGCGATGTGTGGCTTAAGGGGTGGTATGTAGTGCCGATCGTTCAAGAGCTGAGGTAAACTACTGAAAGTAAAATTGCCTAAATAAACCACTGGCAGAAAGTGCTGGGGTTGGTACTGCAACGCTCTCTAAAGGAAGCACAGTTTAAAAAAAAATCACAGCAAAGTGTCTATTACATAAGTCTGAAAAGGTGATGCCTAAGAAAAGGTGCAAGAACTGCATACCGTCGCCCCCTCCCCTCGCCCCCCCCCCCAAAAAAAAATTGTTTCTGCCCGTTTTAGACTGGGTTAACCTGGAAGTCTTAGGTTCATTACAAAAATGCGTCTTTCTGCTGGTTTGAACCTAAGATCTTCTGTCTACAGGCAAGCTTTCTCCTAATAACAAGTCAATGAAATTCTTGAAAATTTACCAACAATGTTTTTTTTTTTTCGGTGATAGTGGCCGTGCCGTTTGTATCTCACTTCATCTTCGCACTCAAGAACATTGTGTTCCTGTTTGGCATGAATCCGGTAGTTTGGCTGAGAAACAGCATGAGGGAAGTCATTCGCCATCGACAGGCACTTGGGGTAAGTTGGATACCGATGCTTTTCCTGCAAGTCTGAGAGTGTTGGTGTGTGTTAGTGTGTTGAATGTTGAATTAAGAATCGACATCATAGCACATCAGAGCCATCTGTACAGATAATCACAGCACTTAGGCGGGAATTGTCATGCATCATTTCTTGATCTTCTGATTCTGTAGCGCCAGCTGGCCAGTCCTTGCATTCACGACTCAAAGTGATAAGCATCCTGCACAAGTATGAAACTTGCTCGAACACTTTGACACTCCTTACCTCGCACATATTTATTAAACCTGCACACACGTCTGTTTGTGTCTTCAGCTTGCACCGTCCAAGACCTTCCTCTTTTCAGTCCGTGAACACTTAGATCTACCTAGGGCTTCATGCAAGAGGTGCTTCCAGTCTGCAGCTACTCTGAGATATTACTTTGATATAGTGTGTTTGATGAATGGGTATGTGTGAAGGCGATCTATATTTGTAATATGAGAGTGTGTAATGCGAGAGAGAGAAAGAGAGAGAGAGAGAGAGAGAGAGAGAGAGAGAGAAAGAGACTGAGCGAGAGATGCGTGGGTGTGGTGCAGAGAGATAGCGAAACACACACATATATACATACATAGATAATACACATACACACGAATAGCGAAATGCTTTAGCTACACTGTATGTATTAACTATTGTATTGTAAAGTGTTATGTAATCAGCCCTTACCCCAACAAAACTGCAAGATATCCCTTCTGATGCAGCCGTCAGGAAAGTCAATTAGAACTTCTTCTGTGGTCTCAATGAGTATCTTTTGGATTGCCACCCAACCTAGGCGAGACTGTTGGAATCCATTGCAGCAACCTAAGTGAGACTTGGAAATCCATTGCAGCAACATGGGAGAGGCTTGGAAATCCATTACAGCAACCTAGGCGAGACTTGGAAATCCATTGCAGCAACCTAGGCGAGAATGTTGGAAATCATTGCAGCCATATTTTACTGAGGAGACCGCGCAATAGCTTGACCTAAAAAGATAGAACAGCGCAAACCAGAACAAAGGACACGGACAAAATATTTAAACACATCAAGGAGCCCGAAGACAACTTATCACAGACATTAGAATGAGACACTCATCCTTTTTTGGCCATGTTATGAGAAGAGGAAAAATAGAACATGTTGTGACCACGGAAATATTTGTGGAAGGAGGGATAGAGGAAGACAACAAGAGAAGATTCTTGACAGTCACCAGAAATGCAGTTTGTCGTTGATGGGAGTAGTCAGGCACGACAAGCTGGTTACTGTACACACACGTCGAATTCTTACATAAGGTATTTCACCAGCTCACACGTAAACCGGCCACTGGCCATGTTGAACAAAACGACGCAACAGCTGTGCAAATGAAAGGCATTCCTTAGAAAAAACACAGCTCACAGTTCTGCAACCAAACACTAAACGCAGTAGCTCAAGCTGCTAAACCGTAAATACCGTCCTTATGTGGAAACTGCATTAGCAAAGCATTGTGGAAAGCAAAAATAACTTCGAAGCTTATAATTATGCCAAGCCTTTACTCTATTTTGGCCAAAAGTAGGATATCAGAGATTACAGAGCCAAAGACTCCATAAATGTGTATAAGGGAAAGAAAACAATAACGAAGTATTAAATAATTCTTTTAACAGCCCAACACCAATATCATAGACCTTGTTCAACTGATGCTGTTTCCATCGAGACCTCAACACGACGTGTGCGCTGAACTGCACTCGGCTCTGACAGAGCGCGAGATAGTTGCCCAGAGCATGACCTTTCTGTTAGCGGGTTACGAGACAACCAGTGCCGTCTTGGCTTACATTTGTCATGAGCTCGCTAAACATCCAGAAATTCAAGAACGTCTGCACCGGGAGATAGTGGAACACATTGGGACGGTGAGAAATAGACAAAGTGATGGATGAATTCACTGATGAATGGGGTGATACAATATTTATATAAATCATCATCATCAGGTGCCTTGCTGACTGGCGTATGCAGTCATGCCTCTCCTCAGTCTGCAATTTCCTGCAGCATGTATTAAATCGTGTGCTAACACACCTCCATGCCAGGCAACAAGATTGTCAAGAATCTTCTTTCGTTGTCTTCCTCTATCAGTTCTATCACAGATTTTTTTCAGTAGTCACAACATGTTCCATTTTCCCTCTTCTTATATCATGACCAAAAAATTGTGACTGTCTCTTTCTGATGTCTGTGATAAGTTGTCTTAGGGCTCCCGCCTCTTTTAAAACTTCATGGTTGCCCATTTTGGCTGTCTAAAGTATTTTAAGCATTCTTCTGACAAACCACAGCTCTGAGGCCTCAAGAAAATATTTTGGCCTGCCTACCGATTTTGCAGGACTCATTATATATATATATATATATATATATATATATATATATGTGTGTGTGTGTGTGTGTGTGTGTGTGTGTGTGTAATTGTACTTTGCCGCAGTTAAAAAACCCACTTGTCCGGTGTACTTCCATTGACCTTAGAGAATCAAATGAAGTGCCGAGATACTGTCCTAGAGTCCATGGTGAGATTGTGCAGTGTTGATAAGTTTTCTCTTCAGTTTATGTGTCTTGGAGTGTTGCAGAGAATAATAACACCCACATTAAAGTTACCGGGAGCCGCCGTAGTCTAGCGGCTAGACGCTCACCTGCGGATAGGTAGGTCGTGGGCTCAGTTCCTGACGAGGACCTGAATTTAAAAAAAAATACCCTGGTTCCCAGGTCGATCCAAGGTTGAGTGGGTACTAGGTACAGTCCTAGGAGTTAAAGGCGACCGGCGTGATGCTGACCACATCAACCACGAAATCCCGTTTGGTCTATAAAAATATAGGTCTAGCCCTATATTCCCAATACGCCTGAGGGCGTGGCAAGGGTCCTTTTTTGTATACTATATTGTTACTACTAGTTAATCTATACTTCTTCTTCTTTGTTCTTCTGGTTCACCTCCTGTAAACTCCGGCCGAAAGTTATGGGTCTTTGTCCACTTATGGAATTTAGCCTGGTTCCAAAACCTGAGTGTTGTGTGCACGTCCGTTTTACAGATTTGACTGATGTGCATGTAGACTGTTGGGTCCTTGTCTCTCAGGCAGATGCACACTGACTTCGAAGGAAGTCCCAGTTAGTCGAATCTTACGACATGCTTGTTGCTGGCGCATTGGGTCTCTTCTTTTCTCCACAAAATGACATAATGGCCTAATCAAAAACTGAAAGAATTGTCACTGAAGGGACAGATTGATTTTCTACATTTTTTGGAAAGGAAAAATCAAAGAAAGACAGCAGAATATTTTGCGGGTTAGCAAGACCTCAGTTAGCAACATCCGTAACGATATACATAATTACTTCGTTGACGCTAAAAACGTATAAAGAAATCGCATAGTGATGCGAGAACTATAAACAACGACATTGTAGTATCGGAACTGCATGAACATTGCACAAATTATTTAATATGTAGAAACACACAGTCACAACGTGGTACCAGAACTACCCACACAAATATAAACTGATCACGTTTTTTTCTTTTATCCCACAGAAAGATGTTAATTATGACACAATTCAGGATCTACATTATTTTGATGCAGTCTTTGATGAAATCTGCCGCTTGTACCCTACAGCATCTTTGTAAGGACAACTTCACTAAACTATCCGTTTTGTTTTTACATTGTTTTTGATAGTCAGCTGGTATTTATCACAGGTCTGTCATTCTCTATCTATCTGCCTGTTTGTTTGCCTGCCTACTTGTCTGCATGTCTGTCTATCTGTTTATTTGCCTGCCTGTCTGTCGTTTTCAGAATATTAAAAAAAAAAAAAAAAAAATTTCTACAGCTTGGACCAAGTGTAAACTAGTAATAGAATGCATTGCTTGATGGCTGTGATTCACGGGCAAGAGGCATCACATGTTGCTGGCAATGAAAGAATATTTAAAAAGTTTTGACCTGAACATTCAGAAAAATACAAAGAAACAGTTTGGCTTCGTTCTTAACATCATTCGCAGATCTTCATTTCTGTATGCAAATGATGACTAATGTATATGTTTAATCAAAAATAACTTTTTACTGACATATTTCCAGCATTGTCACCCGTCAGGCAGAGGAGGACAGACAATATGGCAATGTGAGAATCCCAGCTGGCATGAATGTGCTAGCTAATGTATGGGCACTCCATAGAGATGAGATGTATTGGTTTGAGCCAGATATCTTCAATCCAGACAGGTTAGATTTATTTACTTAAAATCTATGCATAATGTCGCTTTACTGTAAGGGAAAGTATGGTTCCATTGAGTCAAGGGGAAAACAATGAAAGAGTTGAATGGCACTTTTGCTGTTACAACTAGTAGACTCCCAATAGAAACTGTGGCTGAAAAAAGGGAATTAGCATGGCTTTTTTACACAGGGGTTCACATAAACGTATTCACTTAGTGACTGAATGAATACGCTTAAGAAAATCTAGGCTGGGTTCATTAAACAAAAATGGATTGCAACATTAAGCACTTCGCAAATGGCTGGCGTAAACTTCATCGTTGTGCCAGTGATGTGGGTGGTCGAGGCAACGAGCGTTCAAATTATGTTGCAGACACTGCGGTTGCAGACACTGACGTTCCCGGTCCGATACTGGACAGAAGCGACCTTATCAATGACATGCGCAGCACTTACCGCGAAGACGAACAACAAAAGGCATAACTGGTATCCATGTCTAAGCGGATGAACACGGGGGTGACACCTGGTGCTGCAAGAAATAAACAGTTCACTACAGGGACAAGACGTTTTATCAGTCAGCACAGAACATGTATCATCAATCGTTTTACACTTGTGGAGCTTTTTAGGGGGAGATCGGAGCATCTATGGATCTGTTAATAGTGCTGTGATGATCATCCCTTAATATTTAAGTAGTTCGATGTCAACCTGTTAAAAATTACATAATATGTCGATGTGATACATTCATGCTTACAGACAGAGACAGACAAATACACACACATACAAAGACACTTGTGATTGTTTCCTTATGTCTCTGTAATTTTGTATGACAAGCAAGATGTTGTGAGGGCCCTTTGGGAGCGAGTAAACAGTGCAGAAGCACAAATAGTTTATGCTAGTCTGATGAAAATAGAGCGGGGAGTTACCAGGGGATCTGGCCGACGCTCAACACTCAAGGCAAGGGCGAAACAGATATGCAATGAGACAGTTACTAAAACCATCGAAATTCGAACTCTTCGCTTGTTGCTGAAAAAGGGGACGGAGCGCTTATGTCCCGAGTGCTATTATGTTGATTCCTAATTCAACAACATTCTAAACTTTTTTCTCTTCAGATTCATGGATGAACCTCATTGTAAAAAAGCTGCCTGTACTTTCATTCCATTTGGCGCTGGGCCGAGACACTGTATCGGCATGAGATTCGCAACTATTGAAACTAAAATCACAATTATCAAAGTCATACAGAATTTTACCATCGAAATGTCTGATGCCTCAAACGTAAGTTTCAAAGGTTCAGTTGTGCCTTTACCATCATCACCGTATGTCACGTGTCTCTGGTTGCTGTTGACTGTCTTTCAGTTTCCTTCCTCTCTTAAAAGCAGTGGATTTGATGTTTTGTCTGTATGAGGCCTGTCGATCATCACGTAGCAGAACGTAGCTCTCAGCACGGACTGTCTGACAGAAACTCAGTCTCCCGTCGCGTGCACTTTCCAATCCAAGATGTCACTTATATCCTGTATCCATCTTATCTGCCTCTATTTCTCTGCACCATGCCTTCTGCTATCAAGTTTTCCAATCCACTGTGTTTATATCCTGTATCCATCTTATCTACTTCTATTTCTCTGTACCATGCCTTCTGCTAACAAGTTTTCCAATCCACTGTGGTACTTGCTTTTGCCAAAATATTTCAGTTTCCGAGACAAGATGCTGTTTACTAGACGATCTTCCTAGATGTTAATTTTTTTGGGGATGTATTTCTTTTCTTCTTCGCCTATATTATTCTGAGAATCCTCCTATAGCATTCTATAGCATGAGGCTTGTCCATTCAGACAAATTCCGTATTTGTTCAGCCCATTGGAACGTAAGTTCACTTGAGGCTTGGTCCCCCCCCCCACCCCCCCCCCCGGGGGTTGTCTCCTCTATATCCGTCTGTTGCAAAAGTATTCAATAATTGCAGTAAAGACAGTAAATTATACACTACCCTTTGAATTCTGGTTCTGGATCAGTTGGAATAATTCTTGGACATGGAAGACAGCATAAGGAGTCCTTTGCATAAGATTATTATTATGAATTGCTTATGATGTAATACTGTCATTATTCAGTCAGTATATCATCCTTATAAGTGATTGGATCACCTGCTCTGTGTGCTATGTTATGTTATCACAGTCGACGTCTCTGCACATTGGCTCACATGTGTGCTCAGTCCTCTGTTGCAGTAGTCACCCTTACAATACCTCTAGTGATGTACGAGTATAACTAGTATTCTCCAGTTAGCACCCATTTTTTTAACGTTTACTCTTTATTTTTCGGTCACATAGAATTCAATTTAACAATATCTCGTCATCCCCTTGTGGGATGCAAATTTCAGCTATTTTGGAGCTTTTGCCGGGGGCCCAAAAAATAACTGGGCCACAAATATGGCTTAGCGACTGAACGGGGTTTCCGGAACCTCTCCACGGGTGATCCTCATCCGCATGGTGACACTTTGTGTCACCAGGTGTTGATCGCTTGTGCGATGTCCTGGTAGGGTACAATTACCTTCCTACCATTTTAACAAGGTTTATTGTATTTACAACTGTTTACAGGCTGATCTGGAGCTCTTTTCCCGGGGTGCTATCGTTCCCAGGCATGAAATCAACGTCAAGATCACTCAGCGTGCTACTGCAGACAGAAGGAGATTGGTCAGACATTGTTAAGTTTAGCAATTTACAGATTTGTCACTATCAAGAGCCTTACCAACTGGCGTGGGTGATCATGTCTCTTCAGGAGCTGCCATCTGTAACAGCATGTTTCAGAAAGTGTGTTGATACCCCTCCATGAGGTAAAAAAAAATTGCTGTCAACAATCATCTCAAACTGTCTTCTTCTTTCTCTTACCCACAGATTTTTCGGTGGTCACATCATGTTCCAGGTTTCTTCTTCTGATAACATGGAGAAAAAAAAAATCACTGCTTCTTTCTAATTTTTGTGTTAGTTGTCCTCAAGCTTCTGCCTCTTTCAAATGATCTGTGTTGCTCTTTTTAGCTGTCCAAGGAATTCTGCGGATTCTTCTTTGAAACCTCATCTTCAAGACCGCAAGAAATTATTTGGTGTGTTTGCTAACTGTCCAGGGTTCTCAGCCATATGTTAAAACTGGCTCTATATAGTAAGGGAGAATTCTTTGTCTAACCTCAGATGACATGGATTTATTGCATAAAGTGTTTTTCATTTTATAAAATGCACTTTTAGCTGTCATATTCTGTCCCTTATTTCTGTTACACATCTTCCGTTGGATGTAATCCATGTGTCTAGATACTTAAATTTCTGTACTTGTCCTAAAAGTTAACTTTTATTTTAAAATTTCGGCAATATTATTTTCTTTGGTGCTACTATTACTTCTGTCTTCCTATTATTCAAACTGAGGCTTATTTGATCACTTTCTACCACCACCATTCCTATCAATCCCTGCAGTTATTTATGATTTGTTGCCATGAAGACAGTGTCGGCAGCACAACATAGGCTGTTTATGTTATGACCACCAACCACAATACCTGGCATATCCGAGATAAATCTCCTTATATATTACCTTCAGATTATAAATACAAAGTAGTATGACAGGCTTGTGACAGAGATGACTGAAACAATTTTGAGGATCATTCTAAAACCTCTGGCATGCAGAGTTCTGGTTGCTTACTATTAAGAAAAATAACTCCAGGACTTTGGAATATGACACATACATATTTTACAAGAGATTTCTTTCTCTCTCTATCTCTCTCTCTCTCACTGTTGGGCTGAAATTGGCATTTCCTCTCTCTCTCTCTCTCGCTCTCTCTCTCTCTCACTGTTGGGTTGAAATTGGCATTTCCTCTCTCTCTCTCTCTCTCTCTCTCTCTCTCTCTCTCTCTCTCTCTCTCACTCACTGTTTGGCTGAAATTGGCATTTCCCCTCTCTCTCTCTCTCTCACTGTTGGGCTGAAATTGGCATTTCCTCTCTCTCTCTCTCTCTCTCTCCTCACTCCTTTCACCCCACCATGGCTGATATTAGTATTTGGATGTAAAATATACCGTTAATTATGTATCGAGTGCATCAGGTCACATGTTGTTTCTGTCTTCTCAGAATAAACTTAGGTGTAAAATATTAAATTAATGAAGTCTAGAAAAAGTGTTTCTTAAAACAGTTGATTTGAAAAAAAAAATTATATAAACAACTCAGCAGAGTTATTGTTTGGTCATAGTTTCTTAATTTCTCATTGGAGCTTAGGCTGTCAAACCAACTTATTCCTAGAAATCCTCGCTTTTGCTATTTCCTGCAGTTTCTCCACATCATTTCATCTTATTCATCTACTTGTTATTTTGTTGTTGTCCATTTGATTTTAGTCCGCTGTTTGACAGGGAAGCTGCCAGTTCTGCGAGCTGCGTTTTTTTTTTTTTTAGTTTTCATTATATCTTTTTAGACTGCAACTTTGATAAACACACACACACACGCACGCACGCACGCAGGTCTCTACTTCTTTGCTCAGGTTTGTAGGTCTTTCTCTATATCTTTTATCCTGTGGGCTCCATTTAGGAGACTTTTATCAGTTCTTCTCAAGGTGTCTTCACCAAAATCAGCGTATTTTTCTCACATCCTGAGTCCCTGGAATTGGTTTAATTATATCCTCAAGCTCCACTTCAGTTATTCGTCATATCATTGAATTCATGCACCAGGGATATTTGGAAGTTCTTCTAGGAAAACAGCCTCTTCTAATCTTAGTTGGCTAAGTAATTCTTGTTCCCTTTCCAGAGGATGAGACAGCCAACCTTAAGACCAACCCTTCCTTAGCTAGTTTTTTTGACAGGTTTGATAGGATTCAGTGTTACTATTAACTACTTCCAACAACAGAACATGTGAAAACAGGTGCCTTGGCAATATACTATGTTCACAATGTTTGCTTTTCAACATTAAAATGAAAAATAGGGTACAGCCTTCACAAAACATTCTCTGTCATAATGATCATTAAGTTAGTCTGAAAACCAGTGTTGAAGTTATTTCAGCATGTCACATCACTAGACTTTATTCTTCTTCTTCTTCTTCTTCTTCTTCGCGTTCACCAGCTGTAAACTCTGGCGGAAAGTTTTGGTTTGTTTATCTACTTCTGGACCACAGTCCTGTTCCAGAAACTTGGTGTTGCGTGTGCGTCCGTTTGACAGATCTGACTCATTTGTGTGCAGACTGCTGGTTCCTTGCCCTTCAGGCAGATGCACTCTGACTTTGAAGGAATCTCCAAATTAGTTGACTTTTACGACGTGCTTTTGTGAAGGCATTGGGTCTATTCTTGTTTTTCCTTTAACAGGGCCCCAGAACCGACACGGGGAGTTCCTTTTTTTAATAGGTATTTCTTCGAAAAGTCCTTCTCATATAGCTTTGGTCATCATGTTTGTTCCAGCCTTTTTTCATATGTAAAACCAACAGTTTTGAAACAAATGATTCTCTATGTCATAATGCCAAACTATCTAATCCCTGTATATCATAATGCTAAACTATCTTCCTTCTTCTTCTTCTTCTTCTTCTTCCTCCTCTTCCTCCTTTTCTTCCTTCTCCTGCTTCTTCTTCTTCTTCTTCTTCTTCTTCTTCTTCTTCTTCTTCTTCTTCTTCTTCTTCTTATTCCTCTTCACATTAACTAACTGTAAACTTCAGTGGGAAAGTTCTGGTTTATAATGCTGAACTACGATTTTCTATGCGTTCAGTAAGTCAACTCTAGCAGAAAAGTTATGGTTGTTTGTCCATTCCTGGATTTGGTCTTGTTCCAGAACTTCCGTTATATGTGCACATCTGTTTCACAGATCTGACTTAATTGTATCAGAATGTTAGTTTCTCGCCTCTAAGGCAGATGTACTTTGAAAGAGAAGTATACAACCCTTGTTAGATGACTTTTAGATATTCTTGTGGGTGCGGGCCAGTGGGTCAGTTTTTTTACACTCGAAAATGGGGCTCCAGAGCCAACGTAGGAGGTAAAATATCCAGCATCTTTTCTCTTGGTATCTCCCTACCTCTTTTGCCCTACAATTTTTATATGGTCACAAAGAATGAGGACTGTCTCCTTCTGGTGAGGGTAACATTAATTTCCTATAAAACAACCTCAATAGACATTTCATCAGTCTGTGATGTTGCCTGTCATCGATATTTTATAAAAATAATATCTCTTTAGCTCAGTATATGTTTTATATATAGAAGTTTTTCTATATTGCAGTTGACTCTTATCAGAAAATACTGTAAAAACCTTCATGGTTCTCACATTTCCTCAAACCAGATGTTCTCTGGAACATGTTTGGAATTCTACAGAATTGCATTGTTTCTAAAAATTAAAATATACATTTAAAAAAAAAAATTTTCAATCTTGACATTTATTATGACCGAACATATTTATTTTATAAATATTGCTTGTCGCTCCGAGCTTAATGAATAATAAAATGTTGAAAAAAAAAAAACTCAACACCTGCATCTTTTAATAGCTTACCATCAAATTAGCATCAACCACGCATATTTATATTTCATAGAATTTGATTATTTCTAATAATGGTTTGAGAGAAAAAAAAAAAAAAAAAAAACATTTGCCAATCACCAGGCTTGATTTATTTATTATTTGTGTGTGTGTGTGTTTTAAATTTTGTCATGGTGGGTATGCTTTGATCAAGAAATTATAAGACTAGCACAGTGTCTTCAGGTATGATAAATAAGTAATTTATCTTTATGCTCAGCTGCTCTCTCTTGCTATAATGATACTTTAGCTGATACTGTAATTATATGTGTAGATTTCCCGGGTGGTTGAGTGGGGTTGTAGCCAGAAAGATTAATACTTAGTGACTCAAAGAGTAACTGTTCGGATTATAATCCAAATGAAGCAAATTCAAGAAACTCGGTTAAACGACATAACACGTTAAATTAGGGCACACTACGGTTAAGAAGTAACGTGTAGTCCAATGTGGGTGGGTTCCTTTCTGCCTTGAAGACGCCATTGGCATCTTCTACCACGCGGGTAAGGGCAGGCTTTCACAAAGTTACAATATTCATTGATCAGCTGGCGGATTTCTTGAAACAAAAAAGGTACCGATACTCACCATGACGGCGTTTTGTGGCCTAGGGGTTGCGAATCCTATTTATAATCCCCAGTACCGGGTTAGATTACAGCTGTAAGCAATTTGGCGATAGACCGCTTTGCATCGATTTCAACATTGGTGTGTAGTCCTGGTCGTTCATTACATAGTATAACATAACTCTTGACCCGTTAGGACCGTAGAGGTGTATCGACGGAAGCGCTAGCACATAAAAACTGCCATCTTTCTCTGCCTTTCACTTGATGTGTATGATAATTTAGTCCTATCCATTATTGATGATGTCATTCCAGATTTCTGTGCCCTCCTCTTCTTCAACTCCCCCCCCCCCCCCCCCAAACCGCCCCGTGTTTCTTAAAGTACAGTCTATGCAATCGAATCATGTCTCACCGCGTGCCCGAACCAAACTAGTTTGCGAGGATCGCTGCCAAGATAGGCTCCTGATGTCCTGCAAATATATACTTGTGCCGATTATCCATCATACATTTGAGTGGGCAAATGGGTTGCTTGGTGGTGCCTATTTTCTCTCCAAGTATCCGAATCTGACTGGTCGTTCAGAAGCTATGGGAGACTGATGAACGTAAATTGCCTAAATAAACCACTGTGCTGTCTCTACAATGGAGTTTGGCTGAAGTGGATATATACACCCACAGTGATGAGAAAAGGATCACTAGAAAATATCGTGACGGCTGGAAAGATCATAGAAGAGGCAGACTAAGAGAAATGAAAGTGGATGGCTCAAGACAGTGGCATAGAGGAATATTATCAGTCGAATTTATCAAGAACACCAGCTGTGGAGATGTCAGCTGGCAAAGCACATCATGATGATAATGACTGCTTTCTTTCGAAATATGACATGATGAAGCCACAATCTTTTCCAAGGTATGCCTCTTGTTTCACTTTAAAGAAAAAAATAAAACAGAAGTTTTAGCTTTTGAAATTGAAAACCGAAGATTACATAACTAAAAACTCCTCGAGCAAACATAAAAAAAAAAAAACGCAAACACAACGAAATCATTATGTTATTGATCTTATATATGAATAAATTAACAACCCAAGAATTGATGACTTTGCTCTCGGGGCATTTTCAAACATTCCCTGTCCCATTCCCCAGTAGCCAACAAAGGGGCCAGTTGCAGCAAAATACAAGTTTAAACATGCAGCACAATGTAAGTTGCGTTTTAGAAGTAAAGTATTGAGGTATTCTTCAATGTGATTATTGGCACATTGGGCATCTGCTGCCAGATATGTAGGAATGAAAGAGTGAAGTCAACTGGCAATAATACTTATGCCGTATAAGCTACTTTTTTTTTTTTTTTTGGTGTCCTAATGTTTGCTAGAAAAGAAAGGATGACATATTTACTACAAGGCTCAGTAGAGAAAAAGGGGAGAAGAGACAGGTCAAGAAAGACCTAAATACAGAATGTGGCTGAATAGACAAGCCTCGTGCTGAAGATTGCTCTAGAAGGATTCTCAGAATACTGTCCTTAAAGAAGAAAAGAAATAGTGAAATCCTAAAAGATCTTAACATCAATTAAGATTGACCAGTAAACAGCATCTTGTCTCGGAAATTAAAATATTTCGGCAATATCCAGAGTGGATTGGAAAATATAATAGCAGAAGACTTGGGAAAGCGGGGCAAGAGCAGACCGGCACAAAGATGGGTACAGAATATGCGTGTCATCTTGGGTAGGAAAGTGTACGAGGCGGGAGAGCTGGTGAAAGACTGAGTTTTTTTTCAGGCAGCCCGTGACGAGAGCGACGTTCTGCAAAGAACCTGCCACGTGATGATGGACAAGCCATATTCATACAAAACATCAAATCCATTGCTTCTGACAGAGTTGGATAAAAACTGCGTCCAGCATTGGATGCTGTGTGCTAATTTCTCTTAATAAAGGATATAAGTAAATAAGTAGTAAGGGACATAACCTAAAGATTTAAATACACATAGTTCTGCCAAAGTAGTAAATTTGATTTTTAAATTACCATAACAATCAACAATGCATTTAATTTTTTTTTAATAAGCATACTTATTGTGGCATTGATAATTCAAATATGACTCCCTCGAGCGAAACCCTTATGTTCTGAATAAGTTAATGTGTGCGGATGTGCAAGAAAGTTCACTTAATGAAAATAAAAGATGTTCATTCGCTGGTCTGCTTCTTTTCTTCCACCTCGTACCTCATCGAAGTGTCGCTGGAGATGTAACGTTCGTTGATGAGAATTGTCAAGAGCACTATTAAGACACGGTTCATGGAAATTTAAACCGGTCATTCGCTAGTTACATGACACATGGAAGAAAGCATAAGTAGTCCTTTGAATAAGATTGTTATTGTCAATTCCTTATGATGTACACTGTTAATTATTTATTTAGTCAACAAATCTTCTTCTTAGTTCACCGGCTGTATTCTCTGGCAGAAAGTCCTGGTTGTTCGTCAATTTGAACTTTGGCCTTGTGTAAGGACCTGAGTGTTGTGTGTACATCCGTTTTACTGGCTTATTTGTGTGCAGTTGGTTGTTCCTTGCCTCTCGGGCACATGCACTCCGACTTCGAAGGAAGTCCCCAGTTAGTCGACTCTTACGACATGCTTGCTGAGAAGGCAGTAGGTCTATTTTTGTTTCCCCCACATTGGGGCCCGGAACCAACACAGGGAAAAATCATCCTAATAAGTGCTTGGATCTCCTCCTCTGTGTGCTATGTTATGCGTCACTTTCATCAAATTTTCATCAAATTGTTGAGGAAAAAAAAAAAAAAAAAAGAAGACAGTTTGATATAGTTTGTCTCAGAAAGCTGCTCACAGGGATGATGCATTTCGAATTATTTACAATTCGGCCAACCGGTTAAAACCGGATCTCTGTAGGCAGAAAGAAATGGTAGTTTCCTTAAGGTTACCTTGGTGAAACAGACAGTGTAGAATGTACTCGAATTTGTGTTTCAATTTCTAGGATTCAGCTATTTGCTTCATTTATTCACTTGTTACTGTAGTATGCACCTGACGAGATGCAGCGAAATATGCCAGGCAATTTTTATTTTTATTTTTTATTTTTATCGATCACCGGCTGTGAATTCCAGTGGAAGGTCCCCGTTAATCGTCCGCTTGGACTTTTGGCTTTCACCTGGACTTGATTTTTGCGTGTACAACCGTTTTTCATTTCCCTGCCTCATGGGCAGCTGTACTCCGACTTCGGGGTAAGACGTCAGGCCTACTTCTAGGGTGACTGTGGCCATTGTTTTGTGTGGGTCGAGACGTTGCCTGATTTGTGTGGTGTCCACTTTGTCTCCTTCTCCGCAGGTATTGCCCCCGGAGTACCCCTTTGGGGCAGCCCCCTGTGGAACCGTTAGCCCTCAAGGGAAGGCAGGGGCAGATCATGGACATTCCCCGCCATCCAAGGAGGCTTCCATGCATGCAGAGCCGGCACATGGCGCTCTGGTTCTGGGCTCACCCAAGGAATCGTCACGTCCTGCACATGCCTGCTTAACCTCACAACCGTATCAGGCCTCCCGCTCGACATGGGGTGCGCCCTCTGGAAGTCAGCGGGGAGCAGCCCGTGGGTTTTGGACTTTTGTGACCACACAGATAGGTACATTCTTTTTTCTTCGCACGTTAGATTTCTTTGACGAGCCGTTAGCCCGACATAATTTTACATCCTGCATCAGGCATATCCTTATCAGTTTTGTCCCAACACTCGGGCGAGTGGGGTCTTTGGGTGTGGACATTCGGTCTTTTTCAGTTCAATACAAATTTTGACGGTCAGATTTTGATCCGTATGATCTAGTTTTGTCGGACATTTAGGCTTAGCCATCCGATGGATGGTTGCTGTTGTGGTGTACCTCAGCGCGGTGACGACGACACTGAGGGTTAACCGAGGATGTACAAGGATAGCCAGCCTATGGATGGTTGCTGTTGTGGTGTACCTCAGCGCGATGACGACGACACTGAGGGTTAACAGAGGATGTGCAGTGAACAATGTTCTCTTTACTCCGCTGTCTTTTAACCAAGGGTTGTAATTTTGGCTGTACGTTTGGCAAACCTACTCATGTTCCTAATGAGTTTTGATAACATTTTTCACCCAAACGTTTGGGGGCGGGCTGATGAGAGCCACAAGAAGACATCACCTCTGGGGGCCGCCGAACTCCGAGATCCCCTGACAGCTCTGTTAATGCTCATTTGAGACATTATCCGTGGCGCACGACGAGGACGTGCTGCAGGGGTCTTGTGTGAGGTTCCGTACAACCAGGATAGTGAAGGACTGGCGCCCGAGTGACGTACGGAGTATCTCCTTATACACATCATGTTGGACTTAACTTCCCCTCACGCCTGTGACATAAATCACCGCGCCACTTCCAGGCAATAAATTGTGCAGTCTATTGTTTGTGTCTTCTTTGTTCAAATTCACATCGGGGAAACATTGCTTTGATTTAAAAATTAAATGGCAAAATAAGATCACAGATAATGTGGTTCTTGAAAGGTCAAACTTGCCTAGCATCGAAACGATCCTGAAGAATTATCAGCTGCGTTGGGCTCGTCAACTGGCTCACATGCAGAACTATCGCCTTCCAAAGAGAGTATTTTATGGGGAGTTCCAGCAAGGGGAAAGGTCACAGCGAGGACCCCACACACACACAAAATGGCGCTAAAAATACACTCTAAAGGCTGCTCTCAATTCTTTTGGCATCAACACAGCGACGTGGGAGGTTGCACAGGCAGAGAAATGGAGGCAGACTAGAAAGAACAGAATTTCTAATCCAACACTTACTGCGGCTTTCACCAGTTGTCCGCACTGCTCAAAAAAATTATGGGCTCATTTTGGACTAATCGGCCATCTTCGTTCTCATAATCATTGATCGTTACTACATTGGAAGAAAATTGGTCTTCATCATTCGTGATTGACGAACAACACCTCTAGTGATGTATAACTAGTAGTCTCCAGTTAGCACCAGTTTTTTAACATGAATTCTTTATTTTTCTTTTTTTTTAAAAAATTCATTTGAACGAGGCTTTACTGTATTTACACGTTAACATGGTGATCTATAGCTCTTTCCTGGGGTGCTAATGACAATAGTACGTTACTATTGTTCCCAGGCATGAAATCAATGTCAAGATCACTCAGCGTGCCGCTGCAGACGGAGGAGATTGGTTAGATATTGTTAAGTTTAACCAGGCAAAATGTTTGCCAAGATTCTGGAGCAACAAATAAAGATCTGTTGTAGAACCATTTCTCAGCCCATTACAGGTCGGATTTAGGGAAATAAGAGGGTGTACTTGCGCTATTTTACAACCTAAGGCAAATTAGCGAAAAGACAATAGAACTCTGACACCAATTGAACATCGCTTTTATAGATCAAGAAAAGGCTTTTGACCGAGACAACAGAGATTTACCATGGGATGTCCTTGAAAACTATGGTATGTCCTTGAAAACTATGGTATAAATGGAACAATGCTCGATTGTGTAAGAGCTATAAAAAGAGAAAATGAAAGCGTGTCAGAACAAGATCTGGCCTCACAACACAGACTGGTTCTAGTTACATCAGGGGTAGAGCAAGGGTGTATTCTTTCACCTTTACTTTTTATAATATTCATGGACATTATTAATAAAATAGACATACCACCAGATGTGGATAAACCGGAGGACTTCAATAAGCTGTTCTTTGCCGACGATCAGTGCAGATTTCACAGTAAAAGTAAACAGCTGCAGGACCACATAAACCAACTACACTACAGTTGCCTTAAGCATCACATGAAGATCAATACTGAAAAAAAAAAAAAAAACCAGAAGTCAGGAGAATAAGTAGAGAGCAACAAACCCTCGACATAAAGATCAGTTGAGTTGAGTAAAGAATTGACATCACAACACTCAGGGCATTCCCATGTATACTCCGTCCTCATCTTCAGAAGCCAGCGCAAAGTTCCAGTACTAATGATACCGGTCACAATCTGGTTGAAAGTCCATCTTGTCTTTCCTCTGAGTGTAGTCAGCCGGCCAGACCCTCTGGTTACAGCAAGGTGCCTCATTTTCTCCAGGCCATAATAATCTTCTTTCTCTACTGATTCCATTGTTTGTTTCCAAAGGGCCTTGACCACATCTGCCTTGTCATGTATAAATTCACCACCCAGTGGTACAGATTCAGCCAAACTTGCTGCCTGTTTATTACCCACCACGCCAGCATGGCCTGGAGAAAAGATCCAAAGTATGCTCACTACCCATGACCTTTCTAGTAAAGTTTGTCACTCTGCTCGCAGAATCCCTGTCTTCACTTTTTGCAGCATGCTTTCAGAGTCTGTTACAATTATAACATGTTTATGCATATTGTTCTCTAGCCAATGGAGAGCTGCAGTTACCACCTACACCTCCGTACTCATGCTAGATGTTGTGGTGTCATATGCTAGGCTGTCTTGCATTAAAGATTTTCCATTGGCTTTCAGACATAAAGATCAAAAATCAAAGTCTGAAACAAGAATTTAAATACATACAATGGTAAAATAGGGAGATAGAAATGAGAATCCAACAAGCCAACAATGTCACGTACCAGCTTGCACCAATTTTAAAACACCCTGCTATCCTAATAGAGACAAAAAGACAAATTATAAATACAATATTTATACCGACTTTAGGTTACCAATGTCAAACTTGAACATTGACAAAAGAACACGAAAGAAAACTAACCACTTGTGAAATAAGAGGTTTGAGAATAGCTGTGAATAAAACCAGAAGAGATCGAGTGAGAAACGACGTGATCACAAGAACTGTTGGAACAACACTCATCCTCAAATTTACTGACAAACAAAGAATTACATGGTTTGGCCATCTAATGAAAATGAAACCAACGATGCCAACAGCAAAGAGCATTTAACCTGAAAATCGAAACACCAGTAGGCAGGGGAAGACCGAGAAGAAGATGGATTAAAGGAGTCACTGACACCTTGAGACTGCTCAGCATCACTTTATATCAAGCGGCTGAGTGCGCCCTGGCTCGGCTGCCGATTGTCTGATGAACTGCGATGTCTAGCGGCATAAACATATATTGACAAAAGAAAGAAAGAATCTCAGGACTGTGGAATATAAAACATACCAGTGTTACAAGAGATTTCTATTAGAAACTGAATTAACATATCTTTCAGTAGCAGTCGATGTTCTCTCTCCTCTTTTTCTCATGTTACACCACTGTCCCTTATTCTAGGTACTTCTCTTCTTCTAAAAGTCTATGTCATATAGCTTTGGTTATCATGTTTGTTCCAGCCTTCTTTCATATGTATGAGTATTACCAACAGTTTTGATACACATTACTCAATATACCAAAATTCCAAACTATCTAATCCCTTTTATATCATATTGTTAAACTATCTTCTTCTTCTTTGCGTTCACCAGCTGTAAACTCCAGTGGAAAAGTTCTGGTTTATAATGTAAACTTCTTCTTCTTTTTCACATTCCCCAACTGACAACTCCAGCGGAAAAGTTTTGGTTGTTATTCCATTTCTGGATTTTGGTCTCATTCCAGAACCTCATTTATGCGTGCACATCTGTTTTACAGATCCGACTTAATTGTACAGGACTGTTGGTTTCTCACCTTTCAGGCACATGTTCTCCTAATAAGTTGATTTTAAGACATGCTTATTGGGGGGGGGGGGGGGGGGGGGGAAGCAGTGGGTCTATTCTATTTCACTCCCCATACGGGGAGCTATCTATCTCTATCTATTGTCTTCTTCACTTTTACCGGGTTGCAGCCCAGTGTCGTGGTTTAAAATATTTGTTTTGTGCCTCTCGCGTGATTTG
Organism: Candidula unifasciata; assembly: GCA_905116865.2. NCBI lineage: Eukaryota > Metazoa > Mollusca > Gastropoda > Stylommatophora > Geomitridae > Candidula > Candidula unifasciata. Next base: position 442,432 of record CAJHNH020005445.1, read on the forward strand.
AGTGACAGTTTTCTGGATCTTCTGGCCGTATTCAGCTACTCCATCTATCCATTTTTTTCTGGGTCTTCCTCTGGCCTTTCTTCCCGATGTTCTATTGTAAAAGGCCTTATAGACAATCTGTTCCGGTTGCATTCTTACTAAATGACTAAACCACTTCATTCTCTGTTTTTCAATATGTTCCATGCATGCTCTTGTTCCAACTTTGTCTCTAATGCTGACATTTATACTGGAAAAAAACATTCTAAACTCTTCTCTCATGAAATCTCCCTGCCTCTTTTCCCCTACTTCTTATTTCTTCTTTCTTTCACCAGCTGTATACTTCGGCTAAAACTTCTGGAATAAAGTCCTGTTCCAGAACCTGAGTGTTGCATGCGTATCTGTTTTACAGATCTGACTCATTTGTATACAGACTACTGGTTCCTTGCCTCTCAGGCAGATGCACTCTGACTTCGAAAGAAAGCTCCCAATTAGTCAACTCTTACAACATGCTTTTGGGTAGGCAGTTTGTCTGTTCTTGTTTTCCCTATAATAGGGCCCCAAAACCCATACAGGGATCTTTTCCCCTACAATTTTTAAATTCTATAGACTTTTGCAATGAGTTCCTCATTATGACCTGAAACTGGGCGTCCAGGTCTAGTTGCATTAGTAATCATTTTTACACCACTTTTGAATCGTGAATACCACCTGAAAATCTATGCATGAGATGAACAATTATCCCCATAAACTTTTTGCATCAATTTAGCTGTCTCAATGGTGCTTTTTCTGAGTTTTATAAATAATTTAATGTAAGCCTTTTGCTCCATGCTGATTTCGTAACAATGTACATCTAACTAGGTCAATAAAACGACGGCTTGTTTGTCGTCTGCTTATCAGGCAGCGATGCAAAGCAGATCATAGATGAAGGTTGCTTCTTTGGATTCCATGCTTTTGTTTTATATATGACACTTTTGTCTTGGTCATAATAAAATCAGTCTCATTACTTAATTGTAGGACCTTGTTTTATATATATATATATATATATATATATATATATATATATATATATATATATATATATATATATATATATATATATATATGTATATATATATATATATATATATATATATATATATATATATATATATATATATATATATATATATATATATATATATATATAGAACTGGTACTATTAGCCATCGGACATTGGGGTTCATACTGAGGGGAGGATCTGAGCACCTATGGACATGTCCGGAGTGCAATGAGGATAACCCAACTAACTAACTAACTAACTAACTAAATATATATATACATATTCACACACACACACGCATGCATGCATGCAGGCATGCACAAACACACTTAAACACTTTGAGTTGCTATACATGTATCTTTATTAACTTGACACATTACATGATAACAATAGTTGCAACAGTCTGGAATCAAAAGAATGAACAACATATCAACATATAAAGTACCTTAAAATATGAGCGTAAGTCAAAAAACACGTTTTGATTTTCTTAATATTTATATTTGCTTCTGACAAAATAAGGGACATAGATCCCTCTCTGCCTGTCGTTTGTTTCGCACACAGATAAATAAATATCTTCATGTTCCAGCAGAACTACAGAGTTGTGCTACTGGGCAGGCACCTGGCAGCAGCACTGATGACTAAGTAAATCAATGCGAAGTGAAAATCTCTGCCGGTTTCAGCATCTATAAGATGAGGCAGGTTTGGCAGCAAGTGACTTAATTGTATGCTTGAACCTCTTTTCCTCAGCTAGTTGGATCAGACTGTGCTGAAAGAGCATCTGTCTGTTTCACAGATCTCTTCTCCAGGAATATCTGTCTGCTGCTACTCTTTCCCATGTTTCTGTATCTATGCCAAAGGTTATCATATCCTGTTTACAAAATTCTTATATTGCTTCTGGGGTCCTCCGGTTGGCCTCTGCCCTGTGGCTAGTTCTCCGTAAAGGAATCTTTGGGAATAGTTCTATCCTCCATTCAAGAATTACAGCCCAGCCACTGAAAACGTCGAGTGAGAGAGAGTGCACTGTGCTGATACTGCTTTCAAACACCTCTTTGTTCTTTGTTTGTCACAAGAGAACGGTTGTCTGATATCACTGACACCAGGTACACAAACTCAAGAAAACATTAATTTTTACAATTTACAATGAAAAATTAAATGGACAAAAAAATGTATGCGAGGCCAAATAAATGCAAATAATGTTATCATTGGAATATGTTTCAAATTAAGTTATCTAAAACCCCTGTGTGGGTTCCGGGGCCCCATTGTAGGGGAAAACAAGAATAGACCCACTGCCTTTGGTAACCAAAAGCATGTCGTAAGAGTCGACTAATTGGGGAGCTTCCTTTGAAGTCGGATTGCATCTGCCGGAGAGGCAAGGAACCAACAGTCTGTATTCAAGAAAATGAAATCTGTAAAACTGATGCACACGCAACACTCAGGTTCTGGAGCAGGACTGCAGTTCAGTAGTGGACAAGCAACCAGAACTTTCCGCCAGAGCGTACAGCTGGTGAACGCGAAGAAGAAGTGATCTAAAACATAGTACCCACAAAAAAAAAACCGCCTAATTTTGTTATGATTTTGACATTCAAATTGTTCGTAATTTAGTAAATGAAACTGTTCAAGTTGCACACAAGAATATCTAAGGATTCAACCAATAAACTGATAGTTCTTTTTCATCTGGGTCATCCAATAGTTTTTAGGCATACAGGTTTTTCCATCAAGTAATAAAAATCTGCCATCAGATTACTATGCGGTTTAAAAAAAATGTTTACAACAGCTCCCCCAAATTATTGCAAGTGGTTATAAATCTCGATCATTCAGAGATGTATACAGTGGCTGAATACACATGAATGGACTTAAAATGATGACAAACAACACTAAGAAAAAAAAAACATGCACCTGCATGCATGCAAACACACACACACATACACACCCACAGAGCCACTCATTTTTAGGGTTTGTTAAAATTAAAAAAGGCAGAATTTACTTTATTTAAAAAATTCCACATTTAAGGATACCTGATGAAATGCTGGACTGATTATGATAAACAAAGATACAGAACAGCTTATCAAAATATAATTCTGACAAAAAAAAGATGAATAAAAATAGCATGCATAACTAGGCAACACATTATTCAGTCAACAGTAGTAAGTAGAGAATTAAAATATAAAATATAAAAATACATTATCAAAAAGTAAAAACAAAATACTGATTCAGTTTTCACATAAGGCACATGAGGTATGAAATTATTTTGTCCATTTGTCCACTTTTGGCAGAAGACAGGAGATTAGATGAAATAAAATAGGCAAGAATGTGTGAACGAGGAATTGAGTGTGGATCCAGCAAGTAAGGACGGATGGGAGGAAGAGACAGGTGTGTGTATAATCAGTGTGCTATCGGAACAGTAAGCATCTACACCTTACGTCATTTGCTGCGGGAGATGGAGTATCTATGGGTATGCCCGGTGTGCTATAATGTCGATTCTTAAATCAGTAATCAATCAGAGGTATGAAATGTAATAGAGAAAATAAAACTTCACATTGTAAATACAGTCTTCACCTGAATGGTGTATAAATAAAAAAATGATTTTTTTAACTTATGCATAATCTTATGTATAATACTAATGAATCTTATAATAATACAGATTATGTTACAAAACATTTACAAACATCTTGCTTGACAGGTTTAACTGGTGTAACATAACAAAAAGAGACAAATTCAGACATCTGTATGCCAAAGTTAAGAAATGTCTTGGACAATTATAGCATGGCATTTCAGGACTTCTGTTGTCAACATTTGTGTTAGATTGTTTCATCTCACATGCTGAACTCTCATTCTCTCTAAGTCATTTCTTTCTTTACTCTCATTCCCTTCTTGATGCGCCCCCTCCATACAATACAATCCATGGCATTTCACCCAACCCCACGAGTCCACCTCAATACCTGTATCATTCATATTCTGCTTGCACACATCTTTATATTGTAGTAGAGGTCAGCCTCAACATCTTCTACCCGTCTTTAATTCGAAATAGAGGATGTCCTTAGGGACATTGCCATCCGCCATTCTCCAGGTGTGACCCACCCACCTGAGCTTTCGTAGACTGTGCATTGAGAAGACTGTTGTAATGCCTGTTCTTTCCAAAACCTCAGTGTCTGTGATCTTGTCCTGCCACCTAATACCAAGCATTCTCTTTAGGCATTGCATGTGAAAGCCTTTTCTCCTTGGGCAAATATGTTGACCGTTTCACTGCCAAAGTGAGAACACAAGCCTGATAGACAAGAGTTTTTATTTTAATTGTGAGCGTTCTGGTCTCACAAACTCTTCTTTTTAATCTGCTCAGTGTTTTTGCTGCCTTACACCAATACAGTAACTCAAACTACCAAACAATTTCTCAATGCCACAGACATATGGATTTACAGAAAGATGCTTATTAATATCTAGAACTGCCGAAAAAAGACGAACCTAAATGTTTGAAGGAAGTGAGGGTCTGAAAACAGCTTATCACAAACATCAGAAAGAAACAGTCATAATTTGTTGGACATGTTAGGAGGAGAGGTTAGCTGGAACATGATGGAATCATTAGAAAGAGAGAAAACTTGAACCTGATGGCTTTTGTTAATCATGGTGTGAAAAGGGTCCTTTACTTCTTTTATAAGAGCCACCTGAAGAACAAGGGAAAAACTGGATAGGTAGAATCAAGAGAATAAGTTAGCACAAAGATGATGCAACAAGGTAACACAGCTGAGCTGAGGATACACGTTTAGTCTACCCTGACTTGTATGTTTAATGGCAAGTATGTATCAGGAAAACAGATCTCATCCACTTGGGACTGCACAGTAGATAATGATTTCTTTTCATTTCTCAGCTTTTAATAGAGCCTTAATAACTGACCTCCTCTGTTTCTTATTGTTTTCATGAGTCCACATTTTCCACCTTCATACATAATAAGTGATGCATGTAATCTAACTGGTTATAAAGTGAGCTTAACATTAATTGTTGCTTTCAGATAACAAACTATTCATACAATAAAGGCAGAGATAACACTAATTCTTATCAATGATTAATAAATAATATTAAAAACTATCACAGAATTTACAGCTTATACTTTTAAAAATAAGGCATGTTACTTTACATTGTAAAATATATTACTCTTGCATTTTCAACATTGAAAGATATATATAGCAACAGTCTTGTTTTACATTTTATCATGCAAAATAATTTATAAGTCAATGTTCAGTATAAAAGCTATAAAAATATAAATATTTATCAAAGTATATAGATACATATATAACCGTCCTGCAAGCTACTACTCATCATTTGTATACTGTTTCTTTTCCCCCTTGCACATATATAGACTGAAATCTTCTGTGGTTAAAAGAGTTAACTTTATAGTAAAATAATTACGTAGTTTGATCTAATACTGCCAATGACCATTTCTAATTGTATTTACAACTTTTGTGGTGTAGGCAATACATTTACATGTATAAAAATAAAACCATATGGAGTCTCGAAGAGCTCTCACCTACAGCTATATCAGGAAACTAGATTTCTGATGTAGACATGCTATAAAAATTGTCTGACTAAAGAGCTGACATCATCTATATTAACTTGTTAAACTGAAATCACAATTATTCACTACACAGTCATCATCATCATCATAAACCACTTCTGCCGTTAAGTGTCATGGGGAGGAATAATTTGCGATCCAGTGCACTTTGGCTGCCACTGGCTATTGTCATGCCGTGAAGGCGTAGAGTGTCTTTAATGTTGATGATCCATGTTTCCTGCAGCTGTCAGCTGTCCTCTTGCTCTTGTAGCTGATCTTCTGAGATGTAGTGCTTGTGATGGTATTTGATCTTGCTGCATTCTAACGAAATGGCCAAACCACTTGATCTGCTGTTTCTCGATGAATCTAGTACAAGGTGTCGTTCCCACAATTTGCCTGATAGTTTCATTATTCACTTGATCTCGAATGGTTAGGTTGGCTGCTTTTCTCAGGCACCTCATCTCACAGGTGGTGATTTTGCGTATATGGGCTTTAGATAGTGTCCATGTCTGGCACTCGTAGCTTAATGTTGGAATTAATATGCTATTAATAATCTGTCTCTTTGCACTCATAGTTATGTTTGGATATATTAATAATGGTGACAATGGGTATATAAGTGCACTTGCTTTCACAAATGATATATTCACATTATTGTCCAACAAAGTGTAGACAGAACCAGAGCTAAACTACATCAGGTGACAACAGATCAAAAACTGTGAACAAGAAGACAGTAAAAGAAGAAAGTCATGCATTCACTTCAACTACTTCAAGCCTAGCAACAGAGATATTAGCTGTCAAAATGGCACTTAGATGGCTAGCAGAACAGAAAGAAACTCATGCACTGATAGTGACAGACTCAATGAGCATGTTTAAGAAAATCCAAACTGGCAAACTCTGACCAGAATGGGCTGTCAACATCCAGAAGTCCACCCTCTAAAAACTATTTTTGCTGTACTCACTGGGATATATTAGGGTCAAAGGAAATGAAAGAGCCGACAGACTGGCCATGTCAGCAATGGTTAGTGGAGAATGAAATAGGAACAGGGCAGTCACACTGAATGTGCTGCGTTCCTGAGACACTGAGGAGTCAGAGTCAATGAAGTGCCTACTGGAAATGGGTATTAAACAAAGACATACAGACACCAGCTGCATGGCAAAGACAGAAGATATGCCAGTCAACTGCTGCTAGGTTCATTGAGCATGGAGACACTGAGCTGGCTGCTGCACCAGAGGATGGAGCATGAATGGGTCACAACCATGTGCCAAGATGTCAATATGGACACAAGCAACAGGAAGTCAAATAGCTTGGATTTGGGTTTGTAACCCATAAGTGCTCCTTTCTACTTCTAACTCAAGCTTGAGTCTGAAGAATCTCAGCACAGTGCACAAACACTGTTGCACCGGCGAGGATCCAGAAATACTTTGGGTAGATTTTTAACTACATATTTTGCCCAGGCAGTGCTGCTAGGCTACTCTTTTTTTCAGTTTCCACCTGCCAAAGTTTTTTTTTAACCTGCACAACAGTACACATGGGCATCCGATCTTAATACCCAGGGGAAATTACTAGATGTCCACATGAAGAAATCCCAGCTTTCACAAGAGTTGGGACCTCCAGCACTCGAGGTGGATGCCACATCTCAAGACTATGCAGCCCCCCCCCCCCCCACCCTAAATGGCTTGCACATGTATCAAGACTTTCACAGGACAGTGAATCACAGAGAGTTCTATCATTTAGATACAACAGAATAGAGCTGGAGGTTACCAAAACAAGCTATGGACAGATGAAATATCTCCAGCCATGAAAACCACAAAAACACAGCACACATCAAGGCTCAAATGATATGCTTCTTCAAAATCTGGCACTGAAAAGCAGAATAGTTACTAACAAAATGAAAAAAATGAAGACTACAAACGAGAAGAAAAAAAAATAAGAACAAAAAATGATTGTTTTTTTAAGTTTTCACTGCAATAAGTATATTGATCTTTATGAGCTGTAAAGTTTTAAAAGCATAGTAAAAACAACCTTTGAAGATTACATAAACAGTTTATAACAATCTCATCACATTTTTAAAAACATAAAAATGTAAATATATTTTTTAAATGTACAGTCAACTCCTCAAGATAGATGATGTACAGCTTCTGTGGTAATTTCCTGCTGCTAAACCGCTGTACCTCATTCTCGGTACTTTGCGTACTACGTGATAAAACGCATTACAAACTAAAGATAACTAACCAGTCAAGATCAAACCTCGTGGTTAGTCATTGCGATTGACTGCCCACGTGTGTTTGGATTTACTTTGGTTGGTTTAACGTGAAAATAATTCTGAAAATTCGCAATGAAACGAGTGGCTGATGAACCATGCACTTCGACAGGAGAGTGAAGTAGGTCTAGGTTTTTCACAGCCCAATAGGTGATCGATGCTTTGGTTGATTCAGACTCTGAGAAGTCAGAATTTCGGAAAAAATACGTTCCCAGTTTAAGTGACACAGTCAGTGAGAGGTCAAGTGATGAGGAGAATCTTGAAAATTATAGATTTAAAACTAGATTGATAGTAAGAGAAGGGGTGTGTCCCTCAAACAGCAACATCTGGTGCTCACTTTGCGAAACAAGGCTGATCCTGCTTGGTGAAAGGTAAACCTATTTTTTTTACAATGTCTCCAAGTTTCATTTTATTCTAATCACTTGTTTACATGTAAATAATATTTTAGTATATCAAGTTGGTTTTTTCATGTAATGCCCAGGATCTCAGGTATAGGGGGCAGTTAGGTTCAGGGCCTCAGGTCAGGCAGGGTTAAGAAGTAGATAGAAGACACCATTAGAGACCAACAAACATTATACTTCTTACAAACTACATAAGCATTTTGTACTTCCTATATATTTTTAAATAAAATGAATAAATAAGTTTCAAAATTGTAAATAAATGTGTGTCTTTCTCATACTTTCTCTCTCCCTCTCTCTCTCTCTCTCTCTCTCTCTGTGCTCAGTGAGCATAAAAACCATTAAGATATCACTGAGCAACATTTATAATGAAAGACCTGAACAAATGTCTTGTTTAAGTGACTAAACAAAAAAAACAAACCCACACAAAGCAGAAACAATAATGGAAAGTCATGAAGTAACTGGAATGCAGGAATTAAAGGGACCTTTAAAAATAGCACATATATGAATGAAGTATTTCAAATGCTGAAACAGTCTTATTTGTATAATGAAAATATTGAAATCACATGGTTTTTTTCATATTTCTTGAGTCATTTATAACATCCTCTACATTCTCTCGAGTGAGAGAAATGTTTTCTCTATTTATGGATGTACAGGGCAACAGCGAGAACAAGAATATATTTTAAAACTGAAAAATCAACAGTAACAAAGTGAAAACTTACTATGCATATCATGAATATAGTTATTCGTAATGTTTTAAATGCACAAACAGCATTACAAGTTGAACTCTTTCAGTTGCAAGGAACATACCATACGTTCTTATGTAACTATGCTACAGTCCCCTTGGCATCTGATGAGTCCGTTTTATGTCTTTCTGTTTAATTTCCCACTGAGCAGTTTAAAATTATGAATCAACAATTTTAAATGGTCTTTCTGATTCATTGAGACAAAAAATGGTGCTCTGTGATGATGTTCTAAACTTTTATCTGGAACAAATCTAATGTATAAATTTCGTTTACAATTTATTTATTCATTACTGAATGCTTCATGTTCATTTTGGATAGATTTTATCAAGTTCTGTTTATTGTTTTCATTTAGCACAAAGTTGGTAAGTGGAAAAATTATTACTTTATTTAATTAATTTCTAAACTTGTAGTCTGTTTATATGCTAATATTGAACTACTAATATAATTATACTTTGTACAATATTCCTTTATTATTCTTCAACATTCTCTGGTCATTTTGATGTATAATATGTGTATTTTGCACTGCAACTGAATTAGATGGTTTCTTTTAATGTGCTACACTTGTGAAATTTAAAAATTGCATTACCACTCCTTTGTCCTATAATGTTCAAGCACCTGGGATTGAAAGAGTTAATATGGTCAGTTTATACCAACTGTCTTCATTTGCCTTGATCTCTGGTCCCAATTTTATCAGACTTGTTAAATCCAAAGATGTAAAATTCAACCTTTTAACAGTATGACACAAGGAAATTATGATGATTCTGGTAGGACTGCCGCTGCTTTTCATGTTGCTGCTGATGATTTTGCTGCTGCTGATAATGATGTTGCTGAGGAGAGGCAAGACAGACATATGATGAAACTGCCACTGGCACCATCAAAATTGGAACTCTTCATTGGTTGCTGAAGGTGAGGATGGAGCACTTATAGTAATGTCACAAGTGTTGGGATGTCAATTCTTAGCTCAATACTCAGCTAGAGCTGCTGCTGATGATGTTGCTGACAATGATGTTGCTGACAATGATGTTGCTGATTATGATGTTGCTAGTGATATTGATGTTGCTGCTGATAATTATGGTACTACTGATGGGAATGTTGCTGCTGACATACTAGTGATAATTTTGTTGCTGCTGATGATATCGCTACTTCTGGTGATGTGATGTAGCTCTTATATACCCATATTGCTGATAACGACACTGCTGCTGCTGGTGATGTGATATAGCTGCTGATAATGATGCTATTTCTGATAATTACATTGCTGCTGCTGGTGATGTGATATAACTGCCAATAAAGATGTTATTGCTGGTAATGACACTGCTGCAGCTGGGGATGTAATAAAGCTGCTGATAATGACATTACTGCTGCTGATGATGTAATATAGCCGCTGGTAATGATGTTATCGCTGATAATGACATTGTTGCTGATGGTGATATAGCTGCTGATAATGAAGTTGCTGCTGATAATGACATCGCTGCTGATGGTAATATAGCTGTTGATAATGATGTTATTGCTGATTATGGCATTGCTGCTGATGATGTTGCTGGTGATGTTGATGTTGGTGATGACTATGTTGCTGCTAATGACATATGTGTTGCAATAGCTGGCACTGCTGCAATTCAGGCCACTGGAAAGATAGGTTATAGGAATTAAAATAGTTGAAACGACATTTATATTTTGAAAGGCTTGAGCTAATGACTGTCATCAGTGATGAGGCTGGGATCACTCCTTATTTTATTCCTCAGTTCAGGTCTTCTCTCTCCAGTGTCCTTGAATTTCTGTACAAAACAGTAAAGACATTAATATTCGTGGAAGGTATTTAGCCCCTTAACTATTAAATTAAATTTAAAAAACTGCTTGACAGATTTAATTCATTTATATTTATCAGCCTATAATATAAACACTCTCTTCAACTTACGATCTATGCCACTTAGAACAATCTAAACTTGTAACCCCTACAATTTAATAAATAAATAAATATTTTAAATAAAGAAAGATAACAACACTGGTAGGGTTGGAAAAAAAAGTTCCCAAAACTGATGCCCAGAGCAAAGCAGGGTCTAGATATCAGTCTACTTGACCCTACAGCATTTGTCGGACTGTCTGGAGATGCAGCTTGAATAAAATTAGTGTTTAAAAATATAAATTTGACTTACAAGCAATTTGACATATGACCTGTTAATATTATTTAGGATCAGTTGACAGCTTTACATACCTAGGGAGTAAGATGACATCTACAGGAGATTCAGCGACAGAAATATCATTTAGAATTGCACTGGCATCTAGTGCCTTTTTCAGACTGTCAAACATCTGGGAGTCAAAGACACTCAGCAAACACATGAAACTGAAGATCTTCAACTCTTGTGTGATTCCAGTACAAACTTACGGATGTGAGAGTTGGTAGCTCTTGATAACAAATTAGAAAATTTTGAGAACAGATGTCTTGGAAGAACACTGAATCTCCACTGGCCAGATTTTAGATCTAGTACGCAAATAAGACAAGAGACCAAGCAAGAAAATGTATCAAATTTTATAAGAAAGTGCCACTGGAATTACATAGGCCATGCACACAGAATGGAAAAGTCAAGACTCCCCCATCAAGCCCTCATTTAAACACCAGACGAGAGATGAAAACGGGGAAGACCAAGAGAGAGACTAAACAAAGAATCATCATCAGGAAAGGCTCAACTATGGGCCTAACGAATATCCAAGACCTAAATCAGGTGGCAACGAACCACAAGACTTGGAGAGATATGACCTCTGCTCTATGCGCCATCTTAGGCTCAAGAGGAAAGACTAACTACTAACTAATTTACTATCATCACTCAGTTTGTTATTTTAAGATCAATTTTTTTTAGATTAAGATCTTATTAGAATATCATATTTATTTCATTAATAGTCCCATAACACTGTGTTTCACTGGGTCACCAGCTACTGTTGACTGTTTGATCAGTTTGATTGTGGGTTAGATGCAATAAATCTGATGTTTGAAAGCATAAAGCCGGTCCAGTCAGCTTAACTGTTTATCCAGGTCTTTCTTCATCTGCCTTTTCTCCTGTTCCCCTCTTCTAAGCCCTGTAGTTTTGTTTTGCACAGCACAGTAAGTCTTATTACAATTCCATACCATTGCATTTGACAAGACAGAAATTATCCCAAGCTCTTGATCACCATTTGTCAGTTCCAGAATGCACACCTAAAGAACACATTACTTACTTCAAAGATGGACCTGGAAGGTGCTGACACATTCTTACTGATGTGAAATGAAGTGGCATCCTGCCTGCCCTCTTGAGGTTTCACTTTTGTAAAGGCTGTCATACTCAGAGGTGGCTTGTTCAGAATTAGTCTGGAGCTTGATTGTAAAAACTTGCTGTCCTCAGGGGTTGATTTTATGATCTTTTTCAGTAAAACTTGAAGTTGTTCTTCATCTCTTCTATCTAGTTCTTCTATCTGAAAAAAAAAATTTAAATCATAATGATTGTGTTTATGCCATGTTTAAACCCATGATTATATAAATAATGAGGCCATAAACAGTATATTGCACAATTCACTTCTTGTCATATTTCACCATAACTCTTCATGTGCATTACTACAGAGCTACATGAACATATGAACTATTCTAACTAAAAAACGTATATTAAATAGTCTCTAGTTATACTGCAAATCTTACAGGGGAAGCCTAAGAGATGAGGAAGCAACAGCCTGCATACAAATAAGATAGATCTGTAAAATATATGTGCACACAAAACTCAGGTTCTGGAACAAGACTAACATACAAAAGTGGATGAACAACCAGAACTTTCGAATGGAGTTTACACTCGGTGGCTGTGAAGAAGAAAAAGAAGAAATCCATACTGTGGTGGAATGTTAAAACTGTCGTGGGTTCTCAGGTCAACTCAGCCTAACACTGGTATTAGGACAAGTTTGTTGGAATTAAAGATTACTGATATGATATTAACCACATCACCCACCAAGTGCAAATTATTTTAGTCTATTGAAATATGGGACCAGAACCAAATTTTCAATATTCCGTAAGGTGAAGACACAAATCCTTAACTCTTACCTCTATGTTATTAACAGATTGTTTATTAAACTATTTCAGCTCTAGAAATCAACTGTATGGAACAAAATGACAAAGCACAAGTATATTGCTTTCAACAACAAAATGTTAAATTTACAATAGCAGTTGCCATTGTTTTGTGTGTGTATATACAAGAATTGTCAGCATTCTCTAATTAATTGTAAACAGAAAGATATGTATGTAAACAAATTATCACGGATGCCTTCATGAATTAAAACAGCATGATAAACAAATTGATAAGCATCAACTGACAGGAATAGATGCAGATAACAAAAGCACAGACAGAAGGACAAACTAAGCAATATAAAATCTGGAAACTATAGTTACCTTACCTCTGCTTGTGTGAATCAAGGCATACCATTCTGTTTATCCAGCTCAACACATTATATGAAGGCTAGGATAGAAAAGACAATAAGAGACAGAAAGAGTGATGTGAAGGGATGTTTACTTGCCTTCTGAACAGTTTCCACCACTTGGTCCCATTTTGGCTTGATGCTCACCATACAGTGTTCAAGGTACTCTTGAGTCAAGTCTGCATGACTAGATTGTGCTGAAACTGGGTTTGGACTGGTACATGATCTACTGGAGGCATGGGAGCTGTTGTTGCGACTGGACAGTGATGGAAGCCCTTCAAACTTAACATGGCGAAATGCCTGTTGAGAAAAAAGATAACAAAACGTCTTTTAAAGATAAATGAACAAACAAACAAATGAACGATGAATTGTTTCGTCAAAGGGTTAAAAAAACTAGGCATGCATGTCCATCTTAAATTCAGCCCTTCCAAAATCTTATCTTTCATACTGCAAGTGTATTTTATTTTTAAAGTATGTTATTTCCATATAACAATTTACACACTTTGAGTCTGAACTAAAATACACAAAAACATAGATGGTAAATGCACATGGTTATATATTTACTATATTAACATTAAACTTACCATTATATCTCATGTGGGATTCAGTGCCCCATTATGGGGAATAACAAGAATAGACACACTGCCCCCTAACAAGCAGATTACAAGAGTCGACTAATTAGGGATATTTCCTACTAAGATAGAGTGCGTCTGCCTGAGAAACAAGGAACAAAAAATCAGCATATAAAAAAAAAATTAAAAAATTAAAACCAGATTTGTAAAATGGATGTGCAAACAAAAAAGCAGATGTCTAGTTCAAGACTTAAATCCAGAAGTCGATGACAGCTAGACCTTTTTTCAGAGTTTACAGCCAGTGCCAAGAAGGAAAAAAGACATCAGTTTCAGAGCAATTATAATATGGTGCCCTAAAGTGGTGTTCAGCTAATTTACTGTGCTTACCATTCTACGCAATTTACTCATTTAACTTTTTTCCCAATCAGGGCCTATTTTCTTAGTTTTTGCCAAAAGTTTTGCTATCTTGTTGTGTTATGATGCCAAAGGTACAACTGTACATTCTGTATTTGTCTTTTAAATCCCCTCTTTTACGTTATCTGCTAAGTAAGTTTCCTTGGTAGTGTGAGCTTGTACTTGAATAGAAAATGTTTGATATAATCTGTCCATTTATCTCTGGCCTTCTGAAACCACTCCATCTCTTGAATGCTTATAGTAGATCCAGGCACTTAGCGTTAGTGGGCAGCTGGTCTAGGAGGGTAGATCCGACAGGAGGACATGCAGAGCACCGCTGTTCTGATCCTCACCTTCCGCAGCAGGCTTTTCTCCAGATGTACTAGGGTTACCTTTCCTTCTTTCCTTTGGAGTTAACAAAGCTAAGAGATCATGCCGCGTGAGCAACACACGGTCTCTATAATACTGACAAGGCTTTGAGCTATGGAGAGAAGGAAACTCATCCCTGACTTAAACTGATGTTGGCTTGGGCTGTCGATCTTATGCCTTTCTATAGCACTACAGAACACTATCACTCGATGAGCGTAGAAAAAGAATAAAACGAAGAACGCTATCATTTGGAAAGAAAGAAAGATGCCAATAGGAGACCTACTGTTATAAAAGCACAAACTCCTATACTTTATATTTCTTTACCCAATTAGAGTTGATTGTTATTTAAATAAGTAGTTTAATTAAACTTGAAATACACGAATAAATGTTTGAAAGTGTCAACATCCAGCACATAATTCAAATGGAACTGTTATTCTTAATTATACACAGTGACATATTTTTTCATATTAACTGATTCCCCCCCCCCCACTATTATCATACTAAAATAAATCAGTATTCACACATACACACAAAAACACTCAAAAAAAAAATCAAAATGTATCAAACAGATGGTATTATATATATATATATATAGAGAGAGAGATTAATCAACAGTATATAGTTACCGGTTTCTGTTTCTGCATGCCAGTGATGACTTTGAATTGTCTGATCATGAACTCAATCATTTCATAGTCCCTGGCCTCAAGAGTTGACTTGTATGACATCTGTGCTCTTGACCACTTGAAGGACCAGGTCAGTGCTGCTATACTTAAAGCAGTAACCAGACCATAGCCAAACAAGCCAAATGAAATAAAGAACACATGTGAGACAAAATGTCCAAATCCAAAAACTGGCCAAAATTGTGTATGACCATGAAAAAGTCCAATCAGTGACATGATGGAATGCTGGAAACTGTGGTATCCATACACTGCTGATCCATAAAACTGTGGATATTGAAAAACATACATTCCAAGTGTAAAGAGTCATACAATTTGAATGTACATCATAAAAAGTGTTACATTTTAAATATTAAAAATCCCCCAATCCCTCCTCCAGAAGTACATATATGTTTGTTAATGGGAACAGTCGGTAGAGCTACCTTGCAATGGGGCTACTGCACTGAATGGCTAAGCATGAATATGAATACTCAATGTAGTAAGAAATTTTGTGTGTGTGATAAAAATAAAATAATTATGATAAGATAATTAACTCTTTGAGTCCCAGGGGGTTTAGCATCACAGGTCCAGGGGGTAGTAAAGAAAGTATTAAAAGTGGCGCATCATGCGTTCATTGGGCTTCTAGGTAGGAACCTATGAACGCATGATGCGTTCCTTGGGACTCAAAGAGTTAATGAGACTAGGTGACATATGTAAATGAAAGCAGACACATGAAACAAAACACTACAGATGAAAATATAAATGAAATAATTAACTCATTAAGGAATTTAGATGTCACTTGCTTAGTGAACAGCAAATATATGATGTTAAAGCAACAGTATACTATTTATATTTGATTTTTCAGTTAATCAATATTCAGTCAAGGATGTCTCTCCAAGCTGGCTGCAGGTTATTTCAAGCACTCTCTATCTGTTCCTGATATTACTATCTGGAATTGCTGTTAATCTGTCTCTTGTTGTTATCTTCTCATGTACATCACTGTCTAACCTTTGCTGACCTGCTTTCAGTTATCCCTCCAGTATGCTTTTGTGAAAATGTTATATACTTTAATGAAGTCCTTTTAATTCCCAGTCTCTTCAGAACTTCAAATTGTATTATTTTTGTTTCCATGAAATATGGACCATTTTTCTGTAAATTCACATTCCCATGGAGTATTTTTGATTTTCTGATTGCTTGTTCACTGTTCAAGCTTACATATTTCTATCAGTACTAACATTAATGACATGAGAAACTAAAAAAGTGCCATGTTGAAAATATAAACACTTATCAATCCATCACACTGAGGACTGCACACTTCCTAAAGATTTCACAGCATAAATTCTTGGGTGAAAAAATGTAGCTCTATATTGTTGGGAATAAATGAACACAAACTGATTACAATAATATGCATTCATTCGATGGTGAACTAGATAACAGCTGTATGTTCCTCTCACAACAGAACATCTGTTGTCATTAGGCTGCAGACTAGTCTGCACTGATTTTGACAATGCTGTGATAAGCACTGACTATCTAGAAAGGAATGGCAAACTATCAAATGTAAAAGTTACCAAGTAAAACCCCACAAAAGACAATAAATTCTGTAGTTGATTTGCAACCTAAAAACCACACAAACATAGACACATTATGTACCAAGGTTAAGACTGCTAGTGTGACAATTTTTATAGATCCATCGGCACAAGATGGGTGATGTGGTCAGCATCACGCCAGCCACCTTTACTTCCCGGTACTGCACCCAGTACCCACTCAAGACTGGGTCGACCTGAGAGCCAAGGTCATTTTTGAAAAAAGTCTGGCTCCACCAGGGAGCAAACCCATGATCTTCTGATCCACGGCGAGTGTATAGCCGCTTCGCCACGGTGACTCTCACTACTACTTATGATAAGACTATTTGTAATTCTGCTACAATCAATCATACTGACCAGATATCCAAACTGTGCGTATGTTAGAAGTATCACAGTAAAAATTAAGAAAACACCCATCAGCGATGAACTAGCTGTGGACAAGGTGGTGTAAAACTTGTATAAGGGCTTGAAGAAACGGCTCTGTCGAACGATCTAGTGATGTTAGAAAAAGAACAGAAAACATTGTTAGTAGTGTATTATAATTCACTAGGAATGATGAATTAAGAATCAACATCATAGCTCTCAGGATACTCCCATAATTGCTCTGTCCCCATCTTCGGCAGCAAGTAAAGAGTTCCAATTACGATGGTAAAAGTACATGTCTGATTGCACATGTGTCTCACCTTTGCCTTGAGTGTTGAGTGTTGGTGAGATCATTAGGGAAATATACATAGGTGGTTTCTTCTTGCCTTTCATGGTCTTACAGAAAAAAGAATTCATTGGACAGCTAAAAAAAAAAAAAAGCAACCCAGATGTTTTGAAAGAAGCAAGGAATGGAAGACAATTTATCACAAAAATCAGAAAGAGACAGTCATAATGTTTTTGTCATATTATGAAAAGAAAGAAACTGGAACGTGCTGTGACCACTAGAAAGATCTGTGGATAAAAAGACAGAGTGGAACACCATCAGAAGATTCTGTACAACTTTTTGTAATGGCACAGTCAGCACACTAACTGATACATGTTACTGAAGATCACAGATTGTGGAGAGGCATGATGGCCCATACCAGTTGGCAAGGCTCATAATGTTGATGAGAAGATAATTATAGAATTTTTTTCCCATAAAATATAATATATCAAATTTTGAGGAGGCAGGGATGAAAAGAGGAAAGGGGGGGGGGGGGGGGGGAGGGTAAATTAATTTTTACCTACCGGATCTACACACTGCATTTGTAACCAGTAATAAATCTGCTATACTGGCGTATTGGCCATGACTTAAAGATGCATGTCAACAAAATCCTGTATAAGTTGGAAAACCACCAGGGTGACAGGTTTAAGACCTACATTTTTATCACTTTTAGTAATAATTTCTTAGATTGCAAAGGTTACAGTTAAGCTTGTCTGTGGCTGAAACAGTTAATGTGCACACAGGTCTTGTGAGCTTTTTGCCCTCATCTGAGAAGGTTGGATGTCTGAGCTACTAGTGAAGAATATGGGGAGAGCATACCATCTGTTTTCTCATAAAAATAGATCCCATTATCTATTCCCTCTCAGTTAAAAACATTGAGATTGTAAAGTCAGACTGTATTAAATAAAACTATAGATCTCTTGGTCTCTGTGGCGAAGTGGTTAAGCTGACAGCTTGACTTTGACTCTCTCTCTCTCTCTCTCTCTCTCTCATCTCTCTCTCTCTCTCTCTCTCTCTCTCTCTCTCTCTCTCTCTCTCTCTCTCTCTCTCTCTCTCTCTCTCTCTCTCTCTCTCTCTCTCTCTCTCTCTCTCTCTCTCTCTCTCTCTCTCTCTCTCTCTCTCTCTCTCTCTCTCTCTCTCTCTCTCTCTCTCTCTCTCTCTCTCTCTCTCTCTCTCTCTCTCTCTCTCTCTCTCTCTCTCTCTCTCTCTCTCTCTCTCTCTCTCTCTCTCTCTCTCTCTCTCTCTCTCTCTCTCTCTCTCTCTCTCTCTCTCTCTCTCTCTCTCTCTCTCTCTCTCTCTCTCTCTCTCTCTCTCTCTCTCTCTCTCTCTCTCTCTCTCTCTCTCTCCTCTCTCTCTCTCTCTCTCTCTCTCTCTCTCTCTCTCTCTCTCTCTCTCTCTCTCGTCTCTCTCACACACACACACACACACACACACACACACACACACACACACACACACACACACACACACACACACACACACACACACACACACACACACACACACACACACACACACACACACACACACACACACACACACACACACACACACACACACACACACACACACACACACACACCACACACACACACACACACACACACACACACACACACACACACACACACACACACACACACACACACACACACACACACCACACACACACACACACACACACACACACACACACACACACACACACCACACACACACACACACACACACACACACACACACACACACACACACACACACACACACACACACACACACACACACACACACACACACACACACACACACACACACACACACACACACACACACACACACACACACACACACACACACACACACACACACACACACACACACACACACACACACACACACACACACACACACACACACACACACACACACACCACACACAAGTTAAACTAATATAAAGCCAAAGAATTAAGGTGGTATGGTGACCATGAGCCCTGTACATATCTGCCTAAAAAATAAGGCACCAGGATACATACCTTTAGAGTAAACAGGAACAAAAGACTGGCATGCACATCACGGAGAACACTGTGAAGGATAGCTGCTTTTTCCAAGTGGGCTGAGGTAGTCAGATCTGCCAGATAAGCATTCACTTTACTGGTTGCTTCAACGAGACACATGATGTACAAACCAGTATTTGCCCACAAAAGGATGCAAATGAACAGATCAACCCAGTTCCAGAAGGGCTTGAAAAACATCAGCTTGTGCGACTTCAGGGCAGCAGCAACCACAATGGTGAAATACAGAATGAATATGAAGAAAATAATCTGAGGAATTTAGAGAATGCATAGCTTTGTGACTAATGCAAATAAAAAAATATAAAGAAAAAATACACAATAAGATATTAACAAAGATTGCCAATATTTTTCTCTCCTTCCCGTTAGCTGGTTTAAGTTCCACATTCACTGTAGATGGGACATCCCTTAACTGCTCCATTTCTGTGCCAGTGGAAATCACACATTTCAAAACTATTGAAAAACTTGTTAGTCCCAGAAAAATCTTGAAGTTTGCACATGTAAAGTAAAAATGCGTATTTCAGATGTGCCAGCACGAACAGTCTCGCACCATAACTGCAGCTTACAGCTGGTGCCAACAGTTAATCACAAAGGCCTGCATTGCATACACTATTGTGAACATCATCAGCAACCTGCCATTTTGGTGCAGTCAACAACATGCTGCGGGAGCAACAGAAAAAACAAACATTTTGCATGAAATCCATAGGTCACAGTGTCCCACTAAGCACTCAGCTCAGTATCTGGGTGATGGAACCTTTAGACTCCCAAGTCCATAAATGAGGAATTTGCATCAAGAAAACCTAGCAGGAAAAATAGAACTTGTCAGAGCATCATTGGTCAGCCAGCTATTGGCTATTTTGACTGAAATCCCTCTCCTTAAGTTTTTGCTCTCTCAAATCTAATTTAATAGCAATACTACTCTCCATTGATAATATAAGTGAAGAGATCAGAGGAATGTCTGGGCAACCTCTGGTATCAACAGTTATAAAACAAAAAAGATGGTGATATATTGGGACCAACCTGAGAAGAAGAGGCAGAGAATCACCAAAAACAGGATACTGAAATGAGAAATACATGGACCGAGATGTGAGGATGTCTAAGAAAACACTGTGAATAATGCTGATGAGAAAGGTTAGAAGTACTAAATAGTGAGCTCTATGGACATAGTTAAAACTTATGGCAGGATGATCATGAAATGCTAAAAACCAACTGAAGAAGCATTACTAGCCATGCACAGTTTTCTTAGCCCCTATATAGATAATTCTCTGTCAATCTGCCTTATAGTTTCATGAACATGAAGATTTCTTTCAGCAGACTGCTAATGACGACTTATGGCCAAAAGATTTTTTCTACTAACCTGACAAACCATTAATGGATCTACATGACCTAGTATAAATCTTTGGAGATGTTCAGTCCTGACTGAAGACATTGCCAGGATACCACCTGCAAGTTAAATGAGCATACAAATAAACAGTAATTTTGTAATATAAAAAAAAAAGATAAGCATGATGAATGATTTTGTTATTGTTGTTACAGTTTTGAAAAAATGATAAACACTGATTACGTGGCAAATTATTTTATTGCAGCAAAAATTTGTGTATGTTAATTGCAGCAAAAATGTGTGTGAGTTGATTGCAGCCAAAATGTGTGTATGTTGACTGCAGCAAAAATGTGTGTTGATTGCAGCAAAAATGTGTGTATGTTGATTGCAGCAAAAATGTGTGTATGTTGATTGCAGCAAAAATGTGTGTATGTTGATTGCAGCAAAAATGTGTGTTGATTGCAGCAAAAAATGTGTGTATGTTGATTGCAGCAAAAACATGTGTTTGTTGATTGCAGCAAAAATGTGTGTATGTGCAAACCTTTTTAAACAACAAATGGTACCACTTTTAGGGCAGTCTAGGATGGGGGCAGCTTGAGTCTGATGATTTAGGGCTGCATGGGCAGAGCAGGTGCCATAAACTGTGCAAGGTAGGATGTTAATTTTTGCCTCTAACATAAGCAATATGTCCATCAACTTATCAAGGATTTGTACCCAGATTTTCAGCATGAGAGCAAGTGTTTAAGGATTTCATAGTTTTAAATTTTCCATGGAGAGATATAGTAAGAGAAAGAGACAGACAGACAGAGACTCAGACAGAGAGAGACAGAGATAGAGAGACACAGAGAGACAAATAGAGAGAATTTTGTTTGGGGTGACATAAAAGAATAGAGAATGGGGTAGGAGGAGGAGGGTCTCTGAAAAAAAAAAAAAAAATAAGAAGGATTAGTGTATAAAATATAGGTCTAGCCTCAAGCCCTATTTGCCCAAAATGGCTGAAGGCGTGTAAAAGGATCCTTTAGAAAAGTTATATTAGTTTTGCTGTTGTTTCGTGGTCACTAGGACATTTTTAAACTTCAATTCTTAATACAGAATTATTTCTTTTAATTGGAGTTTTCTGGGAACTTCATGAAGATACACTGTTAATTATAGATATTATGCTGTTGCTACTGTCTTTCCTATTTCCTTAGTTTCACTGTGACTTCAACTACTTTTCTTATACACTTTGTATGATGTGCTGTGATACTGTTTCTCATATTTATCAGAATGAAATAATGCACAAGATGCAACTTAATGATATACTTCAAATATCAATATTTACCATGTTTACAAGAAATGGATCAACAACATTAAAGACACTTTATGTCTTCATGGCATGATAATAGTCAGTGACAGCCAGCGTGCACTGGATTGCAAATTGTTCTTCCCAATGTTGCTTAATGGCAGAAGTGTTTTATGACGATGATAATGATTATGATAAAAAATTCATGAATATTTTAATGTATATTCTAGACTATTCTGTTATGATATATTATTATAATCATCAATCAGCAAGTCCTTTACAGAACGTCAACGTCACTCTCTTCACGGCACAGCTGAAATTATCCCTTTCCTTAGCCAGCTCTCCAATCTAATTTGCTTTCAGTTCCAGTGTATCTTTAATGTCCTCTATCCATCTTCGCCGAGGTCGACCCCTGCTTTGCTTTACGGGCCTGCGTGCCCAATTCTTAACCCTTTAAAAATAAAGTTTGTTCGTTTGTTCGTTCGTTCCACAAACAGCACCCTCCATCACCGTCTGTTCCAAGCCACCATGACGTTTGATGTGGCCAAAATACTTTAACTTTTGAGACAGGATGCTGTTTATGAGCCAATTCTCCTGGATGTTTAGCTCATGTAGAATGTCAATGTTTTTACTATGTTAATATAATATATTATAATAATGTGAGACCATGGCTTCCAGGTCAACCCAAGCCTAAAGTAGAAACCAGCTAATTTCCTGGGTATTATGGACTGCTGGCATGTTGCTGATGACAACACACTGAGTACCATATGGTTTATGACAATATCAGCCCGGCTCCCTAGCGCAGTTGGTTAAACCTGACAGAGCGGCAACCGGGTGACAAGCTCCTTGTGGTCCAGGTTCACGCCCACAGGTAGGCAGAGAAGCAAAGTTTCTCCGAGATTTATGGTATCTTTCGTGGAATCAAGGCTGAAGGATTGCAATATCCATAGTACCTAGCCAAAGGGTTAACAGTTCATGGTTTCTGGATACTAAAAAAAAAATTACACTATGAGTCGAGTCTAGCATAAACATCGGCTATGTGGCTAAGTCGATGCGAATGCTTCATTATGCCGGGTGCCGGGTTCGATCCCAGCTGCAGGCCATGTGCCTTGCATTGGTTTCAACAGTGGTATCAAGAAAGCTGACCGTCCAGAAAGCAACTACTGGACATAATTTGCCTAGAAAACCACACAACAGCCAGGGCTGTTGAGGTTGGTTCTGCAACGTCCTGTAAAGGATAAGCAACTAACCTAGCATAAACTGACTAAGAAAACTGACTGCCCACATCAGAAAGAGACAATCTACATTCTTTGGTCATGTCATGAGAAGGAGAAAACTGGAGTACATCATGACAGTAGGAAAGTTGGAGGGGATGGGGAGGCAGAGCGAGATCGAGAGAACAGATCCTGGACAGTCTGACATCATAGCAAGGAAAATCATCTGTGTCAGAGTTGATTGAAAGTACTCAAGACAGAAGGTTGTGGATAGACATGACTACCAACACCACACGACATGGATGCTAAGAAGAAGATCCTAGCATCATATTCCCTGGGTCCCACTGGCATTTAAAAAAAAGGCTATTAGCGCTACTTTAAAAATAATATAAAGCTCTACCTGAAGTAGGAAACTCCAGCAAAAATGTGACACAAGATATGAGATCCCTGCTGGGATGGTACAGTGTGAACTCAACAAAGACTGCTCTGGTCATGACATCAATCCAACCATCTGTCTCCAGCTGCTGTAGTGTATTCAGTGTAGCATTGTAAGTTAGACCCAATGTCTGAACATAGCCACCTCCCATATACATCATTGACTGGCCGAACTTGCTAAATCTGAGAAAACATTGAAAGTAAATTTAACTAATACAGATTTCAGTGCAGTAAGTAATATGATTTCAGATTAAATGCAAAATTAATCTTTTAAATAAACCAGTCATTTATGTTCAGTACGGATATTTTAATATTTATATGCAGAGATTTCCAATACCCTGCAAATTATTTGGAAAATTCAGTTTGTACAACGTTCTGCCAAGGTTTACAGCTGGTGAATATACACAGCTGGTGAATACTGATGCGTACAAATGACAGAGGCATCACACACTTTTCTTGAATTTCTTGTTTTTTCTCTGAACTGATTTCAATGTCGTTATCTAAAGTAAAAATGTCTGCAAAAGAGGTTGGCTGCCTCTTTTCCTGTGACCATGTTTCCATCTTTCAGCAGCGTGATCTTTGAGTTCCACCCTGTGTCCTCATCATTAATTTGTTTTACAAGCTTCCATAACTTTCTTGTGTCTTTTTCAAAGTTCAGTGACTTTGTTTTCTCCAGCCAGCTTTCCCTTCTAACCTGCAGCTTTGCCCTTACAAATTTTGTTTTTGCATGCTAGTAGTTATTGTGATGTTCTTGGTTTGGCCTGGTCTCTGCTTTCTTTCCGGATGTTTCTATTTCGTTATGTAAATTTTCTAGCTCACTATTCCAGTATGGCTTATAATGCTTACGGGCACCTCTTGGTATTGATTCTCCTGCTGCCTGTAGTATGCATTTGTTAAATTCTTTCTTCTTCTTCTTCTTCTTCTGCCTTTCTATCCCCCAATGGAGCATAGGCCCTCAACCAACTCACGCCAAGTCGTTCTATCCTTCGCCATTGCATGGAGCTCTCCCCATGTCCTCCAAATGTTTCTAACTTCATTCTCCAGCTCTCTTCTCCATGTGTTTTTTGGCCTTCCGTTATTCCTATGCCTCTGTGGGTTCCAATGCAAAGACATTCTAGTTATGCTGTTCTCCTGTTTTCTCAGTGTGTGCCCTATCCAACGCCAGCGTCTTTTCCTCACCTCCTGATCCACTGGAGCCTGTTTAGTTCTCTCCCAAAGTTCTACATTAGTTATTCTATCATAACATTTTATTCCCTCTATTCTGCGCAGGCACCAGTTAATGAATATCTGTAATTTATTAGTAATTGCCTTGGTTATTCTCCATGTTTCCACCCCATACAATAGTACTGATTTGACATTAGAATTAACAATTTTTAGTTTAGTATTTCTTTTAATTTCTTTTGACCTCCACAAATTCCCTAGTGCTATGAAAGCCCCTCTTGCCTTTTGTATTCTTATTTTAATATCTCTATCAGTTCCTCCATCTTTATCTACATTACTGCCTAAATAGGTGTACGACTCCATGTCTTGGAGTGGGGTGCCATTAAGAGAAACCACATTACTATTTGCCTGATTTATTCTCATTATCTTTGTCTTTCCTTTATGGATTTTCAGACCAAGCTGCTGTGATCTCGCATGAAGTATATTTAATTTATCTTGTATCTGATTCCGTGAATGGGACAGAAGAGCAATATCA
Organism: Candidula unifasciata; assembly: GCA_905116865.2. Classification (NCBI taxonomy): domain Eukaryota; kingdom Metazoa; phylum Mollusca; class Gastropoda; order Stylommatophora; family Geomitridae; genus Candidula; species Candidula unifasciata. Next base: position 468,098 of record CAJHNH020005445.1, read on the forward strand.
TCAGCGAAGTCCAGATCATCAAGCTGTTTTGTAGGGGTCCACTGAATTCCAATCTTGGTGTTAGCAGTTACTGTTTTCATAGTCCAGTCTATAGCCAGTAAAAATAAGAGAGGCGACAAAAGACATCCCTGTGGCACACCTGTTTTTATTTCAAATGCATCTGTTAGCTTTCCCCCATGAAGAACTCGACATTTCATGTCTTTATATGTTGCCTTTACTAAGTTGATAATTTTCTGTGGAATTCCATAGTGCCCCATCAATTTCCAGAGAAATTCCCTATCAATGCTGTCAAATGCTTTTTCATAGTCTATAAATCCAATGTAAAGTGGTGAGTTCAGTTCAATGCTTTGCTCTATTATAATACGTAATGTGGCTATCTGATCAGTACAGGATCTGTTTGACCAAAAACCTGCCTGTTCATCTCTTAGCATTTTATCAATAGCATCTTTTAATCTTTCCAAAATAATTCTACTTAATATTTTTTCAGGAACTGACAGCAACATAATTCCTCTATAAATTCTTTACTTTGTTTATATCCTGGTCTATGCTGAGATTTCCAAGCAGTATACTGGTACGGTGCTTGAACATTGTCCAGTCAGCCTTCTTGTAGTTCCACCTTGGCAGCGTACTAGTTTCTCTGACCTTCTCATAATGCTAGGTCTGGAGTAGTAGTGATGTGCCACGACCTTGAGTAGAATGCGGGTGCATCAGTTAGCCTATTAATCAGAACAAGTCTGTTCTCATCCTGCCACTCCTCCAGTTTCTCTCCTCTCTGGTCTATGGGGTCATACCCCCAGTTTTGTGAGTGGCTGTTAAAGTCTCTACATAGAATAATCTTTTCTTCTACTGGGATTGTGTCTAATGCTTGGGGACGATCACTTGGACAGTAATAATTGATCTGGTAGAAGTCTGCATTTCCAATTTGTAGTTTCAGAATCTGATATTCTGCTCCATCCATATATACTTCAGTCTGGCATGCAGTGATATTGTTCCTCACAAGAGTCAGTATTCCACCATTTTTCCTGCCTTTTCGAATGATCAGAAGCACTGATAACCTCTGATTTTGAAGACTGTGTCTTCAGTGAGGTGGGTTCTTTGTAGACAGCATATATGAATCTGTTCCTCACTTAGAATATTTTCTAACTCTAGCTTTTTATTTGTAATCCCCTCCGCATTCCAGTGCATTAATTTGGCTCCTTTCTTAGCTCGGCCAGATGCTCTTTCTCATGTCCCCTGACTCCACAGGACATTTGAGAAGGACCTGCAGTAATTTGGGTTTGGCCTCTTCGAGACAGAGGCCTCTCACTGCTCCTGCCTGAGAGTCCATCACAGAGTGAGCACCATATCTTTTTGCTGATTTAGATATATTTTCATGGCGTGTGTGCTTGGCATCCTGATTGCTGGTTGCCTCCGACTTCAGCACCTTGTTTTGCTAGGGTAGACTGTGATCATACTCATCCATTTGTCTTTTGCCTTTACCTCATTTGTTGTCCCATCCAGTTTCCCGCTGGGGATTGGGGACGTTACTGACTGACTTAGTGTTCCCAAGTTTAATATTCTTTGTAATATAAAATTATGATTCTGTAAACTGCAAAGAAAACCCCTAGGAAAAGTAAAGGTCAGTATATGCTAGTAAAGAAGAGCCACCATGGTGTAGCAGCTAGATGCTCGTCTACAGATCAGAAGGTCAGAGGTTCAGGTCCTGATGGAGCCTGACTTTTTTTTTTTTAAACTGACATTGGCTCCCAGGTTGAACAAGCCTTGCGTGGGTACTAAGGCCGAGAAGTAGAGGCTACCCGCATCACCCATCAAGTCTAAAAAATACAAATCTAGCCCAATGTGCCCAATACACCTGAAGGCGAGGAAAATGGTCCTTTACTTTACTTTATATGCTAGCAAAAGAGATGAGAACAGTATTCAAACTAACAAATTAAATTTGGCATGGAAAAAAAAAATTACATTCGAACCCAATATTAATTTAAATTAATAAATCAACAGAAACATAATAATCATAACAATTCTCACTGGTCAAGGGCTGAAGCTGAGGAGTATGTCCAGTTAGATGACCCTGGTGTCCATCCTACAGAATAGGGCCTGGTGTCAGGATTAGTTGTGCCACTGTCAACACACCTTTTGACAAGTTCAGGTACTGACATCAGGTAAGTGCTTTGTGCAGCAGAACAGGCAACTGAAACATGGTATAAACAGTATAATTTGTGGGCTATATAAAGTGGATAATTTGAATACAAATGTTATAGATGGGTTCTAAGAATATAATGGGTAAAGAAAAGAACAAATGCATCCATACTTCAAGAACTGAATATTGAAGAAGGCTGGCTTTTAAAGACGATAAAACACCAAAAATTAAAATGTTTTGGTCACTTGAAACGTCATGAAAGTTTAGAGGGAACAATAATGGGGGAGGGGGAGGGGTTTGTGCCTGAGAAGAGAAGAAGAGGAAGGCCAAAGAGAAGATGGATGCAGGATGTGGCAGATGATCTCCAGATGGGTGTATCAGACTAGGGACATCTTGCTTGTGATCTAGAAGTTTTCAGGAGGGTTGTTATGGGAGCAAGGTTCTGAAAAGGAAATGCTTCTGACTGACTGATATAAAGTGGGCTACTTTACCCAGTGGCTCTGTATTTCTAATTTCAAGAACATTTTTTTTCCAGGTTTGTTTTCCCTAGCTCTATTCTTAGTTCGCCTATAACAGAGGGGACCTCTATCACTTACTTCATTCATTCTAGGGAAATATCAGACACTTTATATCATCCTGTGATTTTAGTTTCGTTATTTTATTATATTGGTTTTACCCAATATTTGTGATTGGTCAGTGAAAGCAACACTTGTATGGTGTCCCTCGTTAGTCAAGGTTAAGGTCATGTTCAGTTTCAGTTTGTCTACAGACATGTTGGTTATTACAATTGTATTGTTGAACAAATGAACAAATAAGCAACCTTTTTTTCAAAGGGTTAAGAATTGGGCATGTAGGTCTGTCTAACATTCTGCCCCTCTAATCTCCCTCCTTTCATATATCATTTCATTCATACACCTGTTAACAAGTAATAATTAACATCAACAGTAGCTAGATATTAAATTCAAGCACTGGAATATGTTCAAATTACACCTACATATCTAACCACAGTAAATCATAGTGGGTCACTAAAACTATATTCTTCCATTTTTCTATCTCAAAATCAGGATCATATCACCTGCTTTAGAGAGATAAGCTACAAACTTTGCCAAGTAATTACTATTATGAATTATTTTTTTTTAAATAATCTAATAACATACCTGTCTCTCCTCTAATTTGTCGTAGCCAAGCTGGACCCATTAGAAATCCAAAGTTTTCAGACTGGAATAAGTCTCTATAATGTAAAGATCTGGCAAGTACTTTCTTTGTCCACAGCCAAAACTCTGGTACACTTACATTAGAAAAAAAAACAACAGTTATGTACAGGTAAAACACACATCTAAATGTGACAACTGCAAAAGGTATATTTCAGCAGTATTTCTGAACAAGAGATAAGTTTATCTGGAGAAGGTAAAAAAAAGACAATGAAATCTTTAAAACATTTAGCAAGTAAGTATGTAAAGAAGAGAATGGCACAACAGGCATATGATGCTAGCCTCATATTTTTATCTACCAACTGACATTCCACAGGTGATGTAGTCAACCTATGCCAGTCAGCCTTACTTTCCAGGAATTTAATTAGACCCCTATTTTTACCTGGAAAAAAAATAAATATTAATTAATGCGGATTCGAACCTAGAACTTTCAGGCCAGCAGGTGAATGTCTAGCGCCTACACCACCATGGCTCCTGATTGAAAACATTTATTTGAAAAATATACACATCCTCCTCATCCTTTTTTTTTCCACAAAACAAAATTAGAAAAACAAAAATGTAAGGCCCCCCCCCCCCCTCCCCCTAAGTAAAAAAACAGTTAACAGTAGACTGACAGAAGAATTAAAAAAAAAACCAGAATTGTTGCAATGATGTTTAAAATGTTTAAATAAACATAAATTTGATAATGATGTTAATGATAATGGCAGCGGTGATGAACCTGTATAGTTTGTGATGACAGTACCGGCCTTTTGGCCCTAAATCCTAAAGATGAACAACTCCCACTTTCCACACAGTCTAAAAAAGTGGAAATACAAGCAATGAAGATTGTGACAATGCAATGGGAACTATATCTGGCTCCTTCCATTTTTTTGAAAGAAGTTCCTGAGTCCAGGATCAGATAATAAAGTCTATGAGTCGTTATCGTCATGCTGGTCCCAAGTTTATTATCAAGTCTTTTGTTATTTGGTGAGGTCCAGCGCCCCCCCCCCCCCCCCATTTTTTAATTTTAATTTTTATAGACAATATTCTATTGAGGTGCCCATGATGAAGGAGAAGGTATTCAATATACAGAGCTGATTTGAAGCAAATATGTCATATGCTCAATTATAACTTGCCGTCCTTTTTAGGATGAAATTTTTCGTTATTTGAAGCCCCACCCTGGCTCTTGCCAGGGGCCGCAATATAGCCAGGCCATATATATGGCCAATTGGCTGAACGCGGTTTCTGGGACCTCTCCATGGTGATCCTCATCCACATGGTGGCACTTTGTGTCATCGGGTGTTTATCAATTGTTTGATGTCCTGGTGGGGTAGAAAGTCAGTCAGTCAGTCATATGTCATATTTTTCTTCAATTATACTTGAAAAAAAAAATGTTTGACAAATTTTTTAACTAAACCATAAAAAATTACTACATTGTGCAATAAAGTACATTTTCCATAGTAGCTGTAACTGCTTACATAAATAAACAGAAAATATCATACAAATGCACTGCTTACCTTCTCAGTCTGGTGATGTTGATGTGGTGGGAGTTACTGTCGATACCATGATCCAGTCTTCCATAAAATCTACTTTGTATGTTGCTTGTGACATGGTACACGAAACCATTACTGTAGAGGTATACAATGGCCAGGAAAATTGCAAACATGAAGGTGAATATAGTTACTTCCCTGATCATGGTATTCAATCTCCTTTTCTTCTTTCCTTCTTCTTTGGCTTGCAGCAGAGCAAATCCTCCGAGTGGCCTGAATTTTACATCCTTGATAAACACAAACAGAAATAAATAACTTTAATGTTTATAATTTATATAAATATTACTACCCAAATAAGTAAATTAATCTGTCAATTTAATTACTTTTGTCACCAGTGTTACATCTGCTTGATCTGTTGCTGGTGTCAATAGGTAACTTGGTTACGTAAATTGGACAAGCTGCTGATGCCTTGTCAATGTGTGTCACTAATTTGTTTTTTGTATTTCCTTCACTATCAAAATTACTGTCCCAACAAGTAAACTAATCTGACACTTTAATTCCTTTTGTCACTAGTTACTCGACGAATATGCTTAAAAAAATCCAAGCTGGATTTATCAGGCAAGAATGGATTGCAACACTAAGCACTTTATGAATGTCTGCCCTAACCTTCATCTTTGTGCCAGGCTATGCTGGTGTTCAACGGAAGGAGCGTGCAGACTATCTTGCTGACACTGCGGTTGCTATGGCTGGTCTAGTACTGGACAGAAGTGATGTTATCGATGTTATGCACTGCACCTACCGCACTGAGAAGCACGCCAAAGGACATGACTCCGTATCTCTGTCTAGACTGATGGAAATAGGGGTGCAGCCTGGACTGCAAGAAATGAACATTTCACTAAGGGAACAAGATGTTTCATTCACTAACACAGAACAGGCGTCATCAGTCGTTTTACACTTGTAGAGCTTTGAGGAGGAGATCGGAGCACCTATGGATCTGTCCCGAGTGCTGTGATGATAATCCTTTCTAATCACTAATCACTAGTGTTACAGCCGCTTGATCAGCAAAGAATTTAAATAAATCAGCTAAGTGAGAGGTTTGGGTTCAATACCACATCAGGGACAGGATTTTTTTTTTCAACCAGTATGATTCTCCTTCTTCTTGTTTAGCACTGACCAGGTGTGCTCCAGTTGAGAGTTTTGTTAGTTTGCCACTTCTGGGCTTTGGTCTTGATCCAGATCTTGAATTTTTAGTTTTTATGGATATGGCTTATTTGTATGCAGACATTTGGTTTCGCACCTTTCAGGCAGATGCACCTCAATTTTGAAGGGCACACCCCTATTTAGTCGCTTCCTATGACACGCTTTTTAGGGGGCAACAATTCTGTTCTTTTTATCCTTTAATTCTTTGTATCCTAAGTTAAAGTATGAAAAGTAAAACACACAAAAAATCTGGGAAATAAAAGCTGAAACTGTTCTGAAATGATGTAGAACAACAAAGAAACTGACATGTATTTATTATTAAAAATATATTTATCTATTATCTACGTGATAATTAGTAACAGAATGACCAGAGCTGATATGTATTTATTATTAAAGTTCTATTTATCTATTATCTATATTATAAATTATAATGAAATGACAAGAAGAATTACTTGTGTAAAACATAATTATTTATTTACCTTGAGTTGTTCACTAAATTCTATCTTTGGCGTGATATCTATCATATCAGAGTTCCCTTCTCCTTTGTCCTCAGTAAGCATTGTTATATAAACAGTGATGAGCAATATCTGTGGTGGGAATATAATTAAATCAAATTTTGAAGTAATAAAATAACATATTTTTAGCATGTGTATGTAAATGCATTCGAAAAAACCCAAAAAAAACTTATGCTGAATAATAATTAAAAGAAAAAAAAGGACGTACACTGTGGCTTAGGAAGACAAAAAAATAGTCTGATTCAGGTATATGTGATATGACAGCAGATTGTTTTATGTTTAATGTGACAATGGTTAGAAAGCAGTAGTAAACTACTGACTGTAACATTTCCTAGTAAAACCGCATCTGTCAGCTGAACACATCCAATTTCAGCAAAGTTTGCATTAGTCAAATTTCACCTCATGCTTGAGAGACAGGGGTCTGCCCCACCCCTTCCCCTCCCCAACCCCTTCCAAATGGGACTCTTGATTGAACACAGGGATTAAGGAACATGTTAGATCTAGTAAAGAATCAACACCAGTTCCCAAGAATTTCATGGTTTCTTTGTTGGTAGCCATCACTGTCAGTAGAAATGCTGGGACCAGGAGCAGTTTCCTTCTACAGTGACAGCTGAAGTGAAAGCACTGGTGGCTCAGCATGGATGATGGGTCAGTCATGTATCACAGGTGGTGTGTTTGAGTTAACCTTAAGTGATCTCTCCATCTTCTTAGCGTTCACTGGCCCTAGACTATGGTGGAAAGTTCTAGTCAATCGTTCCAGTTTGGGATTTTGGTCTTGTTCTAGTTTTTCATACACACCCATTTTATAGACCTGGTTTTTTTGTACGCAGACTGTTGGTTCCTCACCTCTCAGGCAGATACAGTCTGATTTCAAAGAAAATCACCTAATTAGTTGCCTTTAATGACATGCTTGTTAGGGGCGGCATTGTGTACCAGAACCCACAAAGGAAACCTCATGTGATGAAAAAAAGGGTGACTACAGTGCAGAAATGAATTCAACAAACACAAACTAGGATGCCCAATGGTAGGTTAAGGAAACAAAATACACAGAAACAATTAAACATTTTAAAGTCTTTATCAAAAAGCAGGCTGGTGTCAATGATTCTTCTTTTTATTTTGGTGCTCATTGAAAAAAGACTGGTCAAAAAGTTAATTGTTTCTGTGCATGTTTTTTTCCCCCTCACTATTCCATTTGTTGGAGGCATCCGTGGCTTAGCCGTTGTGTCCGACTCGTAATTCAAACGTACCATGATCGAAACCCACTGCTGGCTGCATGGATTTTTATCATGGTATGGGGCATCAGGTCAACGCAACCTTAAATGGGTACTAGGATGGCCATCCTGGGGAAGTAGAGACGGCCGGCGTTACGCTGACCACATTACCCACCTAGTGCTGATTGGTCTGAACAAATATGGGCACGTTTCCATTATACCCGATGTGCCTAAAGGCATGAAAAGGGATCTTTACCTTTTTTTCAACTCTATTTGTTGGCCTTCCTAGTTTGTGTTCGGCAAATTAATTTTTTTTAGTTAATTCAGCATGCTAATATGGTCAACAGATTCTGGAGTCTAGTGGTTATTTCTTGACAACTACCAAAAGCCTTACAATGAGGTGCTGACTATGATGGTGGTGTTGCAGTGGTTGGAAATGGAGAACTAAGATTTACCTGTTTTGAACATGTCAGTTAACAAGCTTATACATGTGTAATATTTTCATAAATAGGATCCTGAGCTCCATTTTGCAGAAAAAAGAATGGACCTAGCGCCACCCTGCCCCCTTTCCCTCAATAAGCCACTGTCATAGGAGGTGACTAATTAGAGATGTTTTCTTTAAAGATGGAGTGTATCTGTGTGAGCGGTAAGGAACCAACGGTCTGCATAAACAATTTTTTTTTAAAAAGGTGTAAAAAAGTTAAGCATGCAAACTTCATGTTCTGGATCAAGACTAAATGTCAGGTCTCAATGAACACCAGAACTTTCCAGTTTACAGCTGGTGGACACTAAGAAGAAGAAGAAGAAGAAGAAGATTTATAGCTGTCTCATCAATACAAACATTCTGTGATTTACCTTCAATGGTTCAATAACAAGAATGGAGATGAACACAGTAAAGCACAGAGACACCACCCATTTGATGGCTATGTCCTTTCCAAAGTTGTATCCATACAGCAACACAAGGATGACTGATATCACACAGAGTATGGCGCATACTGAATATGCCACATACACACACCAAGAAGGAAGCAGACAACCAGCACGTTTCTGCAAGCTCATCTGGGATACCACACTCAAAGACCTCAGGCGCCCTGGTGAAATATAACGTACAAATCACATTTTAATTAGGTAAGCATGGAGCTACTATGGTGAAGCTACCTGCAGATCTGAAGGTCTTGGGTTCAAATCCGGATAGGAGTTAGATTTGTCAAAACATGACCTTGGCTCCAGGGTCAACCCAGTCTTTAATTGGTACCAGGTAAAAGTTTTAGGAAGTGAAGGCAGCCAGTGTGATGTTGACCCGATCACCTAATGGGTGCTGACTGATCTATAAAATATGAGTCTGACCTCAGGTATTTTGTTATGTACTAAAAATGCCATAACTTCACAACTATTTAATATAAACCTAATAAAATTTTCGGCGTGATGCTGACCACATCACCCATCTTGTGCCAATTGGTCTATAAATCAAACATAGGTCTAGCCCTATATGCCTAAAAGCGTGGAAAAGGGTCCTTTACTTTACTTAATAATATTTTGTATTTTTTGCAAAAATTGAAAGGAGAAGAAATATTAAAAACAAAAACTGCATAATCTTGTTTGGCATCATCATCATCATCATGTGGCTGTAGATTAGTGCAAAAAAAAAAAAAAGGCAAAGAAAAAATATGTTTCTGACAGCAATAAAACTAACAACAATTCCATAGCTTAACAACTATTTAAACTCACAGTATTTTGCATCTCTGAGCCTAAATTTAATGGAGAACAATATCCAAGAATAAAAAAATAGTGTAATATTGTTGTACATCATCATCATGTGACTGTACATTAATGCAAAAACGGCAAATGAATAATTTTCTGACATCAATACAACTAATTTATTTTCCAAAATAATCTTGGATGACAGCTCTGCCTAATTGTGAAATAAATTTCAGCAAATTTATTGGCTGTTTGTCAGTTTGCACGAAGAACTTTTAATATAATAGGACTGAAATGTCAAACTCAAAAAGCCACAAAAACGTTCATTACCCAAAATATGCATTGTGGGAAAACCGCATTCCAGTAAAAATTGAAGATTGCATTTTGAAATGATCTTCACTAAACTCTATGCCACTGAGCCGTAATGTACACAATCAATACTAACATATGCATTTAGCAATACAACCCTGACCACCTTCAACTACCATGCCTCTGCTCTAAGCGAAACGTCCTTGTCCAGTTTTGATGATGATTTTATAAAGGTTTATGAGAATTATCAAAGTCACAGTCATAAAACTGTTCAGAAATATCTTCACCTTCACTTTCTGAAGTAAAACAATCAAGATAATATCCCACTGCACCAGAAATATTCCCCAAAACACAGAGAAAGGAGCTAGAGAATGAAGATTTAAAAAATTGGGGAGGATTGTGGGGTGGGGGCGGTTTAGGTAAGCTGTGTGTAATAGCAAAAGGATAGATAGGAAAATCTGGCATGATTTGGTTGAGGGTCTATGCTCTAGTGAGGAATAAAGACCGAAGAAGAAGAGAACAAGAAACACCTTTTGTAATAATAAAACTTTGTTGATTTGTATCATTGAATCAATAACTGTGGGAAAGAGATGGTTTTTTTTTAAAGTAGTAGTTCTCATGATATCTGCTAACCTGATAGTGTTGTTTTTGATTTGGATGATGATGACACAATACTGGGTCTCATCACATTCTGCAGCAAGCTGGTATGATTTTTCTCACTTCCTTCTCCAGAGCCTGGTTTGCAGGAGCTTCCATTGGGCAGAGTGAAGCTGGCAACTGAAGTTCTTCTATTGAAAAACACAGATGGTCAAAGAGACATTATACTTGTTGATTATAACCTACCATACCTAACAAGATGACTAATCAATGTTATTTTAGGGTTCTGGCTATGCCATTAGGAATATTTTAGCTGCAAAATTCGCCCCTAAGATATCCAGCATGCAGAAATGAAGGTGGATATCAACTGTGAGAAACAATATAATGAAGATGTTAGAAAGGGTAGGATTTTTTTTAAAAGTTATCTTATCATAAATCATTGGAACTAACGTGCTCAACTAAGCTAAAATAGTATCATCTAGCAGTCAGATAGCCTGAAGAAATGCTGGTAGACTGAAGAGAAGGAAATCTGCTGATGCTGTGAACAAAGAGGATCTGCAAGTTTTCAAAAAATATGGAAGAAGAATGATAATAAATTAGGTTTTGGAGATATTAGTAAAGGACCCTTTCCACACCTTTCAAGTATATTGGGTATACAGGACTAGACCTATATTTTATAGACCAAATGGCACTTGGTGGGTGATGCAAGCATCACGCTAGCGCCCTTTACTTCCCAGGACTGTAGATGGTACCCACTCATGGCTGGGTTGACCTGGGAGACAAAGTCATTTAAAAAAAATATCTGGCCCACGTCAGGAACTGAACCCACCACTTTTGGAGAGATTTAATTTAAAAAAAAAAAAAGCTGCTGACAAATTTTAAAAAATCAAATAAAGGTGCAAGTAAAATATTAGCAAATGAAATATTAGCAAGTGAAATATTTGCCACATTTAAAGGCATAACACTCTTTTAAAAACAATACTGGAAGGAAAAGTTAAGAAGAGGTAGACACCTATACAAGTGGAAAGGTGTGGAGGTTTATTGATGGAAGCACTTGCACACAAAACTTGCCATATTTCTCTGTCTTCCACTTGTTGAACAAGTGTATAGTTTAGTCCTTTCCATTTCTTGATATACTCATTCCAGGTTCTTTTTCCCCACCACCTCTCCCCCCCCTTTTTCCTTTTTTGACTACCCCCTAATGTTGCTTGAAGTACAACAGTCTTTGCATTAAAATCATGTCTCATCACATACCCAAACTAAACTAGCTTGTGATATTTCACCACTGCCGAAAGAGTTTCCTGATATCCTGCAAAATTGTTTATTTTGTCTTTTACATATTTATTAGTGTTTTTCTCTAAAGAGCTAATTTGTCAAATCTGTCTATAGGATTTATGTTCAAAGCCTGAATTCTCCTTTCCATTTCCACAGGGAGAGTCCAGCTCTCACATCTGTATAAGAAGATAGATAACACCAGTGATTTGTATATATAGACCTTTACTGCTTTGCTAGTTTTGCTACCCAAATCGTATTCAGCTGGGACATCAGAGCTGTTGCCAGATCAAGTCTCTTAATTCAGCATGATGGGGGATGACTAAGTTTACTAGCATCTGGGGAAAAAAGCTTGGGGGGGGGGGGGGTCCTTTAGAGAAAATAGCGTTATCAATAAGAATTTCTACATCATATTTTTCCCATTGGCTACATTGGTTACAGGGTGACCGGGTCATAGGGTCAAGAAAGTATCAGGCTATAATTAGTTTACAGGCCCTAAGATATGTAAGGCAGTTTATATTTATGCTGCTTTCAATTCCACTGATTCCTACCTTTTATCACTGGCACCTTCCCATCTTTCCAGACAACAGTGTTATATTGTGCAATGAGGAGGCATGAGACTCGCAGCTTGTGGCGATGGCGAGTGTGACCAGCAAGACCTGTCTGGGTTAATAAATGTCTTCCACAATGATAGCATGAGATTTCAGGACCGTTGTTGTCAACATCTCTGTTTAGTCTGTTTCTTCTCAGACGCTCAGCTCTCATCCTTTCTGAACTCATTTCTTCCTTCATTCTTCTCATTCTCTTCCTTTTGAGCTCCCTCATTACAACACGGTCCATGGCAGTTGATCCTACGAGTCCAACTCAGTACATGTATCATTCATGTCCCGCTTGCACACATCTTTATGTCACAGTAGAGGTTGGCCTCAGCATCTTTTACCCATCTGGATGTCCTTAGGAAATCTTCCATCCTCCAGCTACCTGAGCTTTTGAAGACTGAGCATTGAGAAAACTATTGTAATACCTGCACTTACTCAGGGTTTGTGATTTTTTCCTGCCACTCAATGCCAAGTATTCTTCTTAGGAATCGCATGTGAAAGCTATTTAGCCGTTTGTCCTGGTCCGAATAGGTTGACTAAGTTTCACTGCCATACAGCAGAGTGCTGAGAACACAAGCCTGATAGACAAGAGTTTTTACTTCAATCATAGGCTTTCTGTTCTCCCAAACTCTTTTTGTAAATCTGCTCATTGTTGTTGCTGCCTTATCTATCCTGATGCTGATTTCTTGGTCCAGCAATAGTTTGTTATTTACTGTAGATCAGACAGGTAAAAGAGATAACTGACTCTAGCTCTTCACCACAAATGTAGACTGTAGGTCTAACATTAACACCTTGCACCATAACCTTTGTATTCCTTTTTTGTTAGTCCAAATTCACAGCATGCATCAGCAGATGTAGACAGTAAACATTACAGCTCTTCGTCATTGTTAATCAACAATACTCCTCGTCCTTTTTAGGATGAAATTTTTCGTTATATGAAGCCACACTGTGACTCTGGGTAAATCTGGCCTCCCAGGATCTTGAGTGATTACTTCTTTACTCTCTGTACATGTTTTTTAGTTGATCAACTTGTGCAGTTTTTTTATATTTTTGGTTGAGGTTATATGTATAAAATTGATGTTTTTCTAAGAATTTGAATGGGGGGGGGGGGGGGGGGCGGGGGTTTACCAAAAAATTAAAAGTACAGGATCATGATTTTTTTTTCCTAGGTCACCAGGGCAAAAGGGTTAACAGTTTATCCAATTTTGACAATCTCAAGTTTCCTGTCTTCTTGTTTGCTGATTATTTCCCTACTGGACACCTGATAAAAAACTTTATAGGGAAGAATTATTCAATCCAATCTGTTAATTATTATTGAGTTTGTCAATATTTATTTACTGAACAGCATGCAAACAGTTCATTTCATCTTTAATAATAAATTTGACTTGAAAAAAAAAACATCTAATTGTATTTTCTAATCTTCATCATTTACAGCTGGGGTTAATTCACCTTTATAGATAAGCTTTCCATGACTAAATATCAACCCAGAAAAATATACATGCCTGTCAAAAGTACATGTGTGTTCAGAATCCCTGTTATTGATGAATGATGCAAACTTGGGTTCAATCACAACATCATCTAATCCTTCATTTACCCAGTCATCATCAGAATCAAACAAGTCATCACTATTTGCCTGCCTCAATCTGCAAATAGTTTGATACAAATGCACTACAAATTCTGTTAGCTAAATATAACATGAACATCAAGGAAGACTGGCTGATAAACAACATCCTGTCTCGGAAGCTAAAATATTTTGGTCATATCAAGCGCCACAATGGATTGGAAAAAATAAAGCAGAATGGATTGTGCCAGGAAGGAGGGGCAGGGGCCAACCAACACGAAGATGGACACAGGATATAAGTGACTCCTTGAATATGAAAATACATGAGGCAGGAAAGCTGAGTTTCTGTCAGGTAGACAATGATGAGAGTGACGTTCTGCAAAGAACATGCTACATGATAATGATGAAATATAACAAATCATATAACTGACATATTTCCTGCTCTGAGCATAAACCTCAGCAAAAATCATTTTCTTGGTCAAGGTTTTCTTCAGTGGCCTTACTGTAAAGGTATCTTTAGCTGGGAAAAATACTTTATTGAAGGCTTTCTTTCCAAGGTGACATTATCTTCCTCTTCTTTTTCTGCAGTCTCTGCTCATGCAGCTAATCCACTTTAAGCCAAAAACTAGGATTTCAAAAAAGTTCTCTTATGTTTCTCCACAGTCTAGATATCAAGTCTACTAAATGTTGCTCCAGAAAAGGACAGTCTTGGAAGACATGTTCTGTGTCTGTTCAGCTTTAATGGCACTGACAGAGATCTATTTAGCTCATGCCTAATCTATATAAGTATTTGGAAAGTCTGCAATGTCCATTGAATAAGTGAAAAATGGTATGGTCTGTTCTGTTAAGATGACTGAGGAGATCTTGTTCATGGTTATAACCAGTGTTTGTCAGTCTATTTCTGACTGTCTCTTTGTGAGAGTTTTGACTTCTGGAAAAGATGGCAGCTGATAGATTTGTTGCAAAATGGTCAAACTATTTGCTTCACACACTGAAAGTTGTGGGCTTACTTTTGGGAAGTATCATTCGGACCATGAGTGTACAATTTTCAGGGGTCATTTTTAGGTGATTTATCTCCCAGTTGCCAGATGTGGGTCATTTTTAGGTGATATATCTCACAGTTGCCAGATGACAAAATGATTTAAACAACTTTAAGTGTTGATTTGCAGACACGTGTCAATGGGCCATACCCCCAGGTAGTGAACACTTAGCTAACCTGGTGTTGTTATGAACATGATATTCAATGCCATTTTGTTCTTGGATTTTTGAAATAGTATCATAATGATGTGTCTTCAATAAATTATCTAGCCTTTTTGCTGTATTAATTTAAAAAAAAAAAATTAAATATGCCAGTAAGTAATTTGCTTGTCCATTAAATATAATATCATTGAATGCTAACAGTTTGAGCAATACTAACTTCAATTTCCGACTTTTCTTCCTCCTCTCCTCAGCTCTGGCTATATCAGCCTCAGCTTGGTCCAGTATCATTTGGAATTCCTCGTCACTATTCTCCGTTGGCTAGAAACAAACAAAATGTTAATTTTGCTAAACTCCACACCCAAAAACACATCGCTATATAAATAATATAATAGGGGGCTGTGTGGTCTCGAGGCATGGTGTCCGCCTAGAGTGCTAGAGGTTCTGGGTTTAATTTTCTGGTAAGGGCTGAGATTTTTTCATGTGGACATGGACTTCTAGTAATTCCCTCAGGTCTCTGGGTGTGCATTGTTGTGCCCGTAAATAAATCACTTGGCAGTTGGAAATTGAAAAGAGTAGCCTATCGGCCGGGCAAAATTTGGAGTTAAAAATCCACCCAAAGTATTTCAGAATCCTCGCCAGTGCTACAGAGCCTGTGCATTGTGATGGGCTTTTCCAGACTCAGACTTGAGTCAGAAGATGAACGAAGCACCTATGGGTTACACCCGTGTGCCATTATGTTGATCCGTTATTCAAAATGGCAAAACCTATATAAATTAGCAAATTTCAGCATATCATCCAATGCAAAAACCAGATCCATTATCAGTAAAAAGATTTCTTAGCATAAGTAAGTCTTGTAAACAGTTAAAACCAGCATCAGCATTTGTTGACTGTCTGTAGTCTTACTAGACAGTTTTATCTTTATCAGTCTGCCATTGCCTACTCAATGGTCAATGCTCATACCACATCAAAATCAACACAACACAGACTGCTGCCAAATTACAAGCCAATGAAATGAAACTAGTATGTCAGAACTATGAAACTACAAAAGCTGACAAATTTCTTATTGACAAAATAAACAGACATAATGAAGTAACATTTCTTCTTTTGTCTCTTCTTTTTCTTATAGTCCATGTCGTGTGACACTGGCAATCATGTCTGTCCTTAATGTGACATTGGTAGTCATGTCTAAGGGCAAACTTTTATCTTCTATACTTTGGACTGATTCTGACACACGCCTATCAAATTTGTATTAACAAAAACCTCTTTTTCAAAAGAAATAATTAACTCTGTCACTATCGGGCAGTTTTATTTCAAATCCAAAGGTTTTATACTTTAGAGACACTACTCTTTGAGTTTTAATGGGTTAAAATAATACAACCAAAGACAGAACGAGTTAAAGTAACAATTGTGATAGACTGGATTTAAACTAAAAGAAGAAGAAAACAGACACTCAGAAATTGATACCATGTACAGGGAGCAATTCTAGATTACAACAAATGACAGACTTAAAAGATATAAATTTAGAAATAAGAAAACATAGTTAGAGGTGGATAGGACACGTCCTTAGAGTGAAGAAAGAGAGATGACTGAGTCAGGCAATGCAATGGACACCACAAGGACAGCGAGGAAGAGACAGGCCCAGAGGCATATAAAGGTGAACTTTTGAGGCTGAACTCAAATCTACGCAAAGGACAAAACTGGAGATAGACAGGATGGCTCAGTATCGAATAAAGTGGTGACACTGTGTCTCTGCCTCATATGCCTCTAGGTGCGAATTAATAAAAATTATTAGGAAATTAGTGGTGGCCATCATTTTATAGATATAAATTTTAGAAAAAAAAAAACATTTTCTAAACAGGGTTTGTTACAATCATGTATGGTGTATGGTAATTTCATTTTTCATCTTTTCATTCTAAAAAAAAAAAAGTGTATTTGTTGACCAGTTCTGCAATTTTCACCTCAATTTTTTAAATCTCAAAAGAATGACATACACAGGGTGGGATTAGGACTCTTTGATGCCCTAAGCACTTAAAATATTTTGTGCAATTGGCCAGCATGCCCATGTGTTAAGACGGTACCGGTGCCCCCATGTATATGTGAGTTAACATGTAAACAATAAAAAAAACATACAATTTTAATTTATTTATCAAAATTAAACCAAATGTACAGCAAGATGGAATATTCTTTGTATATTTTCCCTCTATTTATATATAAACAAATTTTGTCCTACTTGTTTTTTTAAACTGCAGTCTTTGATCCGATCCACAAAACACATGCAACACATCTGCATCTATATATGACAGAGATAAGGCCTCCAGCCTGTCTTTTTGCATTGTTATTGTGATAGGATTTGTTAATATATTTCATCTGAGAATATAAATGTTCAGCTCCAAAGCTACTGAAAATAAAGATTGCCCCCTCCTTTTGAGATGCTAACAAGAACATGCTCAGTGTGCTTAATGGTTAATCTGGCCCTACATAAAGTAATGATGCTTTCTTTATTTTGTAATTTACCAAATCATTATTATAATAATTATTATTATTATTCTCTCTTTGATATTTTTTCTGCTCCATCTTCCTTCCTTCTCTCTCATTTGCTCAGTTTGCAAGACAGTGAGGCAATGCACACATGCAGGGCATGCTTCAACCTCATCAAATTTATAAGGTTAGTTGCCCCTGGCTGTTGTGTGGTTTGTCTAGGCAAATTTACATCCAGTAGTTTGCCATTGCTTTCTGTATGGTCGGCTTTCTTGATACCACTGTCAAAACCAACGCAAGGCGCATGGCCCACAGCTGGGGTCAAACCAGACACCCCGGCATTATGAAGCGTTCGCATCGACTTAGCCATAGAGCTGACTCATAAATTTATAGTGCCCTTAACTCTACCAGACCGCTGGCCCGCCATTACAGGAATTAGCTAACCTGCCGCTAAACCGCTGTCCCTCAATGTCGGGAATGTACATACTTTGAGAAAACAATGTGTCACAAACTAAAAATAACTAGCCAATCGTAATCAGATTTCGTGGATAATCTTCCTAGATGTCCGCCTGCATGTGTCTGGATAAAATTTGTATTGTTTTATGTGAAAAAATTCTGAAAATTCACAATGAAACAAGCGACTGATGAACCAAGCACTTCGACAGGAAAGTGAAGTAGGTCTAGGCTTTTCACAGTCCAACAGGTGATCAATACTTTGCTTTATTCAGACTCTGTGGAGTCATAATTTCATGAAGAATACGTTCCCAGTTGAAGTCACACAGTCAGTGAGAGGTGGAATGATGAGGAGAATCTTCAAAATTATAAAGCTAGAAATAGATTGATAGTAGGAGAAAGGGGCGTGTCCCTCAAACAGCAACATCTGGTGTTCACTTTGTGAAACAAGGTTGATCCTGCTGGGTGGTTTAGCACACAAAGGTGGAATATTGACACTAGATAAAAGCTTAACCTATTTTCTACAGTGTCTCCAAGTTTCATCTTATTCTAGCCACTTGTTTGCATGTAACTAATATTTTTGTATATCGTCTTGGTTTTTTTCACGTTAATGCCCAGGAGCTCAGGTATAGGAGGCAAGTCCAGGGCCTGAGGTCTGGTAGGGTTAAATATTCTGTACTTAAGAAGTTTTCATTTAATAATGATCTTAGTAAAAATCTTGGTTTTTGTACTTACACAATTCTCTTTTTATGCTCTTCTCACTTCCATTCAATATACTTTTACTGAACAGAACCTAAATACTTTACATCATAGTGTTAAACGTAACCATTTGTTTCTATAATTGTAATCAGTGTTTCCAATTAATCTTTGATGCAGCAAGATATTTTTATTTTTGATAAGCTGTCAGGACAATAAAACTTGCATTTAGCCTATTCATTCTAGTGTCATTATTGCTCTAAAGGTTTATTACTAAATTGTATATTTTCTTCCCAATTTGATTTTATATATTTCTACACTGCATTTACTACTGACCTTACTGTGTTGGTGGCTATGTCTCACAGCTTGACTTTTCTGTTTATTTGCAGCAAAACCACCATCAGAACTCTGATTAGTGGGAGTTTTGCCATTCTGTTCAATGCCAGTGTGATCTTTCAGTGCACTGGTTTTACTCAGTCCATGCTGTAATGTATCTGGCCAACTCTGCATAATTCTATCTTTGTTCCAGAAATTCTGAAGGAAAAACACATTTTTAATAAATAGTTATAAAATAATAAAGTAGAGCTCCTTTTTTTAATGGGGTGATTAAATTTCTTCAGTATATTATCTTTAAAAAAATCTATGTAAAATAATATTTAAAAAATAATATTTGAAATGTTTTAACAAAGCGAAACATAGTTTACTAAAAAAAAAAATGCACTAAAATGATACAGGAGAGATTTTAGCACACAAGAACGCACGCATGCACCCTTGCACGCATGCACACACACACACACACACACACACACACAGACACAAATATACTTGAGAAATATGGGTTTCTCATAGATCACTTTCACGTTATAGTTAGTCTGTAAGTAAGAAACGTATAACTTTTACAGTAGTTATTTATAGTTAGTCTGTAAGTAAGAAACTTATAACTTTTACAGTAGTTATTTATAGTTAGTCTGTAAGTAAGAAACTTATAACTTTTACAGTAGTTATTTTACATCTGTTTTAAATCCTTCTTAGACCAACAGTTAAAAATATACAGGAGACAGACTGACATGCATGAAAACCTCCATATTATGACATTCAATCTTTGAAATTATGTACATAACAGTACACTATATAATTAATTTGACATACAATCTTTCTTCTCCTCTGCTTCTGCCATAATTGACTATAGAAGGTAAGCTTTCAACCAGTTCACTTCCAGCTCTCCAATCCCTTGCCATTTTGTGCAGCATACTCCACGTCCTTCTCATATTATCACCTCTGTCCCTCAATTCTTTTTACCATGTGTTTGCAAGTCTCTTTTCATTACTTTTGCTCTGTAATTCCAGTTCAATAACATTATAATTATATTATTTTCAGGTTTTCTTAATTTGTACCCACTTCAGCTCCATAAACCCGTACAGATTTGATATTTGATATGCAAACTTTAAAAAAAAAAAAATCTTAGCTGGAAAGAATAATATTTACAATATATTATACTGAAATGTCCATATTTACTATATAAAGAAAAAAGAAATTACTGACCTTCTGACTGCCTGAACTTGGAATGGCCGATCTCTCCTTTCCATTGAGGTTGACATCACTACTTTTTCTTCGTCTACCTTTGTACATGGGAGCTGTTCGCTTCAGACCAGCAGGAATTTGCTGAAACATTGATAAATGTTTAACAAATGTATGTTCAATTTCACATTAAAATATTTGTATGTTATATTTAAATTTACTTCTATTAAAAATGGAAATTAATATCAAAAACTGAGTACGTGATGCTCATAGATATTTTCACTAAAACTGTATAGAAGACTGGGTTATCAAGTTAACATTTTTTTCAACATAAATGAAAGTAGATATTCACTTACAGCAAGCATGTAATATGTGGGTGTAGTTTTAAAAAATTCGTTTAAAGTCATTGAATGCTCAATCTCCGGTAATTATAACATTTCTGGGTGTGAACATTGGACACGCATTGTAGATTTAAGATTAAGGTTCCGGGCTTTCAATTACAAATATTACTAATAAATTTATTAATTTTTGTATAGAATATAAATCAGATTTTGTTTTGTGGGGTGGGGGGGGGGGGGGGGGGGGGGGGGGGGGGGGGGGGGGGGGGGGGGGGGGGGGGGGGGGGGGGGGGGGGGGGGGGGGGGGGGGGGGGGGAAGAACCACATATTCAGATTAAGAAAGACTTTCTTTTTTTTTGGTTTTTTGTTTTGTTTTTAGTACTGAACCACTGACAGCTTGAATAGTTTAATTTTTTAACTCATCATGCTTTCTGTCAAAAACTGTTCTTTTTCTACCTTTAAATATAAAAGATGGGGTGAAATACAATAAAAAAATACAAGTTAAAATGTTACACACTTACAGGTCAACAGAAGTGAAGAAGCCTAACTCTTTGAGTCCCAGGGAGTTTAGCATCAGAGGCCCATGTGGTAGTGAAGAGAAATGCAAAATTGGCGCATTCATTGGGCATCTAGATTGGAATCTATGAACGTATGATACGCTCCTTGGGACTATTAACATACTGGCCCCATGATGATCCCTATATGGTTCAAGTTTTAAACACACATTTAGGTCTGTAAACAGTTGTAAAACATCAAATATAGACACAATCTCAATTCATACTGCAGTCTTTTGGACTCACATTCACAGAATCAGAAGTACTCTCTCTGTCCAAGGATGGGATCCAGTCAGCCAGTGTTGTAGCAGTCTTGTAGGAGCCACCATCTACAGAGAATGCACACAGGGCATCAATCTCTAGAGTCTGGGCAGTGCCTGGTCGAAGTGCTTCTTTAAATATGGAGGCCTATAAAATAAAAAAGTTCATAAAAAGCAAGAAGCTAATAAATATATCATTTCTTACATTTCTAGTGTGATTAAATTTAGAAATAACTTTACCATCACAGTCATATACACACACACTTGCACAAAAATGAATGTGTACACATGCGTGAATGCATATGTTACATGCATATGCATAATAAAAGATAAATAATGGTGATCATATTGTATTGTAAATTAAGTTAAAATTCAGAATTGCCATATCTGTTTTAGTATAAGTGCAACAAGAGGCATCCTGAAGCAGTGAAGTATAAATTCCCTGTGTGGGTTCAAGGGTAATAAATTGAGGGGAGGGGGTGGTAGATCCACCGCATAACCCCCATCCCCTCCCTCCCGATAAAATAACAAGCTGCTTGTTAAAAAGGGCATCTAATTAGGGGTGTTTCTTTCGAAGTTTGGATGCATTTGATAGAAAGGTGAGGTACCAACAATCTATATACACATAAGCCTGATCTATAAAATAGACATGCACACAATACTTAAGTTCTGGAAAACAGACCAAAGTCAAGAAGCGGACGAACAACCATAACTTTCTGTTAGATTTTTATAGCTAGTGAACACTAAGAAGAAAGCAGAATTTTAACTAAACTTTTGGAAAACTGCATTTGTTTATTGCAACAAAACCACAACAACCATCTTACCTTACATCTGCTTTTCTTGAAAGTAAGTGTCAATCCAACCCAGAATGGCACTACAATTATTGTAGACACCAAGGCTACTACAATTTCCTCCCAGCCAAAAGAGCTCCATGATAATGTTGCATTGACCTCTGCACGACTCTTGAATAAACCATACCACATGGCATTGACTGACATATATAAGTAAACACATGTTAGACAACAAGTGGTGCGCTGAACACGTGTAAAACGGCTGTGATCTGGTTTGTTGGAGACTGAGAACCATGTATGTAAGTCTCCCATTAGGGAATCAAAGATGTACTTAAATTGATGGTAAAATTGCTTTGTTTCATTTTCATCTGTAATAAAGAAATTATTTTAATCAGCAGGTTTGTAGAAAATATTTTCACTAAACAAAATAAACAAAAACTGTGGTTAAACTTAACAACAAATAACACACCAAAAAACAAAACAAAAACCAACTGTTTCACTCACCCATCCATACACACATATACACACACATACACACACACATGCGTGCTTACATCTATGCATATGCACAAATTCACAAACACACACATGCACACACACACACATGCCCACACACTAGTGTGACCATTAGTCAGGTTTTCGCGCACACACAGTATCAGTTTTTAGGCAGACCCAGACTGCCCAATCAATATTTTCAAACTCCATTGGGAGAAAAAACATTTTTTCTTTAGTATCAACCTAATAGTGTAGGCCCACCTAAAAACGACACTGTGCTGACTGACTGACTGACTGACTGACTGACTGACTGATTTTCTACCCCACCAGGACATCACACAAGCGATAAACGCTTGATGACACAATGTGCCCCCACGTGGATGAGGATCACCGTGGAGAGGTCCCAGAAACCATGTTCAGCCATTAAACCATAATTATGGCCTGGCTATATTGCAGCCCCTGGCTAGATCCAGGGTGGGGCTTCAAAAAAAGATAAATTTCATCCTAAAAAGGATGACAAAATATATACATATTATACTATCCTGACAATATGGTCACTCTAATGCATACACACATTGACACACAATCTGGAATTAAAATTCTAAATAAATAAAGATATACGAACAAATATAGCCACTATAACAAAACATTGGGTGGTTTAAAAAACAAACCAAAAAACAAGATGGCCACAGAGCAGTGTTCTACATGCATGCCAACACGATTTACAGCTTTAGAAACCACAAATTTAAATAAAGCATGTGTTTATTAGATTTATCCGAAGTTAGATAGATAAAGTTGCGAAGTAGACTTGTTTAAGTCATTTACAGAGTCAAGCTTTGATGAGAGGTAGGACTACTGTGTACCTCATGTGAAGGGTACAATGTTAGAAAGTCAGCTGACACAAATAAAATAAATACTAGTAAAAAGGCTATTTTCTTCTGTGTCAGTTAATTCCAGTGCTATTCCCCTTATCATTTAGGAACATAGCTACAAAATTACAGGCATATTGAGTGTTATATATACCTAATTTGGTGTGAAGATACTGTTTTATAAAGTCAGTTTTCTTCATCAAAAAATGGTTCTCTGGAACATCATCTAATGCATAGATTGATTTTATATTTTACTTATACATTACTAAGTGGTTCATATTCATTTGTGATTCAGTCTAGATATATTTTAGGGAGGTTTTTTAGTGGGATCGTGTCAAGTGCAAATGTTTAAATTCGTTGTTATTAATTTCTGTAAACATACTGTCTGTTTATGTCCTTATATTTAACTACTTACGCAATTATTTGTTGCAGCAGTATTCTGTTATTATTCCCCAACAATCCCTGGTCACTTTGATGCATAATATGTTTATGCTGCTAGGCAGTTGAATTAGTATCGTCTGTTTTAAAGTGTTACACTTGTGAAATTAAATAATTGCATTACCACCCCTTGTGCCTCTGATGCTAAACACCCAGGGACTCAAAGAGTTTATGATATGGTCAACATTTTCACATCATACAAAACATTCTGAGAATTTAGTTTACTATGAGATCATTTATTTGCTGAGTGCTGACTGGCAGGGCTATGTTTGGACGATGAGACCCTAAGAGTCTTGAGGCCCCTACCATTTTAAATTTCACCAGCTAATCTAAGCAAAAATGTAAATAAATACTTCTTTTAAATATATGGATAATGGAAATATATTGTTGTTTAATTTGTATTAAAAGAAATAATAAAGAAATTAGTTTTAAAAATCACTGAAATTATATAATATAATCCTCTTAAAGTTCTAAGTTACAACTGAAAACAGCTTCTTTCAATTCCCAAAGAGAATCATTGCTTATGTTGTCAAAAGTTATGCTGCATTATAAACACACACATAATGTATTATTTGAAGCCCCTAAAGATTGTGACGCCCTAAACTACAGCTTGTTTATATTATGCCTAAATCCAGCACTGCTGATTGGTCTATACAAATATGAGTCTTGCATCATAGGATTGAAGTGCATTTGGCGTAGAAAGGGTCCTTTACTGTTTTTTTTTTAACTTAAAGAAAATGTTAAAAAAAAAAAAACATTTACTATGGAAGAAGATTGATCATGTGTGGGAATGTCCCAAGCGCAATGATATCATTTCTTGAAATTTTTTTTTCTAATAAAGATCACATACTTGAATATACAGGCTTTAGTATTTAAATCTCCTATATACCTACATAATTTCAGGTACTTACCTGAAGCTTTTACAGTTTTCTGAATGACTCCATCCTCCATTTCCAGGGACAACCAGGAGTTCACTAGGAAGGTAAACTGTGCCTCTGTCTGCAGGTCCTTCACCAGAATGTGAGACAGATACCAGGAGGGAGATAAGCCAGTGTTGTCATGCCAGACAAGAATCTTAGTAATCTCCCCTAAACTTGAACTGTTTGCAACTAGGAATGTATCCCGGCAGTTTCGCTGGAATGCCCCTGGCTTGGTTAAATGCCTGGCACCTCCTTTATTTTCAGATCCATAAAGCTTAATACCCACATGGGAACTGGTTCCTGTTAATATATATTTATATATGTAGTATTAATAGTTGTTCAGGTAGGTAAAACTGTAATAAGATCTAACGGCCTCTCAAAAACAATACTGCAGGGCTCAGTCGAGGGAAAGAGTTGAAAAGGCAGACCAAGAAAGACCTGGTTATTAAACTTGACTGAATGGACAGGCCTCCGGCATGTAACCATGAAGTCCATTGCAAATGACCGCCAAAATTGGAGAGAGCTGACCAGAAAGTCAACAGAAACTGGTGACCTGACGTCACGTAGTGTTACGGGATGATGATGATGATGGGGTTTAATACCTGCATATTGTGTTCTGAGAATTTGTGTATAAAGCAGAATACAGCACATGCACACCTGCACAGAAGTGGGGCTACCTTAGGCTGATGTAGCGTTACAGGTGCCCCAATTTCAACTTCTTTGGAGGTTGAACTATACATCTGAAGGGTTTGCCTTGTTGGCTTACAGCCAGATTTTCTATGATTTTGTCAGAGGCAAAATATACAGATTTGCAGGATATCAGGTGAAACATCACAAGTTAGCTTGGTCGGGCATGTGGTGAGACATGATTCAATTGCAAACTTCAAGGAACATTGAGGTGTATTCGAAGAAAAGAGAACAAAGAAGAACCTGGAGTGACAACATTAGGAAATGGACAGGGCTAAGTTATCATACACTTATTCATCAAGCGGAAGACAGAGAAAGATGTGTGCTAATGCTTCCATCGATACACCTCCACGATCCTAACGGATCAAGTGCTATGTTATCTTTTACTTATGTTACATCCAGACTGACATTATTTAAACCTCAGGTGGTCAAACCTTCAGTAGCAGCTTGGAGAGGAGAAATGGAAGGAAGCAAGCAAAATATGATAGCTATAAGTCTTTCTGGCTGCATTCCTGAAAAAGGAGAGGGAAGGAGCCTGGGTCTCCTGAAGTTAAAATAACAGTATGGGACAAATAGAGTTAACATTACAATCAAGATGGAGATAAAAAGTAAATAAGACAGAGTTAACTGTTTTAGTCTCAGGCAGGTTTTGTTCTAGCTTTTATTTAAAATAATTTGTTACAGCTCGAAACAGATAAAAAATTAGGTATCAGAATTTGAAGAAGTGAATAAATAATTAACATGGGGTTCATGAAATTAACAGACTGCATGTAATAAACTTGATACCAAACTTAAAATGTTTAAATTTAACATTAAATCAGTAATGTTTCATAGATACAATACACTGAAAATGACAAAAACAATTACTAATAAATTGTTGATTAATCCAGCAAACTGCAACTAAAAATCTTTACAAAATGCGGAAGCAGAACAACGTGCATAAAAGACACAAATCAACGTTTCGGCCAGGCCTTTTCTTGATATGAACTAACTAAACAACAACAACAAAGGGGAAAGTACTCTAACAACCAGCACCCACCAGGAGGTCCTTAGAGGCATAGAAATCATAGCCTATGCCAGGGCTATTCAACTAAGTTTACCGAGGGGCCAACATTTGGACAATGAAAATCATCTTGGGACAGAAGGTTAAACATTAGCATAGACAGATCAGTATTACGTTACAACTAGCTATGATTCACGGGCCACTTGCTAGGCCTCCGCGGGCCAGATTAGGCCCGCAGGCCACCAGTTGAATAGCCCTGGCTTATGGCAACAACAGCTGTGACTGGCAAGACCTTGTTTACATTAAGACAAGTTTTACACAACTTGAGCATGGGATTTCAGAACCATCGTTGTCTTTGCATGTATTTAATATGCTTTTTCTCATATGCTAAGCTCTTAACCTATCTGCAATTATTTTTTTTCTTTTATACCTACTCCCTTCCTGATTTTCCCCCTCCACACAACATGGTGCACTTCAATACCTGCAATGTTCATGTCCTGCGTGCAAATATCTTTAAATCATTGTCAGTAATGAACTAAATATAATATAATACCACTTTCAGACAAGCACCTGCATTGTAGTTACGTCCTGTTACCATGGTGACCTCATACAGAAAATGTCCAGCTTGGCCACATAGTGGAATCTTTGAGATACGTTTGAGGTCTTGATGATCCAAGTACCGGCATAAGATGATCAGTAAAATGTAGCTCACAAAGATGATGCTGACAACAATAAATACGACTGGGTTGGTTAACAGGTCCAGATTCTGAGGAGTATCAAATGTGTCTTGTTAGGCAAAAAATAGTGAGGTGATTTCAGGCAAAGGTATGAGCAAAAGTTATAGCTGCTGTGCCTTTAAAAAGCTGGCTTGCTGCGAAACTTTCTGGGGACTGAAATAGCTAATATTCCAATTAATAAATTTGTATAATGGTTATTTCTAGTGGTTTCTGTGATGAAATGCTCAAGTCATCTGCCTCATATACAAAAGCTTTTGTTCCAGTTTTATGAGTATATGTGTTTTGAAGACCAGTGTGTGGGGTTATTGTTGGAATACATGCTACGTGTCACATTCTCATCAGGCATACACCTGTTCTGCGAATAGACACTGAGCATTACTAGATGGAACCCAGTGCAATGAATCAATTTCCTCCAAACTATTTTTTCAATGAGAAATTACTGATAAATTGGTAATGCATCATTTATAATTTAAAATAGAATGTTAAATCAGACAGTGAGTTTAGAAATTATCAACACACCTAAAAATTACATTATGCGATTAAATTTCAACTGTAGCAGAAAGAATTACGTTATACTATAAACTTGACTTCTGAAATTAGATTCAAGTCTAGAAGTAGACGAACAGCCAGAATTTTCCGCTTAAGTTCACAGCTAGTGAATGTCAAGAAGAAAAAGTAGAATAGACAAAAATTAAATCGAAAGGGTAATTCTTCTTCTTCAGCATTCCAAGCACTTGAGGTTCATTGCTACAGATATCACCCCCCTCCATTCATCACTCAGGTTGGCCTTTTCTTTCCAGTTGGTGACACCAAGTGTGTGCATGTCTGTCTGGACATTAGAAAGGGTCATGAAAATAAAAAATAAAAATTTTTAAAGTCAGCAGAGAGAACTGAGGCAGGATAGCTTTGCATCATTGCAAGAGAGAATATGTGCACATGAACTGGGCATGACTGCCTGTCCCATTCTGTATAAGATTTTATGCTAAACAAAAATATTTAAGAACCTGATGCCTGAGGAGATTGATATTAAACACACTGATAAACATTTCAGAACAGCCGTCAATCGAACAGCATGTTTCAGTTTATTTAAATAAGAAATAAAAAGAACACACAGTGATCTGCAGTCATCTGTGAACAGTGGTTGCTTTTTATTTTTCTGCATGTGTGGTGTGGTGTGTATAAATATTGTTTTAGAGAAACTTAATATTAATGAGGGACAGTCATTTAAAGAAACTTTATGTAAGTGATGGACATAAAGTTCTTTGAAGAAATATAATGTCAGTGACAGGCATAGAGTTTTATGGAGAAACTTGAATGTCAGACTTAGAGTTTTTAGAGATATGTAATGTCACTGACAGGTATAGAGTTTTATGGAGAAACTTGAATGTCAGACTTAGAGTTTTTAGAGATATGTAATGTCACTGACAGGTATAGAATGCTTTAAAGACACTATTTGTTAAACTGAGATAAAGTACCACAAGGAATGTTTACCTCTAGGTCAGAAAAATCAATATCAGTAATAGATATGATCCCAGCTCCAAAGGAAGTTAGATGGTTGCATTTACAGGATGTTACAACAGGTGTAGAATCCTCTTGCACCTGACATCCACCAGAAGCCCATGTTTGTGAGTCAGTGTTGAAGTACTCACAACTGGATATGTATGCTCCCACAGACAGCTCTATTTCATAAAGTTCATTGTTGTTAGTTGCAACAATATGCAACTTGTCAGATGAGCTGAGATTGCTGATTGATCAAAGGAATGAGTAACAATAAGTATACAAATACATAATGAAAATTATTATACCTCATAACTAACTAGTAAGCACACTAATTAAAATCATAAAATGTATGCATATGACTTGATGTTTAAGCATGATCAAATGAAACCTGCCCCAATGATTAATTACAGATGTATAAAAGATAGATTAACAGGTGTGTCAGAACTGAACCAAACAATTCTCCATGTGGGATATATCTGAGGCCCCATATGGGCCACACAATTATATATACCCACTGCCTCCCACTGCATGTCATAAAAGTAGACTAATTAGGAGGGTTTCTTCTGAAGTCAGAGTGCACTTGCTTCAGATGCAAGGAACCAACAGTCTGCATACAAATAAGGCAGATCCGTAAATGAATGTAAAGGCTACTCTAAAATCAAGTTCTAAAACAATACTAAAGTCCAGAAGTGGGCAACCAGAACTTTCTGCCAGAGTTTGCAGTCGGTGAGTACTAAGAAGAAGAAGAAGAAGAAGGGAAGAAGAACAAAGCAACTATTAGGAAGCAAGTATGTACCTGGGAAGAAGTCACTCTATACATTCAGATATGACTCCCACTGCTTGGGGAGATGATAGATACTATATGTGAAGAACCATATTAAAAAAACAAACACAGGTGACCCAAGCTTTTGTGTGCTGGGATGTTTCCACTGCATGCTAGCTGTTTTATATGACTCAAAGTTCTTGCCCCATAATTCTTTGCTTGTTTACAACAGAAGTGCATCATCTGCCACTCAGTAAAGCATCATGTGATTCAAACTCCACATGATGTTTTCTTTGTGGATGGTATTCGTCATCTACTTGAGCAGTGGGAAGCACGTCTCAGTCCCCATGGTGACTCTTTTCTAATAACCCATGTGTAGGCTTGTTTTCTAACATTTGCTGTGTTTAATTCTGCAACACCAGCTAACATCGTCATCAAGTGCCTTGCAGACTGGCGTGGGCCTCATGGATCTCCACAATCTGCGATCCGCAACTGCATGTATCAGATCGTCTGCTGATGCGCCGCCATGCCATGACAATTAGAATGTCGAGAATCTTCTCACACTGTCTTCCTCTGTCTCTCTTTCTACAGATCTTTCCAGTTAGTCACAACATATTCCACTTTCCCTCTCCTCACAACATGACCAACAAAATGATGAATGTCTCTTTCTGTTGTTTGTGATACATAGCTAACATAGCTGTCCTATATTTGCAATATAGCTATTGGGACTTGTTCATGTCATCATGCTTTATGTTCATCTATATCTTCACATCAGTTTATTCAACTCAGAGGTCAGTGTCTGATTGTAGCATATATTTGTGCAACATTTGCTTTCTCTTAGATAGATTTCACCAAAGGTAATGGGCTCTGAATATACACAGGCAGATTTTTGTCTCTAAGTATTTTCCAAGGTAACGAGTTATGACTTGCTCTTTGGGATTTTCAGCTTTAATGAGATATTTTTTATATGCACAAGTTTTGCTCTTAACTGCGAAGGCTAGATATCCGGTTTAACCAGTGAAGAGATCAAGAGGATATATACAATCTCACATGACATCAATATGCATCTAAAATAACCAGCTATGTGGTAGGTTTCCAGTACCTTCTAAGCCTAAGGTGGACATCATAATCAATTGGCCACACTTGCATAGTTAAAGTATTATAAATACCATAACAAAATGAGTTATCAAATTAAGTAGCAACAATGCTAATATCAACTCATTTAGTAGAATATCACAAAAACATAATATAAGGAAATATTACAAACAAGAGCACACCTATTATCACCAATCATCATCAAGTGCCTTGCCAGCTGGCCTAGGTGTTCATGCATCTCCACAGACCTCAGTCTTTGGTGTTCTGGATAACTTCCACTGATGATATTCCTCTATGCCACTATCTTAAGCCATCCACCCTATTTTCTCTTTGTCTGCCTCTGCCTTTTCTACCAGTGATCTTTCCAGTCGTCACAATATTATCCAAAGAATTTTGTTTGATTCCTTCTCAATGTTGTTGATAATGTTAAAACTTTCATTAGCCATTTCCAGGCGATCACTGTTAGTTATTCTGGCATTCCAAGGTATTTGCAACATTTTTCTTAACAACAACATCTTTATAACCAATACAGGTCTCATAGACATATGCTTTCTTTGTATTTCTGTATCACTTTCTTTCTTTAACTCTTTCAGTTCCAGAGAACTGTTAATTTAACTCATTCTGCACAAAAGAGTTGAAAATAAAATAAATGTTTGGATTAAAAACACTTCAGTAATAGCCCTGTAGATCAAAGAGGGTTAAAGGAACAAATCTGGATTTAGAGGTTTAATGTAAGAATAGATTATCACATCAGGGTTTGAGAAAAGCCTGTAATGTATGGCGTAATCAGTAAACATATGATGCATCGCTTGATATGGAATTAGTTTATTTAATTAAAAACTTCACATTTTTAAAAGACACACATAAATAAACATTTATAATCACTCTCTTTGCACCCTCTTCCCTCTCAGACATAAGAAAGAAAACTTTTTTACACAATATTCAAATGAGTTTTAGCAGTTATCAGGGAAGATCTCACAATCACTCACACTTGTTTGTACAGCTAGCAGTTTAAAAATATTTATAATATTCTTCTTCTTCTTTTGTTCGCCTGAAATAAGTTGTCTATATCAGCAATTTTGTCTCTTGTATAAATTTCACTGTCGTTGTTAGTTCATTCAGTGGTCCATAGAGTTTACGTTCCACTGTTGTTCTTTCTGGCCAAAATGTTTGCCTCAATGTGTCAAATTTGGTGCAGTCCTGGAGTATATGTTCTGTTGTCTGGGGCACCTTTGCACAGGTTTACATAGCTGATACGCCTATCTTGAATTTTGTGTCCATGTGGTTATGTAATCGGTTGTGTACTGTTCTGAAGCGGAGAATAATGACTTGTTCTGATCTGTCCATAATAAAATAGTCCTCTTGTGCTAGGGCTTATGGTTTCATGATCGATTTATTGATTCTTTTCTTTTGGTGGTATGTGACTGGTACATCGGGTTGCACTTATGCCCAACCTTCTCCTGCCAGTTGATCAGCTTTCTCATTTCAAGGCACTCCACAATGTGACGGTATCCACTGCATTACGACTCTTCGCTGAAGGCTGAGTTGTGTCTGCAGTGTTTGCAATTCTGGTAGTTTCCTAGACTGATTTTGCATCTGTCAGCATTACCAAATACTGTGAGCCAAGATTGGTATTTAGCAGTTTCTCTGTTGCTATCTTGATTGCCTGAGTTTTGGCATCATAGTTATGGCAGTACTTCCTGGTTGATAAGCCAGAATTATCCCTAGTACCATCTGGGAATTCTATGTACACTCCAGCACCACCATTTCTAACTGTACTTTGTGCGAACCCATCTGTATAGACTCTGACGCATTGTTCTTGTGGGTATTCTTCATCAATATAACTGAGGGTGGCCATTCTGCGTTGTACACTATCTTGCTCTTTCTTGTCAAATATTTTTTTCACATTTGTATGGATTTGTACTGTAAGTTTGTATTTTTCTCTCCATGGGGTTTGTTCTGGAATACTTTCAAGTGGACAACCAATTGCTGGAAGGTCAGCAGTTTGTCTACATATTCTTTTTGCTTGGTGTATAAAGCTGCCTCTTTTTAAACGCCCTAAGGCAAGGTTCTGAAATCTATTTTTCATGGGGTGATCTGGCATACTGAGGAACTTTTCAGCTTGTATTTGCAACTTTGTATCTCTGCGTTCTCTCAGTGCCTGTGTTTTCCCAGCTTTCTCCATTTCTAATATGGGGGTTGATTTCATCCCTCCTGTGATGACTCTGAGTGCTTGATTTTGCACTTTGTCCAACTCATTTAATGTGGTAGTAGATGCTGAACACAATGCAGCTGACCTATATTCTAAGTGTGGTTGTATGCTCTGCTTGTATACTTTATTGAGTATTTTCCCACTGGCTCCCCATGTGGTTCCACTTAGTTTTCTCAGTATAGCTGTTTTCCTTCTGGCTTTGGTTTCTGCCTTGTTGATATGTTTTCTCCATGTCAACCTGTCATCAAATGTGACTCCGAAGTATGCCCGCTTTTTGCTTTGGGGAGAGAGGGAAGAGCATGGTGCTACATTTGTCTGTGCTAATAATATCTCTCAGATGCAATTTTGTTCATAATAGCAATAACTATTTGTGTAAATTAAAAAAAATTGACATTTTAAAACTGAGAAATACTAAAATTTCAGTATCAGAAACATTAAATTATGAAACAAAATTGGCCAACAATAAAAACATTTCATCAGAAACATGATAATATGTAACAACAATTGAAAACTCATCTGTATAGGTGCTAGACCTCTAAAGGAGGCAGTGAATAGTTACGCTGTAACATATCATGTATGTTATAAGAAATGACTAAGGAGGGCTGGCATCAGACTGGCTATCTCACGCTATCTCACTTTTGCTGCAAAATTCAACGCTCAGAAACACATTTGCAGCTTTGCATAAATATATTGAGATAACAGACAAAGAAATGCAAACATAATTTTTATGTGACATCATGGTGTTCCTGCACTATCGGTTAGTTGCATATCCTTTACAGGACGTTGCAGAACCAACCCCAACAGCCCCTGGCTGTTGTGTGGTTTTTCTAGGCAAAATTATGTCCAGTAGTTTGCTATTGCTTTCTGGACGGTCTGGTTTCTTAATACCACTGTTGAAACCAACGCAAGGCCCATGGCCTGCAGCTGGGATTGAACCCGGCATCTCAGCATTACAAAGCCTTCGCATCCACTTAGCCACAGAGACGACTCCTGGTCTATACTAAGCTTCAAATGTCGAAGTTAAGGAAGGTAACTTAAGCGAAATATCCCTTGTGGGATCTGGGATCTCATTTTTGGGGGCCAAAATCATCAGATGTTCTGCTTTCTAACAGACATGTTATAAATGCAACTGATTAAAGGTTTACTTCAGATTTGTTGAACCAAAAGGTAGAAATATCAGCTGCAAACCACAATACAATGTGCTAATTTCCCTCTTATGAAGAAGACAAAGATCTTTTGAGTTTACCGATATGTAGTGAAGATTGTCTCCCTTGTGACTCTTCTTCTTCTACCACTTCATTGTTCACCAGATGTAAGCTCCAGCTGAAAGTCACGGTTGATCGTTCATCTGGGCTTGAGTTTTGCATGTACATCCATTTTACTGGCTTTTTTGTGTACAGTTGGTTGTTACTTGCAGCTTGGAGAGATGCACTCTGAATTCAAATGAAGTCCCCAATTAATCGACTCCTATGACATGCTTGTTGGAGAGGCAGTGGGTCTATTCTTGTTTTCCCCATAATAGGGCCCCGGAACCCAGAAGGGGGCTTGCAAATCTAAATACATAAAATATAGAAATAACTTACTTCTGAAAAAATGTATAATTTTGTTGATCCATGCTGTCAACCATGATCAGCTTCTGTTTGTGGCTGCTGGTAGTGGGAGTGACATTGATGCCAAGGTAGACAGTAACACCTGAGATGTTACTGTTGAAACTCTGGTTCTTCATGGAGACAACAGAAAAGAACAGCTGAAGAAAACAAGAAATTTAAACATATTATTTTTCGTATAGGTGGTCAAGAAAGATTTGTTGAAACCAATCAGAACATACATTTATGACAGTGAAACAAATCAGAATATACATTTATGACAGTGAAACCAATCAGAATATACATTTATGACAGTGAAACCAATCAGAATATACATTTATGACAGTGAAACCAATCAGAATATACATTTATTACATTGAAACCACTCAGAATATATATTTATGACATTAAAACCAAATCAGAATATACATTTATGACATTGAAACCAATCAGAATATACATTTATTACATTAATATTAAAACTAAAGGACAGTAGACATGATTTTTCAGTACAATATTAGGACATCTCTGGATAGCTATAAAGAATAATATCCATGTACAATATTTATCTTTTTGAGTCATTTTTAAGTCACTGATGGTTTGCAGTCTTTTTTAAAGATCCTCGCCGGTGTTATGGAGCTCGTGCACTGCACTGAGGTTTTTCAGACTCAGGCATGAGTTAGAAGTAGAACAGAGCATTTATGGGTTACTACCCTTGCGCCATGATGTTAATCCATTGTATAACCATTCCCAGTCTATTTTTAAAAAAAAAATATCATTTCATTTATAATTTTCTTTTCATACTGTTTACAGAACCAAGCCCAGCACCTCTAATCTCTTTCAACAATGTTCTTTATGGGATTTTGCTTGAATGACCTTGTTTCCATATTCCATTTGTTTTCTGTTTTGTGTACGCTTTGTTATTCATTGTCTTTACCATCTCATAATGTTAGTCAATTAATTAGTTAATTGACAGATTTCCTCACTGCACATTAGACAAGTCCATAAGCACTCAGATAACCTTCAGTTGAAATGCTTGGTTCATCAGCCGCTCGTTTCATTGTGAATTTTCACAATTTTTTTCACGTTAAACCACACAAAGTAAATCCAAACACTCGTGGGCAGATATCTGGAATGACTAGCCTATCCATGAGGTCTGACCACGATTGGCTAGTTATTTTTAGTTTGTAACGCACTGTTTTCATGTAGTACGCAAAGTACCGACAATGAGGTACAGCAGTTTAGCGTCAGATTAGGAAGTTACTGCAGAGGCGGTACTTGGGTCTGGTAAAGTCTCATAGACAAGTTGGATAGAGATAAGGCAGTACTCACAGACTTAATGGTGGTAACCTCCATGTCAAGGACACCTTGATGGCCCTGAGAAGAGATATGCACTGGCACTGTTTCAGGGCACTGTTCTTCTTCTTCTTCTTCTTCTTCTTTCGTTCGCATGAAATAAATTGTCTATATCTGCAAAGCTGTCTCTAGTATGAATTTCACTGTCTTTTGTAATTCACTAAGCGGCCCGTAAAGTTTGACTTCCACAAGTGTCTCTTTTGGCCAAAGGTTTTGCCTGAAAGCGTTGAATCTGGGACAGTCTTGAAGGATGTGATCTGTTGTTTCAGGTGCCAGTCCACAAGTACACATGGCCAATCTTAAATTTGTTGTACATGTGGGAGCGAAGTCGATTGTGCCCTGTTCTAAGGCGAAGGATAATGACTTGCTCTGGTCTGTCCATAATATGGTAATCATCTTGTGCCAGTTTCGGTGGCATTCTGATTGATTTGATCATTCTCTTCTTCTGTTGATAAGAGACTGGTATGTCAGGTTGTTCTTCAGTTGCACCTTCCTTAGCTAGTTTATCAGCTTTTTCGTTTCCGGGAACTCCACAGTGGGAAGGTATCCACTGCATTACTAGGCACTGTTCTGCATATCAGAGAAATGTTGCCTGGATCTGACATCTAGTTGTAGCCGGTTTTACCAATGTATTTCACATCCCATCTTTTACAGATGATGACATAAATAACATTGTGACTTGTGCAATAGAATGCCTCATGTATGTGGAAGGTGAAATTAGGGAATGCAAGCCTGCCTGAACTACATATGGACAAACTTTCATATTATGACAAGGGCCCATACCTAAGTGAGCCTCAGAGGTGGGACATAACCGGTTCTTGGCTAGAATATTCTTGAGGGTACAGTCATGTTTGTAGGCCACGAGGGGAAATTCAGAAAAAAACTGATATTATGAATATGTTAGGTAAGCAAGAGGATAGGTCTATTGTGGTGATGTTTAGGTTTGGAAGAGACAGCCTCAGCAGGACTGATAGATTGTGAGTGGTGAAATGCAGCAGACAAGATGTGCTCAGGGTAGCCTCGAAGCCAGAAGAAATCCAACAATTGCAGGACCCTATGATAGCAGTCATCATTTTACTAACACAGACTAAGGAGCTGTAGAAGCTGGGAGAAAAGAATGGAGTCCTTGCAAGAAGAAGGATGGGAGGATGTATACAGGAGTAAAGCATGGTCATCCAGAGATTTTTCTAACTTCTTTGCCTGTGATGAATTATATCTAAGTACAGCAAGAGGCACATTCACAAAGACAAGTGATGTGATAAATAATATTATGCCCATATGCCCTGTTGAGGATAATCCCTCACAGTGGTAGAAAGTAGCATTATTTTTTAGGAGAAAGGTTACCTGGTGTATGCTGTATTTTCCTGAAGTTCTTTTGATTTTTTTGGGAAAAAAAAAAAGAAAAAAAAAAACAACAACAACAACCAAGCAAGTGATACAGCAATAAAAGGTAAAGGTAATCTCATAACAGATAATGCCACTGGAATGTGAGTTATTGGGTTTTTACACACTTTAGGCCAGGACATAATAAGTGGGGGTGGTCATTTCCTTTCCTCACCATCTTTCCTTCCAGGACAGTTTTGGAAAATATCTGGTACCCATTTTTCATGAGGCTGGCTCGACCTCAAGAGTCCTACTTGTAAGAAAAAAAATCCTGCCACTTTTAAAGATTGAACCTGGACTACTGTATCAACAGGTGAGGTGATGCAGCTGTAAGATAAATTTATAAATATTAGTAGGAATTAGGGAGAGCATCTTAGTTAGTGGCTAGAATGATGCGTTTTCATGTGGAAGATCTAGATTCACATCTGCTTTAAGGTGATTGAAGGTTTTTTCCCCTTAAAAAGTATATCTTAAAAATGGAAACTACAGGCAGTAAAGACAGTAGAAATTATATACAGAAATACTGTGTAATGTAAGTGCAATAATAAAGTGTTTGAGTTTTTAAACAAAATATATCTTTAACTTTTTAATATGTGTTTGTTTTTGTGAAAGCATAATTTTTTAAATACTGCAGAAACCAAACACAGTTTCCTTTTAATAAGTTATAGATTCTATATAAGTGAGCAACAGCATACTCCCTACATTAATTTATAAACATTAATTTATATATATATATATATATATATATATATATATATATATATATATATATATATATATATATATATATATATATATATATA
This sequence comes from Candidula unifasciata, assembly GCA_905116865.2. Lineage (NCBI taxonomy): Eukaryota > Metazoa > Mollusca > Gastropoda > Stylommatophora > Geomitridae > Candidula > Candidula unifasciata. The sequence goes on from CAJHNH020005445.1 coordinate 506,012, forward strand.
TATATATATATAAATTTATATAAAACTCGTACCTGAATGTTTATTCCAAAACCAGATAAAACTTCCGAACGCCCACCTGGCACACGTATTTCTTTACTTTTACGTGGGCCAAGAGTGACTGTTTTGTAATCCTCATCCTTCATTTGATATACATCACCTTCACTTGCCACTTCTTTGTCTATACAAGAATTGTTGTCACCATCTGCTGAATACATACGAAAACTAATCCTTGCATTATCAGCCAGATTTTCCACATGTATATATGAGCCATCAATATCATAGAAAGAGATAGTCTGGACTGGAACATAAGTCCATGAAAGCATTTTATAGCCGTAAGTATAAGGATTTATTTTATGACTGATCATAACTTGAAAAACTTCATCCAAACCATCTTTTTGACGTGACAAAACAGAAGATGGGATTGAAATACAAGCTGTCTCAGAAACATATTGTGTTTCAATGTCCTTGACATATGATCTGGAAGCTTTAATCTGAAAAAACACAATTCAGAGAAATATTGAGTCAGTTAAATGGTAAAGTCTTCTATTAAATCAGTTAACTGAACATGAATTCCTAATCGGATTTCTTTAAGAGTAGTTGTATATACAAACATTATAAATCTCAAAGTTATCCCTGTTTTGTTTTGATTTATGAAAACTAGCCCTTTGCTGCCTCTTCTGACATGCCTTGTAAAGTGCAGTGTTACTATTCTTTGCTTTCCCTATAGCAGTACTATTTACTAAACAGATACCATAGATTTAATAAACTTTTATTTTATACTTCAGCATTTGCAACTACTTTACAATTTAAAGTGGCATAAATATATATTTTTATTTATGCATGCGTGCATAAATATACTGCAGTGAAAAGAGTCATATTTTTAAATATTTAAGATGTTGGCAGGAACCATTTGAACTGTGAATCTGCAACCATGGTCAAACTGCAAGAACAGCAAGTAAAGTGGGGGGGGGGGGGGGGGGGTGTTGCCAAACAAGAATACTATGAGGGTATACAAAGAAGAAGAATAAACCAACACAGAACATGTGTCATCAGCTGCAACACGCTGCAGGATTTACTGATGATAGGATCCAAGCATTTATGGACTGAGTGGTTCAACGTGTAATGAGGATTATCTGTCGACTAACTAACTAACTAACTAACTAACTAAAGGGTCATATATATACACATATATATTTTTTTCAACATGTTGTCACCAGCCTCTAGCACAAGATGTGTAAAAGCAATCAATTCTAAACTGACAAGGCTCTACAGCAGAAGAAACTGCAACAACATATTTTACCATAGCTGTGGTCAGCAGAAGTGAAATTACTAAGGACTGAGTACATGACATCCAAACTGGCAGTCCCTGTGCAGCATGCAGGCTAGGTATTTAGACTTGACCTCAGACAAAATGTAACCCTTCCCCTTAATAATGATTAAAATTTGTTATTCCAGACTTAACAGACTAGTATCCTAGCCTTTTATACATGCACCCACTCCTATGGCGGCGTGATCGGTCATGTTATTTCAGTAATGTGTTTAATGTGATTTCTTTTTGGATTAAACTGTGTTCTTTTTACAATGATACTATGACAGGTCCAGCAAACCGGTAGGGTAGTGAAAGCTCACATAAACATGCTATTAAGTACCGCAGATACGATCAAAACCTGGTCCCTAACAAGAGCACAGGAGAAAAAGATCATGACGTGCGAAATGAGATGCTTACGTAAGGCTGCCAATGTCACAAGGAGAGACAGAGTTCGAAACGAGAACATTAGAGCAATTGTAGGAACCACATCATGCCTGCAATACATAAAGAAACAACAAATAGAGTGGTTTGGCCACTTGATGCGAATGCAAACCGGCCAACTGCCTCTACGAGCATACAACGAACAGCACTACTGCCCTAGAGCAAGAGGCAGACCGAGAGTAAGATGAATAGACAATATATCAGAGGTCCTGAAGCAACACGGACTAACAACAACACGTGCAACACACCTGGCCCAGGATAGAAAACTGCGACTCCCCACTATGCTGTGAGGCAATTGTGGACAAGAAATAGCTTGGAATTGACACATAAACCTTTTGCAACTCTCAGCAAGTGGCCAGCCACTGCAGATAGAGAGTGAAACTTATATGAATAACATACCTAGCGCAATGAAGTAAATCCATGCACCCTTAAACCGTGTTTTCATTGAAAAACTATTTTACTTAGAAACTTGTGGACAACGCTCACCTTAATGCCACCTATATCCAGTTCTAGACTCTTCTCATCAACAATCATAGTCTGTAATGTGGAAACAAGAAAACTTTCCAGCAAAGGCACGACTGCAGACACCACAATTTTCCTGTGAGACTCATCTAGGCTGATATCAGTGAATTTCATACTGCCAACAACTGCAGTGATTTCTGGTCTCAGGTCTCGAAAATTGGTTTTAAAATCATCAATAGTAATTGTTCTGCCAAGCTCCCAGAAGTTCTGCAAGGAGTACACACGGGCATTTGCCGCATGGAGAAGATTCCTAATAACAGCAAGCAGATCATTTAAGGGGACATCATCAGGAGCCAGGCCATTACTGATTAGCCGTCGTAGAACAGCATTCAATGTCTGTAGAGTGCTGGCTAGAAGTTTCTGACTGTCTTCTGTTAAGAATTCGCTGCGGTACTCCTGTGGAAGTGTTTGTTACAATTTAAAAGTTTTTTTCAAAAATAATATCATCATCATGTATCATACTATAACTTTTCAATCTGTGTTTAAGTGTTACACAGCTATTTACATATATGAATAAATGTAAGTTGAAAGGCATGAGAGAGAGTAAGAGGCAGAGAGGCAGAAAGAGAGACAACCAGTAAGAGAGGAAGAGAGACAGAATTGAGAGAAGAGAGGCAGACAACCAGATAGAGAGAGGGAGAAAAGACAATCAATCAACAAACCAACTTTATTTTCAAAGGGTCATAAATTGGGTGTGCAGGCCTGTCTTACATTAACCCCTTCCGAACACTCCATCTTACTGCATTTGTATTTCATTTTTAAATCATGTTATATTCAAATAACAATATATATATATATATACTAGGAGTATCAGGTAAAACAGATAGAGGAATGAAAGGCAAATGCATACATTCATATATACATACAAACAACTCACAAATACACACACACACACACACACATATATATATATCTATATATATATATATGAATATACACACACACACACATACATAAACACACATATACATATACACACATACATACATACAGACAGACTGACAGACAGACAGAACAAACTTTTTTTTAAAAACAAAGTATCACAAATTGGGCAAAAGGCCTGCATTACATTTGGCCAGCATGCTCATATTTCATACTGCATTTGTAATTTACGAGTGTGATTTGACCAGTAATGTCTCTAAGAAAACAACTTTGCTAATAGGGTCAGCTGGCAAATAAGAGGTTAAGCTAGTCCTAAAGCAGATAATACCACTGGGGTGTGAGATGATGACCATTTTCTGGAGATGCCAGGGTGTAATCCAGAATTTTTAAAGCTTAGCAGCACCATCAACTCTGATCACTATGTGGAAACATTGCAAAAACTAAAAGCCAAATTTCTGCAGTTGGTCAACATAACAGTGATTGCTCACACATGAGTTGACAAACAATGGCAGCACTGGAGCATCTCAAAAGTGATGACATTTTGGCACAATAGCCTATAGTCATGATTTAACACCTTGCAATCACTTCCTGTTCCCAAAGATCATGGAACATCTCAAAAGAAACAGATATGCTTCTAATGTAGAAGTGATAGCCGATGTAAAGCCTGGTTTGGTGAAAGATCATCTGATATTTTTCCTCACAGGATGCAAAGAACTTGTTCGATGCTGGCGTTTGTATGTGGAGAGAGGTGGTGGCTACGTTGAAAAATAATTACACCTTATTTAAAAGACATGTATATTAACAAAAGTTATGTCCTTGGAGACATTACTTTTCAAACTGCCCTCATATTTTTACAAGCATGCTAGAAACAGAATGAGCATCACACCAAGATTAGAGACCTGCTACAAAATATTCCTGAAGACCCTCAGAGAGACAGACAAACAGGGTTTGACAGAGACAGTAAGAGAGGAGACAGACAGAGGTGTGTGCGATAAAAATAGTAAGAGAGAGAGCACCAGATGTAGAAAGAGACAGAGGAGAAAGGGAGAAAATGTAGTTAGTAAATTTACAAAGCAATTTCCGGGAAAGGTGATGGATAAAGACATTACAACTTGTTGATATAATCATCTCGTTAGAAAATGTTTCATGTATGATAGAAATTGTTTTAACTAAAAACAGTTTAGAAGACTTATTCTAAAGAAGCTGCGTTAAAAGTAGTTAACAGTTAGTGGTTATATTTACAGCTTTCTATGTCAGTTCTGAGAAGGAAGGGGAAGAGGGGGGTGGGGGGAGGGATAGGGCAGAGCAGGATAGATTGATTTCTTCCTAACAATCATGTTGTAAACAAAAAAGTGATTAACTAGCAGTCTGCTAAAACTGGATGTGTGGAAGAAGACATGTTAAGGATTCTTGTTGTTGTTGTTGTGCCTGTTAGTAAAGGCTTGGGTCAAAAGGTTTGCTTATTTCCGTGGGTGTAATATTCCTGAAGGCAGCAAAACTTTATTGAAAAGAAACAAAATTTGAAATACTTCCAGACTGCCATTACTGCCAGTAATTACCATTTCTGCAGTGTAGGCAGTGGGGAATCTATAAGCCTAAGGATTTAATTCTTTCAGTCGTAGGGGGTATAGCATCAAAGGCTCAAGGGGTAGTAAACACAGACTAAAATTGGTGCATCTAGCTTTCATTGGGCTTCTAGGTACGAACCTATGAAGGAATGTGTTCCTAGGGATTAAAAGAGTTAAGGCTGCATGGCTAGTGCTGTTGCCATGGACTGTGCAGGTCAGGCTTTTTTATTTTTGCTCCCGGCAGAAAAAAATCCCCAACCTTACCCAGGATGTGAACCATGATCTCCCACATGCGAGCCCTGTGTTCTCATCTTTTCAAAATAGAAATTCATGAGATGAAAAATGGATATGAGCCATGCAATAACTGGGACTATGAGAAAAGTGTGTACAAATTGAACATACTGTAAGCAGTCTTAATGCAAAAGACATCTGCTGAACATCTTCTAGAGTTGAAACTGGCACGGCAGTGGACAGGCAGATAGTGACTGCATCTCTCACTGCCGCTCGTGTCTGCTCCAGCTGATTTCCTTTTCCAGCAGTTTGAGCACTGAGTTCTTTGACTGACTCCTCATTCAGCTGTTGCCCTAGAGCTATGGCATACTGCAGCAGAGATACAGGGGAGGCCTGTTTGATTATGGCTGACAAGACAGAGTCAGTCTGTGCCATCAGGTATTCTGTCTTGGTCATGTTGCTAGGCAGGGAAATGTTCTTAAATTTGATCAAGCTGAAAAGCAATTTTAATAATTAATGGGTGTTATTCTCTAATACTTGACTCAGGCCACATAAAATATATTCGCATCTTAGGCAATAAATCGCTCTCATTTAATGTAATTAAGAGGGTGCTAAAATGTTACACAGAACCTGTTCTGCTGTATGGCAGCGAATCTTGGAATGTCAGTGAACAAATTAGGAAGAACTTTGAAGCAACAGAGATGTGGTTTCTGAGACAAATGTTAGAGTAACAGAGTAACTAACAACTATTGCTTCAAAAGAGCTAATGAAAGTACATCTATATATACAGCAATAAGAAAGAGACAAACACTGTTCTTTGGCCACATAATGAGATAAAAGACATTGGAGAACATCGTAACAACTGGAAAGATCAGTGGAAAAAGGGGTAGAGGCAGACCAAAAGAGATGATGCTGGATGGGCTGAAACGATGGCATGGAGGGATATCATCAAGACAGCTGTTCCAGGCAACCAGACATCATGATCTGTGGAGACGCATGAGCGCCTACGCCAGTTGGCAGGGCACATGATGATGATGATGATGATGATTCTGCATTCGCCCAAGGTACATTTTATACATTTACAGGTTCCTACCTAGAAGCTCAGTAAATGCAAGATGCACCAATTATACATTTCTCTGTACCACCCCTTTAGGTCTCTGACACTAAACCTCCTAGGACTGAAAGAGTTAAAAGAATGGTTGGCACATTGTGTAGTAATTTACAGCTAGGCTGTGACATCTGCATCATGCATCCTAACTAATCCAATTTTAGTAGAACCCCCAAGTGGTTACTTTTTAATGCATGCATGTTGTAGAATCACCCCCCCCCCCCCCCCCCCCCCCTTCTCTCTCTCCCTGTCACAAATAAGGCCCTGGGAGTTGCTGTAGCACTGAAGTTAGAGATTTACTTGCTGGTCTGAAAGTCAAGTGTTCGAATCCTTACTGAGGAGGTTTTCTACCAAACTGACCTTGGTTCCCAGGTCGGCCCAGCATAAAATGGCTACCAGGTAAGGTCCTGGAAGTTATGGTTAATGGTATGATGTCTAGCACATCATCCATCAAGTGCCAACTAGTCTAAAATTTAAAAAAAAAAGAATAAAGGGCTGAAAACGTCCTAGGTATAAAAATAGCAGCACATTTCTATAGACTAATCAGCTCTTTATGGGTGAAGTGGGCTTGATCACACTCGTCACCTTGACCTCCTGGTATATTTCCTGGTTCCAAATTTTAGGCTATCAATCTGAGAGACCATAAAAATGTTTGTACTTCATAATGCCAGGTCATAAATGATATACCAATCATGATGTCATTGAATAAGTTTCAAGGAATTCATTTGTAATACTGCAATGATACTTATCTGTTCAAATACTTCTAAGAATAAAGAATACATAAATATTAATTCAAACCTTTGTCCTCCAATAGCTGCAGCTCCAAATTCATCACCCACCATTAAAAAGAGCTTAACTGACTCCCCAGCAAAAGAGCTTAGATAAACAGATTGGGTGCTGCTTGTGCCGGAATATAGTATATACATCTCATTTTCACCAGACAATGGATCTGTTGTATTCACATAGATTTTGTATGAAATGATAGTTTGGGGATCATCTTTATCTATCCAGCCAGAGCAGTTGATAATCACCTGTGACAGAAAAATGAAGGATTTTAGATCATTGACATAATGTAAACATCACAATATATTACTTAATAAGTGTTTTTAAAAAAAATCACACGCAATTCACATCAGATATTGCTCTCACAAACTGCTGTCTTAGTGGGCCTGCTGCGTTTAAAGAAAAATGTGTACATGTCAAAGACAGAACCCTAAAATGTCAGCGTATGTCGTTCAAAAAATATCAAAACAAGTGAACTTGTCAGTGAGCACAGTGCATCACAATTCTTAAACAATGGTTAAAGTTGTAATTATACAGTATTTATGTTGTGTCTGAACTTTAAGAGTTTGATAATCAATTCAGAAGTAACTAATAAACGTAGTTTCATGTATTTGTAGCTAAGGAAGATGACTCTTTTCTAAATGTAACATTCTTTTCTGATGAGTCACGATTGTATCTATCTGGATGTGTTATTAGCCAAAATAATTGTATTTGAAGCAGTTTTGTTTTAATCCCAATACATTTTATGAAGTGCCTCTAAATGATTAGAAAACTGAAGTATGGTGTGCCATCAGTAGAAAACAACTGGACCAATTTTCTTTAATGCTCTAAATATTGATCAGTTCTGTTCTGACATTCTGGAACCTCTTTTAGAACTGCTTATATAAAGTGAAATTCAAGAAGCGTGGTTCCAGCAAGATGGTGCAACTGCACGCACAAGTAGAGAATCACTATTTTTGTGTTTTTTCAAAGACATTTTTGCAAACCACTTAATATCACATGGAATGTGACATGCTCATTCTCCAGATCATTAGATTATCATTATTATCTATGGGGTTTCTTGATAAAAAATTTTTTCAAAATAACACAACTAAGGACCTGAAAGAAGGAATCAGAATTATCATTCAAGAAATAACTAAATACCTGTTGCAAAAGATATTTAACAATAAGAAGAGATGTGCACAGTCATGTCTTGAAGCCAATGGTGGACATTTCCAATACTCGTTATAATGAATATTTCATTAATACTTTCCAGCTTCCCCAAAATAGCGTTAGACCATATCAGTTACTATCGTAACTAATTTATTAATTTTTAGCACATTTTTTAATGACATCACCCTTTTTTTTCTTTTGCATTTGCTCTACATACAAAGTGTAGTGGACTTTACAAACACCATGTATGCACATTATGCAGACAGAGAAGTAACAAAAGATCAAGTAGATAAGAACATACAAACAGTCACGCATGCACATATACCAATAAATTGATCAAAATATATTTGTCAAATAAACATAGTATTTGTTTTTAACCTTCACGTGTACAAAACTATTGTGGATACTGACCTGATTTTTAATAGGAATTATTTCAAGGGGATAGAAGGTGCAACTCCCATCTGATGGTGGCAAGTTTGCCTCTAGAATCAATGAAGCATATCCAAAGTTGGATGTAAAATTGATGCATGAGACTCTCACAACAAAAGTATAATTAAAACCATCTTTAATGATGCCCTTCTTATTCAATACCAAATGTTCTTTAGTAAGACCAGTGGAGGTCTCATCACTGCTTGGGAAAACCTCTGAGTCACCTTCAAGAATCTGAAAAGACAAATATATTGAACACATCAACAACAGATCAAGCAGATGTTAAGATGGAGACAAAAGGAAAAAAAGTAACTGACCAGTTTACCTATCCAGGGAGCAATTTTTATTGTCACAGAAAAACAAAGAAAAAAATTATGACATCTGGTAATCCGGTAATCTTAGTTTCATCTCCATAGCAAATGGGTCACCCCATAGTTGCTCCGCTCCTGTGCCAACGAAAAACACACAAAATGTTTATCATAGTTCTGCAGCTCACAGTGTCATGCCATGCACTCAACTCAGAAGCTGGGCAATGAAACTGTATCCTTCCAGTCTACAAATGGAGCAAAAATGCAACGGCCACCGTCTGGCAGAAGCAAAAAAATTTGCCGCGGCTAAAGGAAGTGTCCATTTTGACCTGAAGCATTATAAGAGGGATAATAAATGGTCACCTCAGCAGTATCCTCACTATTAGCTGGGGAAGGGACTTAGGACATTACATTCACCAGCAAGCGTCGCTCCTACAATTACCTGACTGCCTTCGTTTACGGCTGCTCGCCCAACAGCCAAGCAGTTCTTTGGCACGAACTTGGGTTTCGGACTGCCGACTTCCTAAAAGAGGTTATGTTATTTTCTATTATCACCAAATTATGATATGCATTGACAAGGCAACATCAGTGTTTATACGCCTCAACAAAATATGAAAATAGGAACAGATTTTCATTTCTGCATTACTGTTCTTTCAGTTCTAAAATATCCCATCAAAAGTTAGATAATCACAATAGGCGCTCAATGAATGTTAAATGAATTTGAAAACATATGTCTGGGGAATTTGATGGAAATTAAATGGGGTGAATTAAGAATAGTAAAGACAATGTGAGAAAATTCTGGACATCCACTAGTATCAACTGTTTTAAGAGATCAAAGGTGATAATAATTTGGACATATTCAGAGACAAAGCTGACAAAAACAGGCACTGTAATGGGAAACAGATGGAAAGAGGAAGTGAGAACAGGTCAACCAAGAGAAATCCTACAGAAGCAATCACTCTTTCAGTCCCAAGGAACGTATCATACATTCACAAGTTCCCATCTTGAAGCCTAATGAACATAAGATAAGCTGAATTTACGACTCTCCTGAGTATCCCTTGGACCTCTGATGCTAAACTTCAGGAGATTGGAAGAGTTAATAAGAGACACACACCTGAGGGGCTGGACTGGATTCCGTACATAATACCACAAACAATTCGTAGAACCAAATGGAGGAATAAACTTTGAGATCTCTGTGATGTATAAATGACATAATATTGCTGATAAATAAAAACAACAATCTCTCTGGGTTCTGAAACTCCATTGTGGGGTGGGGGGAGACTAGACCATCTACTTCCCTTTCAGGCATGTCATAAAAGTTAGTTAAATATGGATTTCTGGAGTCCATCTGCCTGAAAAGCAAAATGGCAACAGTCTGCATAAAAATTTGCTAGATCTGTAAAATGTATGTGCACACAAAACTTAAGTTCTCAAACAAGACCAAAGTCCAGAAGTGGACAAACAACTAGAAATTTCTACCAGAGTCTGAGGCTGATGAACCTAAAGAAGGAGATGAAGAAAGAGGAAATCAAAAATCAAAAACACACCAATAATATTTACCTTCCATGAAAAAGCTGGAACACACTGACAATTTTCACAAGCAGCAGTTAGGACCACATGCTGGCTGGAGCTGACCCTGTAGTTCCCAAGAATCAAACATGATTCACAGACCACACTGGTCATGGGCACAAAATCTAAAGTACTGATGACATCAATCTGGGGGGAAAAACATGCAGGTTTTAGAAATCTAGTCTTTATCAGATACAAATGTATCTAGTCAGGACCTTCAGGTCCACCAAGTAAGTAATCTTAGGACCCTTTTTCGTGCCTTCAGGTGTTTGGGCATACAGTGAAAGACTTATATTTTATAGACCAATCGGTAAACAGTGGGAGATATGGTCAACATTATGTTACCCACCCATACTTCCTAGGACATTAGCTGGTACCCATTTAAGGCTGGTTGGACCTGGGGGCAAAGGTCATTTTTGAAAAATGCTGGTAGCTGATAATATTATATTGCCAGACATGAAATTCCTTCTTTTAATAGCAAAAACCTTGAGTAGTATTGTGGTGTTGGTCCATCACGAGTGATGAAGACCACTTTTATCCAAAGTATTAATGATCAATGATTATGAGTACGAAGGTGGCTGATTAGTCCCATATGTGCCAGGAAAGTTCTTGAGCAGTGGGGACAACAGATGGAAGCCGCAGTAAGTGTGGGATTAGCAGTATGATTCTTTCTAGTCTGCCTCCGTTTCTCTGCCTGTGCAACCTCCGCTGCCTGGCAGGCCGATACACCATCGATGCATCACACCTGAGGGACATACACCATCCAAAATGGTCTTGTGCAGCAGACTCCCACATCATTGTGTTGATGCCAAAAGAATTGAGAGCAGTCTTCAGAGTGTCCTTATAGCGCTTTTTCTGTCCTGCCTGGGACCTCTTCCCTTGCTGTACCTCTTTAAGAGGAGATATTCTGGCATGTGGGTTAGGTGACCTTAGTATTGAAGTGACCATATGATGTCCATGCAGCTTGATTCCTCTTTGAGCCTGCCTTATTTACTCTAAAAGAAAATCAATATCAAAATAGTTAATACAAAGCATGTTGCAGTAGCTGCCATCTTGGGAGAACAGTGTTCTGTTCATCTGTTGGAGCTTCCCTCCTCAATACATAGCTCCGGCGATGTTCCTGAGAGATCTCCATAAAAAACTGCACTTGTGAAGGAATGACGCAGCACTGAGATGAAACCACAACCTTCAGAGCATGAGGTAAACGGCTTGACCACTTCATCTCAGAGTATATGCCAGTGAAAGTTGGAGAATTGCTAAAGATTTGGAGTGAAAGTTAAATGCATTTGAATATAAATGCCCAAGGAAAATGATGAGCATAATATTGGAAGAATTCAAGGGGAGTGAACAAAATAAGAAAAATGTCTGGGCAACTACTGGAATCAAACAGTTATAAGACAGAGAAGATGACACTATATTGAACACATTCTGAGAAGAGATGAAGAGAGAATCTTCAAACAGGCATTTCCATCCATCTATCCATCAAGGAAAAGAAATCGATCACGTTCAACCTACTGTGATTAGTATCGGTTATAACTGAGGACTGGTTTTTGTGTGCTAATTATGTTGGCTAAGAAATGTCAATTGCACCAAAACTAGTGGCTTGGAGCGGCACTCTAGATCCTTGTGAGGGCTGTTGAGGAGAGGGCCTCATGCACTTAAAATTAAAAGAAAAAAACAACAACATTATTTAAGAAATAACCTACAATCTGTTCAGTGACGTCTGCTACCCTCCCTGGAAAGCTCACTTGAAGAAACACTTTGTACCTCCCTACATGAAAGCCCTGGTAGGTAAATGTGCTGCTAGAGCTGTTGGCAAAACATCCACCTGCAACATTAATCTGAAAGAGAAACATTGAATTTGGTGTAGCTGACACAGGAAAGAAGTCAGGAGACAAGCAGAAAGTTTGAACTCTTTCAGTCCCAAGGAACTGATCATACCTTCACAGGTTCCTATCTAGAAGCACAATATATGTAAGATGCACCAGTTTTACATCTCTCTTTACTACCTCCTGGGCCTCTGAGGCTAAACCCTCTTGGACTGTAAGAGTTAAGCTGTTTGCATCTCAAAGATCGTGACATTAAACCCTGGATGTAATCATCTATGCAGCATTGATCAACTCATTATGAATTGTTGATATTTCTTACACATATTATATACTGTCCATAACTTATTAATTTTGTCCATCATCATTACTGAGCAGGTCCTTTACAGAACGTCACTCTCAGCACAGCACACCTGAAAGTCTCTCTTTTCCAAGCCTATTCTTCTTTTTCTTCTGCCTTTCTATCCCCCAATGGAGCATAGGCCCTCAACCAACTCATGCCAAGTCGTTCTATTCTTCGCCATTACATGGAGCTCTCCCCATGCCCTCCCCATCTTTCTAACTTCATTCTCCAGTTCTCTTCTCCATGTGTTTTTGGTCTTCCTTTATTCCTATGTTCCTGTGGGTTCCAAAGCAAAGACATTCTCGTTATGCTGTTCTCCTGTTTTCTCAGTGTGTGTCCTATCCAACACCAGCATCTTCTCCTCACCTCTTGGTCCAGTGGAGCCTGTTTAGTTCTCTCCCAAAGCTCTACATTAGTTATTTTATCATAACATTTAATTTCCTCTATTCTGCGCAGGCACCAGTTAATGAATGCCTGTAATTTATTAGCAATTGCCTCAGTTGTTCTCCATGTTTCCGCCCCACACAAAATTACTGATTGGACATAAGAATTAAAAATTTTAAGTTTAGTATTTCTTTTAATTTCTTTTTTTCTTCCACAAATTCCCTAGTGCTATAAAAGCCCCTCTTGCCTTTTGTATTCTTATATTAATATCTCTATCAGTTCCTCCATTTTTATCTACATTACGCAAGCCTATTCTCCAGTCTTATATGTTTTCATAGCCAATGCATCTTCAATTACTCCTATCCTCATCGCAGGGGGTCTGCCTCTGCCTTGTTTTCCAGAAACGGTACCCTCCTCACTGCTTTGTTCCAGGTCATCATGACTTTAACATGGCGAAAATACCTCAGCTTTCAGGATAGGAGGCTCAGATCATGTAGGATATTGTCTTCTTTTTGGATGATGATATTTTAAGAATTTTTCTGTATCATTACATAAGCTCAGACTTTTTTTTTTTTTTAAAGTTACAGACTTAAAGATCCTTTTTACACCAGTGGCAGAACAGGTATATGATGCTAGACTGGTATTGTTATAGACCAATCGGAACCTGATGGGTGACACAGTCGACATCACATCGGCCAGCTTTATTTCCCAGGACACAACCTGGTACCAATTTTAAGTTTGATTGACTTATGAGCAGAAGTCAATAAAAAAGATTTGAATCTGCTATGATGCAGAATCAATCCCAAGACCTTGAGCCGACGTGTGCACATCTATTCATTACATTAACCCATTCTGAAGAAAGGGCTTATTATTTTTTTTTTTCCAGATGAGTTTGCATGGAAGTATACCTGCATCAGAAGTGACTGACACTGCATGAGACTGAAAGCTGAGGAGGGATATGATCCCCAGTGTGACATGTATTGGACTATAAGAATAAACAGGTGAGACTAGAGTTATAATGATTCTTACAGACCCACACAGTGACCTCGAGATAGAAGCGGATGGTGCTGAAACCAGTCACCCATGAAAACCAAGCCACATTAGTTACCGGCACCTATAGATAGTGGAGAACCAGTCAATGCTGAACCAGATGGACATAAGTGGCCAGTAGACAAGGAGAAAAAAAAATTACAATCAGCATCCAACAAAGGTTAAATAAATTACCACAAACATAAACAAAGCTTCCTGGAAAGCAGAACTTCCAAAAAGATGATTTTTACTTAGTTATCTTTAACACTCGGTTGAACTGAATTTGATCTCACCAATGTTATCTGGGTCCATAAGGATGTTAGATATTTTAAGAGAGGCTAAGACCAGAAGACAACTTACTTCAAACATCAGAAAGAGGCATTAATCATTGTTGGCCACAATTTATAAAGAGAACAAAAACTGGAAGATGTGACAACCAGAAAGATGTATGAAAAGAGATATAGAGGAAGACAAGGAGAGATTATTCTTGACAGCCTTCTGTCATGGCATGGAAGTTTGTCATCATATAAACTGATAAATTTTGTTTAAAACTGCAAGATGTGGAAATCCAGTTACCAATGCCAGTCAGCAAGGTATTTAATGATGATGTGATAGCAACAAAATAAAACAATGAGGATGTTAATTTAGAAATACCTCCACACAGTTCCACTGGTAGTTTAAAACTGATTTACTGTCATCAACATCAACAGATAATGCTCCATCAAAGTGAAGCTCTGATCCAACAGCTACAATTCTGTAAAGAAAGAAAAAAAAAACATTTTCATTGTATATGGTTAAAGGTCTTAGGTCAAGAGGATCAGCTTCGTTTCACTAGGTCTTGTCCCAAATGGCAACAGAATGGCCAGCCATTTGCTGAGAGTGCATCATAAAGAAGTAATTCTGTAACTCCAGCGATGATTCACAGGGATTATCAGAAGTATAGCTCTCATGAACAGTTTGACACAGTCTGTGAACGAATGAATGAATGAATGAATGAATGAATGAATGAATGAATGAATGAATGAATGAATGAATGAATGAATGAATGAATCAAGAACTGACATCACTGCACTTAGCATATTCCCACACATGCTTTGTCCCCTTTTTCAGTAGTCCATGAAACAACCCACAACCATTAGAACTTGAGGCAAATGGCTTAATCACTTAGCCACAGAGAATTTTATCTAATTCTTTAGCATTATCGTTTTAACTCTTTCAGATGGAGACATTTATGACACAAGCACTAAACTTTGAGATAGAGGCATTAGAAAACATTGTGACAACTGGAAAGATCAGTGGAAAGAGGGGTAGAGGCAGACCAAGAGAGACGATGCTGGATGGGCTGAAAAGATGGCATGGAGAAATATCATCAAGAGAGCTGCTCCAGGCAACCAGGGATTGTGATCTGTTGAGTTGCATAAGTGCCCACGCCAGTTGGCAGGGCACATGATGATGATAACAGAATAAATCTGGAATAAAACATAACGTAACTAAAAAGTAATGTACTACAAACCTGATATTAATGAAGAGAACTGATCAAATGATACAAATTCAAATGGCTATATTACAAATATAAAAAGTATATTAGTGGCTGAATTGAACAAAGCGTTAGGAAGCAATGGTGAACCTGGGGTTGTCATAAGACATCATTATAAACACTCAGTCATGAATCCTACTACAGGGTGACAGAGTAGATCAATACTGGTTGCTCGTTTTAACTGTCTGAGCAATGCTGCCCGATCTAAACAAAAGTATCATGTGGTTAAGCTTAGATTTAGTGGTGATCATATTGTTAATCTTAGACTTCTAGTAGTGAGACGTACAGTGTTACAAGAAGCATTATCAATATCTGGTTCTTCTTTATCAACTGTTTTATTTACGGGCAGAAGCAATTATGACCCACACCGCACGTGGTATCTAGTTTTCTTTAAAAAGGCAGTCCTGCAGCAGACACTGCCAGTGGGATGTAAACATGGTCTAGGCCCTACAGACTGAGGATGAACAATATAAGATGGAAGGAGATAATGACAAAAATGGTTAACGTAAAATTTGGATGAGTATTATAAAGTTAAGAAAAGTTTTTCATGTTATTTGACACCAAGAAATGCATGATGTACTGAACAAGTTAAAGTATCTGATCAAGTTTTTTTCATGACTGGTCCTTATTTAGAATATCTTCACTCATCTTTTTAACCTGTCAGTTATACTTCTGATGTTCATCTGTAAAATGAGGTTTTATGATTTTAATCAATTTGTTTGTTTGTTTATCAAAAGGGCATGGTCTACACATGTTATAGGGGTCCTTCAGTACCGCTCAGCTCAGCCTATAAGACACTGACCAATTGTTTAGTGCCTCACATATACAAGTTAAAGTTAGTTGCCTATCCTATAAAGGAAATTTGAGAACCAACCCCAGTATTGTTTGGCTGTTGTGGTTTTTCTAGGCAAAATTACATCCAGTAGTTTGCCACTGCTTTCTGGACGGCTGGCTTCTCGATACCACTGTCGAAACCAACACAAGGTGCAAAGCCCGCAGCTGGGATGGAACGTGGTACCCTAGCTAATATTACGGAGCTCATTTGCAACGCCCAAGCCACATACGCCAATGCTTCATATAAAGCAAATATTAAATAACACCTTCTGTTACATATAGTTGTCATATTAAATATACCAAATATTATTTTTAATTTTATTTGTTGTTTAAGGAGCTGTTGTGGTTTAGTGAATACACACTCCCCTGTGGGCAAAAATGATCTTGGTTTCCAGTTCAATCTCACCAAAAATTACACCAGGTAAAACATGGGAAATAAAGACAGCTGGCTTGATGTTTCCCACATCACCAAGGGGTGTCAATTCGTCTATAAAATATGTATATAGCATTACAAATCCATTATGCCTAAAAGGGTTAAAAATTGTCTTTTTACTTTATCTAAAAATATTTTTTCACTTTATCCTCTCTGATTCTTTAGCATTATTGTTTTAACTCTTTCAGATGGAGACATTTACAACACAAGCAATAAACATTGGGATAGAAATAGTTAAATTAGCAACAGGAATAAAAAGAGCTGAGAATATATTTTCTTGGCTATCAATGATAAGATTTTTTCATTTATGTACTTCTGTCACATGTTATCAATGTACCAGCATTTCTTAATTTCTCCAGCTGGTTACAAGTCTTACAATTCAAATTTTTTTCTTCTGTTTGGTGTTTTAGTAATGATCACTCATTAAGAAAATATGAGAACATTAAAACAAAAACTCATCATTTATGAGTCCTAAAAAAAACATTAATTGTATCATCAGATGTCAGCTTTGAGCTTCTTCTTCTCTTCTCTCAGGTTCCCTGTTGGGGAAGACATAATATCATCCATCTGCTCTTTCTAATGCATTCCATACTTTTTTCTTCATTTCTTGAAGGTTGTTCTAGATGCATCATTCCATACTTTGCATGGTCTTCCACTTGTTGTGTTTATTAGATTTCTTCAGCTTTCTATGGCAGCTGGTAACAGTGTTGGTAACAGGGCACTGTTGTCAGATAGTCAAACCCTCTCATCTGTTGCTCTTTAATAAATTATATGACTTGTTTCAGTCCTAGCCTTTTTCACTTATCTATTTCTAATTGTTTGTTTTATTTTTATTTTTATCTCTTCTTGTTAACCCAGCAACTCTTCTAGACAACTCACCCTTTGAGTTTTTGGGTATGCATCAAGTGGTAGTTTTTCCTTTGTCCCCATAATACTTTGAATCTGATTACGACCTTAACCTTTTCAAGTAAGCAAGAAACTACTGCTTAATAAAAATCAAGAAAACAACTATGTACATGTTCAGACCTTTTGTTGCCTCCTCTTATCACTGCTTTAAGTTTCGATGTTGTTATATTGACTGTGTAGTAGACAGACAGTGAAACACTTGTATACTGGTATCCTGTAGTAAAGTGCATGCAGTAAACTCCTACATCTAAAACACGTGGATTGATAACTAGAGAAGGTGCTGAAGTGACAGTGTCTCCAATGTCAACCTACAATAAAGATTAAAAAAAAAATTAATTCTTAATTATTCTCAATGTCTAATGCATTTATCGAAAAACTGTGACCTATTCAGTTTCAATAAAATAAATTAAACTTTAGATAACTTTATGTCCTCGTTTGTCTTCAAGGTACAATTATCATAAGTGATGCCATGATCAAACCTGATCACATTTTTTAAAATGATATGCAAAAGAAACAGAATATACTCTTTGGGTACAACAAATTTCTTGGTCATTTCAAAGACAACATACATTTCTTGTTTCCTCCTAAAACTAATATTTGTTTTTAAATAAACCCACACTTTTCTAATTGTTAGTCTACCTTCTTCTGTCCCATAGTGAATCTTGTGTAACTTCTTCAAATGTTAGTCATTAGTTTAGATTCAAACATTACTGCAGACAGGCTGCTCCATAGCTGGTCCTTTCCCATGCAAAAAGAAGTCACACAATGGTCTAATCAGAAAACTACTGAAAAACTGTTCAGTCCTAGTAAAATCTTGAAGCTTGCACATGCAAAGTAAAGAAAAGTAAAGATGCATAAAACAGCTGTCAGATGTAACAACACTGACGGACCTACACAAGAATTGCAGCTCACTGCTGGTGCAAATGGTCAATTACCAAAGTCAGCACTGTCCTTCTTTAAACAAAAACATTTAACGATCTCAGTACCAAGCAACTCACTATGCACAAATGGTTATTCATGACATAATACGCTTTTTCTTAACTCCTTAGTTCACAACCATACCGAAGATTAACCCATTCTAACTCGCTCTGACACCAAGTAATTAATTTGATGCTATTGTTTTATTACTTAAAGTCATTACTATTATGGAAAGTCTCACTTAAAGTAACAAATGTTTAGGATTTAAGAAGTTAAAATAATGCCTGCCTGAAAAAGTTACTTTTTCAATCTAAAGCAATGCATGTTGTGTGAATTCTAACCATTATTTCTTATGTTCTAACAGTTTACATTCAAGCCTTTACTAGCATATGCACTTGAATTAATTGAATTAAATAAGTCATCATTACCATCACTGAGCTGTTATTTTTTTATGACAGCAAGATCAATATCATTTAATTTATTTTGTTTAGACTATTAATAAAATCTTGTTCATGTTATGATAAAATAGTTGGGTAAATTGTTCAAGTGTCTTTGTGCATACTACTTTACCTCAGCTCATTTATATGTAAATCACTTGATGGGAGCTTTTAATAAAAGATAATACAAGGAGAAGAGAAAGTCAGAGGGGTTAACTGTGTATCATGATATTATCTTATTGGATTCATCTTGATATCTAACTATCCCTTGTCCTACCCCCATGGATACAAGTACAGCTACTTTCATTTTATTGTACGAGCCACTTTTGCAATTTTCTTGGTTATCCAGGACTGTGCCTGGGATCAACATAGCTCAGATATTTGTCCAGTTTCTCACCTGGGTGTGCAGTGTCAGGATTCAAACCCACACACTCACTACATAAGTGTACATTCACTTGGGGTCAGCAACAAGGACAAACATACTGAATGTGCTAAGTTCCAGAGATGTTGAGCCAAAAGAGTAGACAATGAGGAACTGCTTGTTGGAAATGGGTAGTAAACAGACAAAGGTGTAGAAATCAGTTGTGGGGCAACTCCTGCTAGATACACTGAGCATGGAGACACTGAGAAGCTGCTGCATCAAAACAATAAGCACAAATTGGTTGGACCAATGAGCTAGGATGTTGATCTGGAAAACAAGTAACAAGTAACTCACAAGTCCATCATACGATAAAGTGCTTTCCTCACCTTTTGATTGGCATCCACAGTCGCATCACATTCAGTAGTCTTGACAACAGTCCACTTATGAACAGCCAGGTAAGAAGTACAACCTTTTGCATCAACAGCTACCTCAAGTTCCAGTCGCTGAGACCGCAATAGAGAGCGGCTCATGGCACCAACTCTAGACACTTCAGGAAGCTGACAAAGAAATGCCTTAACAGTAAACCCTAGAAAAACTTCAACCTGACTAACTCCATTAGAAATAACGAGTGCTGCAACATAATTTCCTGGGCTAGCTATTGATGTAACATACTTGTTAGACTTGGAGATGATTGAACTTGAATTTGCAATTTTCCATTCAAAGACTGCAGAAAATAAATTGTTGCCAGTTGCTGTAAATGTAACATTTTGATCCTGAAAGATATAGTCTGGACTTGGGTCAGTCACAGACAAACTGGCATGAGTTATTGGATGTTGTAACTGTAACTGACACATAACTGTTCTTGTATCAACATCATTTTGAGCTTTGAGGACAACACTGTAAAATCCTTCAGCTGGGAAGTTTATGCTTATATTCTGGCCTGCATATGTTGTATTCTGTTTGTTCATCTCAATAAACCAAGTAAATGTGATGTTGGTGCCAGTTTTAAGTGTGGCTTGCAAGAAGGTTGTAACATTCGCCATCCTGACCTTTTGACAGTCTGCAATCTGGAGGTCAGAAACAGGATCCAGAACTCGGATTACTTTCTCTTTGCTCATTGATGAGACATTGTTTGCAGCAGTAACAAATAATCTGAAGACTCCAGCCACTGGGAACAGCCTAACAAATGATACAGTAGTTTTCATCTCTTTATCTATTTCCCATACAAATGTCACATCAGTAGCTTCAAGATTGGCATCCCCTGTGAAAGTCAGACTTGATCCTGTTGCAATTACAGAGTCTTGGATAGTAACCTTAAGTTCTGTTATTGCACCTTGAACCATCAAATTCAACTGATCCTCCTCAGAACTCAGAGAATTCCTTACCATCAGATGAACTTGGTAGATGCCTGTTAGATTACAACTGAAAGAGATGCTCATCAGACTGGACATAAACTGCCTACCACTGAGAACATGGGTGATTGTCCAGGTGTACTCTACAGCAGATCCAGAAACATTTTGGCAGTACAGATCCACAACCATGCCCTGTGGTACAAATGGTAAACTCAAAGATTGTTTTATCCTGATGGCTACATTTGATACCCGGACATAAACATACACAAGAACTGTGTCTGTCAGTGTATCAATGTCATTCATGACTGAAACCCCCACAGTGAAGTTACCAGCAAGGTGAAACGGTAAAACTACAGAATCATATTGACTGGCCAGAGTCAATCCCCCAGAAGACCATACATATCTCAGATTTGACCCAGTAGCACCTGCTACCTGAAACAACACACTTTCACCTGCAAAGATCTGTGCAGGTAATGTCTTATTTGCTGTAATGTGTACATTTGCTATTTTCTCCTGTGCCTCTATTTTGATAGAAACATTACTGATGCTGATGGCATTTCTTGCTGTGAGGATAAGTGTATAAGTCCCATTTGTCTTAAAGGTGTATTTTAAAATACTGTCATTTGATATCACAGAGGAAATTCCTGTCATCACTAATTCCCATTCAAACTGAACCAGCAGTTGTGAGTTTGTCTGAGGTACAAATGTGTACTCTTTCTCCACTGCTGCATATAAAATTACTGACCCTGGTTTGGTCTTGAGGCTTTGATTTATTGATAAATCTTTGATGTGATCTAGCACAGCTATTTGAGCTGATTCATTCACTGACGAGACATCATTAAACACGATTACAGAGCACTGATGATAACCAGGAGATGTGAAACCATAAGTCAATGATGTTGAATTATTCCCTTTGATGATCATGGCATCACACTTCCATAAAATGCTAACACTGGTCCCAGATGTGAATGTTGCTTGAAATGTGACATTTGTGTTAATCTCTACAATAGATAGGCTTGTATTTATATGAACACCACTAACTTCGTCTTGTGCAATAATACTAATAGCTTTAGATTCATTACTCACAGAATTATTTGCTGCTAGTTTCACTAAATAAACACCAGGTAAGAGAAAGTTGTATTGCATGGATTCATCTTTCCTAGAAACAACAGAGTTATTAATATTCCAAGTAAAGTTTACTAAAGTTCCATACAGCATAGATGCTTTCAGTGTTGTATTAGACTGTGTTCTAGTAAAACAAAGTGCAGAACATGACTGGCACTGTATTTGTAATCCTAAGATGATTTCTATGGCTGTAAGTTCTACTGTCTGTACCTGATAGTTCACTTTATTCTCTACTTTTACAGTGACATTGTAAACTTTAGCTTCAGTCACTGTCAGACTTAGTGTGCTATCCTGAACAATGTTCCTGACATTGTTAACTATCCAAGTGTAAGTTAAGTTTGAACCCACTTGTACTGATGCGTTAAATTTAGCAGACACCAAAGCTCCTGGCTGTTTTAGGGCAAGCGGTGTTTCATACTCAGTGACCAAGCCTGCAATTTCTTCTTCAACAAAAATGTCCACCTTGTAATTATCTTGTATAGTTCCAGAAATGTCTTTTGTGACCTTCACAGAAATTGTATAAACACCAATAAAGTCATAGTATGTTGTAACATGTTTCATAGAACGTCCTGCTTCGAAAGCACCATTCCCAAAACTCCAGTTATAAAACAACTTGTCTGGGGCTTCTGCAGCAACATTACCTCTAACATCAACCTGCTTTCCCACAGGGACACAGCACTTCACATTGATTCCAATAATGCGCAGCAAATTTGTATCATAGACATACAATGTGAGCATATATGTTTTCTCACTGACTGCATTCTTTGCTGTAACTACAGCCCAGTAAACATCAGCAATGGAATACTTATATATAAAAACTGGTTGTGTTTGGAAAGATGAAACAGTAATATTGTCCCCAAAATCTAACATGTACTCAACATCAGAACCAGATTGTAATGCAGCTGTAAAAGTTACATTCTCACTAAAATGTTTTGGTCCATCATAGGTGAGGTTCAAACCATGTATGATATCCTGAGCTGTGATGATGATAGTTCCAGTCTGGATGTGGCTGCTGTTATAAACTGATAGTACAGTGACTACTATCATAAAACTGCCTAGTGTCTCGTAGCTGTGAAGTAAATCTTGTGTGATTTCGGCACTACTCCATGTTATGACTTTGCTGCCATCGTTCCAGTCTACAGTGTAGACTAGAATGCCGTAACTCTTTGAGCCAGAAAAGGAATCGCTGCTCACACTGATGGTCAAGTTAAACTCCTGGTTTGTTGGCACATATCTGCTGGACGTAGTGAGGTTCAGAGGAACATCAATACTATTGTAAACTTCTACAACAAATGTACTCAACAACCTGTCTCCAAACATATCAGATAAGGACAGGGTAATTGTTACATTTCCTGTTGAAATGAAGCTGTGCATGTGTGAAAGATACAGGACTGGTGTGACAAATTGATCACTGGACTGGATGCTTTCTTCATTGAACATCCAGCTGACCATAATGTAGGCACTGGGGGTCCCTTCAACAGATGCAGAAATATTTTCAACACTTCCAACAGCAACTTTATCAAAAACATTGTTGAACTTCAAATTCTGCAAGTTGGCTTTGATTTGAGTGTTAACTCTCAGGCTGGCCATCTTCCATGAGAAAGGGTTGGAGACATTGACAGAGAGAACATAAGTAGCAGACTTGTTAAACATTCTTGAAAGTTCTAAAATATTGGGAGCTGCAGGGCTGATAATATTACCATCTTCATAAAATACAGCGTCTGTCATGTCTCCAGATTTCACATATATGTGAAATACTTGTATCTTGCCAGTTTCAACTGTTACATTACAAGATGTGTGATCTGTACAATTGTCGTGATAAAAGTCTACTTCAGTAATAGCAGCATATGTTGTAATGTTTACATATAAGGCCTTCCAGCTAATGATGTTTGTCACATTGACAACAATATTATTCAGTAAAGAACCTGCAGGAAACACATAAGATAAACTGGAGTATGGGGATTTGAGGAGGCTGCTGTGAAACTGACACATTTCTGTTAAATTTGCCACTGATGGTGGGCAAGTAGAAACTAAGGAGGTTGTTACACCACTTCCATTATTCACATACCAGGTCACTGAAGGCTGTGTGCCTTCTAGCAGCTTCACTGTCAGATCATGTGGTCTCCCTGCCTCTACATGAATATTTAAAACTGGAGGGCCTTGACCTGAAATGACTTGAACTCTGGCTTCCGGATAAACCCACAGTAGCTCCCCCACATCTTCCATAGCAGTTACTGAGCAAGTCTGTGAGCTGGCAGAGCTAGTCACAAAAGTGAAATTATAAATTCCTGGACCGGTAACAAAGTTCAAGTTGCCTGGTGACAATGAAATTTTGTTTGTGGTATAGACAGCATTGATTCTGCACACAACACCTGACTTCACCTGGTAAACCTGCGGATCAACAACATCCCCACTAGCCATCCAGTAGTCAATTTTGGCTGACAGGACAGAATTTCTCCACTCTGAAGATGTGGATTCTTCACATATCACAACATCTTTGTTCTCCGATTGAAACCCTATAACATCTCCTTCCTGTACTAATACTTCTGTCTTCAACTCGAACTGCAATTGAGTTGTTTTCAAAGGCACTTTTATAGTTGTTATATACACAAGCTGAAGCTTGAAGTATGTGGAGTTATTAAATTGATTTAGACAGTTCTGACTGTTTAAGAAAGAAGCAGAACACATGCATGGTTTGGCTACTGGCAGACAAGTGTTGGTGGGTCTACACAGGTACTCCCCATCCTTACAAAGACTGATAGCTTGTGTACCAGCACTGGCATGCTGGGAACTTGTGCTGCTCCCACAATCTTGAGGAGAAATGGAGAAATAAATGGAAAGCAATCAATTCATGCCAACAATCCTGCCCATAAACACTGATGAAATTAATGAAAACTATTAAATAACTGACAAATAACTGAATTAAAGAATGGGAAATTACATGACAAACAATTGAAATGATGGATGGAAAATTAAGTAATTGACAAACAAATGAAATTAAAGAATGGAAAAAAAAAAATCAGCTGATTGACAAATAACTCTGATTCTTCTATATGCAAGGAGTTGAAACAAAAAAAGGTAAAGTCAGAGATGTGAACCAGCATCATTTCACACGATTATAAACCATATATATGCAAGGAGTAATACAAATCACAGGTGGAAAAACACTAGCAACAGCTAAATTAAAATTGTATGGTAGCTAAGATGATGTATACAACAATGCTTCGTCTTCTTTTCTTAAAAGAGTGGTTGGAACTTTGTGTTGTGATTTACAGCTAGGCTATAATATCTGTGTGTTTGGCCAAACACTTCTGATTTTAACAAATCCTCAATTGTTGCTTTGTACGACATGCTTGTTAAGGAGCAGTGGGTTCTCCCGGCACCCTTTTCCCACCCAAATGAGGGCCTGGAACACTTATGGAGACACACAAATTGATAATTTTGAGTCACAACATGTAATTTAACATCTGAAGATTATTTAGAAAAAAATGGAGAGAAAACTACTAATATCTTCTTCTTCTTCATGTTCGCTAGCTGTAAAACAGGCAGAAAGTTCAAGTTATTGGTCCACTTCTAGACTTTAGTCTTTTTTTCAGAACTTGAGTGTTATGTGCACATCTGTTTTAAAGATCTGACTTATTTGTATGCAAACTATTAGTTCCTTGCCTCTCAGGTAAATACACAGACTTTAAAGGAAGTCCCCAGTTAGTCAACTTATATGACATGCTTGTTGGGGAGGCAGTAGATCTATTCTTGAATTGCCCATAATGTTGCCGGCAAGCCAAGCAGGAAATTACTAATATAAAATTTTGAATTGTGTGTATAACTTATTGTCAAATTACCTGGCCAAACAAAATTTATGTCAACGCAAACAGGTCTCCAGATCTGTAAGGCTAGTTTGGTTTCCACATTTAGACTCTGCACTTGAAAGTTCCATCGTAGGACATAACCAGAAGTATAGAACCAGGAGCCTGAAAACAGATTTGATCTACTGTACAACCTCAGATGAAAGAAGATATTGCTTTATAATATGAATAATTTGTCAATAGAATATAAAAAATACATGAAGATCAAACTTTATTTCCAAAGGGTTACAAATTGAGCATGCAGATCCCTCTTACATTCGGCCCTACCAAGCAGTCATCTTTCATTTGCTAGTTGCATTTTATAAATCAAGCATATTATGTTCAAACATAAAAATTCATTGTATAAATGTCAATTACAAATACAAAAACAGGGATGACAAATGCATATCTTCAAATATATATGCAAAAATACTAACTCATCACAGAAACACACAAGCACACACACATATAACCCGCACACACTCAGAGGTGTACACAACACAAAAAGGTATACATACAATCACAGATAGAACACATACACAAACACAATACACATACACACACAAAAAACTCACAGTCACAATATATACACTCAGAAATGACATACTTAGAAACAACACACACCTACATAACATACACATGCATAGTACTCTCACAGACACAACACATTCACATAGACACAACCAATAGACACAAACACAGTACACAAATACAGACTCAAAACAAGCACCTAGTTCCCCAAAACAGCACAAATATACATAACACATACACATAGAAACAACACTCACACGCACAAAACACAACACTCACAGACGCAACATACAGACACACATACACTCTAAGACACAACACTGACAGGCACATATACACAATTTTTTTTACACACACCACATACTCACATCAACAATACACAGACACAACACTCACATATAAAGCATTCATACAGCCACAACGCCCACATACACAGACACAGTATACAAACACATACACACACGCATGCATGCACATACACACACACAAAAGGGCTATAGATAAACTAATTTTACACAGTGAGGACACAAGCGATGCATTGCACAATTTACTGCCTGGCATATTTTGCTGTATCTCATCAGGTGTGTGTGTTACTACAGAGTTTATATCAATTTACAATGAAGTAGATGTGAATTCTCTTAAATCGCATACACAAATCAGACTGTCTGTTACATACTATACAGCTAAGTTTTAGATTCACCATATGATCCTTTTGTTTGCGTCCTCATTTTTTAAATTCATAATGGGAAAACACTGAAAGGATACACTGGTGAGAGGTGCATAGTTTTAACACTGGAGAGATATCACAAGATGTTGAGGAATAATACAAGAGAAATCATACTCACACAAAAAAGAACTTACAGTTGTACCTCAGTATACTTCTTTAATTTATTCCAGATACTTGGACTTATACAAAAAAGGAAGCATAACAAACAAACGTTCCCATAAGAAATAAAGGGAGTATGAATAATATGTTTCCTTGAAGCAAATCCTATCTTTAATTGGGTTCTTTTTACGCTTTCCTCCGCAGAAAGAGAGCAACTTCCCTTCCCATTCATGCCTTGTCGTGTCGTAAAGGCCATCCTATGTTGCGTGGGGTGTCATGCTTGGTGGCCGCCTAGCAACAAACAGTATTTTACTGGTTGTTGTCAGCTGCCAGCGATATCGCATGTTCTATATTCAATGATGAGAGGGCTTTTAGAGACTCTAAAATATGTAGAACTAGCCCTAACCCAAACACACCCCCCCCCCCCCCCACTCCACAGTCTCAGCCTACATCCCACGAGAGTGTGCCCTCTATATCTCATGAGAGAGTGCAGCCTACATCCCATGATGCATACAGCCTATAATATACCCTGCATAAAGTCGTAAGACCTAGGCTACACTCTCTCGTAGGACGTAGGTTGTACTCTCTTATGGGACGTAGGCTGAGGCTTTCGGGTAGGGGGGTTGGGGTGAGGGCCAGTTCTACATGTTTTTGGGCCGCTTAAAGCGCTCGCATCGTGGAATATAGAAAACTTGATATTGCCGGCCGCTGACAAGAACGAGTAAAATCGTGACATCTCCACAAAGGACAGGCCCTGCGACATGATGAGGCATGAAAGGAAGGAAAGTCACTCTCTTTCTGGTGCGGAAAATGTAAAAAGAACCATTAATGGCATATTATACATTGATGGGAGTTGTATAAAAAAATGTTGCACTGCTTATTATTACAATTCATAAATACAAAAGCAATTAGATGGAACAAATGAAAATCTAACCTCACTTTACCTTGCTGAGAAATGTCTAAGGCCTACTCTGATGGTAGCAAGAAGGGTGGAGGAGGAGATGTTATTATTTGGAAGGAAAAGTCCCCTTCCAATAAAACTTAAGGTATCCACGCGGTAGAGGATGGTAAACATACTGCAGTGTGGCCAACGCAGCTATGGGGACCGAATATCCGCCGGGACAAGTGGACACCTCTGGGGTGCTCTCTGCTGTTAGCAGAAGCATCACAGAGCAGGCACTCACATGCCCTAGCAAACCAAAAGGCTGCTAAAGCCATGTGGATGTGGAAAGCAACGGGAAACTACCACAATACTATCCCAAGAAACTTATAATGGAAGCCAAAAATGAAAATATCTTGGACAAAGAAGAGGAGAAATACTGACATCCTGAAAGATCTGAACATCAAGGAAGATTGGCTAATAAACAGCATCCTGTCTTGGAAGCTGAAATATTTTGGTCATATGAAGCACCAAGAAGGATTGGAAAAAATTATAGCAGAAGACATGGTCGGAAGGCAGGAGCCGACCGACATGAAGATGGGCACAGGATATAAGTGACTCCTTGAGTGTGAAAGTGCATGAGGCGGGAGAACTGGCGAGAGACAGAGTTTCTTTCAGGCAGACTGTGATGAGAGCGACGTTCTGCAAAGGACCTGCTACATGATGATGATGATCTCAAATTCTGGTTTTGTCCTTTCTTTTCTTTCTGCCTCTTTTCCCTAATTGGACCTGGGTAAGACTCAAAAGTTCTAGCCCATGAGTCATATTCCAAACAAAGATCACATTTAAAGCTAAATGTATTGCCCCTGAACGGGATGTTTACCAAGTTGGACATATTAGAAAGTAGACATATATCGATGTATATTCATTCCTACAAATATTAGGTAAAACATTAAACAAGATTTCAACAAGTCAAATACACAACAGATATGATGAGTACAGAATGGTATGCATCCTGTGGACAGCTAGAGTCACTGACATTATGATGACGGGAATGAAACTACTGTTGAAACAGATGCAAGGTGATCTGCTGCCTACTCACTTGCAGCTGGGATTGAACCTGGCATCACAGAATTATAAAGCATGTTCGCAATACCTAAGCCACAGACACTGACAAACCTAACAATAAAGTGACAAAAGAAGATATCACAGATTGAGGTGGCGCCATCACTGAAGCTGCTACAGGTGACGAAACATTGCTCATGACTGGTACAAAGCCTGCCACAAGCCAGGAAGTTTTCACTTTGTCTGTAAATAAATATAATGAAACATCAATAATATCATGATACTGTTTAACCTTGTTTACCCCGTGTCAGCTGATGTTTCCTACTTTCAATGGTTTTTTAAAAAATCACATGAAATCTCCAGACAGTGGCCATTTTGTCTGTATAACAGCTTTGGTAGGGATTTCAACTATATTATGTGTATACAGCTATGATTACATAAAAACAAAAAAATTATTGAACACTTCTTCTTCTTCTTCTTCTTCTCTTCCACCTTGTACCTCATCGAAGTGTCGGGGGGAGATGTAATGTTCGTTGATGAGCTCTGTCAAGAGCACTATTAAGACTGATGCTCATTTCTGTAAGGCTGTTCTTAATGCCATCACTCCATATTTCCCGAGGTCTTCCACTCGCTTTACACCCGTTGTAACGTTTTAGTGTGGCTCGCTGTGGCAGATAGTACCAGGGCATTCTTGTAAGGTGTCCAAACCATTTCATTTGTTGTTCTTTGAAAACCTGTAAGACTGGCTTTATTCCTAGCATTCGTCTGATTTCATGATTTTGTATTCTGTCTTTCCTTGAAACTCCTGCAGCTCTTCTAAGACATTTCATCTCTGTTGTCACAATTTTACGTTCATTGGAGGATGTAAGTGTCCACGTTTGGCATTGATAGCATAGTGTTGGCCAAAAAATAGTTCTGATAAGATTCACTTTAGTACTCCGAGGTATCTGCTTGTGTGTCAACAGGGGAGATAGTTGACCCATTACTTGGCACATCTGGAACTAATTTCTCTGTCCAGTTTTCCGTCTGAAGTAAAAATTGCTCCCAAATACTTAAATTCCTCTGTTTGTCTCAGGGTGTTGTTTTTTAATTTAATTTCTAAATTGTCTTTATGTCTTCCTATCATCATTGTCTCTGTTTTCGTAGTGTTTATTTTCATATTATATTCCTCCCCTTTGTTACTAATTTGATTTAGGTGGTTCTGTAGGCATTCCATATTTTCTGCTATGAGTACCTGGTCGTCGGCGAAAAGTAATTCTGTTATATCTTCTCCCTGATTAAAGTCTGTTTCGCTACATATGGCGTCCATGTATGTTATGAAAAGAAGCGGCGATAGTACACAGCCCTGACGCACACCAGAGTTCACTATAAAAGTTCTAGACAACCCTGCCTTTGATCTTATGCAGCATTCACTACGTGTGTACAGGCTTTTGCAAATATTAATGAGATGATTGCTGATTCCTTTTTTCCCCATACATTCCCACAACATATTCCTGTCGACTCTATTATTGAACACTGAATAGTTAAAAAATCAATTTCTTTTTGCCATTTTGATGTAATAACACAATAACAATGACGTCATTATCCTCTATGTGGCTGTTTTAACACTGTTTTCTAGGTCAAAGTGAAGCAAAGCAGTTACTTCTTTCTGCAGCTGCATTTAGTGATTATCTCCTTTCTTTAAAAAAAAAAAAAATAAGGCAAAGTAATGACTCTTTATATGACAAATCCATCTTTTAGTGACTTGGGAGATGTGATTATGTAACAGCTAGCAGCTTGCCTGTCTGCTCAATGGGCATAGGTTTCAACCTCTAGATTTAAAAAAAAACTGACCAGAACTCCAAATTTTATCTGCTTCCTCTTTTTTACATTAGTTTCTTAGGGTAGTGTTTCAGAGAATTATAATAATGCATTTCTGTTTAACAAAATTTTAAAAAAAGGTCAATTTTTCGGAGTTTATATGATAAAAAGGTAAAGACTTTCTCAACTGAAAGAAAAATTTCACTTATAATTTAGTAAAAGTAGTTAAGTGGTATGGGACGTCGCAGGTCTACCCAGCCTAAATTGGGTACCAGGATGGGCTGTCCTGGGAAAGTAAAGACAGCCGGCGTAATGTTGACCACATTACCCATATGCCCAATGCGCCGAAAGGCGTGAAAAGGGAACTTTACTTTCTTTTTTTTTTAAAGTAGTTAAGGAGCATTTTGATGCCAGTGGCACATCAGTATTATAGTGATAGATCTTAATTTTGTTCATCAACATCGTGTTATCTGCCTAAATTTTCCATGGTGCTTCTTGGTAAATATTTTTGAAGAGGACAGACCTGTAAGCCTAAAACTCAAAATCAACCTCAAAATGGATACAAACTCAAGACCTCCTGGCCAAAATAAAAGTGTCTGGCTACAGCAATTTTTTTGGGCTCCCATTTCTGCATATCTATGCTACAAAGATATAAATTATGTAGCTTGGTGCAAACCAGCACAATACAATCAATTTTCTTTTCATAAGAAATAAGGAAAAAAGAAGGAAAAACTAGAGTATGGATTAGTGAGAAGGTCAGGCAACAACAAAAAAAAGGAGGCAAAAGTTAACGGATGAAGTCAATCTGAGTGGAGTACTAACCTCCAACAAAGTATTCACATATGTAACTATTCTGTTTAGTACACATCTCCGTCTGCCATAAGCCTGAAGTGTTGATTGATACACAAGGCTCTCCTCCAGCTCTGTTTACCCAGTTGGAATATCCACCTAATGTCTGACCATCTTGCCAAGTATAGTAGCCCTGTGCCGTCCATGCTCTAAGTCCAATCCATGCCTGGCTGTTAAAGAAAAGAATCAAGAGATTAAATGTCTATGTAAACATATGCCTACATATGAATGTATAAACAGTTTAAAAATTAGTTGTGTATCCTTTACAGGACATTGCAGAAGCAACCCCAGAATGTTTTGGCTGTTGTGGTTTTTCTCGGCAAATTCACGTCCAGTAGTTTGCTATTGCTTTCTGGAGGGTGGGCTTTGGGATACCACTGTAGAAACCAGAGAAAGGCTCAAGGCCCGCAGCTGGAGTCAAACCTGGCACCCCGGCGAATGTATAAAAGTAGATACTTAATACGGGCCAAAATGTACATAAAACGAAGCAGCAAATACTGCATCATTATATTATCATCATCATCAGAAGATGGACTGATGACACTGAAGAGCTTTCACATCAACAGGGAATGACAATAGATATTGCTGCCCATAAAGCAGTGGATTGCAAACTGTTTCTCCCTACAATGCTTATCATCAGAAGTGAAAATAGATGATGATGATGAATTCATCTTCTGCTAGGACAACCTCTTGATTTCACATCAAATCTTTTCAAGTGTAGCACCTGTGTTGGTTCTGACTGCATTCTTAATAGATGACCAAACCATTTGATCTTCTGTTTCCCAGTGGATTTGCTGCAAGTTGCTGTTCCGACAGTCTGGCTGATAATTTCATTTCTAACTTTGTCTAGGATAGTTAAGTAATCCAGAAGTAATCTTGTCATATGCTTGTGTGTTTTGTAGAGGTTTTCATTAATTAACACTTTCAGTTTCAAACAATGTGTCGTGTTTTAATGGTTGTACCAATCAAAAGAGAAGGACACATATAAAGTTGGAAAAAGAAAACAGAGACCCTTCCCACGCCAATGGTGCACTAGGCATATGGTGCTAGACCAGCGGTTCTCAACCTGTGGGTCGTTACCTTTTTGGAGGTTGAATGAACATTCACAGGGGTAGCCTAAGACGATTTAAAAAAAAAAAAAAATATTTACTGAAGTTATGAAGCAGCAAAAAAAAATTATTGTATTGCTGGGGGTTGCCACAACATGAGGATCTGTGTTAAAGGGTCGCAGCATTAGGAAGGTGAAGAGCCATTGTGCTAGACTGATATGTTTACAGACCACCTGGCTGTTGTTTGGTAATGCAATCAACATTATACTGGCTACCTTGAGTTTTTACGGTATTGAAGAGTCCAGGTCATTTACACAATATCTGTCTTGATGTGATGTCCCGATATTTTGAACCCAACATGTTAGGGTTGGAAGGTAAGCATCTAGCAATTGCAGTACAGTGAATGTTAAAAATCTGATCTGTAGTTCTTCACTCGATCATGAAAAACAAATAGAACTCTTCTTCTTCTTCTTTTTCTGCATTCATCCTTAACATGACAACTGACACACTGTATTGTGGTTTACAGCTAGGCTGTGACATCTTTCAGCTCATGATATCCAATTTCAGCTAACCTCTAATTATGGTGAAAATATGGGAGTGACTGCAGTCAAGCTTATACAAGGAATTCCAGAGAAATTTGACTATAAAGCTCAACAAAATGGGGAAGCAGAAAAAAACTTGATGAAAAAAAAAAACGTGCCGATTTGTTCACGTTTTTCTGCTTCCCTATTTTGTTGAGCTTTTTAGTCAAATTTCTCTGGAATAACCTCTAATTAGTCCCTTATTACACCATGGGGGCAGTGAGTGTCTTCTCTTTTTCTACAAAATATGTTAAACGCTGAATTAATAATCAACATCTTAGCACTCTGGACACTCCCATAAGTGCTTCATCCCCATCTTCAGCAGCAGGTGAACAGTTCCAATTCCGATGGTAACAGTAACTGTCTGACTGTACATCTGTCTAACCTCTCCTTTGAGTGTTGAGTGTCGGGCAGATTCTCTGGTAACTCCCCACAGCGCCATTCCCCTTAGACCTTAATGATCTATCTGTGTCTCTGCACTGTTCACTCACTCCCAAAGACAATCACTACAAATAGCTTGTTGTATATTAATTCACCACCAAGTGGTGGAGAACCAGCCAGCCTATCTGCCTGCTCATATCCCAACATACCACCATGACCTGGAGAAAATATCCAAAGAACACTAACTACCCAGGACTTCTGAAGCGATGCTTGCTACTCTGCACACAGCATGCATGTCTCTACCTTTCTCAACACACTCTGTGCATCAGTTATAATTATTATATGTGTGTACAGCTAATTTCTCAATCCAGTGGAAGGCACCAATGACTGCCTCCATCTCTATTCTCAAACTAGTCATTGTGATATCATATACCAGGCTTTGTTGCACTAAGCGACATCCATTCACTTTTGCTATGAACCCCATGCACTTCGTCTACCTCTCAACACAGAACCATCTGTATAGATAATCACATAACCTTGGCAGCAATTTTCATGAATCATTTGTTTAACTGTTTCTACAGAAATGGAGCCCCATAACCCACACACAGTTATAACTATTCCTCACACAAAACAAATGTTTCTCTCACCTGGCCAACAAACTGGACACATAAGAATTCTGAGATGAACTAACAATAGAAGCCAGTCTGCCATTTGTGAATGTTGATAGACATGACAGATGCGCCTGCTGCCAAGTAGCAAGTTGATTGACTATGACGTAACAAGTCTGGCTGTCTGAATGCCAATTGCCTATACAGGTTACTGGATCTGGAAGTGACACATCACTATCAAGGTTAATTGAATATTCCCAGCTATAAATAAATGCACATACCGTACACATAGAAAATTACCATTATAATAATAACATATCTAAAAATTGCAGTGAGAAAAGTAATTCACAATAGAATATTTAAAAGAAATCTAATGAACAAACTCGATAAGGAAAAAGACACAAAAAGATATTAGTTAATGTATCAAAGTTTTTATTAATGAACAGTATTTATAAACTTATAGGCTGTTATCACAGAAGTATCACAATCATTTTCATCTTCCACTTCCTTTCTTCTTTTTCTTTTTCCACTTCTCCTCCTCCTTCTGCTTCTTCTTCTTCTTTTTCTTCCTTCTTCTTCACTTCTTCTCTTTCTCCTCCTTATTTTATTCTTCTCCTCCTCTTCTTGTCCTGTCTACTATATCTTATGAATCTTGTTTATCCTTCTGTGTCTATATCGTATTGGAAAATAAGCTCTGTTATTATCAAGCTTTCTCATTGTGTGTCCTACCAAAAGCCAGTATCTTTTAATCACTTCCTGATTCACTGGAATATGTTAAGTGCTCTTTACAAGCTCAGAATTTGTAGGATCAATCAACACAATAAAACTGTTTATTATTTCTTTCCTTTTCACTAATCTAGAAATTTTATGTGGCATTCCACACCCAGTGATATATATTAACTAAAAATTTAAAACTTAATACAGCTCAAACCTTTTCATGTACCCCAATCAACACATGCTGGAAGTATTATGATGCAAAAATCTTGTAATAATTCTACATTTTGTCAGCAATAGTAAAAGTAAAGGTGAGAGATGTTTAACATACACAATGTGCACATAGGAACAACTATTTTTCAATTCCAACAAGAAGAGCTGAGGAAATGTAATGAACACAGAGCAAAGGGAAGACCACACTAAAAAATGTAATAAACACAGAGCAAGGGGGAAGCACACTAAAAATATAATGAACACAGAGCAAAGGGAAGACCACACTAAAAAATGTAATAAACACAGAGCAAGGGGGAAGCACACTAAAAATGTAATGAACACAGAGCAAAGGGAAGACCACACTAAAAAATGTAATAAACACAGAGCAAGGGGGAAGCACACTAAAAATGTAATGAACACAGAGCAAAGGGAAGACCACACTAAAAAATGTAATAAACACAGAGCAAGGGTAAGACCACACTAAAAATGTAATGAACACAGAGCAAGGGTAAGACCACACTAAAAAATGTAATAAACACAGAGCAAGGGTAAGACCATACTAAAAATGTAATGAACACAGAGCAAAGGGAAGACCACACTAAAAAATGTAATAAACACAGAGCAAGGGGGAAGCACACTAAAAATGTAATGAACACAGAGCAAAGGGAAGACCACACTAAAAAATGTAATAAACACAGAGCAAGGGTAAGACCATACTAAAAATGTAATGAACACAGAGCAAGGGGGAAGCACACTTAAAATGGAATAAACACAGAGCAAGGGGGAAGCACACTTAAAATGGAATAAACACAGAGCAAGGGGGAAGCACACTTAAAATGGAATAAACACAGAGCAAGGGGGAAGCACACTTAAAATGGAATAAACACAGAGCAAGGGGGAAGCACACTAAAAATGGAATGAACAGGAGCAAAGGGGAGATCACACTTAAAATGGAATAAACACAGAGCAAGGGGAAGATCACACTAAAAATGGAATGAACTCACAGCAAGGAGAATACCACACTAACAATATAGTGAACACAAGCAAGAGGAAGGACACTAAGAATGGAATGACAGCAAGAAGAAATAAGTAAAACCTTATATAACGCAACAGAAAGAGCTCATGGAAGATTCTTAAATTTCCCCCAAAACTTTGATGAGTTAAGTAGAAAAACAGAAGACCGAGATATCCGAGAAGACCAAATATCCAATCAACCAGCCTGAGATAATGGGGTGGGAATGACATCATCAGGCTCCTCTGAAAGCTATCTTCAGCTACATCTAAACCTTTTGGCATGTTATTATCATCCATCGACTGGTTTAAAAAAATAGAGCTAGTTAAAAGTTAGTTGCGTATCCTTTACAGGACATTGCAGAACCAACCCCAGCATGTACTGGCTGTTGTGGTTTTTATAGGCAAATCTTAAATTCAGTAGTTTGCCACTGCCTCTGAACACCCAGCTCTTGGTACCATTGGTGAAACCAGCACATGACAAATTGTCCGCAGCAGGAATTGAACCCGGCATCCTGGCATTACGAAGCACGATCGTAATGCCTAAGCCACAGACACTGAGCTAGTACTTCTTCTTAAAGTCCATGTCATGTGGCGCTGGTAGTCAAGTCTATCAACAACCTTCTGTCTTGTACAAGCTAGTATAATATACCAAAAATTTATGACATCATGGAAAATAGTCTTTACTATGTTATAAGGATATCATGGAGAAAAGTCCTTACTGTGTTACTAAGATATAAATAAAAGTCCCTACTGTGTTACTAAGATATCATGGAGAAAAGTCCTAACTGTGTTACCAAGATATCATGGAGAAAAGTCCTTTCTGTGTTAATAAGATATCGTAGAGAAAAGTCCTTACTGTGTTATTGAGCTATCATGGAGAGAAATCCTTACCCTGTAATTAGGATATCATGGAGAAAAGTACTTACTGTGTTATTAAGATATCATGGAGAAAAGACCTTTCCTTCTTATTAGGATTTCATGGAGAAAAGTCCTTACTGTGTTATTAGGATTTCATGGAGAAAAGTCTGTTATGTGTTTTAAGAATCCGAAATCAACAAGTTAGAAGCTACAGGTGGATGACTAACCTCTAAGCTACTTTAGCCCCCAATAACTGCATTATGCAAATAATTAACAATGAAATAATTTAAATAACTTGAAAAATACATAACTAATGACTATATCTGTCCAGCCAATACCAACCTTTTTCACAAATAAAAAGTAATGAGTCACTGCATACAACTCCCTGTAGACCTGTATACGTAAGAGTAACACAGCCATCTTTTGTTGCATATGGCAAGGTTTCCTTAAACACAGGTGCTTTAATAGTTGTGTTGCTCCATACATAGGCTTCTAGAGAAGGGAACCACTCAGCTCCTGTGTAATAATACTTATCTACAAATAAAAAGACAGTACTCATTATTACCCTTTTCACAAGTTATTCGTGTGCACGGTAAAGTAAATACAGAAAAATACATAGTAATGAAATAATAAATGAACGGCTCCGGTTCCGGTTTCAAGATGGAGGGATGTTTTCCTTCAAGCTTGTCTCCAGTCCGTTGATCGGTAGCCTAACAAGCCGCCATCGTAAAACATCCACTGTTACAGAAACAGATTTCTAGCTTTAAACGTCATGTCGTTTCGTTCTAATTTGTTGAATGCCACCGATGTTTTTAAAATTGGATATTGGAACGTTAGAACTATGTACCAGACAGGGAAAACAGCACAAGTGTGTAGTGTTATGAATGATTTCAATCTGGATATCCTTGGTGTTAGCGAATGTAGATGGACCAACTCGGGTAAAACGTTCCTTACTAATGAACAAAAACACATAGTTTATTCGGGGAGAACTGATAACCAACATTCAGGCGGTGTCGCGATTATTATGTCACCTAGAACAGAAAGATCACTCGTCAGCTGGGAACCGGTCAATGAAAGAATTATAGCAGCACGCTTCCAATCCAGGTATTTCAAACTATCAGTCATACAATGCTATGCACCTACAAATGATGATACTGACTTCAACAAAGACACCTTCTATAACGTATTAACTGACACCATCAACAAAACACCAAAACACGACATCACTGTTGTGATGGGCGATTTCAACGCCAAGGTTGGAGATGACAACAGCGGTGTTGAAAGATACATGGGAGCGCATGGTATAGGGAGCATGAACCAGAATGGCGAAAGACTACTCGAGTTATGTGAAATTGCTAATCTGTTAATAGCAAATACCACCTTCCCACATAAAGATATTCATAAATCCACCTGGATTTCCCCTGACAATCACACTAAAAATCAGATAGACCACTTTTGCATAAGTACCAAATTCCGCTCGTCAGTTCGGGATGTCAGAGCATATCGAGGAGCAGACGTTGGCAGCGATCACAACCTCTGCATAGCCAAACTAAAGATGAAGCTCAAGAAACTACATAAAACATTTACAAGCAAGAAAATAGATTCACAGTCTCTGTTGTCAAACCAACATCAAATCACATTTAACTCTGGGATACAAAACAACTACGTACAAACCTTAACTAACAAAAATAATGTTGAATACAGCATAGAACAAAAATGGAGCTTCTTTAGAGACACCTTCAAGGAAGCCGCAGTCAACACAGTTGGTTACATGCAAAGAAAGAAGAAACAATGGCTGAGTGAAAACACTTGGATAAAAATTCAGGAAAGAAAACAGGCCAAATTATCCCTTTTATCTACAAAAGACACATCTGTATATGAAAAAGTCAAACAAAGGTACACCTTGTTAGATAAAGAAGTGAAACATAGTGCACGGAAAGATAAACAAGATTTCATACACAACCTAGCTTGCGATGCTGAAACGTCTGCCAGAACTGGGAACAATAAAGCTGTATTCCACATCATGAAACAGCTGTGCAACCATACACCTACAGCAAACGCACCCATCAAAGACAAACAGGGTAAATTATTATTATCTGAAGAACAACAAAAGCAACGATGGGCAGAACATTTCAGAGAAATATTAAATAGGCCACAACTCGACACTGTTCCCAATATAGACGAAGAAGAAGCTATGCCACCTCTAGATGCTACCTGTGAACCATTCACAATGTTAGAACTTAAATCAGCAATAAAAAAACTAAAGAAGAACAAGGCTACTGGCGCAGATGAAATCTCAGCTGAAATGTTAAAGGCAGCAGACGAAAACACCTTACAATATTTGCTACAGCTGTTCAATGATGTTTGGCTAAATGAATCCCCACCGCAACAGTGGAAAGAAGGTGTTATATTCAAACTGCCCAAAAAAGGTGATTTAGCAGACTGCAACAACTGGCGTGGTATCACCCTACTCTCCGTACCAGGAAAACTGTTCTGCAGCATGCTAATGCAGAGACTGAAAAAAGCCAATAGATGCAAGACTCCGAGAAGAACAAGCAGGATTCAGACCGAATCGGTCATGCATCGACCATATATTCACACTCAGGACCATCGTAGAAGAGTCAGTAGAGTTTCAATCCCAACTCATCATCAACTTTGTTGATTTTCAGAAGGCTTTTGACAGCATACACCGCCCTACACTCTGGAAGCTACTCACAATCTATGGTTTCCAAGATAAATATGTCAATATTATAAAGGCCTTCTACACCGATTCCCGCTGCCTTGTTAGAACGGAATCTGGTAACTCTGATTGGTTCCCAGTAGAAACAGGCGTGAAACAAGGATGTGTCTTGTCACCGATGCTTTTCGGAATAGCACTCGATTGGGTCATGCGCAAATGCACACAGGACACACATCTAGGCATCAAATGGGTCGACAAAGTTCTCGAAGATCTTGACTTTGCTGACGACCTAGCACTCCTGAGCACAACAAATCTAGAAGCTCAGGAAAAAATGGACCGCCTCCAGAATATTTCAAGCCAAATCGGCCTTCAGGTCAACGCAGCCAAAACGAAAATCATCGATCTTACCAACGAGTCGAAAGACATCAAACTAAAGGATATTGTTCTTGAAAAAATCACCAGCTTCACATACTTAGGGAGCAAGATAACCTCTGCGGGAGATACAACATCAGAAATAACGACTCGAATCGCGTTAGCATCAAGTGCCTTTAACAAACTGTCAAACATTTGGAAGTCAAGATCACTCAGCAACAACACGAAACTTAAGGTCTTCAATTCCTGTGTGATCCCAGTGCTAACTTATGGTTGTGAGAGTTGGAAATCATCAGTATCAATCGATAAGAAACTAGTCGCTTTCGAGAATAGATGCCTCCGAAAGCTATTGAATGTTCACTGGTCGGACTTTAGGTCCAATACATCTATAAGACAGGAAACAAAACAAAAATATGTGTCTGATTTTATTAGAATGCGTCGCTGGAATTACATCGGTCACGTACTCAGAATGGACATACAGAGACTTCCCCACCAAGCCTTCATATGGTCACCAGAGGGTAAAAGAAAACAGGGAAGACCAAAAGAAACTCTCCGTAGAACCATCACAAGGGAGAGCTCAACCATAGGTCTCAGTCGCACTCAAGACCTACATCAAGTGGCAACGAACCGACAGACGTGGAAAGTTATGACCTCTGCCCTATGCGCCATCTTTGGCACAAGAGGAATAACTAACTAACTAACTAACTAACTAACTAATGAAATAAGATACTTATGTAGTAAATGTCACAAACGGGATATAGTTTTTTTTAAAAACCATTTAAATTTAAATAAAACAATACCAGAAACGGTATAT
This sequence comes from Candidula unifasciata, assembly GCA_905116865.2. Lineage (NCBI taxonomy): Eukaryota > Metazoa > Mollusca > Gastropoda > Stylommatophora > Geomitridae > Candidula > Candidula unifasciata. The sequence continues at coordinate 546,879 of CAJHNH020005445.1, forward strand.
ATTTTCGAATATTCTGAATATCAGCTACATCTATAGTAAGACGAGCAACTTTTTAATCACCACCATAGGTTTACTTTGTTACGGTATCTTCAACAGCGATTTTTTTAAAAGGTGCCTTACTGAATGGATTCAGCAATCAGGCTTCACAACATTTTGCAATTTCCATCATAACTGTTTAATTTCAGTGGTTCTTGACAGCATGTTTCAATGTGTAAGCTGACTTCTTTCTATGCCATAACAGAAAGCAGTCTATAATCCTCTCTTGTTGTTCTCATGCAGTCTACAGAGTACAAAATGTACTCATTCTACTTTTTTTTTTTTAAAGCTGGCAACAAAAGCCACTCTGATGGAGTGGATGATCTGTTTTAGTTATTTAAAAAAAAAAATAATAATTCGAATATCTAATAAAAATTCATTTAAATTTATAGTGAGAACAACCATTTAACATGCAAACTAGCCTCACAGCTAAATTAGTTGAAAAAACAAAACTGGGACAATTAACATTCATATCTTTTGAGTTCTGCTGGGAGATACCAAGCACTTCTATTTTACAGATTTTATACTGGATTTACAAACTGATCACTCCAAGAATTTTCAAAGAAAAAGAAAAAATTACACACCCTATTGCTATTTAGAAATTTCAGCATAGTGAAACAGTTCTCCCATGTGGGTTTTTATTCCATTTTGAGTGAAAAAACAAAAACCACTGCCCTTCAAGCATACTGTAAAAAGTAGCTAATAAAGGGTCTGCTGAAACTGGATGTGTTATTAACACTAATTAAATTTTTAAATTTTTTAAATAATTTTTTTCGATTAGCAGTCTCACACTGAACGATCTTCTTCTTCTTTGCTCTACTCTTGGAATGCCTCACTGCGTCAGGGAGGAAGAGATCTCTGGAATGGGTCCTTTTGTTTGCTTTATATAAAGCACTTTTCAGTTTCTCTGATATGTCTACAGTTCATATTGTGCATGGTCATCCTCTGGCTCTGTTACCATTGTATCTGTATAAGATTGCTCTCTGTTGTACTCTATCTGATGTCAATCTTGATACATTGCCAAACCTTAAATGAACACTGGTGTTAACTATTGATACAAACTTGATTGCTAATTTGAGTTAAAGTAAGCCTTGTTTTCTTGACTTTAGGCGATTTGTATATGATGCTTTTTCCATATTTGAATAGATCAATTAGAGCTCAGTAGAAAGTTTTAATCATGCTGGCCAGCTTTATTCTCTATGACAATTTCTGGCTGTCACATGTCACTTAAAAATGTGTCTCCATTGAGGATCTGAACTTACACCAAGAAGACTGGCAGTCAAATGTGCTAGTCAACATGCCACCAGGGTTCCAAAACTCAACTATTGGTCACATCACATGGAAAAAAAAAAACAACATGAATAACTCACCAGCACCATTTTCAAAGATGGTGGAATCGTTTTTCAAATCAGAAATTTCTTCATTGGAGTACAATCTTAAGAGCCTTGCACCTTCTACGTTGCAGGCTGAATGAGCTGCTGCGTATGTGCTAGCAGACATGAAAACCTTCAGGCAACGATTTCTGAATGATGTCCATTGTGGCTGACATTCTTCTGTGAATGCATGGCCTCAGTAAAGTTTGGTGACAAAAACATGCTGATATGTGATAATACTATGGAAGTTGTTAACCTCAAAAAAATTAACAAAAATATATAAACATTATTTACTATCAAAATATTAGTTACATTTTAAAAGTTTTGCAGTTTTTTTTTCATTTAATTAAAAAGGCCCTTCAGTGTTACAGGTGATACTGTTCTGCTAAGTAAAAACAGAAATGATATGCAAAGAAAATATTTAGCAAAAATAGCATCAATAGCTGGACTTCAAATAAGTTTTATGAAAATACACATATATATTGAAGACACCAATAACAGATCAAGCAGATGTAACACTAGAGACAAAAAGATATGCCCTATGTGACATGTAATAGCATAAAAGGACAATTAATATATGAATGAATTTCAGTTCATGAAATTTTAGCCAAAAAAAAAAATGCCAATTTGAGGAAATAATCACTATGAGAAATCATTGTGTACAATTTTTAAAGAGGCTAAATACACATTCAGAGAAGTCAGCTGGGAGGCCAGACTGCTTTAGTAAACTCTGAATGAATGTAAAGAGTAAAAGATCATATTAAAGGTGGCTGGCATTAAATGAGAAGAGCAAGCATCATTTGAGAATGAGAAAAGTCTCAAATGGTTGGGAACTTAATTTTTAAAATTAACAAATCTAATTCTTCCATGTAAGAAATACTTTGACTCTAAATGTTATGGGATTTTCCTATGCTTTGCAGAAGAGAAGTTTCTGTCTTTTTAGATATATCGGTTATTTTCCTGAAATATTTATTTCTTATTGTATTTTGACGGTTGTATCAAAAAACATTTAAAAAGCTAAAAATAAGTCAAAGTAGCTTTACGAGAAACTTGCAATGACTCCTTAAATATTTAATGACTTGAGAGAAAATAGAACTCTTCCAAAAAATATTTAATAAATGTATTGTAAATTAATGGACAAATAATGCTGATCATTTTCTTTCAGACTGTTTGCTATCATTTTTCTGCTTAAGCCTAACCCCATATTTTTATAGACTCACTGGCACTGGGTTGAAGAGAAGTGAAACCTGACTCTCAATGTGTACAGTTAAACCAAACCTCAATGAAACAGAACACTGTACTCACTTTCAAATTCAGTACCATCAGCTTCACCATCAAGTTTTTGGTAATTTCTTATCCATCTCACTCGCTGATTCCACGCTGATGTAAATACAGCACTCACATTTAAGAAATCTGATGTTTTGATCACAGAAGATGGACACACTATCTGGCCTACATCAGATGTAGACACAACAGTCAACTGGATTGTGTCTTTGACTGGAAGAATGTGTGGTAAGGAACTGCTGGCTAAACTGACTGACACCTCAAAATGGGCAGGGTAAATGAATGTATGCGATGAAGTCTTGTCATTTAATACTGATCTGATTGTACCGTCACCAAAATTCCAGATAAATGTATCATACAAGGAAGATGCTCCATTAAGTGTAAAATTTACAACTGACATGACTTGAGGGGTCAATGGTGAAAATCTCACAGTAAGATCATACATTACACTAACAGCAGTATCTATGTAACTATAAGTGTTATTACATGAAACCAATAATGAGCTATTACAGTTTTGGCAACTAGCTTTGTTAATAATATCACCACACATACAACTGGTGCTGCCTTGGACATAAGAAAAGTAGCTATTATTGCTCTCTAGACACATGTCTCTACAAGTATAGTTGGATATTATGCCATTTATTTGTCCAGAGAACTGGACAATGGAGTAATTTTGGCTAGGGAAATCGTAAACACAGGAAGCTGCTATTTTGGCACCTGGGAGAGAAAAAAAAAGGGAATTTGTTTTTAAAGAGCACACTAACATAATGTAATAATATTATTATGTAGCTGATCATCAGATATTTAAAAAAACCCAGAAAGAATGAAAATGGAAATAAAAACAATAATATTCATAAATATATATAGTATCTCATTCCTAAATAAGTTCTCTGTTAAAATTAACATTGATGGAATGTTATAGATTTTCTTCATTAGTGTATGGTCCAGAGACACAAACATTGAATAACAAACTGAGTCATGAAATTCAAACTAATAACATATGCTTATACAGATAAATGACAGCAAAAGGCAAGCAAACAAACATAGAAGTTGAACAAAAACTTGGATCAAAGAAAACATTTATCAATAAGATCAATGTAAGATAATTACCTAAGAAAAGAGACACAAGTAAAGTTGTAATGAAGGAAAAAACTTCAAAGGATGAAATCAAGATGCCTAAATGAGTGCAGTTTAAAGATTTAATTTTAAAAAAGCAATTTTGGAGTCATATTAGTAATTTTTCAATGTGAAGATGGCACTACACATACATTGAACTAAGACTTAATAAAAACCTCTCAGTAACATAAGGCTGATGTGGCATCTTGACAATTGGTTGAGGATTACAGATTACACCCCCTTCCCCCTTTTTTGTCTCTGAATGCAAAATTAAACATTTAAAGGTATTGTTTACTAGTAGTAGTAGTACTCTCACCCCACTAGGACATCACACAAGCGATTAACACCCGCTGACACAAAGTGCCACCATATGGATGAGGATCACCCATGGAGATGTTCCAGAAACCGTGTTCAACCATTAGGCCACATTTATGGAAGGGCTATATTGCGGCCCCTGGCTAGAGCCAGGGTGGGGCTTCAAAATAATGAAAAATTGCATCTCACAACTAAATAATATATACTTTACTGAAAGATTTGACTGAAAACAGTTTGCAAACATGATATAATGTATGATGTAATTAATGCACATATGGTGAGTTGCTTGGCATATAATCTGATAACATCTATACACACAATACATCTGATACACTAGGAAACAAAATTTCAGATATGTGGAACTTACAAAATGGGGAAGCAGCAAGTTCTGTTAAGTTGACCATTAAGCTAACCCCTGTGTTGCAGTATGTAACATCTTTGTTTAGAATTGCTCCCCCTGATAATAATATAGAATCCATGAGCGGCTTCAGCCAAGTCAGCCTGCAGTCACATAACCAACGATTTCCTGCCAAATTCCTGAAAAACAGTAGAGTATTTTCACATATATTTTATTCTTCTTTTCAAACAATTGTTAAAGAAAAACATTCACAACATGTCATAACAATTATACTATGCATTTCTCCAAGTCTATTTAACTGGACTGGGGTTATTATTTGTTATTTAACTCTTCCATTACAAGATAGTTTTACTTTAACTCACTGTATCTGAAGCAACTGTAACTCTAAACTAATAACATGCGTTAAAGTTAAAAGGATCAAATTAATTGCACCGGGTTTTATCTCATATGGCTTGGTCTCTCTCTCCACAGAATGGCTAGCCACCTGCCAAGAGCGCCACACAGAGCACAAACTCCATAGCTCTGGTGACGATCCCCACATATGTGTGTCTAAAGGAGCTAAGAAATAGCTCTGCTGAGAAGAACATAATAATATAACAACTGGGACAGAGCTGATTCATGTAACATTTGGATGAGACACAAGGAGATAACAGAGTCATATAACATAACAGTAAACATTGAATGCAGGGGGAGTTTGACTGTATATCCGTCTTGCCTTTTCCTTGAGTGTTGAACACTGGTAACTCCTCAGACTGTAATGATCTATTTGTGCCTCTGCACTGTTCACTCACTCCCAAAGGGCCTTCACATCATCTAGCTTGTCTTACATCAATTCACTACCAACTGGTGCAGAACCAGCCAGTCTATCTGCCTGCTCACTCCCAGACACATCGACATTACCTAAAGAAAATATCCAAAGGATGCTAACTACTTGGGATTTCTGAAGTGAAGCTTGCCACTCTGCATGTATGCCTCTATCCACCTTTCTAAACATGCTCTGTGAGTCAGTTATAATTATGACATGTGTTTACAGCTGATTCTCAAGCCAGAGGAAGGCAGCAGTGACTGCCTCCAGCTCCACTGTCAAACTAGAAGTTGTGCTTTCATATGCCAGGCTTTGCTCCACTAAGCGATGTCCATTCGCTTTTGCTATGAACCACCATGCACTTCATCTGCCAGCTGTATAGATAATCACATCTCCTGAGAGTGGGGGTGGGGTGGGGTGGGGGGAGAGGGGGGAAATAGTCATGAATCATTTGTTGAACTTCTGATTCTGCAGCACCAGCTGGCCAGTCCCTGCACTCATGACCTAACCTAAAGTGATTAGAACCCTACACAAATCTGATTCTTGTTCGAAAGCTTTGACCCCCTTCTTTTCTCACCCAAATTTATCTTCTTCTTCTTCTTCTTCTTCTTCTTCTTCTTCGCGTTCACCAGCTGTACACTCTGGCGGAAAGTTCTGGTTGCTCGTCCACTACTGAACTGCAGTCCTGCTCCAGAACCTGAGTGTTGCGTGTGCATCAGTTTTACAGATCTCATTCTCTTGAATACAGACTGTTGGTTCCTTGCCTCTCCGGCAGATGCACTCCGACTTCAAAGGAAGCTCCCCAATTAGTCGACTCTTACAACATGCTTTTGGGGAGGCAGTGGGTCTATTCTTGTTTTCCCCACAATGGGGCCCCGGAACCCACACGGGGGTGTCTAATTGTGTCTTCAGCCTGCACAATCCAAGACCTTCCTCTTCTCAGTCTGTGACCCTTAGTTCTAAATAGGGCTTCATGCAAGAGGTGCTTCTTGTCTGCTGCTACTCTGAGATATGAGTTTGCTTGCAGAACCTTTAGCCTATCTGCAATAGTAGGCAGTCATTTTTAAATAAAAAAGTTAATACAATAATTAAACAATTGTGGCGTAAATTAAAATAAACAGTCATTATTCTGACAAAATGGCTTTCAGTAGATAGAATATTAATTTAAAGACAAAATTTTAGATAATTCTATGAAATGTATAGAACGTATTTTTAAACTGACTGTATGTTCTAGATCAGTAGTTCCCACTTAAAACCTGCCCACCCATCTTATTTTCAAAGGTCTGCCTTGGACCCCATACATTGTTAATAGTCCTATTTAAAAAAAAAAAAGAGTAAATCTATATTTTTTAACAGCACTGTCCCTACAATGAAGGTGTACTATGGTTGTCCTTTAGAATATTATATGATGACACCTAATCTCGTCCATGGTGTGATTCTCATACTAAGAACCAAAAACAATGCATTCAGTCTTTAAATGTATATTATGCAATTAAAAAACAAAAAAGAGGGCTGAGTTTTTTATTTTTCAATTTGTGATTTGATTGTAAATGATAACAAAGACTCCTTAATTTTGTTCCACAAACACCTGGCTACTTAGAAACAACTGTTTTAGATAAAAGAGAGGGCTAATTTGGTTTAGTGAATGTTTTTGCCATATAACTTCCAATAAAGCATTTTAAAAATTGTACCACCTCCACAATGGAGGTTGGTTGCAATGTATCCACTGCTAACCAAGGAATACCACGTGGTAAAGCCCCAATCTCTTCCACTCTTCCACTCTTCTACAGTGTGACTCTCATACCATTATCCAGAAGCACGAGAATAGTCCTTTTCCAAACCACATACCCTGGGAATCAAACCCTTGAACATGTCTAGGATGGTATTGTGAAACAATTTCACTAACGGTTAAGCAACAGAGCCATGCAATAGAGCATAGACTATCAACCAAACTTATGCCAGGTGCTTTGCAGACCTGTTCATTATTAGCTAGATTGTAACTGACTCATCGAGCAAATTGAGGAAGGTGGTGATAAGTATGGTCCGATCAGAGTGGCAAGTGTCACTTTCGACGTGCCAGTGTGTTGGGAAAAGAAGAGGCAGATAGACTGGCAGGATGTGCAACATTTTGTAGTAAACTGATGCATGACAAGTTAAATGTTTGTGCCCTTTGAGAGCCAGTAAAAACAATACGGAGGCACAAATAAATCCTCACAGTCTGAAGAGAATGGTGCAGCAAGGAGTGACCATGAGATCTGGCTGATGCTCAATACTCAGGAGAAGGGTGAAATGGACATATAATCAGACTGTTACTGGGACCATCGGCATTGGAATTTTGCCTTTGCTGCTGAATATGAGTACCGAGTGCTTATGGGAATGTTCCAGGTGCTATGATGTGGGTTCTTAATTCATAACTGGCTGGATTTTGAAGCTAGTTTTTTTTTAATGTTATGAGATTGCTAGTCTCATGCCAATCCTCCTTTGATGCCTCTTATGACACACATGATAGTTAACTGTGTTGTCATTCATTCCTTCCTTACGGGCTTGGTAACATACAGGTTCATCCACCTCTAATTAGAAATATGTCAGATCAAAAGTTTTGATGAGTACAATTTTACAACAACAACAACATTATTTTCTAAATAAAATGTTTATTTCTCTCTGATTTTGTGTTTGCATCTAAGATGATGTCTATTTTTTTAGAACAAGAGAAATCAACATGAGGTCAGGAGTAAAGGAAATGACTGAGGGGGATAGTTGAGGACATTCATGGCATAATAAATAACTGAGGTACATGGTTGTGGACATTCATGGTATAAGAAATGATTAAGGTGGATGGTTGTGGAAATTCATGGTATAAGAAATGATTGAGGTGGGTGACTAAGGTGTTTGGTTGAAGACACTAATGGTGTAAGAAATGATTTAGGTGGGTAGCTGAGGTGGATTGTTGAGGACACTTATGGTATAATAAATGATTGAGGTGGATGGTTGAGGACACTCATAGCATAATAAATGATTAAGGTGGATGGTTGAGGACACTCATAGCATAATAAATGAATGAAGTGGATGGTTGAGGACACTCATGGTATAATAAATGAATGAGGTGGGTGACTGAGGGGGATTATTGTGGGTAGACATGATGACTAATTCTGTGTGGCATGGAAGTATATCTATAACAGAAATGACTGGCAGTATCTGGCATGGAAGCATATCTATAACAGAAATGACTGGCAGTATCTGGCATGGAAGCATATCTATAACAGAAATGACTGGAAGTATCTGAAACAGAATTCTTTTGAGAAACAGGATGATCATTGCCACACAGCATGATCTAGAAAAAGAAATGATTCTTCTAAAGTACTCACAGAACTCTTAGTTTATCCAGTCCATCAAAAATTGTGGCTGGCAGAGTTGTTAGCAGATTGTTGCTCAGGTCTCTGTAATGGGAATGACAGTCATGAGAACATTACATGTGATTCTACATTTCAAGATATCTCAAAAGCATATATCAATTTACATGTAGCTGACTCCTTTTGGAGTCATTACAAAAGGCTTGTTCTTGCATCTAACAGAAGATACTGAATACATCACCCACTCTAATCAGAGTGTGTCATAAACAATAGCCAAGGAGACTGTTCAAAAGAAGTCAAAAGATGGATGGCCAAAACAATGCAAAGATTAAACAGCATTACAAGTTTATGATTAAGCACCAGCAAGGAAATCAAGGTCACAATTTTTTGGGCATGCAGCTTCCCTGTAGCAACATAAGGATGTGAGTCATGGACTATCTAACAGTCATTACAGAAGCAAATAGGGTCTTTAGAATTGTAATACTACAGAAATATTCTCAGAATACCAAGGACCAAGAAGATGTGAAACACTGATATCCTAAAAGATCTGAGCATCAAAGAAGACTGGCTAGTAAACAGCATCTTGACTTGGAAACTGAAATATTTTGACCATATCAAAAGCCACAGCGGTTTGGAAACAAACAGTAGAAGAAGGTATGGTACCAGGAAAGAGAGACAGGGGTCGACCAGCATAAAAACTGGCACAGGATACAGGTGATACCTAGGGTAGGAAAGTGCATGAGGCAGAAGATCTGGTGAGAGACTGTTTCTTTCACACGGGCTGTGATGACAGCGAAATTCTGCAAACAACCTGCTATATGATAATGATGTTAGGATTCTTTTCTCGTTGTCAGCTGTATCTTTTCCATAAATATTCCAATTGTCACAATAGGTGTAGTTTTCTTATTCTGATAAAGTGAGTAAAGATCCTTTTAGGCGCATCAGGCATATGGAAAAAGCACCCTTACTTTTACAGACCATTCGGCACTAGGTGGGTAATGTGGTCAGCATTACGCCGGCTGTCTTTACTTTCTCAGGACATACATCCTGGTACCCATTTAGGTTGGGTCGACCTGCGACACCCCATACCATGATTAAAATCCATGCAGCCAGCTTTGTGTTACGTTGGAATTAGGCGTCAGATTCGCAAACCCTGAGCCATGGACGCTGCACCTATTCTGATATTGTGACAAAAAATGATGGCTGCCTCTTTTTTCTTCTTCTTTTCTACTTCTTCTTTTCTTCTTCTTCTTCTTCTTCCATTAACTTGAAAAAAAGATTATCTTTATCTGCAATGTTGTCTCTAGTATGAACTACACTGTCTTTTGTAATTCACCCAGCAGCCCGTAAAGTTTGGTTTGCACTGGTGTTTCTCTTGGCCAAAAGGTTTACCTTGATATTTTGTATTTGGGACAGTCTAGGCAGACAGGATCTGTTGTTTCAGGTGCCAATCCAAATGTGCACATAGCTGATTCACCACTCTTAAATTGTGTGTATATATGGCTGCAAAGTCAACTGTGTCGTGTCCTAAGGCGTAAAATAATGACTTGCTCTGAGCTGTCCAAAATATGGTAATCGTCTTGTGCCAGTTTTGGTGTCTTTCTGATTGATTTGATTATTCCCTTCTTCAGTTCATCCATATTATTGAAGTGATTGCACAAGATAGAATGGAATGGAAGAATAGACTGCAAGCTTTGTGTGACACATTATGGCACAGTAGGACGATGATGATGCAAAAGTGTAACTCAGTTGTTGCTTTAACTAATTTTGTCACATCATTTGATTTACTCATCAAGTCTCAAAGATTGTTACTATAAAGCAAACAATCTTAAGGATAGAAAGGGTTAAGGTAAAAATTACTTTAGATAGGAAAGTTAAAACACTCCCATCCTGATGCAGATTGAAGCACAGTACCAGTGGTAGGTAAGCATGCTCTGTGTCACTGTGGTTTTCATGCGTAGGTAATAAATACAAGACAACTTTCTCACTAGCAGCATCTTGGGCATATGATGCCAGACTCATATTTTTCATAGACCATTGGGCTCGTAATATATGATGTGGTTAACATCAGACCGACCACCTTTATTTTTAAGGACTACTACATCTTCTTCTGCTGTTGCTGCTGTTGCTTAGAAGCCAAATGCACAGGTAGTACTGTATAATAATTTTGTACTTTCTTTTTAGTTGCCAGTATAAAACTTCTCTAGAAAAGCATGTTAACATTTTGAGTATAACAATTTACTTATTTGAAACAAATGAACTCACATGAGTTGAAGCTCTTCATTCTTTGAAAACAAATTACTGGACAAGGAATTTAGATACAAATTGTTCAGTTTTCTGTGAACAAAAAAATAAATACAAATTTCTTTTTCTCCTTATTTCTCGAAGCTGTAGAAAAAATAGTGTTAAAAACATGTGAAAAAGTTCAGAGCGAGTCTCTACATCGACTAAAATTTACTAAAAACAGTGAGTTATCTTATCTAATACATGGCCAGAGCATATTTAAGAAAGCCAGCTTCCCCAGTGGTGACTTTGACTGTGTATTTAGTCTTTTTGAAAGTACTGAACTTTCAGTTTTAATGGTGGCTATTCTCCACTGTGCTACATGCTGAAAAAACTTTCTGGTACTGAAAAAGCTAATTAACAGGAGCTGCTAAAATTAATATCATTTTGTATCCAAAATGATGAAAGATCATAGAAATTGACACCCTGCATTTGATTTCACAGTGAAGTAAAAGTCAGTCTGAGCTCTCCTAGTTATAGCCAGATGTTACATAGCCACCCTCTATCCTAAGCAGTTTTTACTGTAACCTAATAATGTTTGGCTGTGAAGCAATTAAAATAATAACACTGTCAAGTAATATTAGTCGATTAACAATAATCATGCTATGGGTCAGGGGTCCAGCTTCATTGCAAGTGGGTCCACCCATAATTACTCCATTCCTGTGCCAGTGAAAACCGCACAAAATGCCCACCACAGGCAAACAGTCAGCAGTCCTGGCAAAATCCAACAGCTAGCACAGGAATCAAATACAAAAAGTAGCAATCAGAGGTGCCAACACATAAAGTCTGTCACTAGAATGTTATTCAAAGCTAATGGAAGCAGCAGTCACAACAAACCAACAAGTGCATATAGATTACTGCATAAAGCACACTGCCAATTCTGTGAAAACCAGCCACTCAACATTATCTCAACTTACTGTTTACAACACACATCTAGGAAAGCACAGACAACAAGAATCCCCAATGAAATCTGAGTTCCCAACTCAGTAGCTGGTCGACAGAACTAGATTTTGACTGTAACTCCTTTGCTGTCCCATGCAGTTTCCAGCTGGGGATTCTGGGGATTGAAATCCCAGCCTTCCACTGGACAACTTGGGAGAACAGGGTCCACCACTTGAAGGTGAGTTAGGCTTGAGCGAAAGAGGCTAAGCGACATTTAAAGTTTGTATTGCACTTCGCTGCTCCATTACGACCCAGAGTAACAAATGAGACCAAGTAGGTTCATGTGATAATGGGATTTAGCACAGAGTTTTAAGGAAAGAACTGAATGTCTGGAGCAGCTAGTAAATGCATGATGAGATTCTTGGTACAAGAAAGAGCACAATAAAGTAAAGGATCCTTATAAGGCCATTGGTGTACTAAGCAAACAGTGCTAGACCCACATCATTTAAAATAGAGCGATCAGCAAGTGGGTGATAGAAATGAGTCATAGCTTGCTAAATTAAAATCTAAATTGATAAAAACACCACAGTACATGATCATTTCTACCACTGAACCAACTGCAATAACCTAGATAATATTTATTTAGCTTTTTTCTACTGTGTTTCAGAGCAGAGGGTGATGCATTTCTCTTCTGTATAGTTCCAGTCAATGAATCCAGGTGTCACCACTTTGTATTGGGCAGCAAAAGAAAGAGCATGCAATGCAAGCATACTGGATAACAAAAAGCCCACAAATTCAAGTTTCAGATTTCCTCTAGTAGAGTTATGCTGAGCGCATGTTTTATCATAAAATGCTATTGTTGCAGACTTTAGAGAATCTGGTGTCAACATCAACTCTACCCACTGCTTGGAAACACTATACAAGCTGCACAAAGCCATCAAAAATAAATATCCTAGCATGCTTTCATGTAGTGTAATTATTCTGCACATAGATACTCCTGTTCGTATGCTGCAAAGATTGTGAAAGAAGCACCAGAACAGTAGAAGTGGGGTAAATTCTGCAATATCTAGCCTGTTGATTTGTCTGTATAAAACTCATCTTATCTAGAAAGCATGTTAGTTAGTTAGTCGTTACAGTTCCGGCATCACAGCAAATGAGCTTGGCAGAGCTACTTTTAGTGCTCCTGGTGGCACTATGAGCTGTGATTAGGGTTATTGACTGAGTTCCAGAAAAGCATGTTAACATTTTCAATACAACAAAATATAACCTGATTTGTCACAATTTGTTTGTCATTTGTTTGGACAGCTAAAAAAAAAAAAAAAAACAGCTCTCAGGGGTCAACGATTGCACACAGATGCATATACATAATTTAATGTGATAAAGACGTGGTTAAGTGAGCAAGCACATTTTTTTCCAGATGGCATTCACTGCCTACCTACACAATTGGGTGCTTGCCTTAATGCTTAAGGGGTCACTACAGGAAAAAAGTTTTTTTTTTTAATTTACAATGTTAGACAAATTATTTTATAATGGTCATTTGTAGGGATGTATGTTGATACATTTGTAGACTTCAAGTTTCAAAAAACATGGTTGCCATGGCAACAGTCGCCATTTTAATGGGGAAAAAGACAATATGTACTTAGACAGCTAAAATTTTCAAAACAAACAGAGGTATTGAGAAACAGATGATTGATACATAAACTTTAAACCTATGTTTAGGGTCAGGTCTGGTTTATTTACTTCAAAGATTTTTCTAAATATTTTTTGGGGAATATTAAAGTTTAGGTATGTTAAAAAAATACAAAAATGTAGCTTTTTAAAATAATAATTAACTTTTTTAAAACAATTACTTGGTAAACTGTAATTTTAAATAGACCTGACACTATAATATTGTATTAGAAGTATCCACACCAAATTTCACGTCTCTAGCCTTCATATTAGCTGAGATTTTAGGAGATCCCATACACAACAAAGAGAAAAATAGAATTGTTAGAAAAGTGACTTTTAAACTTTTTTTATCTTTAAAAAAGTGCATGGGTTAGTGTCTTTAGTATTAACTTTTCAAAGCTAAATTGTTTACAAATGACACACATTTTGTGTGTAATCTATTCAACGAATGCCGAACTTTACAAAAATGAACACATTGAAAAAGTGATATTTTTGTCATAAATTGGGAAAAATGCCGTGTAGTGATCCCTTAAAGTGACTTTTTCTGACCAGATCATGGTGCATAATTCATTCAAAATGAATGCATTCTTTAATTCTGCCATATCTGTTGATTTTATTTTTCATGCTTCTGTATTAAAGACATTGGAATTGTCTTTAAATGACACTCTTCATAATAATTAACAAACAGAGGTTTACTACAACAACTATCTGTGAAAGAAGACAGAAAAAAAACTTACTGCTATTGGGAAGAAAAAAACCATGTATGGTGAGTTGCTTGAAACTGAATGAGAATATCACCCAGTTAGCAATCTTGAAACTTGTATTTAATTTGTAATCCATTACATATTTTGTGTGCAACTGATTTTTTCCTTTTTAAATCAGTTATTGTCACAAAATAATTTTGTTAATTTTCTGTTAATTGTCTCTTAAAACTTACATTTCCTGCAGGTTTGACATGCAGCTGAAGGCATCAGCTGGCAAACTGTTAAAACTGTTTGCACCAATATGCCTGAAATTGTTTTTTCATAAAAATTATTAAAAATATTAAACTTATTTTGGATAATGATATGCATATTATAAGAAAACTAACAACGTAAAAACATTTAATAGCATGCATGTACATTTTATGGACACAAACAATGTACTGCACAATTATTTAAAAAAAAAAAAAAAAATCAGTTACGTTCCCCTTTTCATGCCTTTAGGTGTATTGGGCATGTAGGCTAGACCTATATTTTTACAGACCATTCAACACTAGATGGGTTATGTGGTCGACATCACTCCTGCCGTCTTTACTTCCCATGACTATACCTGGTACACAATCAAGGCTGGATCGACCTGGGAGCCAAGGTCAATCTTTTTAAAAAGTCTGGCTTCGTCAGTCCTGAACCCACGACCTTATGATCCGCACGCAAGTGTCTAGCCGCTACACCATGGCAGCTTCCACAGTACAACTGAGTCTGGCATATTTTGCTGTCTCTCGCCTAGTGCATTATTACATAAACATATAATAATGTGCAGAATGTTGAATGTTGGAATGTTGAATTGAGAATCTACATCACAGCACTTGGGATACTCCAATAAGTGATCTGTCTTAATCTTAAGCAGCAAGCAAAGAGTTTCAGTTCGAATGGCGCCAGTAACTAAATAATAAAGTGCACAACTTGAATTCTTTTCACTGAAATACACAAATCACACACAGTTTCTTGTTACATTGTAAGGCTCATCAATGGAAATCTAAGGTTAATCACAATATCCTGTTGTGTGTTTACATAATATGTGACTGTCCTTTTTACATTCACAACAAGGAAATAATAATTTATAATGTAAATTATGGTTGCATATTACATAATAAGCTTAAGCCAAACTTTGTTGTATCTACAGAGCCTATCTGCAAAGTAAAATGAAATGTGAATTGATTACATAAGGCTGTAGTCTAAAATGGTTGGTTTAGACAGGACAAGTTAGCTGGGTGTCCTTTTCATGAAGTTGTCGAAAAACCGCAGCATATTTTGGCTGTTAGTGATTCCATTAGGCAATTGTTACATTCAATAGTTTGCCATTGCTTTCTAATGGTTAGCTCATGATACCACTGTCAAAACCAAATGACACTACAGGTAAAATACTTACAATATTTTTAGCTCACAAAATGAACTGGAAGCACCGAAGTCAAAATACTTTAGATCACACTTTTCTATATACCTGGATATAAGAAAATGCCAGGCACTTAAATAATTAATCAATAATAAAAATAAAAATTAAATCTGGTGAGCTTTAAAGTGTTAAATAAAAAATAGGACTCATTCAATCTGGTCTTAGGACCCTGCAACGATAGACCATTTTACTGGCATACATGAAACGGAGAACATTAGAATTTAAAATATGTAACTTAGTTTCAAATTACATAATTTCAAGTTGCATGTTTTGTTCTAAATTTTCTTACTGATGATACAAATAGTTGTCAAAACATTTATCTTATTTCATCTCCTTTCTTGAATTCATACCGTTTAATATTCATCCATTTTCTTAGGCATTTGTTACTGGCGAAACGGATATAACATTCAAATTTTTAAAATGTAGCTTAGTTTTAAAAATTATATAATTTAAAGTTACATGTTTTGTTCTGAATTTTAAAAGTGGATGTTGCCTTGCCAATACATATAATATTTGTTATCTCTGTATTTTCCTTGCAATCAAAATTTTGTCAAATTTTTAATTTAAATAGGAAAATGTATCTGTTACTTTCATTCATTTTGTCTCCAGTGTGACATCCATTGATTTGTTATTGACGTCTTCAAAGTATTTGTCTTTTCATAACTGATTTGTAAACAAACAAATTTGTTTGCTTTTCTTTGCATGTCATTGCAGTTTGTAGTTAGCAGGACAATATCATCTGCAAAAGCAAAATCCTCCAATTCCTACACTTTTAGTGTAGAAAAGTCATAAAATTACAAAGCTTTCAAGATAATCCATTAAACTCCTGTGCTTCATACGTTATATTTGACCCACTTTGCTTGTTTCATTTTTTTTCTTCACATATTTGCATATTTGTATAGTTTAATGTTTTACTATATAGTGTATTTCTTGCTATGTCTTGTGTTTTTAAATATGTGTTAGTTCTTTTTCTATTTTTTTTTCCATGATAAAGGCTTACTGTTGCCCACATCCATTTTTTGTGTGTGCTCTTGCTAAGCTTTATATACTGTGATCTTCATGCTTTGTGTTTCTTTAGTTGTGGTCATCATCATCATGTAGCAGGTCCTGTGCAGAACATTGCTCTCATCATGGTCTGCCTGAAAGAAATGTGGTCTCTCGCCAGCTCTCCCGTCCCATGTACTTTCGCTATGCTAGTCAGCCTCTGCCCCTCGGTCCTGGTACTGTGCCTTCTGCTATTATTTTGTCTAATCCACCATGGCATTTTACAAGGTCAAAATATTTCTGCTTCTGGGACAAAATGCTGTTTATTAGCCAATCTTCATTTATGCTTAGATCTTTTAGCATGCCTTTATTTTTAATTTTATTTTTCCATGGTATTCTGAGAATCTTTCTATAGCATTTCAGCTCAAAAGCCCTAATTCTCTTCTCTAAGGACTGGGAGATAGTCCACAACTCACATCCTTATGTTGGTTCATTAAAAAATTAAACATCTCTTCATGATTAATTATTTTTCCTTTTTAATTCATTGTATGCAGTTAAAGTAATATTTACAAACAAAAGCCAAACTTACAACTCCTGAAGTGGAAGTGTTTTATCATTTGTATACAAACTCAAGAACTGATTGCCTGAGACATTTCTGAAAATGAAACACACAAAGATAATTCTGCATTAAATAACAAACATCATGCATATATACAGAATTATTAATTTTAGGTCACAGCTCATATATCATGATAACTACATTGTTGGCTCCTGAAAACAGAAAAGATCACTGGACTGACTCAGAGTTATAGTTTAAAAGATGTTAAATGTTGAATTAAAAATCGACATCACAGCACTCAAGACACCCCTATAAGTGCTCCACCCCCATCTTCAGCAGCAAAGCGAAGAGTTCCAATTCTGATGGCACCAGTAACTTGATTAAAAAAGATCAACTTCACTGCACCAGGTTTTTAGGCTTAGTCTTAGTTGCTGGCTGGTTGGTCACCTGCAAGAGTATAACACAAAGCACAGACTCTGTAGCCCTACAGCCCTTGCAAACTGAACAATCTTTTTCTTCTTCAGCATTCTGAGGTCTTGAAATTCATGAAGCAGATACTGCCACCTCCATTCATCTCTGTGAGTGGCCATCTCTTTCCAGTTGGTGACTCCAAGTGTTTGTAGGTGTGCTTGGTTATAATTTCTCCTGTCTTCCTCCGGAGCTGCTGTGATGTAGCCGCTAGATGCTAACCTGCAGATCTGAAGGCTGTGGGTTCAAATCCAGATGGTGCTGGACTTTTTGCAAAAATTATCTTGGCTCCCGGGTCAACCTGGCCTTAAATGAGTACCAGATACAAGTCCTGGAAAGTAAAGGCAGCCAGCATAATGCTGACCATATCATCCACCAAGTGTTGATTAGTCTATAAAATATAGGTCTCTCCCTATATGCCCAATATGCCTGAAGATGTGGAAGAGGGTCTGTTACTGTCTTCTTCGTCTGGCTTCTGGTCTACAGTGATTGAAATTCCTTGTGTACACAGTCTTTGTCTC
This sequence comes from Candidula unifasciata, assembly GCA_905116865.2. Lineage (NCBI taxonomy): Eukaryota > Metazoa > Mollusca > Gastropoda > Stylommatophora > Geomitridae > Candidula > Candidula unifasciata. Next base: position 565,035 of record CAJHNH020005445.1, read on the forward strand.
TCTGTCATCTGCCATGCTCTCTTTAAGCCCCAGCCATTTCAGTCAAGTACCGATCATGATGCCAGTGATTAATGGTGATTTAAGCAGAATTGGTTTGTGGTTTTCCACTTTTTATTCCCCACTGTATGCATCTTTGATAGGTCCAAAGATTCATTTTAAGACTGTTTTTGAAAATGTGTAATAAGGCTTTATCCTTTGTATCTGTGAGCCAGGTTTCAAAGCCATAAAAGACAACTGGTCTTTTCAGGGTTTTATATATTGTGATCTTGATATTACAAGACAAAGCATTTAATTTTAGAAGATGTTGTAGGGCAAAGTATACTTTAGTTCCAGACTGTATTTTAAACTGTATTTATCTCTCAGTATGTCAGAGCAGTTAAAGTTTGTAGCCAACTACTTGCATACTTCCATTAATTGGATTTTCATATTATTTATTTGTTTATGGCCAGTGTTTGTAATCTTTCCCCATCTTGTTATTACTGTGTATTCTGTCTTATCTTAATTGAAAACTAGTCTTTGAGATGATGAATTTAAAGAGTCAGTATTTTTATTGTCTCTAGATAATTTTCTCCAATTATGTCTATGTCATTTGTATAGCCAGATACTCTTTCAGTTTCTCCTACAAACTGAACAATGGAGTTCGAAGTGAATCTACACATTTTAGAGGATAAGGCTCACAGCTTTGACAGTGTGTCAAGGAGAACCCACTTTTCAGTGTTCACCTCCAAATAAAACAATGCCATGTGCAAATGCAAATAAAAGACAATATTTTTAGTATAATTTCTTTAGAGAAATCTAGCAATGTTACAGTCCTTTCTGTCCTCTGAACAATGGACTAAACATCTTGAAACTTTACATGATGGTGAAAGGCAGTATGTGCATAGCATTTTGCAAAATAAAGAATGCCTTGGCAGAAAGAAATTACAAAGAATAGGGCACATGGTAACATCCCTGTCAACATTTTAACATTTAAAAACTAATTAACGTTATAATAATTATAGTACTAAGAAATACAATATGCATACATTGGAATTCTTGACTCATTCATGTGCATATGTATTTATAATCTGTGCACATGTGCGGCTTAGAGCATTCTGATATGATTTAAAAATGACTGGAGCATTAACAAACAGCTTCACTGTGGTTAAAAGAAATATATAACTAATATATGTGGCTGTGACCCTATGACTAGCATGCTGGCAGACAGATATACTAACCACTGCACAACCATAGCTTCCATCGCACACATTATGTGATGATATTTTACACACCGGTAATTTAGGCATTTTTTAATGTTATTCCAAGCTCGTTTATTATGCACCTCATTGCCATTCTTTGAATACTTAAATATTTGACAGCGTAAATATTTTTATAGACCTGATTAGGTCAACTCATACTTACAAAATGTGAAGCTTGGATCCGTGATAAACCAAAAAGAGAGAAGAGTGGAGGAATTGAACAGAGCCCTATGTGACGTCTAATGGCACACAAAGGATGATGATAATGATGATGATTTAACATATAGGATAATTCATAAATAAATAAGTAAAATTCATAAATAAATAAGTAAAATTCATAAATAAATAAGTAAAATTCATAAATAAATGAGTAAAATTCATTTTTAATACAGACAAAGTATTTAACATAGTAATATAATGTAACAGGCTCCATCCAAATCGTACAATACAATCACAGACAGATCTTATTTTAACCCTTTATACCCTAATTATTAGTTTGACCACTTCTGTTCCATAGTGTCTCTGTTGAACTTCTTCAGACCTAGTATTTATTGCTTTTAAGCTTAAGTCCTTTTTACCTCAAGTCTTCAAATCCAGTCATTATGGCAGATAAGAAGGTTTACTGTTTTTAGTCATGGCAAGTTGCTGCTTTTGTTGCATTTTCCTCCATTTGTAAACTGTAAGGATATAGTTCCATCACCCAGCTACTAAGCTGAGTACATGGCATGACTCTGTGAGCTGTGGATTTTATTCAGAATGCTTTTCATATGTGCCCAACACACTTTGTGAAATGCAGATTCAGAAAAAGCTAGAGTGGTGGTGACTTATATGATTAATCACATGTGCAGCAATTCATCTGTTGTAACTGCTTGTTTCATTTCTCACAAGGGACAGTGATGAACATTCTGAGTGGTTTTCTTTAGCACAGGAACAGAGAAACTCAGGGGCAATCTATTTGCTATGATGTTGAAACTTCATTTACCTGATTACCTGATATAACTATAAGTATTTATCATTTGACCTATTTTATCTTGAAGTATATTATGACTAAAAGTCCACATTTGCTGTTACAATTAGTCAAGAGCTGAAGCTTTAACTTTGCAACCAAATTTATCACCTGGGCTAAGCCAAGTTTGTGTAGTATACCACTAACAGAAAGGTGCCAGTATATAAATTGCTATATGCTGTCGGAGACCACTATTCGAGAGAGGATCACCATTATCAGTTGGTAGGGCTCTTCTTCTTCTTTATGTTCACCAGCTGTAAACTCCTGAAGAAAGTTCTGGTAGTTCATCCACTTCTTGACTTTGGTCTTGTTCCAGAACTTGAAATTTGCATGCACATCCATTTTACAGATCTGGTTATTTTGTTTGCAGACTGTTGATTACTTGCCTCTCGGGTAGATGCATTCTTACTTTGAAAGACATTCCCCTCCTCCCCAAATTAGTATACTCTTGTTAGAGAGGCACTGGGTCTAACCTTGTACAACATATACACCTTCTTCTTCTTTAGCAATCAATGTTTGCAATGCATATTTTCCAGCACATATTGCAAATAGGATAGTTCCTTTGAGGCTTTCATCACTGGCCCATAGCTTGTCTTGAGGAGCTGCTCATTTCAGCAGATTTCCTCTTTCTAACTGGCAAAATCTAGGTAATCTCTGTCTAATTTGTAGACAGACCAGCAGGCAGACAGGCAACAGACAGACAGGAATGCATACACACATATACACTGTACATGCACACACATACATATGCAAACACACACATGCATGCAAACACACACATGTATGCATGCATGCATGCACATGTGCACATGCGCACACACACACATACACCCGCTAACAGAGTTAATTTCCTTTTAGACTGTAGTCATCAATTTTAAATCAATATTTTGATGTCATTTTTTTTAACCTTCTAAACTATGAAATACAGAGTGTTTTAGACAAACTTACAATTCTTCCAGATTCGTCAGTGAAGATAGTGATAACCAGTTAACAAAAGCAATGATATTTGAAGATGCATCGCTGAGGAAAGAAATAAACAAAGTAGATCAAAAATAAAGCTCAATAGGGGATGTAGAGTTGTGGTTAGCATATTTCTTTGCCAGCCAGATGATGCTAGGTTCAAATCCTTATTGAAGCATGCATTTTTTAACTGACCTCAGCTCCAAGACTCACCCAGCCTAAAACTAGAACAAGAAAATATCCTAGGTAGTATAGGTGACTATCATGATATGAAATACCTACCACATTTTTTTGTCTATCCCAAATAAAAAAAATTTGGGGTTTTGTAGCACTTAATACTTTCTTTTACCCATATATTTTTTTTGCTGTGTATTAAGGTGAAAAAAAAGGTTTATTACTAAATGTTTTTTTTTTTTTTTTTTTTTTTTTTTTAAAACAAAACTTTGATTTATCGTCTTACAAAAAAAACTGTCAACAATGTGTTTAAAAAATTTTTATTTTCCTAATTTTTAGGTTTTAGGCAAAAAAATAGGGTTTGTCGTATTTACAGGGTGGCATATTTTTTTTACATGGAAAAACATTTTTATACAATAATACACTCAAGAACATTCAAATGAAGAGGGTAAGGAATTGTGTTTTTAAAAAATTTTACACCTTAAACAGCTAAGGAAAACAAAACAAAATTAATGTTTAGCAAAAGCAGCATCATCAAAACTTCATTTTTACACATCAATGGTGAAAAGAATATTGCTACTGATTCAGCAGCATATGAGTTATTTCCCCTCTAACCACAGTGTCTATATACGTATGTGTGAGTGTGTGTGGGCATATATGTGGGTGTGTGCATTTATGTATGTATGTATGTGTGTGTGTGTATGCATATATATACGTAGGTATGTTTGTAGCAGTGTACGCATTATGTATGTGTGTATTTATGTATGTAGTTAGGTATGTGTATGTATGTTTGTTATGAGAAGAGGGAAAATAGAACATATTGTGACCACTGGAAAGATCTGTGGAAGGAGGAATAGAGGAAGACAACGAGAGAAGATGCTTGACAGTCTTGTTGCATGGCATGGAGGTGTGTCGGCACACGAACTGATACATGCTGCAGGAGATCGCGGATTATGGAGAGGCATGATCGCCCACACCAGTCGGCAAGGCACCTGATGATGATGATGTATGTTTGTGCCGCCCATCAAGCAATAGATCGCAAACTGTTCCTACCCACAGCTTTTAATGGCAGAAGTAGAACATGATGATGATGAAAAGTTTTGCAGAGGATTTAATAACCAGTCTGACCATTGCCACAGTGTGATATATGTAAATATTTAAAGACTTTTGGTTTGTTCCTAAGAAAAAGCCCAGTTTCCTGACTTCAGGGCCTAGCACTATGGATATTCTGTAAGGTTGCAGACACTTGGACTGTTCTTGGACAGACCTCAGTTAAGCGATTTTGTATATTTTCTTTGAAACTGAAATACTGTCTTTCACATCATGTCCTGATGGTTTTCTAGCTGCAACATTTACTTATCTTCTGTGATTATGTGAGACTGACTAGTTCTACTTTTCATTTGGTTTACTAATTTGTCGCGCATAATATGCTCTATTTAATTGAAACAAAATCAATCAAATACTGAGGTTTTCAGGAGAAAAAATACAAAATTTAAAAATAAAAAAAATAGAAAAGTTGCTGAAAAAAAATATAAATGAAATAGTTCAGCTTGATTAAAACAAATAACACTGTCAAAAAACCATGCTAGATGGAAAAGGTAGAGACTTGTAATTTATAAATGGGAAGACAAACATCATGATCTGAACGTGTAGCAGTCTGAGAGAGCATACAGCTTGGGCAAGAGACAGTGAATGTTAGGAATCCCAGCCTACAATTATGGAGATGGCACCTAATTATTATAATCTTGAGTAAGGAACAATTTCTAATGAGATAAAGTGTGGACACTTTTGTCTTTCTGTTTCAAATAGATGCTGCTTTAAAGATCAACAATTTATTCTTTCTGTTTATTCTTCATCGTCATCCGAGTGATGTTATTGAGTTGTGCCTGTTTACATTATAGCAGCAATATTTGCAACTTCTGAGAACGTGTCTGACTTCATCGAGCATTTGTTTCCTGGGTGGTATACCTGATTAACTGTGTGGGACATTGAACCCCCTCAATGTTTTACCATCATTTTTTTGCCATCTAGGGCAACCATGTATATCCTGACTGACCCTTAAGGGGAGGCAATGGCTGAACACTAACTTAGTGGTTCAGTAATGTTACATTTATAACCATCTAGTACAGAAAGAGATAGGAAATATCTCAAATCCAGTAGGTCAAAATGACAGCTGCCTCAGATACAATCAAATTGTTGAAAGTATTATTTATGACTGGGAAAAATATAGTACTTATATAGATTGTAAGACTGCTTGTGGCGTCAGTGGTAATCTGTTCAAACCTACTATTCATTTTTTTTAATGTGACCTGGGTTGTCAGAGCATTTGGCCTAAAATGAGCACTCATAAATGCTCTAAGAGAGTAAAGGCAGCCAGCAAAATATTGACCACATCACATGCTTTTCTAAATTTAACTTCTTTCCTACATTTTTCATCACACATTACTAGTGTACCCAAGTACTTGCAAAAAATGCATTACTTCAAAGAGACCCAATTACTTTCATGTTACATTTTGAAGGCATTTGTTGATATAATTAGCAAGTAAAATTTTAGCAGGTCCACTATTAGTAATCTAGTTAAGAACTTACAGATATTTTATGTTGGTGTCCAGGCCCAAAGGTATTTTCCCCAGACCAGTCTCTGTACAGTTGACCTCCGAACTGCTGCAGGTACACTGAGCCTTTGTTGGACCCTGTGGGCATGTAGATGGCAGCTGATCAAGCTGACCCTGTGCAAAGCTGCACAGAAGTAAAAAAAACAGCAAGAACATGCCTCTGATGTAAGCATAGCTGCTTTGTTTGATTTTGTTGCAGATACCGGGTCTTGGCATGAGAAGACAAAGAAACATGCCTAGTGCCCTAATTGGCAAATGAAACTGGTCAATAATGCTTCAGGGATCTTTTAAACAAATTGACCTTGAGTTGTGATGATATAACCAACATAGCTTATGAATGTTGTTATTATCTGGCTTGATTTTATAGTTGTGTTTTTTAAACAAGTTGGCCTTGAAGTCTGAAATTAAAAAACAATTCATTATATATAAATACATATATATAGACACATTTACACACACATATCACTCACACACATAAAACTTTATTATATGTTCTTGGTAGTATGCCACATATAATACAAAAGAATAGGGTTCAACTCCAATAAATTTTGGAACTTTTTGGAATTGTGGTGGCAGAGTAAAAAGTTAGTGTGATTGCTTGGTTAACTCTTTGAGTCCCAGGGGGTTTAGCATCACAGGCCCAAGGGGTAATCAAAAGAGACGTAAAATCGGCACATTATGCGTTCATTGGGCTTCTAGGTAGGAATCTATGAACATATGATGCGTTCCTTGGGACTCAAAGAGTTAAGATAGATTCTTGCCTGCAGATCCTAAGATCAGGACTTCAAATTCAAACACAGCTGGGCTGCTGTTTTTTTTAAAACAGGGTTTAGCATCACAGGCCCAAGGGGTAGTCAAAAGAGACGTAAAATGGGTGCATCATGCGTTCATTGGGCTTCTAGGCAGTAACCTATGAACGTATGATGCGTTCCTTGGGACTCAAAGAGTTAAAATTATCTTGGCTACCAGGTTGACCCAGACTTAAATGGATACCAGGTAAAGTCCTGGAAAGTAAATGGTGGCCGGCATAATGTTGACCACATCACTGACCGAGTGCCTATTGGTCTATAAAATATAGGTCAAGCACTTTACACCTAATATCCTGGAGCTGTGGAAGAGGGTCCTCTAGAAAAGATAGGTCCAGCTCAAGTCCTCAGCTGAGGCAGGATTGTTGTTTTTGACCAGCACAACTTTGAAGTCAATCCAGTCAAAAAAAATTAATACCAAAAAATGTTAAGAATTTCATTGACTTGTATGAGAAGGAAAGATGACTATGAAGGAAACCAGTAATACCCAAATCATATGTCAGGGCCCAGAATGTGTGAAGGCCTAAATTTGTTTTAGGGATTATCATTATCAGAGTGCAAATCCCTTAAAGTCTTTGTTAGTTAGTTAGTTAGTTAGTTGGGTTATCCTCATTGCACTCCGGACATGTCCATAGGTGCTCAGATCCTCCCCTCAGTATGAACCCCAACGTCCGATGGCTAATAGTACCAGTTCTATGTTGATTAACAAGTCTTCTGGCGTAGCTGGTGTGCGTCTCGTTTTTTGCTGTGCCGATCTTAATTCCCAAGTCTGCCATTCTGGCGAGTGATGTGGATTCACTGCCACCAAAGTCCTCTATTCTTCCCATTTCTCTGAGGGCATTGATAATATCAGCATGATCCATAGGCTGACCGTCGGTAGTGATAGCGGATCCAGCCAACCTGTCAGCTCTTTCATTTCCATTGACGCCTGCGTGTCCCGGAACAAAAATAAAGGTGACTCCACGAACAGTGGACTTCTGTATTGATTCAAGCCATTGTCTTCGCACTGAACCTGCCTGAACCCTCTGGATCATACTCATTGAATCACTGAGTATACACACGCGGGTGTATTTTTGTGTTTCAAGCCAGGCAAGCGCTTGTGTCACTGCCATCACCTCCATCGTCATGCTGCTGGTTGTCATGGAGAAGGCGCCGTTGGCTTCTTTGACTGTTCTGCCCGCTGAGCGTGCTGTAAATGCCCATGCGCTTCTTCTTTGGCGTATAACGGATCCGTCTGTATAGATTATTGCATCTGCTTCGTCTGAATTTTCACCGATGAGAGCGTTGACCTCTGCATTAACAGCAACAGGATTCTCTTCTCTACATCGCCTGTTGAGTGTGACAATACAGGAAAATGTACAAATAAACGCCTGAGGCACAGGTATCCATTCTGCACCAGGTATGATGTCGGTTAGGCTGCATATTTGCCCTTAAAGTCTAATGCTGCATAACAAAAAAATACACAAGACACTGCCACATTAAGCCTAGCTGAGTGTTTCCCAATTGTAAAAGTCAAGATAGTCTTATGGATCTAATTTAAAATTGTACCCTATATTACTGTAATGTTTATTGTTTAAATTTAACGACAGGAAAAACATCATTCATGTTTGTACTGTAGAGAGGGCCATTGAACAGCCCTGGGAGGCTAGAAAGACCTGTATAGCCGACCTTTTACTTACACATACCATATGAAAACCCTGTCCTTATTGCCCTAGACCCTTAAGGGTGGGTATTGTGATTACAAGTCACCTGAGACAATCTGCTTTAGTTTCATGATGGATTAAAGAAAAGAGTTGTCCTCATCACATGTGAGCTCCTATAGTATCACAGCTAGATGCTTGCCTGTGGATCTGAAGGATGTGGGTTTAAATCCGCAACGGAGCCAGCTATTTTAAAAAAAATATAATCTCGGCTTTAAAGTTGACCCAGCCTTAAATGGGTCCAGGTAAAGTTCTGGGAAGAAAAGGCAGTTGGCCTAATGTTAACCACACCAACAATCTTGGTCTGTAAAAATATGGGTCTGGTCTCAAATGACAAAAGCACCACTTGTGTGTAGAGGAAGGGACCTTCAATTTTTAATCAGTCACAATCACCCTCCTGCTGGACCTTCACTGATGTTGTTCATACCTTCACTGACGTTGGTTCTCTGCATTTTGGATCAGTTTTCTTGTGATATTCCAAAATTCCTCATGTTTTGTCTTAGACTGCCCAGCATCATCATCATCATCATCACTCTCAGTCTGCCTCTGCTACTCCATATCTTTCGATTTCACTCTTTATCCTTTCTTCTTCCTCTTCGTGTTCACCAGCTGTAAACTCTGGCAGAAAATTCTGATTGTTCATCCACTTTTGGACTTCAGTCCTTTTCCAGAGCCTGATTGTTGCGTGTGCACCTGTTTTACAGATCTGACTCATTTGTATGCAGACTGTGGGTTCCTTGCCTCTCAGGCAAATGCACTCTGACTTCTAAGGAAGCTCCTAATTAGTTGACTCTTAAGACATGCTTTTGGGTAGGCAGTGGGTCTGTTCTTTTCACCCCTTATAATAGGGCCTAGAACCCACATGGTGACTTCATCATTTGAAATATTAGTTCAGTACTCAGTACTGGTCGTTGCCTATGGCTTAGGGGTTGCGTTGAAGCTATTGTAATGTGCAGTGCCGTGTTCGATCCCAGCTGCAGCCTCGAGCATTGCGTTGAGTTCGACAGTGGCATCGAGAAGAAGACCGTCTAAACAGCAGTGGCAAATTGCTAAATGTAAACTTGCCTAGAAAAATTACAACAGCCAAAAAATGCTAAAGTTGTTTCTGCAAAGTCCTGTATAAAGAATACGTAACTTCAACTAAATTTGAACTCAGCACACTCGGACTGTTTCCGCTTTCAACTGTATATTTAATCATTTTAATGCTCTGACAAAATTTTTTTGTAACTTTTTCTGTCCATGTTTAAAAAATGATTACTGCATTACAGTATTTATAACTGGCCGCAGTTCCTACATTTTCCTGATAGCAGACAGTTGCCACAGACCACTCGTTGACTTGCTGTCACAGTTCACGCTCATACAACAGGCACCTTATGGGTTGCTTGAGATAAACATCCGGGTTAAGTCAGTGGATACCGAGAGTTTAAAAATATGAAACATAATTGTTACGACTTTAAACGTTAATCTTCCCTTCCAATTACTAATTAAATTAACTAATCGGAAATGGGGGAAATGTAAGGTATTCGGTGAGCAATGCGTTGAAACAGTGTATCTTCCGATCTTAAAGTCTATGTTTAATGCCGTTGTTTCATTTTTGTGCCGTTTTCCTTTGCTAGGTGTTAACACCTCTGATGACTGCCTTATTTAAACTTCAACTCACCACATGATGGTGAATTGATGTATGACAAGACAGATATTGTAAGGCCCTTTAGCGAGTGAACAGTGCGGTGGCGCAGACAGATCATTACGGTCTAAGTAGAATGGCGCTGCGATGAGTTACTAGGAGATCTGGCTGATGCTCAACACTCAGAAAGAAGGAAGGATGAGACGGATATACAATCAGACGGTTCAGCGGTTACTGGTAACATCTTCTTCTTCTTCTGCGTTTGACATCAGTCATGCTAAACATTGAGTCCCGTCTGGGTCACAAATAGGATTGTGCGTTTAAGGTCGCCACAGGTCCCCCATAGCTTCTCTTTCAATGAGGCTCCCTTGGGCCAGATCCAGTCTTTGCCGTGAGAGGTTAGGGCAGTACTGTAGTATGTGCCCAGGGGTCTGTCTTTCTGCTCCACAATCATAGGCAGCAGATTCTTTTATGTCTATCCTGTACAGGTGTGCTCGAAGACCACAGTGTCCAGTCCGAAGTCTAAAAATAATTGTTTGTTCTTTCCTGTTGAGTTTGTTTATGCTGTCACTCTCTGGTCTGTAATCTCCATTCTGCCTTCTCCACTCCCGCTTGAAAGACTGCTTTAGCGCTGGTAACATCGATACTGGAAATCTTCGCTTGCTGCTGAACTGAGCACTTATGGGGGTGTCCCGAGTGCTATGATATTGATTCATAATTTAACATTCAACATTCAATGGCTGCCTTATACTTTAAATGCGTGTGTATGCTAGTGGATATGCCGAGACTGCAGTCTGTGCCAATTTTTCCATAAAAGACAGTGACGATAGTATTCTCTGTTTTTCGTTGGCACAAGAGTGGAGCAGCTATGGGGTCACCCCTTTGTCGTGAAGCTGAAACGACGATTACTAGATTACTAGTGTTCAATATATTTCTTTAGTGTGGCTTCCTCTGCAGGTGGTACCAAGTAATTCTCGTCAGATGGACAGACTATTCTTATTTGTTGAAATATATGGTCTTTTGCAATTAAAAAAAAAAAAAATTATGCCTTGTTACTCCGGCAGCTTTTAAAAAAATATCTCACTTTGTTGTTTGTTTTGAGTTTAGGGTTTATTAGTTTTAGCAAGAGTACATGGTTGTCACTTCTTCTTCTTCTTCTTCGATGCTTCTGTCAGAAAACTTATATCAGGAGACCGGTAGCCTTTATGAAAGCTATCGTGCAATCCATATCCTCTTGTGTACCATACAGTTTTGTCTTCATTGTGGTTGGAACAGGCCAGTTTGCGTCTCTGTTGTCAGCATACAGTTGACAGTGTTGGAGCACATGCTCAGCATTTTCGGGTGCCATGCTGCAGGGACACGTCTCCATATTTCCCACACCAAAAAATTTGAACATATGTTGACGAAATCTGTTGTGCCCAGTCCTTAGTCTGAATATAATACACTGTCCCTCTCTAGAGAGGCGATGACGTGAGTCTTGGGGAGAAAATCTGGTGTGGGTCTCCAGCCACCTTTCTTGGATACTAGATTGTAATAATGTTTTCGTCTCTTGGTGGGTTAAGTTTGCCACTGATACCATAGAAGCGCTTGTGCGCATACACAAACACTAAATTATTCTTGGTCACCAAATTATACTTTAGAAGTAATTATTGTTAAAGATAAACAATCTGGAGAAAGGCCGACGATGCAAACGACGGACAAATGGAATATGATTCCATGGAAATCCTCATAGGCCTATAAGAAGGACACAAACTCTTCCCAGTTTTTACTTTGCTTGGACACGACGATCTCCATGGTGAAGTGGGCAAGTTGCCTCGCGCTCCGAAGATCGTGGGTCATTTCACGGCTGCGCCAATCAGTTCACGATTGAGTTAGTTAGTTAGTTAGTTAGTTAGTTAGTTAGTTAGTTAGTTAGTTAGTTAGTTAGTTAGTTAGTTAGTTAGTTAGTTAGTTGGGTTATCATCATTGCACTCCGGACATGTCCATATGTGCTCAGATCCTCCCCTCAGTATGAACCCCAACGTCCGATGGCTAATAGTACCAGTTCTATGTTGATTAACAAGTCTTCTGGCGTGTCTAGTGTGCGTCTCATTTTTTGCTATGCCGATCTTAATTCCCAAGTCTGCCATTCTGGCGAGAATTGTGCCACCAAAGTCCTCTACCCTTCCCATTTCTCTGAGGGCACCAATAATATCGGCATGATCCATAGGCTGACCGTCGGTAGTGATAACGGATCCAGCCAACCTGTCAGCTCTTTTATTTCCATCGACGCCTGCGTGTCCCGGAACAAAAATAAAGGTGACCACGCATAGTTCACGATTTGATAATTGCCTCGTCACGGAATATTTCAAATAAAAGAGATAACATTTGGTGCACTGTAGCCAATCTTCATTGTGAAGACGACACATAATTTTAATTTAGTTAATATTTTACTTTTGTCAGCTGCTAGTGAGCAATCTTTGTAAGCTTGACTATCCAAGGTGATAAAAATGTTTGTATTAGAAACCACATCTACCTGACTCCAAGCTGTTCGTTATGATAGATGTTTAATTAAGAATCGATATTACAGCACTCGAGGTATTCCCATAAGCGCTCCGTCCCTATCTTCAGCAGCAAGCGCGAAATTCCAATTCCAGTGGTACTATTAGCAGTCTGTATATCGGTCTCACCTTTCCATTGAGTGCTGATCGTCGACCAGATAAATCTTCTGGTCACTTCTCGCAGTACCATTCTCTTCAGACCATGATGATCCATCTGTGCATCCGCACTGTTCACCCGCCCCTAAAGAGGAAAATATGCGGGAAAATATGCAAAGGACACTAACTACCCGGGACCTTTTCTCCATGAGCGCAAATATAAAAAAAAATCATATCTGACTCTATTGTAGGCATCCTCAAGATCAAGAATCACCACTACCGTCTCTTCTGGAATCCATCATAAACACCAAAGGCAAATGTTGCCGCATTTCACCAGCATTTTTCCTGGCTGGTAATTGCCCATACCTCTTGGCAAAGCTCTTTCTTCTCTAATAAAAAAAAAAATATATCACAACAACAATTAAACAGCCATAATTTTCTCAAGCACCTCGCTAAAGGTATTTTGAAGAATGATAATCCGGAAACCAATGAGTCTCGAATGAACTTTGCCTCGTTTTGGAAGAGGTAGTAAATAAGTGTGCACCCAATCATGGGGCACTGAAGCTGTTTTGATGCTCTCCTTGAAGTAGGAAGCCCTCTCACTGAAGTCTTCATCACTCATGTCCTTCGTGTGGGCATACCTGACTCCGTCTGGCACCGGCGCAGTGTCTTTTGCTTTCTGCAAGGTATGTTTTATATCATTCTCACTAATAATCTCCTGACAGCAAATATCAAAAATGGTATTCGACAGATTATCCCTAACTGAATTTCTACGTTCCATGTTATTATGTTCAGTTTTTGCCATAAATCTGCTGCAAAAACGCGTCCTCCTTATCTTTGTCTGTTGTCATGGGTATAAACTTGTCGTTTCATCTGCCTGTGAAGTTTTCAGAACCTACCCACCGATCTATCCCCTCCAATTTCATTCATACATTTTCGCATTCATATTTTTTTGCATCTGGTGCACACCGCTTTAACTCCTCTACTTTTTCTTCTCTTAAACCTTTTTTTGCCTTCTCTACCTCCTATTGTAACCTTTGAGGTGACTTTCGCAATTTCTGTAATTGTTTAAATGTTGCTATCTTTTTTGTTCCCTATGCCTATTTCACTTCATGGGTCTACCATGGAGGCTGCGCAAACGCATAGAGTATGGTTCTGTTACATACCTTCTGCCGAAGGCGTCCAAGAAGTGGATTGGCCCTCTCATACTTTAAGGTCTCACGCGTTTTCAAAACACTAATCTTGTTGGCTTTGGAAATCAAGACTGAGCATGGCATATGATCGCTCCCATGATCACCCAGGACACTACATGTTGTGTCTGCACTGCTGACTAGGTAACAAACGCCAAATCAATAACCTTGTTTACAATACCAGGTCTCGATGCCATTCTAGTTGACCTACCGTCGTTTATACGGACTATTTCTTCATCAACCATGGCGGCCTCTGCTAGGGCATTTCCTTGTCAATTTTCCCAGTACTGTCCTATGCTCTGTTCCGCGCATTAAAATCCCTACATATAAGAAGCCTATTGCCAGGGATGTCATCTAACTCTTTGAGCCAGTCCCATTGGTCTTTTCTGATAAGACGGTCAACAGCAGCATAAATATTTACTAAATTCTAAGTTATGCCCTCATTATCTATCTGTATTCCCTGAACCTCAGTTCATTTGCTTCTTTACATGCAAATATTCACTGTCATTCAAGTAAAAGTGCAAACAGTGTTTTAAAGTGTTTCCTTGCACAATGGACACGATTCATACTTCTTCTGTTTAGTTATCCTAGACCATGTCCGCCTTTCAGCATCAAATTGTGAAGAGGCATCTTCGTTAAGGGAGTATTGATGTGTCCTACGTATATTCTGGTATTCACGTCAACAGATTTTTAATCTGTCCATCTCTTGCATGGGCAGCCTCTAGTTATGTTATCGTTGTGTCTCAGTGGCTGGCTGGCTGTGTTGCACAGTCTTGATTCAGAGTTTACACATGTCATTGTCATTTGATCTGGACATCCGATATTAGTCTCAAAATCTGTGGCTTAATCAGCTCTCTACGAGTAGCGTAGTTAATATCAGTTCGTCGCCTTTACTTCCCAGAATATTTTAAAGCATCCATTATGAGCTGACCTGAAAGCTCATTCAACTCCTTTAAACGGCTACCATGCGTTAGTTTGTACTGATATGAAGCACTTTTCCCAACTCCCTCCACCTCATCCAATTGCTACATTAACCCACTCTGCTAATAAATGACACTTTAACTCTTATTCCTCATCGTGTTATAATTAAAATTTCATTTATCTCAAACATTTATTAGTTACGGTAACAATATCTAAAGATACACTGAGTTAAAGGGAAACTAATATGGGATTGAAAAAGTTGAACAGAAAAAAAAGGAGACGTTGCAAAACCAACCTGAGCATTTTTTTTTAAAGGTATTGGGGGAGGGGGTTGAGAGAAAAAAAAGGGGGGGGGGTGTTACTGTTTTTCAGATCATGTTTACTTTCTGAAGTTTGCCGTTAAACGAAAAGGTCGGCTCTTGATACCACTGTCAAAACCAGCGCAATGCGGCCTGCTGCCAAATCGCCTACAACTGGGATTGAACCCGGTTCCCCGGCTTTACTTAACGCGTTCGCAACGCATAAGCCACAAACCTCAATAAACTGTATAAGCACACACAATAAACACAAGTAAAACCAACTATGTACTTCTTCCTACTCTTCTTCTACCATTTCGGAGCTTCTCATTCGCTCTATACAGTTTGAAATATTGATTCAATGAGCGAGCATAGACCTCCAACTCTCTGTGCAGACAACAATCCAGTAAAACAAGTGCACCAGTTGATTTGCTTTCGTCCATATATGCGTAGTATTAAAACAGGCACTCAGAGCCTACGTGTGTCCTTTCAATGTTTTTATACTAAAGTGCGGCTATATAAAAGGTTAGTGAACATATGTCACAATTCTTTGTGCGTCAGGGTTCCATGTCTGCAGCAAGCGGCGTAAAAAAATGTTCTTGTGGCTTTTCAAAAGTGAAAAGAAAGACGCCCCGGGGAAGATACTGGTTTCTCGCCACGTCGTATTCCAAACAGCAGCAGTGGATGTCCATGACCTCTGCCAGCAACCTCCAGGGTGGAGACGGTAAAAAAAAAAAAAAACTAATATACTTTCGCTGCGAAATGGGTAAATAGCGAAATACTGATGGCCGCTTATTCATAGGTTAGTTGCGTATCCTTTACAGGCCGTTGCAGAAACAACCCCAACAGCCCCTGGCTGTTGTGTGGTTTCTCTAGGCAAATTTACGTCCAGTAGTTTGCCATTGCCTGCTGGACGGTATGCCCCCTGATACCACTGTCGAAACCAACGCAAGGCGCATGGCCCGCAGCTGGGATCGAACCTGGCACCCCGGCATTACAAAGACTTATTCAAAGACAGCCCCTAATATGTGACACAATTGTTACCCGTGTGGGTTCCAGTGCCCCATTGTGGGGAAAACATGTCTCTGCAACAAGTATGTCGTAAACGTCGACACACTGGGAGTTCCCTTCGAAGTCGGAGTGTATCTGCCTGAAAGACAAGACACCAACAGTCTGCATACAAATCAGTCAGATCTGTAAAACGGATATGCACGCAACACCCAGGTCTGGAAAAAGTATAAAGTTTAGAGGTAGATGAACGACTAGAAATTTCCGTTGGAGTTTACCACCGATGAACGCAGAAAAAAAGATAGTATTTGTTTTCCAGAAACCGACATACTTGTACCATAACAAGTCAAATTGTTTAAATAGGACAGCAATGGGGGGGGTACCGTGCTGAGAAAAGACTCGAGGTCAACATACACGATGGCTGATATAATAAATCCAATCTGTTCTGGGGGAAAAAAATGGCGGATGTTAGGTCTCGAGGAGACTATAACTTTCCCAAAACTCCCTCTCTTCCTCGCCTCAGCCCCAATAATTTTTAACTGTACTAACAATTTGTATAAATTCTCTTTGGGGGAATCAGTAGAGAAACAAGATTATTATGGCCTGGAGAAAATAAGGCTAACCAGAGGGTCTGGCCGGCTCACTACACTCAGAGGAAAGGTAAGACTGACATATAAACTGATTGTGACCGGTACCATCAGTATTGGAACTCTGTGGTAGATGCTGAAGATAAGGACGGAGTATGCATGGGAATGCCCCAAGTGCTGTGATGTCAATTCTTGACTCAACTCTTTGAAAGTCTTCATTTCGTATTATTTCAAATATAGCCTTATATCTATTTGCCTTTCAGGACAATATACCGATAAACAATAATAATATGTTGAAGGACAAATGATTATAATAATTATTTACTTGGAAAATAAAATAAACTTGACTCCCAAATCGACCCAACCTTGAATGGGTACCGGATGCAATCCCGAGAAGTAAAGGCAGCCGGCGTGACGCTGACCACATCACCCATCTTGTGCCGGTTGGTCCATAAAAATATAGGTCTAGTCCTATATGCCCTTAAAGCCAAAAGGCGTGGAAAATGGTGTTTTACTTTTTTTTTTTTACTTACTTGGAAAATAGATGCCAGAAACGTGGAGCTTAAACACCTTGAGGCCCCCCCCCTTTTCCCCCTTCCCGTTCCGATACAAAGTTGTTTAGGGAGGTTTTAGGAAGGATGCTCCATCTCTACGCGGTAGAGGACGGTAAACACATTGTAGTGTGGCCAACGCAGCTATGGGGACCGAGTGTCTGCCAGGATAAGTGGACACCTCTGGAGTGCCCTCTGTTGTTGGCAGGGGCATCACAGAGAAGGGCACTCACTTGCCCTAGCAATCGATAAGGTTGCTCAAGGCTGAGGACGTAGTCTAAAGCCATGTGGATGTGGAAAGCAACGGGAAACTACCACATTACTATCCCAAGAAACTCATCATGAACAACAAGCAGCCATCAGAGCAGCTGGTGAAACATCTGAATGGTTCGAGGTACAAAAGGGGGTGAGGCAGGGTTGCATTCTCTCACCATACCTATTCAATATATACGCAGAAAATATAACGAGAAATGACAAAAATGACCAGAATTGTGACAGTTGTGATCCGCTCAAAATTGGTGGCAACTCTATTCCGGAACTCCGATACGCAGATGACACAGCCAAGCATGAGAAGCACACTGGACGCACCAGAAGTCTTGTTAACCAACATAGGACTGGTACTATCAACTGCATGACGCTGATGAATATGTTGAGAGGAGAATCTGAGCACCTATGGATGTGTCAGGAGTGCTGTGAAGATAATCTGACTCATAACACACACAGTCCTCCTTTCGAACAGCGTAAAGGGAATATAAAATGTAATATTGTCTGTCCAAAAGCACAGTGAAGATCAAGATCTGTTCTTGAATTTAAAGAAAACGAAAATAATGTCCAGAGATCAAACTGGCTGTCTACCAAAAATAACAATAAATGATGAAGAAATTGAAAATGTCACAAACTTTGAATATCTAAGCGCTATAATAAACAGCAATGGAGACTGACAGAAATTAAAAGCAGGATGGCCATAGCAATGCAAAGATTGAACAGCCTTAAACGTCTATGGTTAAGCACCAGTAAGGAGATACAAATTTCGAGAGCATGCATCTTCCCTGTGGCTATATACGGATGTGAGTCGTGGACTATCTCTCAGTCCTTAAGAAATAGAATAGGGGCTTTTGAATTGAAATGCTATAGAAAGATTCTCAGAATATCTTGGTTAAAGAAGAGGAGAAATATTGACATTTTGAAAGATCTGAACGTCAGGGAAGATTGGCTAATAAACAGCATCCTTTCTGAAATATTTTGGTCATATCAAGCGCCACGACGGATTAAAAAAAAATTATAGTAGAAGGCATGGTACCAGGAAGGAGGGGCAGGGGCTGACCGACACGAAGATGGGCACAGGATATAAGTGACTCCTTGAGTATGAAAGTACATGAGGAGGGAGAGCTGACGTGAGACGGAGTTTCTTTCAGGCAGACCGTGATGAGAGCGACGTTCTGCAAAGGACCTGCTACATGATGTTGATGATGCCCCATCTTGGTCTGCTTACTGGTCTTGGAGCCAGTTGGATATATGTTGCTAAATGTTATTTGTGTAGATTCTGAAAATGCGTTAAATTAAAAACAGGTCGTCTTTACTTTCAAAAATTATTTCTGTTACCTATTTTAGGCTGGGTCAAGAAAGCCTTATTAAGTAATGTTTAAATAATCTGTCTTCATCAGGATTGGGCATATCATAGAAACAGTACTAGCTGTAATAATAGTGTTGTTGTTTGGGTTCACCGGCTATAAACTTATGTGGAAATTCCTGGTTGTTCGTCCATTTCTGGATTTTGGGTTTGTTTCAGGGCCTGAGTTTTGCGTGTGCATCTGTTTTACAGATCATACTTATTTGTATGCAGATTGCTGGTTCCTGTCCTCTTAGGCAGATGCACTCTGACTTCAAAGAAAGCCCCCAGTTAGTTTACTCTTACGACATGCTTTTTGGGAAAGCATTGGGTCTATTCTTGTTTTTCCCACAACGGGGCCCCGGAACCCACACGGGGGTATAATAATAGTAATAATAATAATAATAATAATAATAATAATAGATGTTAAAATGAAAAGCGACAGATGACAGTTTTACCACACAGTATAACAAAGGATAAACAGTGTCCTACCTTGTGTCACAAATATGAGAATAAAATAGTCTAGCGCGAGGAAAGAAATCGAACGTTCAAACTGGTTTTATATCATATTTTTTTTTATACGTATCATGCTTTCCGTAATCTGGTTTTCAGTTTAAAAAAATGTATTCTAACCCCTCAAAAAAGTTCCCTCTGTGTTTAATACCAATACCAATACCCTTATCTCACTTAGCTAACATGTGTGCCGCGAACTGCAGAACTGCAATCTAATTAAATCAATAGTTCGATCACTGGTAACTGATCAATACACATTTTCGCTCCATATTATCTAGGGGTGGGGTACGTCAGGTAAATTTCAATATCACCATACAGAAATAATCTCAGTGCATTGGCAGTGATTGAAAGAAAAATAATTCAATGGACAAAGCTACACAGGAACAAGTCAAACACTGAGAGCAGCTCAGCTCGCTGGCATTTGATTGATATGTATTCCATGTGTTGTTATTTGAAGTCTGCTGACAGAAACTCTGTGACGCGGGCTACAGAGGCGACGCCACGACAAACTTTGGGAAACGGGAGAGGGTGTCCCTTTATAATTTTCTAGGAACACTGGTGGGATGGGGGTCTTGGTTCTCAAAGGGCTTAAGCCTTGTTTACCTGCCAATAATAATAATAATTCTTTTTATTATTTTGTGCTGAGTGGTAAATTAAAAAAAAAATGAACTTGTGTAAACAAATCTTAAGTGTATGAATACATGCCTAATAAGAGATCGTCTAAACATGGTTGAGGAGCGGGGGTTAAATTAAAGAAAATGTCTATGGCGTAGTTGGGAACTCCTTAGGGGACAGAGGAACGCTAAAGATGCCTGAGCCCCGAGGTCTGGCATCCCTGACTAGATATGGTCATTTGAAAACTTGCAGGCCCTTCCGGGTAACAATATTCTCTGCTGACGAGATGCTGATTATTTGACGTTTATTTTAATGTCTGCGAATGTGGCATGGCAACGCCCTTCGTATACCGGGGTGCCCTGCTCGATCCCAGCTGCAGATAATTTGTATTGCATTGGTAGAAGCAGTGGCAAACTACTGAACGTAAAATTTACCTAGAAAAACCACAACAGCCAAACAAAACAAACAACAAATTGCTAGAGCTGATTCTGCAACGTCCTGTAAAGGATACACAATTAACTGACTGTAATGTTACCAATGTTTGTAAAGTGAGTTGCTATTCCAGTTAGAAAAAAAATGGCTATAATTTTCCAGTGGGAATCCTGGGGCCCTATCTTTTAGGGTGTTGGTGTGGAAAGGGGGGGGGGGGGGGGGGGTTAGACAAACTGACACTTACAATGCATGCCTCAAATTTCACTTTTTAAGGGATTGGTGAAATCCGAAATCATTTTGGTTAAAAGAAGCAGATATCGCAGCCTAGCTGTTAATGATAGCACAGGGGATTGACTAAGGATTGACACTGAAGAATAAAACATCAGCTCACGCTGTTACCGCTGTAACTGTATATCATTCTTGTATTTAGTTTTTTTGTTTTGTTTTTGAAACCTAGTTGCATGCATACGTTCTTCTTCTTCTTTTCTCTACTCCTGGAATGCCTCGCGGCTTCAGGGCAGGAAAGCGTCCAAGGAACGGGCTATTTTGTTCGCTTCGTATAAAGTACTTTTAAGTGTCTCTGATTTTTCTGCGGTCTATGTTCTGCTTGGTCGACCTCTGGTTCTGTTACCGCTGTAACTGTATATCATTCTTGTATTTAGTTTTGTTTTTGTTTTTGAAACCTAGTTGCATGCCTAAAGCATAGGCATATCGCGATATTCCTTTATTTATTTCTACATATATCGACAATTGATGAGTTATGTGGTCCATACAAGCCGACCGCCCTTAATTTCCTCAAAATGTCCTGGTACCCATTTGTAGTCAGTATTCACCTGGGAGCCAAGGTCAAATTTACTACTGCATTGATCAGGATTCAAATCTACAACCGCTGTACCTGAATCTAACGTAATAGCCAGTGCACATAGGCACACGCTCTCGCGCGTACACACACACACACACACACACACACACACACACACACACACTGAAGGGCTGCGGAGGAGGCTCATCTCCCTTAGAAAGATTGTTTAAGTGCCTAAAAATAATCACACCTCCTCCTCCTCTACCATCCACACAGTAACTTGATTTTTCTTAACAAGGTAAGATGAGGTTGTATATTTATTTATTACATGTAACTGCTCTTGTATTTATGTATCAATGTATAATATGCCGCGGGAGGGGGTGGGGGGCTGTATGGTCTCGAGGCATGGTGTCCGCTACGAGTGCTAGAGGTTCCTGGTTTAATCCGCAGTAAGGGCTACGATTTTTTAACGTGGACTTGGACTTCCAGTAATCCCAGCTGGTCTCTGAGTAGTGAGATCGGACTCTCGTGTGCATTGTTGCGCACGTACAACATCTCTTGGCAGTTGGAAATCGGAAAGAGTAGCCAAACGGCGCTGCCCGGGAAAAATTTGGAGTTAAAAGTCTACCAAAAGTATTTCAGGATCCTCGCCGGTGTTACAGAGCTTGTGTACTGTGCTGAGCTTCTTCGGACTCAAACTTGAGTTAGAAGAAGAACGGAGCACTTATGAGTTACTACCCGTGTGCCATGATGTTGATCCATTGTTTGAAACCTGTATAAAATGCCAATAACTATATGATCTTTATTTCGTTATGGGAACTCGTTAATCATTCTCCCGTTATTTCCTAACGAAAAATTCTTTTGGTATAATTTTTTCTTCCTAGGTATCGTATATGAAAGCTATTTAGGCGTTTCTCCTGGTGTAGATAAGTTGACCAAGTCTCACTTCCAAAAGAAGAGTGATCAGAATACATGACGATAGACACGACTTTTTGTTTTAATCAACTAATCAGTGTCATTTGAAAATATCTCCCATCATCAGAGGCAACCCGTGACGCCCTCGTCCAGTCCTATGGACAAAAACTTACAAGATAGCTGCTTCTGCTTCCGTTTCTGTAACTAATTAAGGCCAAAGATGAAGTTCCTCTCAATAGCACAAAGCCTAGGCAGCATTGTAGAGAAAATATGTTGCCCATGCGTCATCATCCATTCTTGACCTACCTTGTTTGCTCCATAGGAAAGGTAACACCAATACTTTTGGAATAAAGCACACTGCAGAAACTGCCTAAACAAAAAGAGCAGTGCTCTGTCTCTCCACCTGACTGTGATTCTCTCCTAGACCAGCTGCCAACCAAGGCTAACATGTTGATCTGTCCTGCTAAAACATACAATTTTCTGGTTGCATTTCCTATTCCTAGGATAAGGCTAGTATACTCACCGATGCTTTTACCCTCCTTAAGCTGTTGGCACCATGTGGGATGTCATGTTTGGTATACGTCGTCTAACATTCGGCGTTTAATAGAAGACAGGTAGTACCGGCTACTGTTATATAATAGCTCAGTCATATCTGACCAAGACCTGACAAGAGACACTGGATGTTGGCATAGGTAAACTTAATAAACATCGAATCGATGGCAGTAAGGCTATATTTAGCTAAAGACTAACATTTTACACCTCCTCCTCCCATCCCATACACTTGTCTAGGCTTCAGATCGAACGTCATCATCGAGTGGGTTACCGACTGGCGTGGGGAACTATGCCTGTCCACAATCTGCGAGCCGCAACTACATGTATCAGTTCGTGTGTTGACACCCCTCCATGACAAAAGGCTGTCAAGAATCTTATGAGACTGTCTTTCTATGTCTCTCTTTCCACAGATCTTTCCAGTGGTCAGTCACAACATGTTCTAGTTTCTCTCTTCTCATAACATGACCAAAAAAGGAACACTGTCTCTTTCTGATGTTTCTGATAAGTTGTCTTCGAGCCCTCGCCTCCTTTATAACATCTGGGTTGCTCTTTTTAGCTGTCCATGAAATTATAAAGATTCTTCTGTAAAACCGCATCTCTGAGGCCTCAAGAAATTGTTCGGCCTGTTTATTAATTGCCCAGAATTCACGGCCTTACGTTAAAACTGACTTTATAAAGCTGTGAGAATTCTTTTTTTTTTTTTAACCTCTAATGACGTGAATTTTTTTAAATAAAATGTTCCTAATTTTATATAATGCAGTTTTGGCCTGTCCTATTCTTTTCTTTGTGTCTGTGATACATCTTCCGTCGGATGTTATCCAGGTGCCTAGATACTAACATTTTTGTACTTGTTTTAAAATAAAATAACTACTTTGACTTTTATTATACATTTAGGCACTATTCTTCTCTTAGAAATTACCATTACTTCAATCATCCACTTATTTAAACTGAGGCGCGTTTTATCTGAACACAAAGATAGATAATCACCACCATTATCATGAAGCTTAGCACATTGGAGGGGGAGGGGACCCTAGCTGTAGACTATAATTGTGACTAGATTACGTGTGCCATTTAAAACAGCTTAGCATTGCCCGCCGCCAGAAGCCCTAAAAAGGACTTCTACAGTGCTGATGCGAACAAAGGAGATAGATCTAAATAATGTCCTAACAGGTGACGAAATAATGTCTACCTGCGAACCAATGGTCGACGCAGTCGCCGATCCCCAAATCATGCAAACTTCAACAGTGTGTCACTTCTTGAATTAGAATCAGTATCCATGCCATGCTAGGTAGGTCTCTTCAGCTCTAAATCAGCAAGTCTTTTACCAGAAGTCGCCCTTATCACTGCAGTCTAAAGGCCCTTTCTTCTTTAGCTAGTTTTCCAGCCCCATGTGCTTTCACGGTAGCTCGGAGTGACAAAATCGATGGAATTCATCCAGAAGACAAGAGACTGAGATACGTGGAGATGACCCCTTAACATATAGAATTCTCCTTGCGTGATATCCTGAGCAGTGGCGTACCCAGGGCCGCTTTAAAAAAAAATGGGAAGTGGGGTGGGAAGTGGGGGGGGGGGCCTCCCTTTTTGAAGGGTTTAAAGTCGTAGCATCTGGCATCTCATCTGAGGAACCACATTGAAATTTGCAAATAATAGCTTGATGATACAGTTATTCACAACACTTTCAGAGTTTACTCGGCGTAAATTATACACTTTAACAGTATACATTCAGTCTTTTTTTCTATCCTTTGAATTTTACTTGCAAAGAAATTAAACAGCTTCCTACAAATGCACTACAAAGTTGTTAAAAGTAACCACAAAACTGAGCAACGGCTAATGTAAATTACAACAATTATGGGACGCCCCTGCCTTGAGCGCCAAAGACTTTACGTGCTCCCTTTTACGGAGAGCTACAATAACAATTACTTGTAATGCTTAACTAATGTATTTTCAGCTTGTTTTAATACCCTAAAGTTACATAGCATTAGCGGGAAACTGCTTAACTACTTCAAGCCAAGATACAACCTGTGTGATAACGTTTAACTGGTTTTAGCTGTTGAAATCAATACATAGAATCACATTAATCCAGGTAACAAGTTTCAGTGCCAGCGACTTGACTTCTTATCGTTAAATTCTGCCTTAATTAATCAGTCAACGTTGTCAAATGGTTCGTCCATTCGTTATCTGCCTCTCCTCCAACTTAATATTTTTACTATATTCATCTTTCTCCACAAACCCTGGCCCGGGAATGGAAAACGAGGAATAGTGGGCTCTTTTAAAATATTTGGCTGATTGGGCATATTGTGTTAGACCAATGTTAACTGGTTGGGGGTTGATGTCAACATTACACCAACCGCCTTTACTTCCCCGGTCTGGTGTAAATTTTAAGTTGTGTCAACCTAAAAGGATCCCTACCAGGCCCAGACTTTATGTTACTTTGTAATCGTCCGCTGCCCCAATACAGTTTAACATGTATTACTAGGATCCGTACATATGAGATTCTCATCTTTGTGATGTTAATCCTGCGAACTGAAATCTGAACACGCCCTAGAGCAGGGCAAATTCACCCACTGTAGATGTTACGCTGCAGTACTTGTCTAGCACTCTTCTGATGTTTAAGCTAAGAGAGGGGGCTACGTGGTCTCGAGGAATAGTGTCCGCCTAGAGTGCTAGAGGTTCCGGATTTAATCCCCGATAAGGTCTGGGATTTTTTTCACATGGATTTTGACTTCTATTGATTCCCCCTGGTCTCTGTGTAGTGAGATCGGACGCCCGTGTTGAGCTTTTTAAAACTTCACTTTGCAATTGGAAAACGTAAAGAGTAGGCTTACGGCGCTGTCTAGGCAAAATACGAAGTTGAAAATCTACTCAAAGTATTTCAGGATCCTCGCCGGTGCTGCAGAGCCTGAGTGTGTACTGTGCTTAGCTTCTTTGTACTCAGCCTTGAGTTAGAATAAAAACGGAGCATTTATGGGTTACTATCCGTGTGCCCTGATGTTGATCCGTTGTTCAAACCTTCAACCTCAAGCGTAGAGAGGGGAAAGAAAGCGCCACAATACTATCTGCTCAGAAATGGCACTTACACACCCAGTCGGGATGGAAGTCTCAACATCTGAACAACAGTGCATAGACCCGAGAATTTAAACTCATTTTCCAGGGAATTCGCCACCATTCAAACAGCCAACCAACCCCAACCCCATCGAAATTGTGTTCATTTTTAACACTCCAACAGAGTTCTCTTCTAGTATCAGACATGGGCGGTAAAATAGGAAATGTGAACACGCTGCACAGGTTGAAAAGAATGAGTGACTGAGTGACGTTTTACCCCGCCAAGCGATTAACATCCGTTGACACAAATTGCCACCATTTAGATGAGAATCGTCTAAGCACAAGACCCAGAAACCCTGTTCAGCCGTTAATGAACAAAAAGTGTGTAGCGTGTAAAGCGACATTTATAATCAAAGATAAAGGTGAAAGTGAGAGGATCGACTTTATTGCACCTGGTTATATCCCACATTGCCCTGCCTCTCACCGCAGAACAGCTAGCTGCCTGTCGAGAGCGTCGCACAGAGCACGGTCTCTGTAGCTTCGACGACGATCCCCAGAAATATCCGTAAAAATTGAACTCGTGAAAAGACATTTACAGTTGGCAAGAATAACCAATCAGACAGACAATGTAAAGAGTCTGAATGTATTTCAGACGTATGATACTTATAAACAGCTCCTAGATATACAGTGTCTAATTTATGAATCATAAATGGTATGCTAGGTAAAAACTACCGATGTGATTTTGACATCATTTATCAAGTGAAATGCTGCATATAACAATACGGAACTAACACTATTTAACAATATGAGCCAAATTTGAAGACTTTTCCTATATTCACATTTTAAAGTGGAAGTATTGGCAAAGACAGCATTTCAGAAGAAAAAAAAAGTATTTTGTGTAATAAAGCATTCTCATTAAACATTATACAATGATTACTACAATGTTATA
Organism: Candidula unifasciata; assembly: GCA_905116865.2. Taxonomy (NCBI): domain Eukaryota; kingdom Metazoa; phylum Mollusca; class Gastropoda; order Stylommatophora; family Geomitridae; genus Candidula; species Candidula unifasciata. Next base: position 591,776 of record CAJHNH020005445.1, read on the forward strand.
TCCAGCTTGTTCTGTTAAATGGCAGTGAATCTTGAAATGTGAGCAAACAAATTAAGAAGAGTTTGAAGGCAACTGCGATGTGGTTATTGAGAAGAATACCTTGGATGGCAAGAATAACCAATATTGAATGCTTGGAAATGGCTAATGAAACTAATGAAAGTAGAACATAATATATAACAATGAGAAGGAGACAAACAAAGTTCTCTGGTCATGTGACGAGAAGAGGCGCACTGGAAAATATCGTGATGACTGGAAAGATCACTGGTAGAAGCGGCACCAGCAGACTAAGAGAAATGATGGTGGATGGCTTAAGACAGTGGCATGGAGGAATATCATCAGTGGAATTGACCCAGAACACCAAAGAAGATTATCTGTAGAGATTTATGAGAGCGCCTACGCAAACTGGCAAGGCACATGAAGATGATGAGAATAGTCGTTAATAACAATGCTACCGAGCCGGTGGTATAGTTTTATTTCCTATCAGTTGCTTGTGTGGGCTGCGGGGCGCACTTGAAGGGAAAAGGGGGGCGGGGGGGGGGGAGGGCTGGCGGAGGGTTACCTACTCCTCCACAAGCATGTCGTAAAAACGGCTAATTTAATATTTTTACGTTGATGTCGCAGTACATCTACCTGAGAGGCAAGCAACTAACAGTCTGGATATATCAGAAAAGCCATAATTGCAAAACTGATTTGCACGAAAATCTCAAGTTTTGGAGCAAGACCAAAGTGCAGAAGTGCAAAAACAACCATAATTTTCGGCCCTAAGTAAAAAAAAAAAAATATTAATTTTAATAATAATAATAATAATTAATAATAATAATAATAATAATAATAATAATAATAATAATAATAATAATAATAATAATAATAATAATAATAATAATAATAATAATAATAATAATAGTTCATAGCAGTGGCAGAAGTTGTTGACCAGCTGGAACAACGTTGGATTCAATTCGGCCTATTAAATTGTTGCAAGATAATTTCAGAAATGTCATACGAGGAAAATGGCAGGGGAAAATGTGGGCGGGGGGGGGGGGGGATTGGGGGGGGGGGGGCGGGGACTTCCTATAAACAACTGAAACGATCTTCTCTCTCATTTTTTTTTTAAATTTAAATTTTTTATTATTCGTATTAACTCTACGCGATGTCTTTTTTTTTAAATGTAATTCGTTCTGCATCATCTTTTCCTCTACAAATATTTTATAGTTACTCCAGTAACTCTGGTGAATATTCTTTCCCTTGTTGTTGTGTATTTCGTGGCAAGTGTAAGAAGAAACTCCACAGGGGAGCATGTACAGCAGGGATCTACCAATCGTCAGTAAAAGTAATCCCTCGTCGACAAACGTTTCGGCCCACGAGCTCCTATACGTTTTCAGAGAGTGGGCCCACCTGAGTTCATGAAGCTCAGGGTTGGTTTCCTTGCTGCACGAAATTACCGGATGTTGTTCGGATAGGGACAAGACGAATTGGTGATTTTGCAGAAGGTACTGTGAGATAAGAAGTAGTTGCAGTAGCATAATTAGAGCAGTCTGCATACTTGGACGACCGAGCGACAAGCTTACGATTGGTATACCGGACACATGTTGGACTTTTGTAAGCAGGCGGCAGAGGAACATTGGCAGACAATTCGGACACAATGGAGTTTCAAGGGATGAGAAACTCTTTTCCACTAGACACCCAGACCAGCTCACCGAGGCCCGTCCCCTACGTTGTTTCGTTGCGTCCAAAGCCAGCTCGAGGCCCTCTCAGCAACCTCGCCCAGCTGTTTAAGTGTCCGTTTGCGTTCATTACCGCGCAATCCTAGTTCTTTAACCACATTGTATAGTGAAGTGGAAACGAGGCCTCTTGCTCCCACTTCGACGGCAAAGACTTGTACTGTGTAGGCTTCGTCTCTCCTCAGATCGGCTGCTAAGTCATAGTACTTCTCGAGCTTGTACATATGGCTTTCGTCCATTCGCGACTCGTACGGGACGGTCAGCTCAATCGGGATGTGTTGCCGTTTCTCCGCAGAGTGGAGAACTATGTCAGGTCGCAGGCCGGTCTTCCGAATTGACTAAGGGTACCTTTCATGGCCAGGCAGATCAACCGCCAGTAACCAGTCCCTCGCAGAGTCTAGCATAGATGGAGCGAATGCGATTTTGTTGATTTTAACCTTTTGAATTTGCCCAGCCTTGAGGAAACGTATTGGGACGACGGACGGACTGGCTCTGGCGTTAGCCCTCATCCTAGCCTGGTCAACAACAGCTGCCAACTCTTTTAGCACCTTGTTGTGTCGCCAGATGTATCGGCCTTGACCTAGGGCTTTCCTGCATGCGGACAGAACGTGTTCCAACGTCTGCTTCGCTTTGCACAGCGGGCAAGTCGGATGGTTAGTCGCAGACCACTTAACCATGTTAACACCGGACGGTAATACATCGTACGCCGAACGAACGACAAAGCTCAGTCGCAGCGGGGTCATTCGCCAGATCTCACCTCATGTGAGTACTCTTGGCAATGCGCTCTCCAGGCTGACCCAATGGCCCTGCTGCGACTGCTGGGCTGCCTTCTGGACCCGAACCTCGTTTTCGTTGTCCCTAACTTGCTGTATCACCATGTCTCCGCGTTCTTTGGCTGTGGCTTTGGACCACCAATTGACCTTCCCGTGACCTATGCATTCTGAGCAGATTCGATCGCATCGAAGACTCTCCACTTCTGACAAGTCTTTAAAGCGGGTTGAACAGCGATGACATTTGGGTCTGAAGACTCGCGCAAGAGCATGGCGAGTCCTAATTTGCCGACTTTAAACTCTTCGGTTATCGATTTGAACGGGAGTACCAGCTTAGCCTGCTTACAATACAGAGCCACGTCAGTCAGACAAGGCGGTGTACCAATCCACTTTCTTAAGGCTGTGTTGATTTTTTTTCTCCATCGCCTCCACTGCAGTCATCGTCACTTCGTAGACTAACAGCGGCCACGGGAGCTTTGGAATCAACATGAATTGGAGACACCAGACCTTGAACGCGAGCAGGCCTGTAGCCAGTGACTCATGTATTCGCCTGACCTCCGCTTTATCAGATAACTTCGAATCGTAAACGCAACCAAGGCTCTTCACCGGTTCCTCCAGAACCGTGGGGATCTTATTCCTTGCCACCGTAAAACTGGTTGCCGACACCCTGCCCTTAGAGATTGACAGACTTCTGCGGTTTGACTGCATACCGCTCCATTGGACCACCGCGTCCAATCTTTTCAGGATCGTGCGGGCAGACTCCTCGCTGCCCGTGATTATAGTCGTGTCATCCATAAATGCGCGTAGTGGCGGCATCCAGTGATCCCCTATTTGAAGGCCCTGTCCGTAGCCGGCCGCCCCGTCTAACATGATCTGCATGGCCATGACGAACAGTATAGGTGAGATAGCCCATAGCTATCCCAACTTGTAGCTCAGTCCATCTCGTGGTAAATATTGCTCGATCATTTGGTTGATCTGTGTCGGTACGTGAAACATGCGAAGGGCCTGCCACAGTAGCCTATGGGGAACTGCCCCGTAGGTGTTGGTGAGGTCCAACCATATAACGTGCAACTGAGTTCTCTCATGCTTGGCTCTCTGGATAGACTCCCAAATCATGGTCGCGTGTTCAAAGCACCCAGGAACGCCCGGGATACCAGCGTATATAACAACACATATTCTACACAGCACTTTAGCACCCCTTTTCTCACTGTAATTGTTATCTTCTTATTGGCGAGAATCTTTTGCAACTTGTTAAATATTACATATGCCATAACGATCATTGTCCTAATTTCTACAAGGCATCTGGTATCAGATGTTATGACTGTACAAAAAGAATAAAGTAATTATGCCCCATACGGGTTTCGGGGTCGCTTTTGGAAAAGGCAGGACGGATAAAGACCCACCACTCGCCGCTCCGATCAAGCAACTAATTTGGAGTGTTGAACGAAAGGCGAAGACATCCCAGCCTAGCTGTAAACCACAACCCAATGTCCACCGCTTCTGTAAAGGCGAACAAAGAATGAGAATAAGAATGGTTATTTATCCTATTTAAATTTCAAATGGCCAAAACCACAACTTTAGAAAAGTATCTTTTGTTATTTTTAAAGAGAAAATATTGTTCTTCTTCTTATAGGTAAAGTCGCTGAAGCAGTGTTGCCACTTTTCTGTGACAAAAAAACATCAAAAACTGAGTCAAAAAATATATAAAAACATCTAAATTTTCGTGGAAAATAAAAAAAAAAAAAAAAAACAAACATCCGAATGGAAAGAGTTACAAATTACATAGAAATTGATTTGACTTACCCTATAAAATCATGTCCCAATCTTTACTGAAGTCTGCCTTACAAGATCCACAGGATAAACTTAGCTTGGATGATGAAGTTGAAGCTTTAGATCCAAAATGACTCTGGTATGCTTTAGCTGTTCCAATTTCTTTTAATACCTAATCAGGGAGCTGATAATGGAACAGCTTTTTCCTACTCTTATCAGGCCGAATTTTATTGTCAAGACAGCATTTTAGAGGTCAAATTTCATCCTGTTTCTTAGGTTAGATTTGATAAATTTACTCAAAATGAAAAACATCTAGAAAGACATCTACCATCTAAACGTCAAAAAACACCATCTAAATGCAAGGAAAAATATCTAAAGCTGGATGTAAAACATCCAAGTGGCAACACGGCGCTGGAGTTGGTATTCATGTCTATCCACAAACTTCTGTCTTGTGTACTTAAATCAATCTTGACAGTGTTGATCTTCAAAGTTATGATTTCAAACTGTCCGGAAACTTCTCTCTTGGGTCTATGGGGACTGCGTGGTATCGAGGTATGGTGTTCTAGAGGTTCCAGGTTCAATCCCCGCTAAGGGCTAGGATCTTCTCTCGTGGACTTGGACTTCTTGATTTTTGCCCTGGTCTCTGTGTAGTGAGATTGGAAGCTCGTGTTCATTGTTGCGCATGAAAAAAAAAATCTTTTGACAGTTGGAAATGGAAACAAAAAGTAGCCTAACGGGGCTACCCAGGCAACATTTAGAGTTAAAAATCTACCCAAAGTTTTTCAGGATCCTCGCCTGTGACGCAGAACCTGTGCACTGTGTCGAGCTTCTTCAGGCTAAGACTTGAGTTAGAGAAAGAACGGAGCACTTATGATCTTCATCCGTTGCGCAAAAACCTCAAAATCTATGAGGTCTCAGTCTTTTTCTTTTCCCTTCCGACTTTCTCACCATCACGCTGTACTCAGATTTCTCCTCTTCATGACAAGACAGAGAGCAGGCGTAGTGTTGCGGCTAGACGCTCGCTTGTGGATCTTGAGGTCGTGGGTTCAGATCCTGAATAAGTCGAACTATTTTTTTTTAATGACCTCGGGTCCCAGGTCGACGCAGCCTTAAATAGGTAGCAGGAAAAGTCATAGGATGTAAAAACGGTCAACGTGAGATTGACCACATCACCCACCTAGTGACAATTGTTCTATAAAATATAAGCCTAGCAATATAAGCCTATTACATCTAAAGGATTTGAAAAGGGTCCTTCACTGCTATTTTTTACATACATGACCAAAGAATGTAGATTGTCGCCTTGTGATACGGGCAATCAAACCTTCTTCTTTATGTCCTCTTTTACCGCTTCGTGTTTCGAGGAAGATATAAGGCCCCGCTTCGTGCTCTTCTGGCTGCTTCGATCATAGACATATCGTTGTACTGTAGAGTTTCTCTGATGTTCTCTACCCGTATTGTTCTTTGTCTACCTCTTGCTCTACACCCCTCTCCTCTTGTGGTGTATGCCTTGTATTGTATAGCATCAGAAGACATTATCTCCAAGTGGGCAAACCATACGATTTGTTGTCTGCGTGTGTAATTTAGAATTGGTTCTGTGCTGACTATCTCGCATGACCGCATTCCTGATTTTGATGTCTTCTGGTCACTCTACAGTCTTTCTCAGACACTTCATTTTCATGGTTGTTACTAATTTTCTTTTACACAATAAAACCTACTGTGAGCATTAAAAAAAAAAAAAAAACATGACTGTACACGATCCATTGAACGTAAACGACGCTAAGGAGAGAAGTAGTCACACGTAAACAATACTGTTATGAGCTTGGTGTCCAGTTTGACCGGTCCGATGTGTAGTCGACACAAAGTGTGAAGACCAGCCTCGGACAGCCAGGATGGGCAACTTGTGGACAGGTATTGTGGGCAGTTGTATGTTAACTTTAAATCCAATAACTTTAGTTAATATAACTTTTCTGCTTTGTGTCGTATGTAATTTTTACGAGTTTGATTGTTACATTTACCGTTTATCAATGTACTGTCGTTATTCACAAAGTAAAACATTAGTAATACAGTTAATTTCTGATAGAGTGTAAAAATTGTTGTTGTCTGGAGACAAAGGAGTCTCCCTGACCAACAACTATTCGACAAATGTTCACATTTGATAAGAACCGAATACAATTATTAACTTCTTGTAATAGTTAGGTGTCGGCGTCTGTGGCTTAGGCATTGCGAACTCGCTTCGTAATCCCGGGGTGCAGCATTCGATCCCAGCTGCGAGTCTTACCCTTGCGTTGGTTTTGACAGTGGTATCGAGAAGCCGACCGTCCAGCAGGCAACGGAAAACTATTGGACGTACATTTGCACATAAAAACCGCAACTAAAAAAAAATGCTGGGGTTGGTTCTGCAACGTCCTGTAAAGGATACGTAGCTAACTAAATAGTTAGGTAAAGGAAAAAAAAAAAAACAACAAATAAAATATTTGCGAAACAAATGTACAATTTAGCTAATCATCACTCACCGTGCTGGTAAACGTAGACTGTCTTGTTTTACCATCTTACACGATCACCCAAAATCATGGATACACTGTCTAGTTTCATTTCTCTGAAAATTTACGACTCTCTCTCAGTGAGTATTGCTTCGTTTGTTTCTCTAATATTCTTTGCACTCTTCTCAAAAACCACATGCATGCCGTGAGTAAATATTTATCTTCAGCATGTCTGCTTATTACCCATGCTTCACATGTCCTTATCGAAACAGTTTCTATTTAGCACTTTAACTCTCTTTTCCTACCGCAGCTGACATTTTCTTATTTGTATCACTTTGCCATGGTGATTCTAGTTCTAATTTTTGCAACGCATCTTGTATCAGATGTTATGAACTTTACAAATATTTGTATCACTTTGCCATGGTGATTCTAGTTCTAATTTTTGCAACGCATCTTGTATCAGATGTTATGAACTTTACAAATATTTGTATCACTTTGCCATGGTGATTCTAGTTCTAATTTCTGCAACGCATCTTGTATCAGATGTTATGAACTTTACAAATATTTGTATCACTTTGCCATGGTGATTCTAGTTCTAATTTCTGCAATGCATCTTGTATCAGATGTTATGAACTTTACAAATATTTGTATCACTTTGCCATGGTGATTCTAGTTCTAATTTCTGCAACGCATCTTGTATCAGATGTTATGAACTTTACAAATATTTGTATCACTTTGCCATGGTGATTCTAGTTCTAATTTCTGCAACGCATCTTGTATCAGATGTTATGAACTTTACAAATATTTGTATCACTTTGCCATGGTGATTCTAGTTCTAATTTCTACAACACATCTTGTATCAGTTGTTATGAACGTTCCAAGTATTTTTATCTATTGACTTGCTCAAAAATTTTGCCGTTTGCTCGTATTTAAAACCTTGGTATTTTCGTCTGCTTGGTGATGACAATAATTTTAGATTTCTTACAATGTTACCCTAAGCATGGTTTCACACTATGAACTATGCACAATTATACTGCATACAGTAATAATAATACAACATCTATCATATTTTCAAACTACTAAATGGTCGTTAACATTTTAAAGATATTGTCTCATGCTTAACCCTTTAGTACTATTAAATGAGTTTAACGATGCTCGAGGCTCAGAGGAAAGGCAAGACGGACGTTTAATCAGAATGCCACTGGCACCATTAGTATCGGAACTCTTCACTGGCTGCTGAAGATGGGGACGGGGCGCTTATGGGAATGCCCCGAGTGCTGTGATGTCAGTTCTTGAATCAACTAAACTTATATGAGTTTACTGGTTACTGCTTACATGATAAGCGTTTCTACTTCTTGAACATTATTTATTCCTTATCTGACAGAAACATTAGTACATACTAGTTTTTGCTATACCCCATTATGTGTTGCAATATTATTATTTAAACCAGTTCTTGTCCCTCGATAGATCCTAGCACATCGAACCGACCTCTTCGTACTCCGCCCTTCGATGCAACAGGGTATCCATGAATACATAATTCAGTAGGAATTGTCTAGCGTGTACTCGTTTAATGCTTTATCTCCAACAGGCGATTCATCTTCTCTGAGTCCGTTATGTCTCTGAAACGCAGCGCATTCAGTATGTCTGCTACTAACAAACCTTCAAGACGTAATGATGTAATACCTATCTGGAACTGAAAGAGTTCAGACGGCTAACCTCATCGGCCTTTTTGTCATCGGGCAAGCTAACACCCTAATCTGTCCGACACTGATTAAACTGTATATGTATACTGACTTTCCTAAATCAATCGCCACAAAATCTCAGAACTGTTTGTTGGGGAACATTCCGGGCATTTCTTCCACCTAATTATATGGCGATTTGTCTTCGGCGGGTTCTGACCATGACGTTTTCCTACCGTATAATTCATTTTGTCGCGTGCTTCTTCAGGACTCTACAAAGGACATCATCTACAGCGAATTGCAGATGAGTAGCGACCATCAGGGTCGACATCTTTTACAATGTAAACATGTGTGCAATGTGGACGAATCGATTCGTGAGATCAGACGTCGTGGATTATTTTGTATGCAGAGGAAAAATCATAAAAGAAATAGGGACAAGAAGGAAACTGATTGCAGATGTTTGAAACCTACACGGTTGAGAAGACGCTTGACAAATACAGGTTGAAAATGATGATCCTGCAGTCACATTCACTGATATGGACGATTTTTCCTAACGTCACCTAATCTCATCATCAGGTTGCAGATCCTTTTGCAGAACGTCGCTCTCATCACGGTCTGCCTGAAAGAAACTCTGTCTCTCGCCAGCTCTCCAGCCTAGTGCACTTTCATATTCACGTATAAATTGTACCATCTTGCTAGTCAAGTTTAGCTGTGGGTTGCACACACTCCCGCCCCTTTTTTCCATGCACTCTTTCCGTAGAACGCAGTATAATACTGTCCAACGAACTGAATCACTCAACTAACCAGCAAAATAATTAATCTCTCATTCAGGCAATCATCCAACCAACCATCCGAACAAAAAATTATCTCACTAAGAGCCAATCCAGCTATAGAAAAAAAAAAAAACACAATAAAAAACACAGCTTTTCATCCATGTTTCCATCAACCAAACTATTCACCATCCATCTAGCCAACCAGCCAGATAGTTAAATATCCATCCAACCGCAGTCAACCCATCAAACAACCTAAAAACAGGGAACTATTATCCAATCACCCAACTAAAAAATCTGTAACCCCCACCCCACCCCCCCCCCCAACACCTTTTTATAGCAATTCATTTAAAACTATCAAAACAACCAGTCAACAAACCCACCAATCACTCAACCATACACCAAACGTATACACCCAAACAAAACTAACAATTTCCAAAATGTACTCAGTTTACAAGGTCGTCATTCTACTCAACAGCGTGATTCCTATAAAAAACAGAGGGGGAACCGTTGAGGCCGTTAAATATAATGAATTAATCAAGTTTTAAAAGGGGGGTGCCTAGCTGACCATGTTTTTAGTGCACTTGTATCCATGGAGGTTCAATTCCCGGCACGGTAACTATATCTTTCGATTTTTATGTTGTCTAGTGTGTTCTTCTATCTTTCTACTTCTTTCTATGAGTGCCGATCAATACACTTTCTGTTACTTGATTAGTTCATTTTACTCAACAGGTAGGCCAAGAAACAAGTCTCAGTTAAGTCCAGAGGAAGCACTGCGTGATGAGAACATCGTCAGATCTCGATCTTTATTTTTCGAGGTAAACTGTCACCTGTCAATATTTGTGCCGTTTTTTGTCGCTTCTAAATTGTTAAATACTTTCACTGCGTGTTCCAAAATCAACTTTGGAGGAAAACGGATAGGCTGCCCCTAAGAAACTTGTAGTTTTTTTAAATTTTTTTTTATTCCAGCATTATAATAGGCGAGGAACCAATAGTTGCTGTGTACAAAAAAGTCAGATATGTAAAATGTTTGGGCGTGCGAAATACAAGGCGGGGAAGAAGACCAACGGCCCAAAGTGGACGAACAACCATAACTTTCCGTCGGAGTTTAAAGCCGGTGAACGCAATAAAGAAGAAGATGAAGAAGAAGAAGAGGAAGAGGAGGAGAAAGAAGAAGAAGAAGAAAAAAGAAGATGATGACGACGACGACGATGACGGTGCAGCAGCAGCAGCAGAGGTGAAGGGGAAGAAGAGGGAGAGGAGAAGAAGAGGTGGATGAGAAGAAGAGGGGGAGCAGAAAAAGAAATAGAAAATTAAGAAGAAACAGTAGATACGACCAACAGCACTTGTATATCATTTTGTTTGTTGTAAATTTTATTCTTAACAGATCCTATGTAGCATTATTCAAAGCTATTTATCTGTTACAGTTCTGTATAGAGTTTGATCTGACCATGTGTATCGATGGGGGAAAAGGAAAGTTTTTTCGCCTTTTAAAGTCCGATATATGAAAACATTTCTTAGGGCTCACATTACATTCACATTAATATCCAGTATTAGACTTAAAAGTCGAATCCTAATTCACCACTCAGGTAATTAGCGAAACACGCAGTCTGCCCAGGGTTAGAGTGGAACTGCAACAGCGTAGTGATAGACACTTGCCTGTCGGACCAAAGGCAATAGGTTCAAATTCACATCGGGGTGTTTTCTAAAATTGACCTTGGTTCAGGGGTCTAAACAGCCTAAAATTGAATGTTGAAAATTTTGAAATAAGTATAGACATCATAGCACCCAGGACACTCCCATGAGCGCTACGTCTCCATCTTCAGCAGCAATTCCGAAAACACTAGTAACTATTTGTTTGTATATCCGTCTCGCCTTTCAGTGTCGGCCAGATCCCCTGGTAACTCCACGCAGCGCCATTCTCCTCAGACGGTAATGATCTATTTGCGCCTCCGCACTGTTACAGCTTACAATTAGTACAGGGTAACGAAATTGAAAGTTTAAACGACTGGCGTGATCTTCACCACATCATATACAGAGTTCCGATTTGTCTATAAAATATATTAAACTGGCGACATATGCCGATGTATGGTAGTAGGAAAAGTCGGCTCTGTGGCTAAGTCGATGCGAACGCTTCGTTAATGCCGGGATGCCGGGTTTGATCCCAGCTGCGGGCCATGCGCCTTACGTTGTTTTCGACAGTGGTATCAGGAAAGCCGACCGTCCAGTGAGCAATGGCAAACTACTGGACGTAAATTTGCCTAGAAAAACCACACAACAGACAGGAGCTGTTGGGGTTGGTTCTGCAACGTCCTGTAAAGGATACGCAACTAACCTTAATGGTAGTAGGGGAAAACAATCTAAGATTATTCCACACAATTCCACATGGGAATCTGGGTGTTGTGTTTATAATGGATTTTTTTGCTGTATGGCCAGCGACCACGTTGATAATAGGCTCCCAAGCCTAAAAAGGTTCACAACAATTAAGAACTTGATGGACATGAAAATTAAGAACTTGATGGACATGAGAAGGGTGGGAGATCATCTGTGAGGCATAGCCACATGTGGGGAAACCCACCACCCCGCCCAGTCCCACCCTTTTGCTTACACCTCTTCCCCCTTTCCACACAGATAGTTATCCTTAATTCTGGTGATGGTGTGTACTCGCGAAATAGGGTTGGCATCGCTTTTTGTGGCGCAGTCTGTTATGATAGTATTTTGAGAATTAGTTATCTTTTCTAACTAAAGGTAATTCTTACTAGTTTTTTTTAAATATTGCTGACATCACACGTGTGCTCACATTTCAGACACTGTTCTATGTGACGTTTTTCATCCTGATTGTGATTATGTCCTACAACAACAGAGACAAGCGCTCGTTTAGTCTCAAGCTAAGCATTTCTAACTGCCTAGATGGCAGCGGGAGTTTCAATAAGGTATGAACAAGCTAACGTTTAATGGACAGTGTTTATTCTAATAAGAAGTTTAGTTAAGTTTAGGTAAAGGTAAAGTCGGGAGATGTGAACCAGCGTCATTGCACATGGTTATAAACCACCAGTGTTCTGCCACCAGTACGGACAGCTGATATGAAACTGTCCGCTTGTGTCGCCGTCCGCACGTAACTCTGTAGCTACAGCGACGTTCCTCCATTTACTCTAGAGGCTGAGTGAACCACAGGGAGCGTCCGGTTTCGAACACTGGCCGTGGGCTTCAGTGAGTCGTAGCTGGATTTGAAAGTAAGTCGCCCTATCGACTGCGCTGATGCGGCCCCCGAAGTTTAGTTTAGACGACGGATCAACATCATGGCTCAAGTAAAGTATTTTTCCGTTCTTTATACCCCCCTCCCCGCACCCCTCCCCTTTCCCCTGCAGGATTGCAGTTTGTTGGATTAACATCTCAAGAATACAAGTCAATAATACACAAATCCCGGCAACCTATATAACAATTATACTATATAACAATTATACTATATAACAATTATACTCAGATAGCACAAAACGGTTACAAAATTACCTGTTGTCCAGTGTGCGCGCGCGCATGTGAGTGCATGTGTGAGTCCATGTGTGTGTTCGTGCATGCGTGCATGCACGTGTGTGTGTTTGTGGGTCTGCGGGGGTTGCTTTGCTCCCTTAGAATACAAACTGTGACCGGTGAGGGGTGGGTTTAAGATATTTCTTCTTTTAGTCATCTGTTTCTTGGTCTTACTCTAGCCTTCCTCCTAGATGTTCTTCTGTAAAAGTCTCATATCTCCTATGCAGTTTGGTCTGGCGGCATTCACACTAGATCGCTGAACCATTTCCTTCTTTGTCTGTCAATATAATACAGACATGATCTGGCGGCATTCTCACTAGATGGCTGAACCATTTCCTTCTTTGTCTGTCAATATAATACAGACATGATCTGGCGGCATTCTCACTAGATGGATGAACCATTTCCTTCTTTGTCTGTCAATATAATACAGACATGATCTCATTCAGACTCTCTCTCTAATACTGGTATTCGTAATTCTGTTATTCTCGTTTTGTTAGTTACCTTGCTGAGACAGCGCATTTCACATGTAGTTATTTTCTGTTCTAGCGCCCTATTCATTGTCCATGTTTGGCACTGATAACATAAAGCAGGGCTAAAGATGCGTCATCTGCTGTTTTGCTGAAAGGGAGACTGCTGGAAGGGAGACATTCGGGTATCTAAGCAGTGGGACAAACTGGTAGGTGACAGCATTTGCCTTCTGGACTCTCCGACGCTCCTACAGCGACTGTCCTCGAATTATTATAGTACCAATTATGTCTGCAAGGATCCGTTGTGGTGTAGCGATAAGTCATGGATTTGGATCCGGATGGTGCCAGGTCCCCCCCCCCCCCACCCCTTTTTTTTTTCTTCTAAAAGTGACCTTGTCTCCCAGGTCGACTCAGCTTTGAGTGGGTACCAGGTGAAGTCCTGGGAAGTAAGGCGGTCTGTGTTACCTTGACCACATTACCTGTGAAGGGACGGTGGGTCTATAAACATATGGATCTAGCCTCATATACACAAAGCGCGTCTAGCATTTACAGGGTCCTTTAGTTAGTTCGTTAATTTTTCCTTTTGAGCCTATGGCAGGGCATAGGGCAGAGGTCGTAGCTCTCCAAATCTGGCGGTTCGTTGCCACCTATTATTGGTCTTGGAGGTTTGTTAGGCCCATGGTTGAGCCTTCCCTGATGACAGTTCTAGGGTCTCTCTTGATCTTCCCCATTTTCTTTTCGCTTCCGTTGTTCATATGAGGGCTTGGTGGGGGAGGTTGGTCTCATCAATTCTGAGTGCAAGCCCGATGGAACTTTACTATATTTTTAACTGTTTCTGTCTGTCAAGATAATGCAACCAGCACACGTGTGGTCATGGGCGCAGAACTCCCTGGTGTCCTTTCTATATCCCGATTTCAACAGCAGTGGGATGCAAGTGGACGGAGGAGACAAGCTTCTGTCAGACATGGTGTCTTACAGAATAGGACCCACCAGGTTCCGCCAGCACAGGGCAAGGGATGGTAAGTTTGTTTCCAAAGCAGAATATTACTTACTATACGTGTTTTGATGTGGTATACTGTATAGTGAGAAGCGACTGACCACGTTAACGCAGCCTATAGCTCTTATGTGGGAAACATAGGTTAGATTCTTGGTGAGGTGTGGGGTTTTTAATTTCGTATATATATATATATATATATATATATATATATATATATATATATATATATATATATATATATATATATACCAGATTGCCGGTTACTGTCTATATTCACCACTTTTGCAGTGTAAACAGAGGGATGGGTCTTTAAGCCTGTGGATTAAGAGTCACATGGCTAGTGCTGTCGCCACGAACTATACAGGGGTAAAAAACAAGTGGGGTTACTGAGGATTCGACTAGGATTTCCAACATGAAAGCCCTGCGTTATATTCTTTCTACACAGTTCTCGAAGTGGTGAATATACTTAGTGACACAATCGTTTTTAATGCATAATATGTGTGTTGCGATAGCGCAGTGACCATCAAGCTTCTTTGTCATATGCTCCCATTTAAAAAAAATTTAAACTGACTACAACTCTAAAATCGATACCAGAAAATGTAAGATGTTTTTGGCATTAATTGTGATACTGATAATCTGAGTTATTGAGGGTGAGAGACTGACTGCGTGGTGCAACAGTTACACGCTGGTATCGAGTAATACTGAGACACAATAACACGATTACGAAGTAACATGGAGTGGGTGAGTTTAATGCACTTTGACTCTGCCAGCATCTTCCATATAGCGACATACCGATGTGAGTCGTAGGCTATCTCCTTGTTCTTAAGAAAGAAAATAGGAGCTTTTGAGCTGAAATACTATAGAAAGATTCTCAGAATACCATAGACAAAGAAAAAACAAAAATACTGACATTTTAAAAGATTTGAACATCAAGGAAGATTGGCTAATAAACCGTATCTTGTCTTGGAAGCTGCAATATTTTTGTCATATCAAGTGCCACAACGTTTTGAAAAAAAAAATAATAACTGAAGTCATGGTATCAGGAAGGAGGAGCAGGAGCCGACCAGCACAACGATGGGAAAAGGATATTAGTGACTCCTTATGTTGGTCCCAGCGGGGAGTTATTCTTATATGGCCCCGGTTAGCACTATGTTCAGTTCTTTGAAATTCCTGTTAACGAGGGTTAACCGTTATACAAGGTTTACCCAAGTTTGTTGTCAGATGGGAACAGTTGTACTGAAAAGTACGACGATAATGTTGAAACTTTATTTATTTGTCTTTTCTAAAGTTTTTATAAAATAAGACTTACGGCCTGAATGAGAATATTTTTTTGACTCGCCCTCGTAAAAGGGGAAAAAAATAGTTATTACTGTGTGCATTGCACTAGCATGAAAACTCTTGGGGGATGACTTGAAAACAATTTATTTGAGTTAGCAGTGGGCTGCGTGGTCTCAAGGCATAGTGTCCGCCTCGAGTGATAGATGTTCCGGGTTCAATCCCCGGTAAGGGCTGGGATTTTTTCATGTGGACTTGGAGTAGTCTAGTGATTTTCCCTGTCTCCGTGTAGTCATATCAGACGTCTGTGTGCATTGTTGCGCACGTAAAAAAACACTCCCTTTGCAGTTATAAATCGAAAAGACTAGCCTAACGTGGTTGCCCGGGCAAAAGTTAGATTTAAAACATCTACCCAAAGTTTTCCAGATTCTCACCGGTGCTAGAGAGCCTGTGCACTGTGCTGAGCTTATTCGAACTCAGACCTGAGTTAACAGTGTAATAATTGACTTGTCAAGTTATTTGTAACAATGCTTCTGAGAAGTTTGCTTATTTTCTTCAAGATAACAAAAATATGATAGCAGATACTACATACATTTCTGCGAGAAGTGTGGCTGTTTCCATTTCTAGCCCCATGCATTTCTTTTCCAGGCAATTCCCCAAAGATTCTGAAAAACAAGTATGGTGGCCATTTTTTATGATGCTAAATCAACCACAAGCTGCGTCCGTGGCTTAGGTGTTGCGAGTCTGACTCATAATTTCAAAGTACCGCGATCTAAACATACTGCTCACTGCGTGGATTTTAACCATGGTATGGGGTCTCGCAGGTCGACCCAGCCTAAAATGGGTACCAGAATGTATGTACTTGGGAAGTAAAGACGGCCGACGCAATGCTGACCAAATTACCCAGTTATTAAAAAATATGGGTGCTCCTCCCACATGCCCGATGCGCTTAAAGGCGTGAACAGGGATCTAAATCAACCCCAAAGCCATACTAATCAGAACAAACATCTCGGGACTAGCCAATCTTTAGTCTAACTTATACCTGATATATTTTCCAGAGACGTGCTCACTTCACAGTGTGATGAAACAGTTAGCCGTTCGGTGCTCGCCACCCTGGTCAGCAGCAGGCAGAGATTGGGAAGATTATGGCACAAACTGGACCACAGACTTTCGGAAGACTGACCAAACGCAGGAGGTGGAGAAGATCCCTGAGGCTTGTAGAACACAGGGGGCTGGCAAGAAACCGGAGGCTGACCACAAGCAAGGATCTTCTAATGCAGCTCACACAGATGATATGCATGAGTCTCTACAGAATATCAGGTTAAAATAGGATTATATTCATTTTTTAAAGACAGTCTTATGGTAGAAGCCTCTCTAGCTTAAAAAAAATCTAATTCCTAATAGCGCTAGATTACGCAATTATGGTAGAAAATGTTATCTTCATTCCGCCATTTCTCTCTCTCTCTCTCTCTCTCTCTCTCTCTCTCTCTCTCTCTCTCTCTCTCTCTCTCTCTCTCTCTCTCTCTCAAAAAAAAAGTATAGTTTACCTTATAACATCATTGCATAAAAAAGGGGATATTAGAAGTATATGTAAAATTGAGTATTTAGAGAAAAGTTGCAGGGAAAGCCAAGAGAAACGTTAAATAGTTTGGCTTTTTAGTGGGGAAGGACATGTGATCTGGTTATATAACAAACATTAATTAATTTACTTAAAGGATAAGAATTATGAGCTGTCAGAAATATATAGGGTTGTTACTTTTGTTTTTTCAATTCTGCTCATTGGGGCACAGATTGTTAACCAATGCATGCTGTCAACCTACCTTGTCATCTTTTGCAGTTCTCTTCATATCTTCTGCACAATCTTCATCGCCATCTATTATTCTTTTTTCCATGAGTGTGTATGTCCCCCTTTGTCTCTTGGATCACTCTGACTCAGCAAAGGAGGCCATTTTAGTCATACTATTATAAGGATGTTTTCAATGCCTTTACAGCTAGTAGTTTGAAAAAAAAGGACGCTTTTCCAAGCTTTAAGGCATATTGGGTATGTAGGCCTAGCCGTACATATTTTATAGACTAATCAGTCGTCTATTTATGGGTGTAAATCTAGGACGACCGCATTGCTAAGCCAGTGAGTTACCTCACTACTATCCTATTGGTGAATAAGACAGTAAAGATTCCGTTTATATATTTAGCACACCTGGGATTTAACGCAAGTCCTATACTTTTACTGACCGATGGTCACTCGATGTGTGATGTGGTCAGCATCACACTGACCATCTTTACTTGCTAGGCAGGATCTTATTGCGCTCTACATCCTTTGATTGCGAAGGGTGAGATTATTAAGTACGCTGTAATCTTGTTTACACGGACAATTATTCGGTTATGGAATTTACTGTTAAATATTTCAATTATTTATAGTTCGTTGAAAATCATCTTCATTGCACATCGGACGTGCCCATAAGTGCTCCGATCTCCTCCTGAGTATGTCTCCAAGTGTTAGCCTTACAACATGAAGCATTGATGGCCCATTCCTGATAGTCACACTGCCAACCAGGTTGTCTGCTCTCTCACTGCCTTTCACATCAGCATTACCTGGGACAAAAATAGTGTATATGCAAAAGTTGCCTGCTGTATCAGATATTTGAATAGCTCTTGGCTATTGTAATATCCTTATATTTGTCTTGAAGGTGAAGGACAGTATCTCTTGCTATACTTAGTTTCCCCCTATCAATTAATTGTGACAACTGCTTCACTTCATCAGAGGATTATATATTCTAGATGTGTCTTTGTACACTTTATTAATGTCTACAGTTTGGTGGGCACATTTCATCTGCCACTTTATACATATTCACGTTTTATCTCCATATATACTTCTTCGTAGGCGTGATGCTGACTATATCACCCATCTTGTGCCGTTGGTCTATAAAATAGTTCTAGCCCTATATGCCCTATACGCCTAAAGGCGTGAAAAGGGTCCTTTACTTTACTTACTTATATACTTCTTCTGCTTTCGCCTAACAGGGTGGTTGGCACGTTGTGTTGTGGGTTAGATAGGTTGGATATCTGCACCTTTCAGAGGTTGGATATCTTGCTTTTTCATTCACATCAACAGCTTGGCATTCAGCTCAGTTTAGCCGTCTTAGCTGACATTTTATGTATATCCACATTTTAGCTTGAATATACCTTATGACGCTGACGGATCTATCGTTCGACATGTACAAAGTCATGAGCTTTCACGGTTTTGGTTCAAAGAAAACTGTAAAAGAAGATAAGGAGCTTTTGCCTAGACTACGAGTAGTCTGAGTATGAAGGTGATAACGGCAACAAAAGCAATGATGTGGCTAGAGACACAGAATTTTTCGCACGCGTGCTTTCTAAGCGATTCCATGAGCATGCGGACTGGCTTGCTAGCAGGGCTATGGTAAGTACAGTGGACGGGGCCGACATTATCAGTGCTCTCAAGGAGGCAGAACGAGATCATGATTCCGGAGACGACGTTGAGAAGACAACACTCACAATATTTTAGGTTAATAAAGGTGTCGCCAAACATGAACATTATACAGGCAGCCAAAGAAGAATAGTAAACCAACACAACTGGTTTTATCAGTCGCCACACGCCGAGGCAAATACTGAAGATGGGATCCGAGCGCTTATGGGTTTGTCCGATGCGTAGTGAGGGTAATCTAACTAACTAACTAACTAACTTAATTTATTTCATACCTTTTGACACTTTATTCATGTCTACAGCTCGGCTTGGATCTATCGCACCTGGTCTGACATAGGTGGCCTGCCAATCACCGGCAACTTAGGCTTATACCCGCCTGGAGGATATGTCGTTGATTTCGATGGGCCCAGAAATGAAACCGTCTCCATGCTGACAGATTTACAAAGCAGCAACTGGGTAGATAACAGAACCAGGATTGTGCTTGTAGAACTAACTTTATACTCACCAAACGTCAACATGTTTGCCAAGATCACTGCAGTGTTTGAGTTTCCGCAAGCAGAGGTTGTCATGGGATATCTTCACATTCATCCTTTCAGGTAAACTGAAATGAGTCTTTGTGAGAATGATGGATTGGGCATAATTGTTTGGAAGATAATTAAAATGAAGTTAGTGCGGAATGGGCTTTGCTTCTGCATGCACATGTTATACGATTTATTTATTTAAAACAAATAAATGACTATTGTCTGCGTCTTCAGGCCCATTGGGCTAGACCTATATTCTATAGATCAATCAGCACTTGTTGGGTTATGTGGTTAACATTACGCCGGTCGCCTTTACTTCACAAAAATCCACCTGGTACACATTCAAGGCAGGGTCGACCTAAGAGTCAAGACCATTAAAGACAAAAAAAAACCCGAACTCACGACTTTCCGAGCCGCAGTCGAGCATCTAGCCGCGATACCATGGCAACTCTCTTTATTGTGTTGTTTTTAACCTTCAGTTGAATGTAGTTAGGGAAATAATGCAGCTCTCTCTCTCTCTCTCTCTCTCTCTCTCTCTCTCTCTCTCTCTCTCTCTCTCTCTTTCTTTCTTCTCTCTCTCTCTCTCTCTCTCTCTCTCTCTCTCTCTCTCTCTCTCTCTCTCTCTCTCTCTCTCTCTCTCTCTCTCCTACCAACTTATCTGCCTGCCTACATGTATTTCTATATTTCTAAATATGTGCCTGCCTGCTTGCTGTGACTACACGTCTGAAGGTGTCTCCATCCGTGCGTCCCTCCTTCCATCTGACCATCCTTCTGATTGAACCTCCATGCGTGCACACCCTTTCTCCTGAATGTTATCTACCTTTTTTTTTCACTGTCCCTTTGTCAGTCTATGTGTCTGTCTGTGCAAGCTTACATGTTTGTATTGTTGTATGCCTTTATGCCTCTATGTTGATATGTCTGGATTTTTCAACAGATTATTTATTTACCTCGGCAACTTTCCCATCTTACACATGATCTTTGACTACCTCGTCTACGCCGTGACTGTGTGGTTTGTACTCAGACAAGCAGACAAACTGTGCCATGAACGTCTTCAGTTTTTTAAGAAGTTCTGGAACATCATAGAACTGATCAACCTCCTTTGCTCTGTCAGTGCAGTTATTCTGCATGTTGGTCGATATATAATCAGCGAAGATGTGTCCAAAGAAGCTTTCAAAACTACAGGTGAGTAGCTTAAATATAAAGTGTTCCGTATGTAGCCTATGTGGTGAGTTAGGGGGACAATCGTAAGTCATTGTACATTGTTGACAGCTGGTTAAGAGGAAAACTCCGAAATACGGATAGGCATGAACATGCTCATCTGATCTGATAGCCTATGCAGCTCGTTTTTCTCCAAACGTGTTAGTGTTACATTTTTTTAAGTTTAAAAAAAAAAAAAGTCTTTTCCTGGCGGTGACAAACATTTGTAAAAATGAGCTTGACTCCCAAGTTGACCCAGCCTTAATTAAGTGGGTAACCGGTAGAGTCATGGGAAGTCAAGGCGCCCGGCGTGATGTTGACCGCATCACCCCCTAAGTGCCCATTAATCTATCCTTATATGCCCAATACGCTTGGAGGCCTGGAAAATTGTCTTTCATTTACTTTTTGTACAAATTACGCCGATAGATCATGCTGTGTGGCAACACATGGTCTCTACAGCACTGCCTAGGCTTTGTACAACTGATTTGGTTTCCACACCTCTAAATAGAATACTATAACACTGTCAGACGGTGGGACGAATTGACAGGCCTCCAGAGAGACGGCATAAAAAAAAAAGAGGTTATGTTCAGGAGAAGAAAAAAAATGGGGGGAGGGGGGTGGGTGTAGACGCATGGAGGGTGAAAAGGATGGTAAGATAAAAGCACGTACAGAAGGATCGAAAGACATTCAGACAGATTGTTAGAGCAAGCAGGCGCACAAACGCTTACACAGAACGTCAGAAAAACATGCAATGAGGCAGGCGAGTAGATAGGTTCCAACCTGTAAATAAAATAATGGACCACTTTCAATTTCTGAGGTTATTTGGCATATGATGTTGCCTAAACTGTTGGTGCTTTATTAATATCCTACTCCAAACAGAGAAATCCACAGGTCACGGGGCAGTCTAAAATTTCAGGGGGTGGTAGATAGGCTGCATGCATTCGTGGGACCTAGGCTGCATGCATTCGTGGGACCTAGGTGTCAGCTACCTAATTTACTATAATCATTTTCTATTGCTTGCTTGGTAGGCCAGCTAACAAATTTCACCACCCTGGACACACTCAAGACACGCACCTGCTGAGTACAAACATAATCTTTAATGTACAATAAACAATACAGCTAGAGACACCTCAACTGAGACACCTCAACTAAGTTGGCAGTCCTTATCCGAAACGTTATCCGTAGCCAGTTAAGTCAACCCAGTTTATTCCGTGGTCAAATTGCCCGGTCTCCCACTGAGCTTTACTGAAGGTCAACTCCTTCATACGTGATGATTCACTATCATCAACTCCGTTCATCCCATAGCCTCTGACACTAGGCTGCACTCTCTTGTGGGACATAGGTGGTTTGGGGTTAGGGCCAGTTCTAGATGTTTTAAGGTTGTTAAAAGCTTCAGAAAGCTGGAAAACCCAGTCTCACCACATTCTAAAATGTTGGACTTTCTTGTGACGTCGTCTGGGGTAGGATATTAATAAAGAACCCCCCAAAAAAAGAAAATGACACCTGATGGGTGATGTAAAAATAACACCTTTGCATGCTTGGTCCACCTTGGAGGCCGGGTTAGTGTAAAAATTCCACCACTCCAGTGTGGACGCGACAAGTCTAAGACAAGCCTGCCAGCAATAGCTTTACTAAGACTTCTCGTCATCATCATGTGTCATGCCGATACGCGTATGCTGTCATATTTCGCCATCTCACACGATTCCTAGAATCCCGGATTAGTTCAATGTGTTTGTCTCAAATCATCCAATTGGCTAGACCATCCAGGGCTTCTAAAAATACATTACTCGCCATGTATTCCATGATTTTTTTGAATAATACACCAACCACCCTTAATTACCAGGTCATTTCCGGGTCTATATCTTTCGCATGTGTCATTCTGAGAGTCAAGGTCAGTTTTAAAAATTCGCCCGATGCGGATTCTGATCCACGACCACAAGCTCGGAAGTTAAGTCTGGCATCCTTTGCTATACAATAACGCCTACATAGTCTTCCGCTTCTTCTGTTCTGTTAACGCTGTGGGTGTCAATAAAGATGTCAGATTCTGGTTGTTGCTTTTCTGGCAGCCTGGAACATCGACACACAACCATGTAGCGCAAGAAAGTAATTTGCAAACTTAAGTTGATACAATCTTTTAATTCTCAGAGCATTTCAAGTATTTCATATTGAAATCCAGAGAGAGAGAGAGAGAGAGAGAGAGAGAGAGAGAGAGAGAGAGAGAGAGAGAGAGAGAAATATATTTTTATATATAGACCTATATTCTATAGACCAATCAGCACTTGTTGGATTATGTGGTTAGCATTACGCATACATATATATATATATATATATATATATATATATATATATATATATATATATATCTATATATATATATATATATATATATATATATATATATATATATATATAGAGAGAGAGAGAGAGAGAGAGAAGATGCTGGGGAGATTTACATCATATTATGGAAGATCATGTGACAGAATTTATTTTAGGTACAGTATACGAGATAGAATACTGCGGAAAGACATGACTACCAACGCCACATTGCATAGACTGTGACAGATAGACTGTGACAGACAGACACACAGACCGACAGACAGACAGACAGACAGACCGACAGACCGACAGACAGACAGACAGACAGACAGACAGACCGACAGACCGACAGACCGACAGACCGACAGACCGACAGACCGACAGACCGACAGACCGACCGACCGACCGACCGACCGACCGACCGACCGACCGACCGACCGACCGACCGACCGACCGACCGACCGACCGACCGACCGACCGACCGACCGACCGACCGACCGACCGACCGACCGACCGACCGACCGACCGACCGACCGACCGACCGGACGGACGGACGGACGGACGGACAGACAGACATCTTTATCCGAACGGACAGACGGATGCACGCACGCACGCACGGACAGGCAGATACATCGATAGACAGGCAAGTAGGTAGGTAGATCGATAGAGAGGCAGGCAGGCACACAGTGCAGGTGAAGGCTCTGCACTGTGATGCCCCTGATAGCAGCAGCGGGCATCCCATAGGTGTCCACTGATCCCAGTCTAAACTTATATTTTCAAACTTGACCCTGGTTGCCATGCCGACTCAGGCTAGAAGAGTTCCGATTAATTTCTTGAAAAGTAACAGCGGGCTACGTGATTTTGACCACATCCCCCACCATCTGACGGTCTAAAAAAGTACATGTCTGTCATATCTCAGCATTAACTGTGCCATCCCTATGTGGGATGCAATTTTTCGTTATGTGAAGCCCCACCATGGCTTTTGCCGGGGGCCTTGAATAAAGCCAGGCCGTAAATATGGCTAAATGGCTGAACAGGATTTCTGATACCTCTCCACGGGTGATCCGCATGGTGGCGCTTTGTGTCACTGGGTGTTTATCGCTTTGTGATGTTTTGGTGGTGTACAACTTACATACATACAAACATCATCTGCCAGATAGCAACTGGCGTAAAATGTGTACTTTACAAAGTGTTACAAAAAAAAAGATAAAATATTCACTTTTCTGTGGCACATAGGACAGTTCTACAACTTCCAGACGCTGGCCATTTGGGATGAACTCTTTGGTTTCCTGGTAGCATTCGTCTGTTTCATGGCTACACTCCAGATCCTCAACCTGTTGAGGTTCAACAAGCGAATGTCGGTGCTGGGTGCTACTATGATGAGATCAGCTCGGGACCTTCTGTCATTCATGCTGGTCTTCATTGTAATGCTGTTTGCTTTCTTGTGCTTCAGGTAATTTGTGCGTGTTTGTCCTCATTTTTATTTATTTGCCATGTTAGGTCATCAAGAGAAGGCATTCCATATGGCGGATAGAAACATAATATGGCCAATTCCAGTCATATTTCTATATTCCATCGCTTCAAGCCGTCAAGCATCACTTCTCTAGATCTTTCTCTGGATCTTCTGCCATTGATCTTTCCAGTCATCATTATGTTTTTCAATGCCTCTCTTTTTCATTTCATGACCCAAGAACACTGATTGCTTCTTTCCTATTGTTGCATGTAGTTTGTAGAGCATAGTAAGAACAGACCAGTAAACATTGAAACCATTCTGCTACTTCTGGAGTAAAACAGATGTGTATTTTATGAAAACTGTTTGACACCTGCAACGACAGTATTAGCAAGGAGAACATGATTAGAAATGGAAATACTAGATTCTATGAACAACTTTTTGCAAAAGACAATTTTGTATAGTGTGGACATTGTTATATTTCACAGCTTTTAAATTACTATATTATTACTTTATGCAATCAAATTAACATTTCTTTCACAATAAACTATAAATGTAACATTTCCCCGTTTAATTATAGTTTTGTTTTTTAACTGAGTAGATTGCAGCCGAATCTTGAGTTAAACAGGCTTGTATTATATTGATGTTGTTTTTCGGCACAACAAATGATCTTTCAGAAGGTGCCGTTAAGTAAAAATAACAATGATAAGCAAAGACAAATACAGGATTGACCAAGAAAACTAAAGCATTAGACGTCGAACTACAGATGATCAGTTGTGAAAAGACAAATATACTGAAGACGTCCACCATATCCCACGATTTCACCTTGGAGACAAAAAATATTATATAAAGTAACAGATACTCGAAGCATTTAAGTAGTAATTTCGGCTCTCCTACTACGGCCGGTAGACAACAGTTGACGGCCGGTTAGTCCGAGTTCTGTCCCCTGACTGCAGTGCAATTACGGACTGGAGAAGGCACGAATAAAAAAACAAAGTGAGGTCGAAATACCCGCGCTGCCACTCAAGGTAGCGATCGCGTTCAATTACCGCGTCTTACGGAGTGGATTAGAGGGAAGGAAACAAGTGACATTACTGTGTGTTGGCGATAGACAGCGTGCAGTGCCCTACTGTCATCATACGGTTAGGGTGCGGGTTTGGGTTAGGGTGTGGTTAGGGTAAGGGGTAGGGTTTAGGGCTACGGTTTGGGTTTGGGTTGCTACCTTGAGTTTCTGCGAAGACGAGATGCGGCGACACTAACCGCAATGCTAACCCAAACCCTAATCCTAACCCAAACCCTAACCCAAACCTTAACTCTAACCCTAACCCAAACCCTAACCCAAACCGTAACCATATGATTATAGCAGGGCAGTGCACGCTGTCTATCGCCAACACACAGTAATTGTGTCAATTGTTTCGTCTCCTCCTTTTCCACTCCGTAATTGCACTGTAGCCAAGGGACAGAACTCCGACTAACCGGCCGTCTACTGTTGTCTACCGGCCGTAGTTGACAGGAGAGCCGTAATTTCGATTCCAGTGAAATACAATCAAGACATTACGAAACATACTGTCAAGGAACCATTGGTGTTTATAATCCTCAATAAAATATGAAGCTCCATTCTACACAGTTTAAAACATGGTTAATTTTTTTTTTTTCAATGCTTACATGACTTTCCTTTTAACTTATGCTAGATAAAGTTTAACAAAATAAAAATGAAAACAAACGCATGAATAAGCAAGTAGCTTTAGAAATCATTATAATCATTAAATGTGATGTGTTCAAGACAGGCGAAGAAATCATAGAAATGCCCATTAGTTATTAGAAATTAAAATAATAATAATAATAAAAACATCTTCATGTTGGTAACATCCTGAGAACAAAAGAGCAAAGAATCACACATTATAAACTAAAACGGGGAAAACAGATGGACTTAGGAAACGAGGACGACCAATAGAAATCAAACAAGGAACGTTGATGAGAAATTCCAGGAGCCGGTTTGGATTCCATACAGAATATCAAAATGATTCCACATAATAGATCAGAAGGGAGGAATCGTCTGCAATACCTACGTGATGTATAATTGGCTCAATAAGATGAATAATGTGTAGTTTTTGAAAGCTTTATGTCTTTTCAATAAATAGAAGATGGCCTAAAATGACATGAATTCAAGAGGGGTAAAGGAATATGATAAATGTCTGGGCAACCACATGTGACAACAGTGGTAAGACAACGAAGACCCATCTTTAGAAGAAACCAGCGGAGAATCACCAAATAGGCGCTACAATGGGAAATAAAGGGACAGAGGAAGCAAAGACATCCAATTGAAACCCTAAACGGACGTTGATAAGGCCAGTGGTGCTCTACTGGAATTCCACCCAGGATATCCAATCTATTGCATCGGATAGAACGGTATGAATAAATAGACTGCGAGCACTAGTTGACACGGAAGTCGCCGTGGCGTAGCGGCTAGGCGCTCGCGTGCGGAACGGAAGGTCGTGGGTTCGCTCCCCTTGATTTCCAGGTCGACGCAGCCTTGAGTGGGTACTGGGTGCAGTTCCGGGAAGTAAAGGCTGTCGGTGTGATGCTGACCACGTCATACATCTTGTGCAGATTGGTCTATAAAAATATAGATCTATCCCGACATGCCCTATACGCCTAAACGTAAGGAAAGGGAACATTTACTTTTCTTTGTTTTACTTACTATTTGACACAAAATGGCACAACAGGGCAGTGATGATGATAATATAGTTAGTGGTTTGACCAGTATGGCTTCAGGCATTCACAATTTAAAGACGAAATATTTCTGCCATACTGTCATTGCTGTCTGTATTTGCCACTTTTGCAATGTAATCAGGTTTGGTTTTTTTTTAGCCTGAGGTTTTAATTAGGGCAACTTGGTTAATGCTGTCGCCACGCACTGTGCAGGTTTTGATTTTACTTTTGCCCTAGACAGTGAAATATCTCTAAATTTTATGAGGATTCAAACCCTATAAGACCCCAGCGTTGTAACCGTTCGGCCAGGACGCAGGCGTTCACTGCCTTCTAATGCAGTTTTCCTAATTCTAAGAGTTATACGCCTTTTTCTGCTTTTCAGTTATGTTACATTTGGAACCTTCATGAAATCCTACAGAACGACAGTGGACGCCTTTGAATCCCTGCTACTTTTAAGCTTAGGAAAGCTGGAATATCAGGTTATTGCTGTTGTTACTGCTGCTACCTGTTTTTAGTATTTACCACCTGTAACCTCCAGCGAGGGGGCTGTATGGTCTCGAGACATGGTGTCTGCCTCGAGTACTAAAGGTCCTGGGTTCAAGCCCCGGTGAAGGCTGGGATATTTTTACGTGGACTTTAAGTAATTTTTCCCTGGTCTCTGTATAGTAGGACCGGAGGCCGATGTGTATTGTTGCGCATGTAAAAAAATCCCTTGCCAGTTGGAAGTCGAAAATAGTAGCCCAACGGTGCTGCTTGGGCACAATTTAGAGTTAAAGGAATTACCCAAAGTATTCAAGGATCTTCGCCGGTGCTACAGAGTTTGTGCACACTGCACTGAGATTCTTATGACTTAGGCTTGAGTTGGAAGAAGAGCGGAAAACTTATAGTTTACACCGGTGTGCCGTGATATTGATCATCTGAATAAACGAATAAACAAATCTCCAGCGAAAAGATATGGCTCTTAGTCCACCTCTGGATTTTGGTCTTTTGAGTTTTGCGTGCACGTCTGTTTGACACATCTGGCTTATTTCTATGAAGACTGTTGTTTCCCTGTCTCTTAGCTGAATGAAATACACATAATTAGCTGCCTCCTACGACATCTTTTCTAGGGACAATGGGTCTATTGTTTTTCTCATCAAATGGGACATCTGAACCCAAAGGGGGATATTCCCTGCGATTGCAATTGATGTTTTTGTTGCTTATATTTTTTTGAGTTCTTTGGATAATAGTTGTGGAAATTGGGGACTAATGACTATATATTATTATATTTTCCACCCTATGCTATCAGTGCCTGACGTGGTCACTCACAACAAAGCATAAACGAAAATTAGCAACCTTGGAAATGAGGTGTCTAAGAAAGACAAATATGAGTGCGCAGAAGAGATGAAATCAGGAATTGAGATAAAGTCAGCACGAAACAAATTCTAATTTTCATACAGACAGCAGATTAAATTGTTAGCTCACTTGGAGAGATGCCTTTTGATGCTATACCATATAAGGCATATACCAAATGAGGAGAGAGCCACAGATCAAGAGGCAGACAAAGAACATTATGGACAGATAACATCAGAGAAACTACAGCACCACGATGTGTCTATGGTCAAAGCAGCCAGAAGAACATGAAAAAAGACCTTATATCTCCATCGACATCCGTAGCGGTAAAAGAGGATGTAAAGAAAAAAGAAGACTACGTATCAGGGCATAATATCAAACCAAATGAAAAATAGAACTAGACAGCTTCGTAATATCACAAACGCAAACGACAATCGAACGCTGCGACTAGAGAGTCTTCATCAGCACATTAAATAAATCTGACGTACCATAAATACGAACAAGAATAGATGAAATCCTCTTTACTTGCATGTCTCCGATAGAAATCACATTTCTGTCTGACCAGTACAATTCTGTTGGGGATTTAGTCGCAGGCTAGTATTGATATTGGAAGTGCATGGGTTACTGCTGTTACACTGACGTAAAGAATTCCTGAATAAAAACAAACTACAATTAGGAACTCAACTCTGTTGGTGATTTAATCCCAGGCTAGTATTGATATTTGAAGTGCATGGGTTACTGCTGTTACACTGGCATAAAGAATACCCGGATTAAAACAAACTACAACTAGGAATTCAACCAAAATTAAGTTATTCGTGTATGTGCAGGAGCCCTCATTATACGTATACAAATTGAATGCTGACCTCATCTGAGTTAACCATTTACACAATTTTGCAGTATCAACCCCACAACCTACTGACCTTTTTTTTTTATAGTCGGTTTTCATTCAGTAGTTTGCAGTTGCTCTCTGAACGGCCAGCGGTATATACCATTGTACTAATCAGCACAAAATGGTTTGCTGCCAAATCGGCAGCAGTGGGAATAGTACTTTGGGATTGCAAATCGCATGGACATCCACTAAGCCCCAGACACCTGTCTTGAGTTAATTAGTCATTGGTATATGGTGTTGATTAGCGGGTTGATTGTTTCCCCTCCATTTATGTCTCTTTGTTTCATTTACTTTTATTATTGTGTGTCTAGATTTTCCTCAAGTATTTCATACCGTCCTAGCTGCTGGAGGCTCGCCTGCAGATCGGAAGGTCGTGGGTTCGGGTCCTGATAGGGAAGAGAATTTTTTTCATAAATGACTTTGGCTCCCAAGTTTGGCCCAGCCTTGAATGGGTACTAGGTACTGGGAAGTAAAGGCAGCCAGCTTGATGCTTACCCCATCACCCGCTAAATGCCGTTTGGTTTATGAAATATAGGTCTAGCCCTGTATACCCAATACGCCTGAGAGCGTGGATAAATGCTTTTTACTTCCTACCGCCTCCTTATGTGGCATCCGTGGCTCAGGCGTTGTGAGTCAGACTCGTAATTCCAACGTACTGCAATCGAAACCCACTGCTGGCTGCGTAGATTTTTTATCATCGTATGAGGCGTCGCAGGTCGAACCAGCCTAAACTGGGTACCAAAATGGATGTCCTAGGAAAGTAAAGACGGCCGGAGTAATGCTTACCACATTACCCACCTAGTGCCGATTGGTCTGTAAAAATATGGAGTGCTCTTCCCATATGGCCAACTCGCCTATTGCTTTAAAAGGTCTCTTTACTTACTTTCACCGTCTGCTTATTGGGCCCCAAATGTCGTGCCTTAAGCTATCAAACTGAACCTCAGCAACTGACATTAACGGTCTCTTCCACAGCTGATGAATGACGTCAGCCGTGTCCTGACCCCAGCCTTCATCTTTCTGTACACGTTGTTCATTGTGTTCATCCTTCTGAACATGCTTGTGTCTATCCTAATGGACTCGTTCGCTCAAGTCAGGGAAGACATCAACAACCAGCCGAGCGATTACGAGCTTATCGAATACATCGTCTCTGCAACGACTTTCTACATGTGGAGATATGGTCCTTTTCGTGCTGTCTGGGCCGCTGTGCGCAAGGCTGGCCTCAGTAAGTACTCATTCTTTATCTTATCATCTGACAGATGGGTAAAAGTAAAGTTAGTTCTCCCCATTTACTGTAGTAGTGCTACAAACTACCTCACTTCTGATTGGTCGCCCTTGAGCCACGCGTCTTAGCCAAAGGTTAGGGGGTGTTCCTCAATGTCATTTATGTCGCATGTTCTATATTTCAGCATTCCAGCGCTTTCAACACTCCAAAAACATTGACAAACTGGGTCTAACACAAAACCCTTTTAGAGAGTGATGAAACCTTTCAAAGGGGTCACTACACGGCATATTTCAATAGGTTTGTTTTTGTAAAGTTCGGCATTCGTGGAACAGATTACACACAACATTTATGTCATTTGTAAACAATTTAGCATTGAACAGTTATACTAAAGACACCAACCAATGCAATTGTTTAAGATTAAAAAAGTTTAAAAGTCAGTTTTCTCACATCTCTAAGTTTATGTTTGTTGTGTGTGTGAAATCCTAAAATCTCAACTAATATAAAGACTAGAAATATGAAATTTGGTATGGATACTCCTTAAACACTATTATAGAAACTGGTTTATTTAAATGTCGATTTTTGAAAGTTTATGTTTTTTGAAATGTGATTATTTTCTTATGATGCTAGATTTTTTTGACTTTTTTAAATAAATCTTCTATTTAAAAATCTACGAAACAAATTTAAAAACATGTTTGAAGTAAATAAACTACACTTGTATCTTTAAATAGGACTAAAGGTCAAGAATCTATCATTTATTGTTTGATACTTAAGTTTTTTTGTGGCATTTTAGGATTCTGAGTACATGTAATTTTTTTCCCAAGGCAGCGGTTATTGCCATGACATCTGTAATGATGTGCTTCTTTAAGCTCACGTTCGCGTTCTTTGTCCGCCTGATTCTCAATCCCCCAGATCTCCTCATTCACACGTGACACACTCTTTCCTGTCGTTTCACCATATCTCTGTGAAACCCATGCTCTCAGGGACTTCCCCAGTTATGCCATGATTTCTTTTTAACTTAAAGTATGCAAATGTAATAACATGTATCCCTACAAATGACCATTGTAAAAAAATTGCTCTAACACTGTTAATTAAAAGAAAATATTTTGGGTGTAGTGACCCCTTATGCGCATAATATTCAATAATTTTCAGTTTCAGAATCAGAACCCGCTAGCGTAAGAAAGCTTTGGGCACAGCCAAGTGGACCAAGTGGACAAATGCCTCCAACGGGACCATCCGGTGACCTGATGACCCCTGTGACTTCATTTACTAGGCAGGGTACTGCCACAGTCCCACCTGGTGAACTGATGACCTCTGTGTCGTCATTAAATAACCAAGCAACTGCGACAACCCCACCTGCTGAAAATACCACCAGTTCTTTGTTATCAAACAGACAGATGACTCCCACTGCTCCACCTGGTGAACAGACACCCTCTGTGGCGTCGTCAGATAGACAGAAAACACCCACTGAGCCACCAAGTGAAAAGACAGCCGGTCCTTCTTCATCAGACAGACAGATGACTTCCACTGGTTCATGTGGTGAACAGACGCCCTGTGTGGCGTTATTGAATAGAGAGAAAACTCAGACAGCACCACCAAGGGAAAAGACCACCCGTTCTTCGTCATCAGACAGACAGATGTCTCCCACTGCTCCATCAGGTAAACTGATGGTCATTACGTCATCATCAAATAGACAGAAAACTCCCACTACACCACTTTATAAAAAGACCCGCCGTTCTTCGTCATCAGATAAACAGATAACTCCCACTGCTCCATCTGGTGAACAGACACCCTCTTCGGCGTCATCAAATAGACAGAAAACTCCCAGTGCACCATTATGTGACAAGACATTGACTTCTTCAAATAAACCAAAGAATCCCAAGACACCACATAGTGAACAGACGACACCAATTCCAAGTGAACAAAACAGAATCCTTCGCAGAACCAGGCAAATGAACCGCCACCCGGACTGTGGTAGCGAAGAGACATTCAATAAAAACATTTCTCTCATAGACGCCAAACTTGATAAAATAATAAAGACAATGAATGCTTTGATGAAAATTGAAGGGGTGAAATGTGCAACTCCAAATGCGGCAACTTTCAATAAAATTATCAGGAAAAGTTTAGGAAATAATGATAACGCTCTCTTTGGCAATCATGATAGGTTCTTAAAATCGAGAAGTACACGGAGGGTATCTTTTGATCCTGACTTAGAGGTAGAAGAAGAAACGTCATTTTCAGGACTCGATTTAGAACCCAAAGACCCATCTCCAAGATATAAAGGCTTTTGTTTGAGCCCGCGTTTGTACCAATGTGTCCCGGAACGTGTCAGTACGGATTCAATGGAAGCAGCTAACTATCGCAATACCATCAATCCTGTGAGTGGAGCTGACACAGTTGATCCGTATAAACACCCTTTAGAAGTTATAGTAGAGATTTGTGATGAAATCCAAGATTGTAGCAGCAGTGACAGTGGTAGCATCTGTCTGTCAGAATTCATGTACTCCTTCCACGAAGACAGTGGAATTAGCCATGAAATAAGTGACGCTAGTTGTGAACTATTGACAGCTCCTGTGGAAAAAGTCAATTCTCCCCCACATTTGGCACAGACGTCTGTGTGAGCTAATTACGGTTGTGGATCCATTATGTTAGTACCTTGGCTGGCAAAGCGTGAATTTGTTGACGTCTTTGTTTTCTATTGAATGTTTTGTAAGAAGGTACGCGAATCCCAGCCCTTGGCGTTGGCGTGTGTGATTAGGAAGACCAGCTTGCACCAAGATGAATCTACTACAGTAAATGCATGAGTTTTTATGACTTTTGTTATTACCATCCTTGTATTTATTTTTTCTTCTTTGCGTTCACCAGCAGAAAGTTCTTGTTGTTCATCTACGTCTGCACTTCGTGTATTCTAGACAAGGCAATAAGGTCTACTATGTTCGTAAATTGTTGCTGTGATTGTTATTCGACATTTGCTTCGTTAATATAAATTTCTGTAACCTATGGTGCCATTTCAATGGGTTGAAATGAATTCTGTCCGTATTCCATAGTCGTGGATTTCAAGCTGTACGATAGACATGGTCAATGAGACACCTTTGTTTGGGGGTGCCTAGTTGGCCATGTATCTTAGTGCACTTGTATTCATGGCGAGGCGCAGACGCCGTCTGGAGGTGACAGGTTCAATTCCCGGCACGGTAACTATAGCTTTCGATTTTTATGTTGTCTAGTGTGTTCATCTATCTTTCTACTTCTTTCTATGAGTGCCGTTCACAATACTTTCTGTTACTTGATTAATTCTTAATAGCCTGGCATGTGTCGGTGCAAACTGCAGGAAACAAAATCATTCTATTATAAACCAGAACAATCCATCTTTATACCTGAAATACACTCTAAATGAGATTGGTGTGCATGGTGTTGTTCTTGCAGTCTGTCTTATAGTATTATTTCTCACCTTGTCCCTAGTGGTTTAGTTGGTGTTTTTTCTCAGGTATCCGACAGTATTTCATAGGTGTTCATTTTATGTACATTAGGTTTTGACGATGTATGCATGTGTATGATTTGCCAAAATCATTGTTAGATACTTTCTAAAATGTAATATGAAATCTATTTAGCATAAACATATATATATATATATATATATATATATATATATATATATATATATATATATATATATATATATATATATATATATATAATTTACTACTGAGTATTATCAATTTCAAAATTTTTGAATCAATGTTTAATATATTCTATTAATATTCAATGCGAACCCACTTTTGGAGTAAGCATAACTAACTAATATATACGACCTTTCATTTTACAGAGGTCATTTTTACGTGTATAATTTTTTTGGAATCATTGTTTAATAGTCAAATTTACATACATATTTTTGATGGAATCACCTTTTGATATTTTCTATTTATATTCAATGGGTCATGCTGTCCACATCCGGTTTATTTTGACCACATCATTGACTGAGTGCGGATTTGTCTATAAAAAAACGGACATAGACCTAGAAGCCCCATGCCACAATCATGTAAACACATTTTTGTTTGTTTAACTTTTTTACTAACTCACCAGTCTGCATATGCATTAATAAATAATGTTGAACCACTGTGCATTATTGAATACATATTCAGATGTATAAGTATAATTTTTCTTTTGTTATTGATTTATTGGTATGTTGATAAAAACCAATGGCTGCTGTATTGAGTATATTCTGTTTTTAGAAGTGCGTAATTTATTCAAGGTCAACATTTTGAGACCATGCATATGCATAACATGTGAGTTATCGGCTGTTTCGCAGTCATTAGGAAAGAAATTAGGGCTTTTGAATTAAAATGCTATAGAAAGATTCTCAGAATACAATCTAGCAAAAAAAAAAAAAAAACAAATACTGACATTCTAAAAGATATGAACAGCAAGGAAGATTGATTCGTTAACAGCATTTTGTTTTTCTAGGAAACTGAATTGCGTTTGTGTATTTCTTATTGTTATTGTAGTTGTTGTTGCCATGTTAAGCTCCACAGCAGATTAGCAAGAATAGTAGCAGAATATATGGGACAGGAAAGAGGGGCACATAAGTTAAATGACACCTTGGATAAGAATGGGCACCAGGTGGGAGTGCTGCTGAGAGACTGCAAGCGAACACCATGTCATAATGTTAGGTTAAGATCGCCACCCTGCTTTCGATATGCACCATAATGTTACGTGCCTGACACTCTTGGTATGATTGACACCCATGACATCCTTAACAATAATACTGACATTTTACAGGATACTGGCATACTTTTAACATTTTGATTCGAAACCCCCTCGTAAATTCTTCAAACGTCATATCTCTTCTTCATATAATTCACTCCAGCGGACAGGTCTGATAATTTGTCCATTTCTTAACCTCGGTCTTGTTCTAGAATGTGTGTTTTGCGCGCACATCTGATTTTACAGATCTGGCTTACTGGAATGCAGACTGTTCGTTCCATCCTTCAAATAAACGTACTCCGATGTTGAAAGCAACACCCCTAATAAGTCTTTTAAGTCACGTTTGTTGTAGGTGAGGCTGTGGGTCAATTTCCTTTTCCCTCCAAAACGAGGCCCCGGAACATGCACAGGAACTTTCTGTCTGGAATGCTTTCGACTGTTTGGGACCGCTAGGAGGGATATGTGAAGTCTAAAGGGCCTTCTTTGAAAGCGATTCGGATTTTCTCTCTTCAAATGAGGAACTACATAGTTCCCCAGGCTACTGGTATGCTTTTATTTTTTTTAAGAACAGCTTTTACTAATTGTGGTGGTAGTAGTACTAGTATCAGCAGTCTGTTTTGGCAGCTGTGAAGAAGACGACGGAAATAGAAGAGGAGGAATAAGAACTATTTATAAAAAAACAATTGTGAGTCTAATATGAAAACACATAAACATACTAAAATAATGCTTCAGTTGTATTATAAATGACAATGGCATGTGGATTCTAGTATTTCAATTTTATATCCAAATTGAGGACACTTATATTATTTTTTTAATGGAAAATAAACTCTACAAATCAACAATACCAATTCTTTGAACCTGAAATAGGAAAGACACTTTTAATATAATCATTTAGCAATACAATATTAATCAGATTCATTTTTAAATGTTCCTAAAGTGAATTGTTTATCTTCTGTTGCTCATGCATCACTGCGTTTGTCAGCATGTCTGCACACGATTTTCTGTCTTGTATACTGACAATCTTTTCTATAGTTCATACACTGTGAAGTTTGTCATCATGTCTGCACACGACCTTCTGTCGTGTACTGTCAATAATTTCTATAGTTCATACACTGTGAAGTTTGTCAGCATGTCTGCACACGATTTTCTGTCTTGTATACTGACATTCATTTCTATAGTTCATACACTGTGAAGTTTGTCATCATGTCTGCACACGACCTTCTGTCGTGTGTACTGTCAATCATTTCTATAGTTCATACACTGTGACCTTTGTCATGTCTGCACACGACCTCCTGTCTTGTGTACTGTCAATCATTTCTATAGTTCATACACTGTGATAACGGATCGCCAGTTCTATTTGCGATTTAATATTTTTGTTTCAAAATACCATAATTGCTTTTATTATTATTATTTTTATTATTATTTTTTGAAACCCTCTACAGTTTTATTTTCACTTTTTTTATAACCATGCCTACAGTATCTTTATAGTTTCACACTATTCTGTATTTGTTTTACGCCAGCTAGAAAAACAATAAAGACATCAAAACACTGGGAAAAAATAGCCATATCGTGAGGTATGTTGTCCACGATGTGACAGCGTGACACGGCAAATATATGTAGATTTTATATATGTGATCCAAATATGTAATTTGCTGTAATGATAGACACCACGTTTAAAAATAATTAGAAAGTCAAAATGAGGCTCTGTGGATATAGGTGTACAGCAGAGTAGGTCGTAAAAATGGAAACAGAAGTAAGAAGGTGAAATATTAAAATATCCATGTGTACGTATTCAAAGTGTTGAGTGGTAAGAAAGACGAATTTAAAAATGAGAACTCTCCAGAAGAGACGAATACTTTTAATAAGCCGAATGGTTGAACAATGCGTGACAGAAAATAGGCCAGGACAATTGAACTAAAAGAACAAATGCAGTAAATAATGTCTAGAACTGTCACTGATATTATGAAAAGTGATTCACACAGAAGCATGTGAGTGCGGTAATCTAGTTGTCAAAATGACAATCCTACATGATTCAAACATTCTCTGCACAACGTATTTGATTTAATTTCTCAGACATATGCAGTAGTTGCAGTGGTGACGAACAAATGCCGGGTTTATTTAAACAAATTCTTAATGGTTTTCATGATAAACTCCACGACCTCGTAGTCATTGCTCTGAAGTGCCACATCCTCCTTGACTTGTGTGAAGGCTTCACCTAGGATGGCCACGAAGATGTTCATCAGGCAGATGTACACCAAGCCGATGTAACTGTTGATGATAATAATCACACATTCAAACATAACAATGATTACTGTTTAGGAACTATTTAACATTAGAGATTAGAAAGGCAGAAGAAGAAGAAGAATCTGCCATAGATCACTGATAAAGATCGATTCATCGACTGACCCCCCCCCCCCCTCCCCCACAGGGCTGCAACCATACCATCCTGAGACTTCAAACAAAATCTTAGTCTCAACGGCAGACCAACAAGGCATGTCCTAGACACCCTGTGAAAACTAACCAAGAAGTTATAATTAGGGCACCGGTAGCAGCTACACCAACCAGGTTTTACCTGCAGTCCTGTGGTTGTCGTAGTTTCCTCTATATATAGACTGAGCGGATATAGTTCCGTCGCTTAGCTATTGAGTTGGGTGCATGGTAAGGATGCACTGATAAAGATGATAGACTGTTTAGTATAGCAGCTAAAGCTCACTTCCTAGCCGGATTATCTTCGGTTCGAATTTTCTTCTGGGTGGAATTTTGTATCTTCAGAAGTGACCTTGGCGCCCAGGTAAACCCAGGCTTCAATGAATGCCAGGTAATGTCCTAGGAAGTTAACGGGGCAAAAAAAAATTAATAATACTAACCACATCACTCACCAAGTGCCAGTTTGTCTTTACGATCAGCTCCATATTGTTTAGAACCAACTGCCACTGACCTAGAAGAGGCCGAATGGTCTCATGCGGGAAACCCAGGTTCAAATCCGAAGGTAGGTTGTATGTTTTCTTTCCGTCGGGAGAAAGGGAGGGGGGGGGGGCTATAAAATGATAACCTGCACAGTCCACGGCGACAGCCCTAGCCATGCGCCCTAAACATCAGACTCATAGATCCTACGCAGCAAAAGTTGTAAATACAGGCAGTAATTGGCAGGGTTATTCTGTTGGCAACCCAACGAATGATGTGGTAATTTTCTCAATAGCCGCCTTTACTTTACATACTATTTCCTGGTGAAAAGTTTAGCAATAAATTATGTACCATTTGTCGATCTGCAGTTTTATTAAAGAACGAGGAGAAAACAATAAAAAGATGCAGCGTAATTAAGATATCTGTAGACATATCGGGCTGAATGGTACTTGTCTGAAGCAAACTGAAGAATTTAAATATCTAAAAAGTACTTTCTCGGAGAACAGGAGAATAAACTGAGAAACAGAAACACGATGCCAACGGGCAGAGCAGTAATAGATTATAAACAGCATACTGAAACTAGTACTGTGCTGCCAGTGCCAGACTTGGACATTATCAAAGACTAACCTACGTAAAATTAACACATGTGAAATGAGACACCTGAAATAAACTTAACCATTCGAGAAAAATTTAGAAATTATAGTATCAGACAGATTGTAGGAATAAAAAAATGAAGCAAATTCACTGACAAACAGAAGATCGAATGGTTTAGTCATTAAGCAAAAATGCAGCAGAAAATCTACCAACACAGGCGCTACAAAAAAACTCTGAAGTGAAAGCAAGAGGCCGCCCTAGGAGAACATGGAATGATGACATTAAAGAGCTTCTACATAGACACGGAATGACAACAGCCATTGTTGCCTAGCAAGCAATGGATCGCACACTGTTCCTCCCCACACAGCTTAACGACAGAAGTCGAAATTGATGCTGATGACTGAAGAATGATGATAACACAATAAGAATTTGCAGGGTAATTAGGATATATATAGACAGAAAGAGAGAGAAAAAAAAGCACTCACAAAGCATGTTATACTCGCCTTAGAAGCAGAGAATCTACATTCTTCGGGGTCGACATGAAAAAGTTACAATATAAGACTGTCGTTACAACAGATTGCATACGGGGAAGAAAGGCAGTTTAAACAGGAATAAAGGAGGAGGTGAGGAGGGGAGGGGTTGGGGTGGGGGGGGGGGTGGGGGGTTAAGCGAGAGGTTAAACAGTTAGGTTTCATAGCATAGAAATGCATCTGTTTATCAAGTGATTGGCACAATACTTTGACAAGAATGCTTATGAAAACAAAAGCAATAGTCAGTATGGTGGATAGGCGATATTATTCTTTTTCATGGTTGTAAGTTTTTGCTTCTGACAAAAGATTGTCGTAGTTTTCTTCATTTATAGACCGAAAGGAAATAGTTCCGTCTCTTAGCTACTGTGATTTCATTTGAAATGCATTTCGGCTGTACCCAGCGTGGTTTGCACTGTAAACTACAGGTGCAGAAAACGGCTAACAGCCTGTTGCCAGAGAACAGGAGGTGCCTTAGACGAATAATAATGTGGGCAACTATTGATCTGTTGCAATCGCTGCTTCAATCGATGATGAACTGCATTTCTAGGACAGGACTTTAAAAAAAATTATTTCTGACAACTGCCTTATGCATTTAATACGTGTGTATGCTGTTGGCTTTGCCAAGACCGCCGTCTAGATCTATAAAAAAAGTAGGGGGCAGTGATGAATAATCTGTGTGATTTTCAACAATGGGGGTTACCCCTTTCTCTGCAGTGGGAACTGTGATTACTTGATTATTACTTGATTACCTGAAAAGCATTGGTGTTAATGTTAGACATTCGACTAGTTAATCCCTCACCCGAAGATAAACACTGGTCCCCACAATGGCTGGGCTGTGGTCAGTTCCCCATAATCAAAACTGCCTAGAGCGAAGGCAAACATGGACTCAGCAGACGTGACGAAATTCTGGTAGCTTTGTAGGCTGCTTCCAAACAACAGGTAGGCTGTGCATGTAAAGGCGAGGAAGTAGAGAAAGAATATGATAGAGAAGTTCCTCAGATCCATGGCTGCCACTTGGACCTGGTCAACAGTAAACGTGTATAATGGTCAGGATAAGTATAATTTAACATATAAATTGTTCAATGTAGGTATCAGGGAACATTTATAATATTAAGTGTGAGCTGCATATTTCATATAGAATGCGTCAATCTGTTGTGCTCGCGGCGTGCTGTCTGCACTAAAATGGTGGGTGGCCGATTGCTTTCAGAATGGCGTGTACTTTTGGGGATGCAATGCCGGCTTTCATGATTGACTGTTTGCGCCAACAGTGAGCTGTAATTCTTGCGTGCGATCGTTAGTGTTGACACATCTGACAGCTACCATGTTCATTTTACTTTGTGAGTGCAGACTTCAAGATTTTGCTGAGACTGACACATTTTCCACTAGTTTTAAAACGGAACAATGAGATAAGTTTTACGTGATTTCCACTGGCACAGGAACCTAACAGTTATGGGGTGACCGGTCTTCGTTGATTTTGGAGCCTTGACTAACGACTGATTAACTGGTAAATGTAAGTAATAATGAAAATTTATATTAATAGTGGTAACATACCACTGAGCAGGCATATTGGTCAAATATTGTAATAGTGAACATGTATGTTGATAATAGATTGTTATAGTGAAAATTTATATTTAAATAATGTGTACACAAATTTCCTGTGGCAACAGATGAATGTGAGTCATTGGCTCTCACTCAGTTTTTTAAAAGCCGGAAAACACAAATAATGGTCATTACACAGAAAATGCTCCCTACTCCACAGATGCAACATCAAAGTAGAGAGACAAGCATGAAGCAAGTAACGTTTATATCCTGACATCTGTTGAAAGATGTATTAAAGAAGTTATATGTAGAATAGCTCAGCACAAGGCAGCTTTTTACAGGGGAAAACATCTAGGATATATCTCTTTATCAACTAAGGGGAGGAAACTAGTTTTTAAAGAGGAAAATATAGCCAAACCTGATAAACCAAACTGAATCATGGCCATTTAGCATACAGGTGAAAATAATGTGGACAGATCAAAGATGTGGTATATAGATAATGATGACAACATCGTAAGGAAAAAAAAATAAGTTAAGAAACAGGGAAAAAAAGATAAGAAAACAATCTATATTCTACATTCTGTGGCTACATCATGAGAACGGGAAATCTGGAGTGCATCGTATATATATATTTATTCCTTACGTCCTTCTTAACACGTAATTTTTTGTTATTTGAAGCCCCACTCTGGCTTTTGTCAGGGGCCGCAATATAGGCAGGCCATAAATATGGCCAATTGTCTGAACGCGGTTTCTGGGACCTCTCCACGGTGATCCTCATCCGCGTGGTGGCACTTTGTGCCATCGGGTGTTTATCGCTTGTGTGATGTCCTGGTGGGGTAGAAAGTCAGTGAGTCAGTCACGGTGGCAGAAGTGAAGGGGAAAATGCATCGCGAAAAGGAGAAATTGGATGCAAGACAAGTTGGCATCATCATGAGGAAGATCATCTGTTTCCGAACTGATTAAAAATACCCGAGACAGAAGGCTGTGGCTAGACATGACTACCAACTCTTACGGCATAGGCTAAAAGACGACTAAGAAAATTTCAAAATGCTAGTACGCTCGTATATATAGTATTTTCACCACAAATTTCATTGACAAACATATGAACACAGTTTTTCAGCATATTTAAAACAACAGTAATAACAAAATAACAGATTCTTACCGTAGCTCCTAACATTCCCATCTTCTTGTTGAACTGCAACAGCTTGAGAAACTGGATGGTTGCCAGAAAGACAACAGCAGCCATAAGGTATCCATAGACCTCATCATACAGTGCTACAGTGTTGAAGTTAACAAAGCCATCTGCAATTGAACGTCACATATTAGCGTGACAGTTTAGCATCGGAAGAAAATCCTAGCAGGATGTGTTTACCAAAGCTGTGTACTGCTTGAAAATTGTGTAATGTTGTTAGCAAGGCTTCTTTTCTATATATATATATATATATATATATATATATATATATATATATATATATATATATATATATATATGTATATATAAGGTCAGTATACTGGGTTGTTTTTCCTTTTCTTTATTGTCTTTCATATTGAAGTGAACCAGGTCAGGTTTATAATACAAAAATCAATCACTTCCCTAGAATCATCATCGTGTAGCAGGTCTTCCTTGATGTTGTTTATTAGCCAGTCTTCCCTAACGTTGTTTATTAGCCAGTCTTCCTTGATGTTGTTTATTAGCCAGTCTTCCTTGATGTTGTTTATTAGCCAGTCTTCCTTGATGTTGTTTATTAGCCAGTCTTCCTTGATGTTGTTTTTTTAGCCAGTCTTCCTTGATGTTGTTTATTAGCCAGTCTTCCTTGATGTTGTTTATTAGCCAGTCTTCCTTGATGTTGTTTATTAGCCAGTCTTCCTTGATGTTGTTTATTAGCCAGCCTTCCTTGATGTTGTTTTTTAGCCAGTCTTCCTTGATGTTGTTTATTAGCCAATCTTCCTTGATGTTGTTTATTAGCCAGTCTTCCTTGATGTTGTTTATTAGCCAGTCTTCCTTGATGTTCAGATTTGTAAAAAATATTAGTACTTCTTCTTTTCTCTGTCCCTGGTATTCTGAAAATCTTTCTAGAGTATTTCGGCTCGAAAGCCTCAACCCCCTTTTGTTGTTAAATTTCTTAAGGACTGGGAGATAGTCCATGACTCACATCCGTATGTTGCTACAGGGAAGATGCATGCTCTCAAAATTCTAATTGTGATTACCTTGCTGGTGCTTACCATAGACTTTTTAGGCTGTTTAATCTTTATTTAGCTATGGCCATCCTCCTTTTGATTTCTGTCAAACAGTTTCCTTTGCTATTTATTACAGAGCCTAGATATTCATAGTCTGTGACATTTTCAATTTTTTCATTTATTGCTTTTTGGGTGACCGCCAGTTTTTCCTACGAACATTATTTTTGTTTTCTTTAAATTCAAGAATAGGTTTAGATCTTCACTGTGCTTTTGGACACACATGATTAAATTTTCTATTCCACTTACATTGTTCGAAAGGAGGACTGTGTCATCTGAATAATGAAATTCTGGAATACATTACATGACTATAACTACTCTGATCAGTCGTTTATGGCATATGGTAATGTTGATAATGCTAATGATGACAAATAAATGAATAATAATGTTAATGATGCGAATAATAATGACTAATGCAAGTAATATTATTCGCTGCTGAAGTGTACCTGATTTCCTATTCTTCAGGGCTCTCATGGCCACTTTTGTGATTACGTGTTTGAGAATATACAGGACAATACAGGCAACAGCGAAGCACACGAGAACAAACTCCAGGAGGCGCCAGAAGTCTTGGAAGTAAGCAGCTCTCTCGTTTTTGACCTTCTTCACACACTGAACGAAGAAGAATACCGTGGTGACTCCGAATAAGATCTCGAATATAAGGACAACAACTCCAAACCCTCCCATGTAGCTCATCAGTCGGAATACCTGTTGAACAATACCAAATTAGGTAAATCAATACAATTTACATAGAGTAAATATTTCG
The DNA here is from genome assembly GCA_905116865.2 of Candidula unifasciata. Taxonomy (NCBI): domain Eukaryota; kingdom Metazoa; phylum Mollusca; class Gastropoda; order Stylommatophora; family Geomitridae; genus Candidula; species Candidula unifasciata. The sequence goes on from CAJHNH020005445.1 coordinate 635,577, forward strand.
AAATACAATGTAACTTCAAATAATAGCCATAATAACAACAACAACAACAACAACAACACCAACAACAACAACACCAACAACACCAACAGCAACACCAACACCAACAATAATAATAATAATAATAATAATAATAATAATAATAATAATAATAATAATAATAATAATAATAATAATAAAAAGGTGCTGATCAGCCTATTTGAACTATATTAATATTGCCGAACTAATTTTTATTATAGTGTTCATTTTTACCGCTTAAGTAAGGTCACTTGTCTACGCCTATAAAGGCCTATTGGGTATTTAGGACTAGACTTAAAATTTTATAAACCAATCGACACTTAGTGGGTGATGTGGTCAACATCACGCCGGCCACCTTTGCTTCCCATGACTGCATTTGGTACCATCTCAAGAATGGTAGTCAATGTCATTAAAAATAAAATGTTCGGGTCCGTTAGTATGCGAACCCACGATCTTCCGATTCGCAGGCGGGCGTCTAGCCGACAACGCCACGGTTTACCGATTGTCTGCAGGGCTAGATTTAGACTTCATGAGACCCTAAGCTATATAAAGAGCCCTGACGCCACCGTTTTAAATTAAACCAGCTATTCTCAGGGGGAAAGGGGGGGGGGGGGGGGACAATATAATGCAGTGTTTTTAAAACCTTTCTTGGTCGCAACGCCTTTTTTTTTTTAAAACAATTTTTCCACGGCACTCTGACCTTAGTAAATGTATGACTATTCGTGTCTTGGTTAAATTAATTATGTAGCTTTTACAATTTTTCGGGGCTATCCTGTGAAGAGGTCGCGGCTCCCTGGGGTACCACGGTACACCGTTTGGGAACCACTGCTATCATGTATACGCCTGTTACACACACGAATAATGGGAATATATTGTCGACTAAGACAAGCGGAATAAGAACCCTTTTATGCGCTAAGAAAGTTCGCTTACACCGCATAATGAGAAGAGAGACATTGGAGAACGTCGTGACAACTGGAAAGATAAGTGAAAAAAAAGGGTTAAGGCAGACCAAGAGAGATAATGCTTGATAGGCTAAAACGATGGCTTGGAGGGATATCATCAAGACAGCTGTTCCAGGCAGCCAGGAATCGTCATCTGTAGAGACGCGTTAGGGCCTATGTCGGTTGGCAGGGCACATGATGATAATGATTGTCGTTCATTTTTAGGAGAGTAATATTGAAGAACGTGTTTGCAGAATAACATTAATTATATCGAATAATCATCTTCTTCATCTTAAAGTCCATGGCGTGTGACTTTGTTAGTCATGTCTTTCCACAACCTTCTGTCACGTGTACATTCTATCATCTCTATGCACAGAATGGAACAGATTGCAGGAATAGACTGCTAGCCCTACGTATGACATGTAATGGAGCAATAAGAAAAGAATGATGATGATGAAACAACAGAATGCTAGACGATGAGTGTCCAAGACGAATCTTGTTATAACAAGATAAGCAAGCTCACGGGGAGGGGCTGTTAACTTGTCTGCTCCTTTCATAGGGACAAATCCATCATTAAAAATAGTCACTACTTTAAAACGAATTTCATATTTGAAAGTATGTGATGATAGAAGCGGAATTATTGCCAGCATATGTTGATGTTCTCCTTTGTCGCATTCACCGGCTGTAAACACTGGGGGGGGGGGGGTGTGAGGGGAGAGGGAGGGGGGTTCTGACTGTTTGTTAGCTACTGGACTTTAGTCTTGTTGCAGAACTTGAGTTTTAGGTTTACATTCGTACTCCAGATCGAGCGTATTTGTACACATCTGGCGGTTCTTTGTTTTCCCGACTTCGAAGGAATCCCATACTTTATGGATTCTCACGACATGCTTGTTATGGAGGTGGTGTGTCTGCTCTTGTTTTCCCTATAATGGGCCCATAGATCCTGTGTGGGGAATATCTTGTTCAAAGACCTGTTCTCCTATACGTTGTGGACCCGTGCCAAGAAACACCCTCAAGATGTTATAATTAGGGCTCTCATAACAGCTTTGGACTGCCAGTGTAACTAACGAGGATTGCTTGAAGGAAGCTACAGAAAGCAGATCAATATATACAACTATAAGGAAAAAGACAAGCACAGTTCTTTGGTCATGTGAATAGGGGAAACGGGCGGGGAGCACTGTGGATAATGTTGTAACCACTGGTAAGATCAACAATAGAAGAGGAAGAGGCAGACTAAGAGAGAGTGATGAAGGATGGACTGCCACGGTGCCATGGAGCGATATCCTCGGTGGAACTGATCCATAGAAAAGGGGGACAGAGATCTGTGGAGATGCATGAACGCCTACGCCAGTCGGCAGGGCACGTGATGATGATGCTGATGATTACAGCTTCACAGAGTATTAGCCTAGTGTATCTTGGGTGCTAGGTGGGCGGGAAAATACGGGCAAGGGAGGAAGAAGTCAGACACACGTATTTGTAAAGTTAAACAGTTGAACAACAATCAAATAATAAAATCATCGATATAATTAAGATGAGAAGACAGTAAATTACCAAGTAAATTATTGCACATGTCTGTCGTAGACATAGAAGTGAAAAAAAAAAAAAAAAAAAGAAAGAATATCTACTCTAAAAATATCGGACATCGTTAGGAGTCAGAGTGCAAAAATGTGTCTGTCCTTGAATATAAAGAAAAGGGAGGTAATTGTTTTTTCAAAGAAAAGAATACCACCACAGTGTGATATCAAATGAGATGGTGAAAAGTTATTCCCAGTCTTTGAATTCAAATACCTGGGTACAATCATAACATCAGACGGAAGATATGTGTCAGAAATTAGGAGAAAATAAGCTAAGCTAAGGCTCTATTTCACAGAATGAACATCTTGTGCAACAGGCCCCTCTCTTTGGATGTTTGAAAGAGAGTAATAAAATGTTATGTAGAACTAATATTTCTTAATGACAGTGAATCATGGAATGTAAATGCACAAATTAAAAAGAAGTTTAAGGTGGCCGAGATGTGGTTCCTCGGACGAAAATTAAGAATCCCTTAGACTACCAGAGTAACTAACGAAAATTGCTTGAAAGAAAAACAGCTAAAAGGAAAAGACAAGCACTGTTCTTTGGTCATGCGATGAGAGGGGAGGCTCTGGAGAATATTGTCACCACTGAGAAAATAAGCGGTAGAAGAGGAAGCGGCAGACAAAGAGAGATTATGATGGATGGAATGCGACGGTGGCATGGGGGGGGGGGGGGTATCATTGGTGGAAATGATCCACAGAACACGAGACCGAGATATATAGAGATGCACGAACGCCTGCGCCAGTCGGCAGGGCACCTGATTATAATGAATGCTTGTTACCTTGACATCTAGTCTAGAGGTTGCAGAACCTGTTGTCAAAAACTCAGTAAGGGCAGTAACCGAGGCAAAGAGATTAGAGTTTGGGTTGTAGACCGTGTACTCCAGAAATATAGCCCGAGTGTTGAGGTCCAGCCAGTTGTTTTCTTTCGCCTTGTCGAGAACGGCTTTTGTTCGACAGAACTGACGTTTGGTAAGAATGACATATCCACCTCCTTTGTATGTTGCTAGGGTACCGACATATGGAGCGTTTTTGAGTTTCACTGAGCTCTGATAGACCTGAAACATTTGATAACACATCAATGAATAAACAATAATATACTGGTAATTTTTGCAGCATGTGATATACGAGATAGCTTCACAAAAGTTTCCAGAATTTTCAGTCTCGGCATCCCCTTGTGGGATGCAATTTTTAGCTATTTTGAAGCCCCACCTTGGCTTTTGCCGGCCTGAAATATTGCCTAACGGCTGAACGGGATTTCCAGGACCTCTCCACGGGTGATCCCCATCAGCATGTTGCCACTTTGTGTCACCAGGTGTTTATCGCATGAGCGACGTCCTGGTGGTGTACTATTACCTACCTATCTACCAGAATTTGTGAACTGAATAGAAATAAGTAATAATACAATTGTTTACTATAATTTTTTTTTCAAAATAATTCCATTTTGCGACTACACACTTTTGCAAACGTTCATGAAATTGTTGACAACTTTTCTGTAACATATTCTTTGACACATATTTCAACTGCTTTGTGGCACTGGTTATAATGTCCACGGCATTCTCAAATCGCTGTCCGTTCAGTGCCAATTTTAGGTAACAAGTAAAAAAGTCGGTCAGTGCCAGGCCAGAAGAATATGGAGGATGTTGCAGAGCAGCAACACTGCGCGTTGTGAGGTACTGTTTCAGTTACTTTTTCATTACCTTTCTACGTTTCAATGTAATTTTTTTTTTTTTTTAAATTAGTTTTATTTTTTGTTTTTTGTTAAGTTATTAACTGGTGTATTCATTGTTTCTAATTTCATTTTGCGAGATTTTTGCATTCGATTTTAAAACAGCTTTGAAGATACAATTGGTTAATTAAACATGTGACGGCATAAAGCCACAGAGAAACAAGGAAAAGGTAAAGTTAATCATATTTTTGTCTACACTAGTCATCCCCTTGTTGGATGCAGTTTTTCGTTATTTTGAATGCCCACCCTGGCTCTTGCCAGGGGCCGCAATATAGCCCGGCCATAATTTTGGTCTAATGGCTGAACGCGGTTTCTTGGATCTCTCCACGGGTGATCCTCATTCACATAGTGGCACTTTGTGTCATCGTGTGTTTATCGCTTGTGTGATGTCCTGGTGGTGTAGAAACAATCAGTCAGTGAAAGTTAATCCTAAACTAGATATTTTGACCCAGCCTAAAATTAAAATGAACTACGTGACGATGATAGCATCACTCACCAGGTCAATCCTCTTTTTTTAAATCACATCTCTGATTTACACCTACTTGCGAGTGCATTGATAAAAGCTGACTGGTTTTATTTGTTAGAGATCCTCTTTATCACATACAGCTCTCAGTCTGGTCTTCTTCTTCTTCTTAGCCGTAATTATCTGTTAACTAAAGCGGCAAGTTCTGGTTGTTCGTCCACTTTTGGACTCAAGTCTTATTACAGGATCTAAGTTTTGTGTATATATCTGTTTTACAGATCGGGCTGAGTTTATGCAGACAGTTGGTCCATCGCCTCTTAGGGAGATGCACTTCGACTTCGAAGGAACACCCCTTCCCACCCCACCCCCGTTTTCCCAATAAGTCGCCTCTTACGACTTGCTTGTTATGAGGCAGTGCTTCTAATTCTGCCCCCCCCCCCACACCTTCCAGTGGTGAGCCAGACCCCACTCGGTGAGATTATGGTGTTGTTTCTTGGGGTAGTATTTACTTCTAAGCAAGCTGTACAAGGGACAGTCTTGCAGGATGTATTCTACGCTTTTGCACACAAGCCACATTAACACAGCGTTAGACTTGAGATTCGTCTGAGTTGTTCACCCGTCTAGTTCTCATTGCTCTATCAAAGTATAGGTCTATCACTATATGCCCAATGCGTCTTCTTTTCTTTTGTCCATTTTTGCTTCCTACCTCTTTCTATTCGCAGTTTAACAGATGATTGGTAGCCGAAGCACGGCATACACGGCTGTCTGGTATGCAGTGATATTGTGAAATCAGTGATTTCTTCGACCCACATTGTTCTCAATCTCCCTATGTGACTCAATATTTCCATTTTCACGCAGTGCGCTGTTGTGCCTTCGATGATTTAATTCTCATTAAATGGCGGATCCATTTCAGTCGTTGTCTCTGAGCACATTTAGCGATGGGTACTGTCCCAATAGGTCTTATAATATCTTCATTATTAGAACGTTTTTTTTTTTAAATAACGGAATATTCACCATAACCATACGGTTAGGACGCAAAGTTTTCACACTTACAAAAGGATCGTCCTTGTCTTTGAGCGACTCTGTTACATTTTTGGGAGGCACAACCCAGTATGGCAAATAGGGTTTCGTGTCATCATTGGTCCAGCTGTAGTCTCCCCGACAATGGTGGATGACCGTGGTCAGTTGGGGCAGGATAGTGCATGTATCTGTAAACAATCAAGAGGTGTCATTAACAAAAATGGAAACAACTGACTTTGGGACAGACTTGTGGGTCGAGCAAAGAATCGGTACATGTATCTGTAAATAATTAATAAGTGTCATCAACAAAAACTGAAAACAGTTGACTTGTATCTGTAGACCATTAATAAGTGCCAGCAACAACTTAAAACAACTGACTTTGGGACATAATTGTCGGTCGGGCAAGTGTTAACAAAAACTTAAACCAACTGACTTTGGGAGCAGACTTGTCCTTTAGACTAAAATGGGTCAGGGGAAATAGTCTTGGAAGTAAAGGAGAGAGGTCTGATACTGACCATAAAACCCCATCTATCGAGTGTAAATCGGTGCACAAACCATTAGGGCTTAGCATTTTATATCAAATTATCTTAAAGCAGAGATTTCCAAACTGTGTTTCGCTACCCACCAGTGTGTCGGCTGCTGCAGTAGAAAATTGAGTTGCGAAAATGTAACGTGGTAGAGCCCCACCCTGGCTGTGGTCAGGGGTCCTAGTATGGCCTAACGGTTGAACGGGGTTTCTTGGACCTCTCCCCGGGTGATGCTCATCCGCATGGCACTTTGTGTCACCTGGTGTTTATCGCTTGGTGGATGTCCTGGTGAGGTTGAATCTCATTATTTCATTTATGTAAAATGGTAAATAAAACAATTAGCAGATGTATGGTTTTGCAAACGTTACCTATAGGCCGAGTTACTGTGTTGTGAAATTATGTTTGTTTTAGAGTGTGTCACAGCGTGAACAGTTTGCAGGGCTCCGTCTTTGATTGAAGAAAAGAGCCCATGATACTTCGACATAAAATCACAAATTAAATCATCGTAACAGTTTAAAAAAGAATTGTTACGTTACGACAGTTTAAAGTGTAAATCATTTCAGATGCCAAAACCACTATGGTTGTCTACTGTTTGAAAGAGGCCTTATTATTACTGTGTTTTTGAAAGAACTGTAGATTGAGACATAATGATGGGGGGGGGGGGGAAGAGGAGGAAAGGGGGGGGGGGTGGAGAGTTCCAAGTGAGACCATTCTGGCAATCTAGAGGCCGTGATTTGCAATAGTTTGAGTTTAAACTGAATCTGCCCCGTCCTTTCCACGCAATTTCTCTTGTCTTTTTCTGTCTCTTTTCGATACTTCAATCTTGAACCTTCTTCATCTCGCTCTACACATCTGGGCTGGCCAGAGTACAGGCAATATAGACTGAAACAAACTGGCAAGAAACCAGGACACAGCACCTGATACAGTAAGCGAAATAGTAAATGATGTAGGGACTAGCTGGTAGGTATTGCTGATTCTGTGACACTAAAACAATTACGTGTTTAGGAGCACACCCTGGCCACTCCCGTCTATGGCGTCATCAAGGGTCAAGATAAGAGACGTAACCAAATTCCTAGAGACTAGTCGGTAGGGAGTGGTACCTTGAAATAGAGACTGTACAGGTCGCCTTCTGTGACTTAGGCGTTCCAAACGCGCTTCGTAATGGCGGGGTGCCGGCTTCGATCCCATTGCGGATGGGTTTGACAGGAGTACCGAGAGCTGACCGTTTAGAGCGCAATGGTAAACTACTGAATGTAAAATTTGCCTAGAAAGACCACAACAGCCAAAAATGCTGGGGTTGGTTCTGAAACGTCCTGTAACGGATACACAACCAACTATAACCAGAGACCGAGCACGCATAGTATGTTTAATTCGCATTTATGTCAATTTTGAGAGCATAACCTATCATAGAAACATATACCCAGATACTAACGCACCCACAGACACACTTACCCACACACACACACACACACACACATACCAACACACACACACCCACACACAGAGACACACACGCCTACACAAACACACACAGACACACACCCAGACATACACGGTCACACAGACCCATACACATACACCCCCCCCCCACACGCACACACGCACATAACGAACACACAGGGGAATAGGATCTTTAATAACATGGAAAATTAACAGAAGTCCTAAGATATAGCAACAGTTTGAATAATTAACTCTAACATCAAATCCATAAGCTTAAATGAAAAAAAAATCCAGAATTACGAGTAGAACAACTACTAATAAACTGCAAACACTCGTTAACTTGCTTTTCATGTGCAGATAAGAAGGGAGTGAATGATATGAGATAAACGTTAGTACATGACGGTGCAGAACCAGCCCTATTAATTTTTTGCTCTTGTGATTTTTCTAGACAAATTGTACGTTTAGTAGTTTGGGATGATATGAGATATTCACTAACACATATCTTTGAAAAATACATAATAAGGAGAAAGAAAAAAAAAAGATCTAGAAGTGACGAAAGGACGATGGCACTGGAAAGGACACACAATGAGAACATATGCTAATAGTATAACTGGAATGAATTTTCGCCGAGACCCACTAAAGTTAAAGATTACCATGAAATTATAACAGGAAATCAGATTAATGAAGAAACTGGGAAAAGACCCTGATTATATCATCATCATCAATCAGTAGGTCCTTTCCGGAACGATGCTCTCTTCACGTCACGTATGAAGGACAGTCTACGGAACTAGTCTTTCGTTCTGAAGTCATTTCTCCAGTATTTTTGGCTTTCATAGCTAAAGCCTCTTTGGTATCAACCCTCGCGGAGTTCGGTCTCTGCGTGGTTTTCCAGAAACTGTCAAATCCTTCACCATTCTCTCTAGGCCACAACGACGCTCACTAGGGTCAACATACTTCAGCTTACGGGACAGGATGCTGTTTAAACGCGTCTTACATATGGAAAGACAAACTCAATAGATATTGAATAAACGGTTCTTTTTACCAATGATATAACATGGTTTCTCTTACCATTTTTAACTCTCATTTGCCGGAGACGTGCCACACCAACTCTACGGTTGTCCAAGTCAGAAGCACAAGCTGTGTCCTGCCAGTTTTCTATCTCCTGTTCATTGGCATAGTTGACTGCGTACAGTGATGGCAGGAGCGTTTCATCCAGCCATTTCCAGTAATCATTCACAGTCTTTATCTGTAGAAGACACAAATCGAAACGTTAAACAAAGCGGAAAGTTTTAGGGAGAACTGTTATAAATTACATCACTGTGAATATTTAAAACCATGAGGCGAAACAAAGGAGACGCATATGTAGTTACGTGTGGAGGAACATAGGAAACACGTATGTGGTTATTTCGTGTAGAGGAACATAGGAAACACATATGTAGTTACGTGTGAAGGAACAAAGGAGACACATATGTGGTTATTTCGTGTAGAGGAACATAGGAGACACATATGTGGTTACGTGTGAAGGAACAAAGGAGACACATATGTGCTTACGTGTGGAGGAACATAGGAGACGCATATGTGGTTACGTGTGGAAGAACACAGGAGACGCATATGTGGTTACATGTGGAGGAACGTAGGTGACGCATATGTGATTGCGTGTGGAGAAACATATGAGACGCATATGTGGTTACGTGTGGAGTAACATAGGTGACGCATATGTGGTTACGTGTAGAGGAACATAGGGGACGCATATGTGGTTACGTGTGGAGGAACATAGAAACATTTGTGGTTACGTGTGAAGGAACAAAGGAGACATATGTGGTTACCTGTGGAGCAACATAGGAGACACATATGTGGTTATTTCGTGTGAAGGAACTTGGGACACATATGTGGTTACGTCTGAAGGAACAAAGGAGATACGTATATGGTTACGTGTGGAGGAACATAGGAGACGCATATGTGGTTACGTGTGGAAGAACATAGGAGACGCATATGTGGTTACGTGTGGAAAAATATAGGTGACGCATATGTGGTTACGTGTGGAGGAACATAGGGGATGCATATATGGTTACATGTGGAGGAACAAAAAAGACGCATTTGTGGTTACGTGTGGAAGAACATAGGAGACGCATATGTGGTTACGTGTGGAAAAAAATAGGTGACGCATATGTGGTTACGTGTGGAGGAACAATGGAGACACATATATGGCAACGTGTGGAGGAAAAAAAGGAGACATATGTGGTCACGTTTGGAGGAACATAGGGAACGAATATGTGGTTACGTGTGGAGGAACATAGAAGATGCATATGTGGTTACGTGTGGAGTAACATAGGAGACACATATGTGGTTATGTGTGGAGGAACAAAGGAGACACATATGTGGTTACGTGTGGACTAACATAGGACTTACATAGGAGACACATATGTGGTTACGTGTGGACTTACATAGGACTTACATGGGAGACACATATATGGTTACGTGTGGAGGAACAATGGAGAAACAAATGTGGTTACGTGTGGGCTAACATAGGAGACACATATGTGGTTACGTGTGGAGGAAAAATGGAGACATATATGGTTACTTGTGGAGGAACATAGGAGACACACGTGTGGTTCCGTATGGAGGAACATAGAAGACACATATGTGGATACGTATGGAGGAACATAGAAGACACATATGTGGTTACGTGTGGAGGAAAATAGAAGACACACATGTGGTTACGTATGGAGGAACATAGAAGACACATATGTGGTTACGTATGGAGGAACATAGAAGACACATATGTGGTTACGTATGGAGGAACATAGAAGACACATATGTGGTTACGTGTGGAGGAACATAGAAGACACACATGTGGTTAGGTATGGAGGAACATAGAAGACACATATGTGGTTACGTATGGAGGAACTTAGAAGACACATATGTGGTTACGTATGGAGGAGCATAGAAGAAACATATGTGGTTACGTGCCATGATGTCAAACTGTCCAGCACCTTTTCCTCGATCTCCCTCTGCCTCCTCTCCCTTCCAACTTTCCTACTGTCACGGTGTACTCCAGTTTTCTCCTTCTCATCACATGACCAAAGAATATAGATTGTCTCTTTCTGTTGTAGACAATCAGTTCTCTTCGTGAGTCAGTTTCTTTAAAGACATCTTCATTACTCTTTTTATCTGTCCATGCTATTCTCATCATTTGTCTATAAAACCACATCTCCGCAGCTTCCTAATAAATTTTCACAAATCGTCACTGGGTTATATAAATTCCTCTAAATGATATTTATGACGTTGCTCACACAAAAGGTAGACGCAAGTGACCTCCATTGCTGATGGTCACCTGTTTTTCCATCCCTGGTGTCCCATATTATTTTGCATTATTTTATTTCCCTTTTCCCACTGTTTTTCTTTCCTACAGGAATCCTTAGGTGGTCCTCGACTTCTTTTTCCATTTGCTTTCTATCAGTGAGATGTCTCTTGCCAAAGTATCACAAGGCATTCTGCAAACATGTCAAAGCTATGCCCATCTTCTTCCTTTGTTAACGTATGTCAGTGATCAACATTCTGGTTTTTTTTCCTTTGATCTTTTTTTGTGTGTGATCTTGTTTTACCAAAATATTCACAGGACTATTCTTGGAAATTTTTTTTAAAGTATATTTGACTAAAATAGCATGTAAAAGTAAAAAGTAAAAAACTATCTCCACTCTTCCAGACGTATTTTTATCAAGCCAGCTTCCCTTACTTCCCAGGACTTTACCTGGTGTGGTGAATCTCATTTTCTCCCAGTTAATTTATGCCCGACAAATGACGTCATTAATAAATGTGAGCGGAATATTTTGACTCTAGCTGGGACGACACGGGAATTGTTGAGTCTGAACTTCACGGAAGTTATAGAAAAAAGCTGATAGTCAAACTTTGCGTGAAGTATAATTATTCACGTGAAGAGAAATGTTGACTGTCGAACTTCATGCGAAGTTCGATGAATCACGTGCCACACACAACTGCCGGCCAAATGGAAGTCGTGAGACAGAAGGGACACGGAGTATTCGGGGAAAACGAAGCGGGGATTAGAAGGCTATTTAATGCCGTAGAAAGGGCTGATGGGGAGTCTCGTTTGGGCCCAGGAACAGAGTGCATGGTCAACGATGGAATATGTCTGGATTTAACATGTGTTGAGTGAATTTGTTCCAGTCCAACTTGGCAAAAAAGCTGGCAGGCAATATGTCTGCGGGCTTTGTTAGTTTTTCTGTCAGGACAACTGTTGTGTTTTCGTTCATGATGATAGTGTAGGACGATTGTGATTTCGGACAGAAGGTAATAATTGATACTTTTGATATTTGAGTTATAATGTGTGCCTGGACAGTAGTCTATTTCATGTGCCGGCTGTGTAAGCCGCCAGTGGAAGATTAAAGTGCTGGAACAGTATCGTGTTGTTTTTCCAGTGGTCCATTTTCTGCTCGTCGTGTGATGTCGGTGTGTGAGATAACAAGCGAGCCAGATAGAAGATAAAAGAAAGTCATCGCACGAATGAAGGCTCGTCCAAACAATTGAGGATAGGAAATGTGTATCGGACAGTGAAATCTGAAACATTGGAAATGAGTGTAGTTATCAGCCTGACGTCGGGTAGAACCAGTTCAATATAGGAACGTAAGCGGCGAAGATTAATGGCAATAGCGACACCCCATGCCCGATTGTTTACAGATTGAACAACGTTTGAACAAATTCCAGGCTTTGAATGCTAGTAGATAAGTCCATGATTCAAGTTTTCGGCCAACTAACCAACAATCAACAAGAAGCAAAGGAAATATTGTAGATAGTGACAGTGGCAAGGAGCAGTCATCAATGGTAGCAAAGGAAAAGTAACAGTAAGTCTACGCATGGATGATGTGAGGCTAGGGCTGTCCCTCTACAACACTTCCGAAGACCTGTTGTTTAGTCAAAATTTGCTGCCGACTAAAGTGTGGTGAAAGGCAGTAGGAAATCTACACCGAGCAACACAAGAAAGTGTCGACACCAGATCCTGTTTTCGGATCTGTTTTCAAAAAGTACAAAGACAGTTACAACACCGGGTAGTGTGTTGACTGGAAACTGAGATCAAAGAACTACAGCTCTGACACTGGGTATATGTGTCACCGCTCCACATTATCAACCGTGGCAAACAATTTGTTAGGAAACTACAGTACGAGAAGCCTACCATACCTCAAGATCGGCACTCATTGATGTCTCGTGATCAATATTCATCAATACCTGAAGTTCATCGTATAATAATCGTCCAAAACACAAGAAGGCGATAATAATAAAGCTTTCCTACGATCTAAACACATTCAGTCAACAGGAAAACTATCTAAAAAGTCTGTGCAAATCTAAGTGTTGATTTAAGTGTGTACAGTTATCAGTGAACTATTTAAGTGTCTACAGTTAGCAGTGAACTATTTAAGTGTGTTGTTAGCAGTGAACTGTTTAAGTGTCTACAGTTAGCAGTGAACTATTTAAGTGTGTAGTTAGCAGTGAACTAGTCATAGTATGCTATAATTATAGTACTAGTACACAACAGAAAATAAAAAGCACATACATTGATCAATATCCAGTTTGTGCAACCAGTAGTACATTAAGCATTACCACGAACAGTATGCAGACTGTGTAATAAGTGCTTCACTGAACATCTCCATAATCAGTATGCATCTGATGCAATAAGTACTATAGCATACAAATAAAGTGTGTGGTCATAATTACCTCTATCAAATTAACATAATTTCTTGCAATATTTTAAAAGAAGCAGTAGACAGTTCAACTGACAATCTTCATCTGAACAACTGTCAAGAAAGCAAGTCATCGCAGAAGCAGCTTTAGGAGAGGCAACTAGATCAGCACATCGAGATACAGCATCGATTATTAATTTTATTTTTGATTTATTTTTGTGGTGATTCAATTGGTGATTCATCCATTTAAGGCTTGGTCGACATGAACACCATGTGTTCATTATGTTTGAAAAAAGTTTGGCTTTTTCAGAACCTGAACCGATGACCTTTAGATCCCCAGGCAAGCGTCTACAGTATGAAGCCTCCACACACAAAAAATGCATGTAACAAACAAAACTGTATGAGCCTTTACACATGTAAACACTTACGTCAGCATGCTTATCTAGCATTGTGTTCTTGATGTGATTACTCAGGTAGTAAGACTGCGGATCACGTTGTTGGTACGACAAGAAGAAAATCACCACCACAAAGAAAGTATATAAAGCAATGTCTTTGAGAACGGCTTCCATCTTGATTTCCATCAGACGGTCGTTTCGGGCTTTAGCCAGTTGTTCGGGATCTGGTGCTTGGAACTCGGACTTGTCGTACTGTCTCTGGAGCATGATCTCTGAGAGAGGGCAACATAAGCAATCAAGTCAGCCAAGATCGCGTACGTGATTTTTACTTCAAAATCTATGTGTTATGAATAATGAGCATGATCTCTGTTTGAAGCAACATAAACAGCGAAGTCAACTAAGATCGGGTACACGATATCTACTTTTAAATCTAATTGGTATGAATAATGAGCATGATCTATGAGAGAGGCAACATAAGCCATCAAGTCAGCCAAGATCAGGTACATGACATCTACTTTAAAATCTATTCCTCTTCTGCCTTTCTATCCCCAAATAGAGCATAGGCCCTCAACCAACTCATGCCAAGTCGTTCTATCCTTCGCCATTACATGCAGTTCTCCCAATGTCCTCCCCATCTTTCTAACTTCCTTCTCCAGTTCTCTTCTCCATGTGTTTTTTTTTCTTCCTTTATTCCTATGCCCCTGTGGGGTCGATTGCAAAAGCATTCTAGTTACTCTGTTCTCCTGTTTTCTCCGTGTGTGTCCTATCCAAGGCCAGCATCTTTTTCTTACCTCTTGGTCCACCGGAGCCTGTTTAGTTCTCTCCCAAAGTTCTATATTAGTTATTCCATCATAACATTTAATTCCCTCTATTCTGCGCAGGCACCAGTTAATGAATGCCTGTAATTTATTAGTAATTGCCTTAGTTGTTCTCTGTGTTTCCGCCCCATACAAAAGTACTGATTTGAAATTTGAATTAAAAATTTTAAGTTTAGTATTTCTAGTAATTTTTTTTTGACCTCCACAAATTCCAAAGTGCTATGAAAGTTCCTCTTGCCTTTTGTATTCATATTTTAATATCTATATCAATTCCTCCTTTATCTACATTACTGCCCAAATAAGTTTACAACTCCACGTCTTGGAGTGGGGTGCCATTAAGAGACACCGTATTACTATTTGCTTGATTTTTTCTCATTATCTTTGTCTTTCCTTTATGGATTTTCAGACCTAGCTGCTGTGATCTCACATCAAGTATTTTTAATTTATCTTGCATCCGATTCCGTGAATGGGACAGAAGGGAAATATCATCAGCGAAGTCCAGATCATCAAGCTGTTTTGTAGGAGTCAACTGAATTCCATTCTTGGTGTTAGCAGTTACTGTCTTCATAATCCAGTCTATAGCCAGTAGAAATAGGAGAGACGACAAAAGACATCCCTGTCGCACACCTGTTTTTATTTCAAATGTATCTGTTAGCTTTCCCTCATGAAAAACTTGACATTTCATGTCTTTGTATGTTGCCTTTACTAAGTTAATATTTTCTCTTGGATTCCATAGTGCCCCATCAATTTCCAGAGATATTTGCTATTAATGCTGTCAAATGCTTTTTTCAAAGTCTATAAATCTAATGTACAGTGGTGAGTTCAGTTCAATGCTTTGCTCTATTATAATACGTAATGTGGCTATCTGATCAGTACAGGATCTGTTTGACCAAAAACCTGGTGAGGTGGCCGAAAGGGCATCCAGCTGGCTTTGGACGCAGCGCAACAACGTAGGGGACGGGCCTCGGTGAGCTGGTCCGGGTATCTAGTGGAAAAGAGTTTCTTATCCCTTTGAAAAGTCCATCGTGTACGAATCGTCTGCCAGTGTCTCTCTGCCAACTGCTAACAAAAGTCCAACATGTGTCCGGTAAACCAAAGTAAAGCTTGTCGCTCGGTCGTCCAGGCATGCGGACTGTTCTAATTACGCTGTCGCGGCGGCTTCTTATCTCACAGTACCTCCTTCGAAACCACCAAGTCGTCTTGTCTCTGGCCGAAAGTATAACACCATCCGGTAATTCTGTGCGGCGGGGAAGCAGCCCTGAGCTTCATGAACTCAGGTGGGCCCACCTCCGAATACGTTTAGGAATCGTGGGCCGAAACGTGTGTCGAAAGAGGATAATTTCTACTGATGACTGTAGATCCCCGCTGTACTTGCTCCCTGTGAGTTTATTCTTATTGTACGTGGCTAGCCCACAAGACTACCAGGAAAGACTGGTGACTATCGGGAAAGTCCTTTTGACACCTATGGAAAGACTGGCCCCCCGGTATCGCCGGGGGGATAAACTGACATCTGGAGACAGATGTCGACTGTGGACCGGGTTGATCACCCCTAACACAGTATAATACCTCCGATTGCGTTAAACCACAATGAAATATGCCCCCAGGGCCCTCCGAAAGGGGGGGAGAATGAAGGGCCCAATCTGATTGATACCCTCGTTGACGACCTTGCTAGCCCCCGGACTGAGACACTCGCCCAACGTCCGGGCTGGCTCTGTACATGTGGGAAAAGCTTCACGGGGTTGCATGGTCTGAGAACGCATGCCGGAAGAATGAAATGCGAGGGTGCTCCACGCAGTAAACGCCGTCGCAAAACTACTACTCCTGTGGTAGTTTCTGAGTCGTTAGGGAACGACGGGCAGGGGGAACCCCACTCGCCCGGAGAGGCCCATGACGTCGACTGCGGAGGAGCACCTTTGATGATTTCTGAAGAAGTGCGCTCCAGAATCAGGTTTCCACCTGCGAGCGAGAAGGTGGTGTGGTGTAAGTTGGAGGCTACATTATGTGAGGTACTTAAACAAACTCTAAACAAGAAGTCGCTAGGCGACAAGCTTACTAAATTTGGTGATGTAATATATGAACACTGCTCCCGCGAGTTCGGGACAGTAGTTAAGGCACAGCCGGGTGCCAAGCAGAATACTAGCAGGAGGCAGAGGGACATTCTGAAGTGTCGGGCAGACAAGAATGCCCTCAGAAAACAGTTCAAAGCCGCTACGGGCAGCGAACGGGAGGGGCTGTACGAAGTGTGGGTGCATTTAAAGAACAAATACAGTGCCCTCTGTCGCGCCGAGCGTTTCTGTAACAACAGACGAAGAACTAAAAGGGAGCGAGAGAAATTCTTTAGGGACCCGTATCAGTTTGCCCGAGGTCTATTCGAGCAACCGAAGTCTGGGACTCTGGTTGTCAGTCAGAAAGAACTTGAGCTACATCTAAGCAAGATGTACTCTGATAAGAAGAGGAGAGAGCCTCTTGATGACAATCCAGAGATCCTTAGCGGACTCAAACAGCCTTCGGTGCCGAAGGTACCATTTAAACTGGTACCTCCCCTTTGGTCTGAGGTTGAGGACGTTGTGAAAAAAGCCAGCGGCAAGTCTGCCCCAGGTCCGAACGGTGTTCCGTACGTTCTTTACAAGCGTTGCCCGAAAATCCTAAAAATGCTTCACGTCTTGTTGAGACAAGCGTGGATCCGCAATCACATATGTCCAGAGTGGTCAAAGGCAAATGGGGTCTACATTCCCAAAGAGCAGGACTCGAAGAGTCTTTCCCAATTCAGGCCCATCTCGCTGTTGAATGTTGAGGGTAAGATATTCTTCTCAGTCATGGCTCGCCGGCTCACACAGTATCTGATGACTAACAAGTACATAGATACGAGTGTTCAGAAGGGTGGCATTCCAGGCGTTCCTGGGTGCCTTGAACACGCGACCATGATCTGGGAGGCTATCCAGAGAGCCAAGCATGAGAGAACCAATTTGCACGTTATATGGTTGGACTTAGCCAACGCCTACGGGGCAGTCCCCCATAGGCTACTGTGGCGAGCCCTTCGCATGTTTCACGTACCGACACAGATCAGTCAAATGGTCGAGCAATATTTCTCTAAGTTCGCTTTGCGCTTCTCTACCTCGACGTTTACCACGAGGTGGACTGAGTTGCAGATTGGGATAGCTATGGGGTGTACGATCTCACCTATACTGTTTGTCATGGCAATGCAGATCATGTTGGACGGGGCGGCCGGCTACGGACTGGGCCTTCAAATAGGGGATCACTGGTTGCCGCCACTGCGCGCATTTATGGATGACACGACTATTATAACGGGCAGCGAGGAGTCTGCCCGCACGATCCTGAATAGATTGGACGCGGTGGTCCAATGGAGCGGTATGCAGTTCAAACCGCAGAAGTCGAGGAGTCTGTCAATCCATAAGGGCAAAGTGTCGGCGATCAGTTTTACGGTGGCAAGGAACAAGATCCCTACGGTTCTGGAGGAACCGGTGAAGAGTCTCGGTCGCGTTTACGATTCGAAGTTATCTGACAGAGCGGAAGTCCGGCGAATACATGAGTCACTGGCTACAGGCCTGCTCGCGATCGAGCGATGCAGGCTGGTCGGAAAATTCAAGGTATGGTGTCTCCAATTCATGTTGATTCCGAAGCTTCTATGGCCACTGCTAGTCTACGAGGTGACGATGACTGCAGTTGAAGCCATGGAAAAGAAAATCAACACAGCCTTAAGAAAGTGGATTGGTGCACCGCCTTGTCTGACCGACGTGGCTCTGTATTGTAAACAGGCTAAGCTGGTACTTCCGTTCAAGTCAATAACCGAAGAGTTTAAAGTCGGCAAAGTTAGGCTCGCCATGCTTTTGCGCGAGTCCTCAGACCCAAATGTCATCGCTGTCCAGCCCGCTCTAAAGACTGGCCAGAAGTGGAGAGTCCTCGATGCGATTGAATCTGCTCAGAACGCACTAAAATTGAAGGAGGTGATGGGTTACACACAAACCGACCGTCGAGGCCTAGGGCACGGGAAAGTCAATTGGTGGTCAAAGGCCTCAGCCAAAGAGCGCCGAGACATGGTGATACAAACGGTGAGGGACAACGAAAACGAGGTTCGGGTCCAGAAAGCAGCCCAACAGTCGCAGCAGGGCCATTGGGTCAGCCTGGAGAGCGCATTGCCTAGAATACTCACATGGGGTGAGATCTGGCGGATGACCCCGCTGCGACTGAGCTTTATCGTTCGTTCGGCGTACGATGTATTACCGTCCGGTGTCAACATGGTTAAATGGTCTGCGACCAACGATCCGACTTGCCCGTTGTGCAAATCAAAACAAACTCTTGAGCACGTCCTGTCCGCGTGCAGGAAAGCCCTAGGTCAAGGCCGATATACCTGGCGCCACAACAAGGTGCTAAAGGAGTTAGCAGCCGTTGTCGACCAGGCTAGAATGAGGGCTAACGCCAGAGCCAGTTCTAGTATCGCCCCCATTCGTTTCCTCAAGGCTGGGCAGGTTTCGATTGGTAAGGTCAACAAAAACGCATTCGCTCCATCTGCGCTAGACTCTGCGAGGGACTGGTTACTGGCGGTTGATCTGCCAGGACATGAACGGTATCCCGAGTTGATCCGTAAAACCGGCCTGCGACCGGACATCGTTCTCCATTCAGCGCAAAAACGGCAACTCATCCTGATTGAGTTGACGGTCCCGTTTGAGTCGCGTATGGAGGAGAATCACTTGTACAAGCTCGAAAAGTACAGTGATTTAGCAGCCGGTTTGAGGAGAAACGAGGCTTACACAGTGCGGGTATTTGCCGTCGAAGTGGGAGCGAGAGGCCTCGTTTCCACTTCGCTCTACAATGTGGTGAAAGAATTAGGATTGCGCGGTAATGAACGGAAACGGGCACTCAAAAAACTTGGTGAGGTGGCCGAAAGGGCATCCAGCTGGCTTTGGACGCAGCGCAACAACGTAGGGGACGGGCCTCGGTGAGCTGGTCCGGGTATCTAGTGGAAAAGAGTTTCTTATCCCTTTGAAAAGTCCATCGTGTACGAATCGTCTGCCAGTGTCTCTCTGCCAACTGCTAACAAAAGTCCAACATGTGTCCGGTAAACCAAAGTAAAGCTTGTCGCTCGGTCGTCCAGGCATGCGGACTGTTCTAATTACGCTGTCGCGGCGGCTTCTTATCTCACAGTACCTCCTTCGAAACCACCAAGTCGTCTTGTCTCTGGCCGAAAGTATAACACCATCCGGTAATTCTGTGCGGCGGGGAAGCAGCCCTGAGCTTCATGAACTCAGGTGGGCCCACCTCCGAATACGTTTAGGAATCGTGGGCCGAAACGTGTGTCGAAAGAGGATAATTTCTACTGATGACTGTAGATCCCCGCTGTACTTGCTCCCTGTGAGTTTATTCTTACTTAATACGTTAATTGGCTATCTGGTCAGTACAGGATCTGTTTGGCCAAAACCCTGCCTGTCCATCTCTTAGCATTTTATCAATAGCATCTTTTAATCTTTTCACAATAACTGTACTTAATATTTGTCCAGGAATTGACAGTAACATAATTCCTCTATAGTTTTCACACTATTGTAGATCACCTTTTTTGGGCAGTTTAACTAGATATCCTTTTCTCCAGTCTGCTGGTATTTCTTCGGTCTCCCAGACTTTATACTGAATAATCTATGTAGCTTAAAATATATTAGGTATGAATAATGAGAATGATTTCTGAGATGATCTCTCGTGTTGTGGCGACCCCCCAAACAATTACTTTCCCTTATAACTTCAATGAACATGTCAGCTTTGATTTTCAAGGAGTTATGTATCCTCTGTTTTTTTTCTCTGTGTAGTTTGGCTTGGTTCCTGACAAGCAGGATTCCTTGCTACGACACATCTGGCGAAACATTTCTTCTGGTGTATTCTTTCAGTTCCACACAGCTAATGTCACTGCGAGGTATTTGGTCGTTCCCTTTGATACCGACTCTTTATTTTTATTAAATGGTGTCTTCTACAGTTTGCTTCCTTTTAGTTGACATCTTGGGGAGCTGCAGTTTTTCGGTAGTTAACCCTTACAAGGACTTATGTGTAGTTTAGTCATTCTTTCCATCATCTTATTTCTCTGTCTGTTCCCTGTAGGGTGTATGTATTCTTGAATGCTTGCCGCTTGGGATTTGCTTTTTCTGTCTCTGATGATGATGTTTCCTTTGTTCCCTCCTCACATCTTCTTTCAATCTCTTTGCATATTGATCTCTTGTGTGTCGGTCTTCATTCGTGTGTTGACTGCCTCAACCACAGAATGAATATTGGTCCATAACAAAATAGGTCTAGTGGTCCATCAAACTATTTGATACAAACATGAGTGAGTGACATTTAACCTCATTAAGACCCGGTCAACGAGCGACCAACACCCGGTGACATAAAGTGCAACCATTCGGATGAGAATCACCCGAGCAAAGTCCCATAAACTCCGTTTAATCGTTAGGTTTATATTAGGGCCCCTGACTACAGACGGGATAAGGCGTTAAAATAACAAAAAAATGTTAACCTTTATTTGGGCGGGGATTGATATAAAACTATTCACTAAAACTGTTGACTAAAAACTGTCAGTGTAAAGATCTCGTGTGTTAATTTTTTTTTTAAAGTGCATTGGGTATTGTATTTAATTAAAGTAGTAAGAGCTTTATTTATGATTTCTGGTGTTCCAGAATGGGAAGGAGTTTTATTGTTGTTTTGAAGCCAAACCCTGGCTATCGTCGGCGGCCCTCATTCGAGTATAACCAAATGGTTGAAAGGGGTTTCTGGGACTTGTGCCCGGGCGATTCTGGTTTAGTTAGTTGCGTATCCTTTATAGAACGTTGCAGAACCAACCCCAACAGCCCCTAGCTGTTGTGTGGTTTTTTAAAGGCAAATTTACTTCAAGTAGTTTGCCATTGCTTTCTGGACGGTCGGCTTTCTTGATACCAATGTCGAAACCAACGCAAGACGCATGGCCCGCAACTGGAATCGAACCCGGCATCCCGGCATTACGAAGCATTCGCATCGACTTAGCCACAGAGCCGACACTCACTTACTTGCATGTTTTATAAAAATTAAAATGTAATGTTTTTATTTGCAACTAATGTGACATGCTAACAGGTAACTAAAATGACAGATTAGCTGCATGTCTTACGAGATAGACTGGCCACGTCTCTTTTCCTTTCATTGTTGTCCTTCTCCGCCAACACTTGGTTAATGTCCTCTTTCGCGTCGTCGTCATCCAGCTCTGGTTTCTTCAAAACACAGGCTAGGAAAGCCACCAATAAAAGCACCTGGTAAGATATAGTTAGGATATGGTCAAAACAGTCGTTCCCAAGCGAGACGCAATTTTTTCGTTATTTTGAAGCCCCACCCTGGCTTTTGCCGGGGGCCGCAATATAGCCTAACGGTTAAACGCTGTTTTTGAGACCTCTCCACGGGTTATCCTCATCTGCATGGTGGATCTTTGTGTCACCGGGTGTTTATCGTTTTGTGTGATGTCCTGGTGGGGTAAAATTTAATTACTATATAGAGTAAATACATATCAATAGATTGCTACAAGTGTAAGACTTGAACAGTATCAAAACGTAACCATCCGAGACAGAGTTAGAAATGATATTGTCAGACAAACTATAGGAAACAACACCAAAAAGAAAATTCATTGAGAAAGAGAAGATCAAATGGGATGCAGCGAGAACAACTGTCAACTTAGGCGCTACGTATAAAAGGATCTGATGTGAAAGCAAGAGGTTACCCTAGGAGAAATGGACTGATGACATTGAAGAACTTGTACATCGACACGAAATGACAGTAAGCATTGATGACCATCTAGAAATGAATCCACACTGTTCCTCCCCACGGCGTTTAACCACAGAAGTGAAAAAATTGATGATGATGATGATGATGGCATATCAATAGCTCACATCTCCAACAATATAAATTCTCTCACTTTGTGAATGAGAAATACTTTTTAGCAACTATGCCATTTAATAAAATTTTAAAATAAGAAAACAAAATAACAACAACAAAGCAACTGCTACTACCACTATTACTATGACTACTACTACTATCACTATTACAACATCTAGTACTACTACTTCGACAACTACAACAATAACAACAACAACTACTTCAGCTGCCGCTACAACAACAATAACACCCGGAGCAACCTTTGCTACTGCCACTGCCGCTAATACGACTACTAATACTAACTCTACTACTACTAATGCTACAGCAACAACTAACAGTAATACTACTAAGGCTACTATTACTAATGCTGCTACTGCAACTGCTACAACTTCTACTAATGCTACTACTACTGCTATTACTACTACTACTACTACTACCACCAATGCTACTGCTACTACTAGTACTACTACTAGTGCTGCTACTGCTGCTGCTACAACTATTACTACTACTACTACTACTACTAATGCTACTACTACTACTCATGCTACTGGTACCACTATGACCACTACTATTGTTATTAATACAGCCCCTACTACTACTACTACTACTACTACTACTACTAGTACTACTACTACTACTACTACTACCACCACCACCACCACTACTGCTGCTGCCACTGCTGCTGCTGCTGTTGCTGCTTTTATTATAAGTCGTAATGTTGCTGCTACTGTTAACCCTGCTATAATTTCTGCTACTAAGCATTGTATTATAGCTTTCCAAGCTCTATCACATTCGAGTTTGAAAGTCGGTTAAGAAAGTAGCTTCTCGACCTAGTAAACAAAAGCAAGCAAAGGCACATGAACATATAAAACCTATCTTACCTTGAGTGGCTGGACAACGATAACAGACTGGAAAAATGAGAGCAGGAATGTGGTCAGCCATTGGTTGGACTTGTCCCTGCCCCACTCCATGCTATACAGTATGGTGAAGAATCCCGAGACTACAATGCTTAAGAAGCATACTGCCAGAAAGGCAAACAAACGTTAAAACAACATTTAAAAGCAAACGGACTTGAGCATGCTGAATACATAGGCGACCCGGTCGCCCACTGGGTCCGTCTCGCTTGATTGCGTCAACACTGCCAGAATCCTTTTCAGTATTAATTCGTGGCGAGCAATGCTAAACCATTTTATATGGCGCACATAAACCTAGTCACACATATAACCAAAAGCTCCCCATTCAGGGATGCTGGTTAAAAATGACGGATGTTTTTCGCAAAGCAAGTCAAATGTATGCTGCATAAAACCAGCCGGTCAGTCCACAATGACGGTTGGTTGCAATGGCTCTGCAAAATACTCTGTATCTTGTCTTGGTTGTGCACTCTCTCAGACCACTATTCATCCATGTCTTGATGTTGTCCTCCCACTTGTATCGCTGTCTACAACTTGCTCTTTTGCCTTGTATTTTCCCCTCTAATTCTGGTTTTTGAAAGAGTGTTAAGACCATAAATGTGGCCCAAGTATTTTACCAGTCTTAACACATTGCTATGAATCCAGGACGATTAGTAAACAAGCCAATAATTCAGTAAAGGATCAAAGAAAACAAGAAGTACATCTGAGCATCAAAGATATGGTTTTATGAAAGAAGGCATAAAATCTCATCAGCTGCTTTTGACAGATCAGTTCAGTCTACCTCGGTAGGTCGGATGCAATGGAAATGCATAATGTAGGCCTGTTCAGTCAACTGTATTCTGTATCCAGGGTTTTCTTGGTCTCCCTTTTCTCCCATTTTCCTCTGAGTGGCCCCGTAGTATCGTTTATGGGAAAGCTGGCAGATCTTGTGTGTGTGTGTGTTTTTTTTTTTTTTATATATATATCAAGAAACCATGAGTTTTTAACCCACAAGTTTTTAAAACAAATTGCCTATTCAGAAAGAAAAAAGGAAAAAAAATTTACATCTTTGGTCATGTAATGAAAAGTAGAAAACTGGATTACATCGTGACAGTAGGAAAGTTTGACGGGAGGAGAGGCAGAGGGAGACCGAGAGAAAAGATGCTGAACAGTTTGCCCACGTGGCGTGACAGTTCATCTGCGTCAGAGATCATTAAAAGTGCAAGAGACAGAAGCTTGTGGATAAACATGGACCTTGCAGAGATTTTGAGTGTTTAATAGTTAAGTGTATAGATTTAGAACATTATTGTAACACATTAAGATTTAGTCAGGGGGAGGTAACTTACAAGTCCAAGCAATATAAATACACCAAAACGGAAGTGACCATGGTTGTTTCGATTTTGCCTTGGCGATATCTGTTTCATCGTCACAACTGTCGTTATTCAAGACTTTGTCTACGTACAGGTTTCTTTTGTGGAAGCTAATGATTTTATGGATGCTTTCTTTCATCTTTCGAAACCTGCAGATAGAAGTAAACATTTAGTTACGGAATTTTTCCTGATGCCTGACTGTAAATAAATCAATGTTTTGAAAACTTGAGGACACGCATTATTATAAAACAAAATTTATTTCAGATCAATGTCAGTATATTTATGCGTTTTGAAAAAATGATCAACATCACAGTACACGGGGGTAACCCATAAGTGCTCTGTTCTTCTTCTAACTCAAGTCCGAGTCCGTAAAAGCTGAGCACAGTGCACAGGCTCTGCACGGGAAAATATGGAGTTAAAAATTAAAATGTACCCAATTATTTTAGGATCCTCACCGGTGCTACAGAGCTTGGGCACTGTGCTGAGCTTCATTGGACTCAAACCTGAGTTAGAAGAACTAAGCACTTATGGGTTACTGCTCGTGTGCCATGATATTGATCCTTTGTTCAAACCTCAAACCTCAATCCTTTGAGCTACAATTAGTGACAATATTGGATTTTAATGTTAGGTTGACTCGAGAAGTGGCACCTTGTTGTGCAAAGGGCATCATTTTGTGTTTTAGCGGCCGCATTTTTAATGCTTGCATTATACTGACAAAAACATCTCGCACGGCCCTGGCTGTATAACTTACTTTATAACCTCGAGAGCTTCTGTGGTAGGCTACCTGTTATCGTTCTTGTAAATCATCATCCTTGACACGTACTGGGTATAACGAGTTGTCTGCCCTTTATGACAACAGTTTGCCATTGTCTCTGAACTCCACACCCTCATTGGTTCCAAGCCTGTTTATATGTACTTGGAACATGAATGTCAGCATCATACAGCATTGATACCATTTGCAATAAAACTGTACTAATAAAAGCTACAGGATGACTAAAAAGTAACATTTTTTTCTGTATACGTATATTTTATGTATTAATGAGTGTGTACTATAATGAGTTAGGTGATACGAACGAAGGTCTCCCTAAACGAAGAGTGTCACGTTTCATTGATAAGTTTGTTGAGCTGGTCTACCTTCCAGCAGGTTACGGGTGTGCCGCTCCGTTGTTTGCTTTCTGGGTTGCCTTGCATTTACGTTTTCATTCCAAGAAAGAGAATGCCTGTGACATAGGTTTCATAAATTTTAAAAGAGGTTTTGTGTTAGATCCAATTTGTCGATGTTTTTGGAATGTTAAAAGCGCTGGCAGGCTGAAATATACAACACGCAATATGAACGGCATTGCGGAAACCATAGTAACCTTGTCGCAAGGTAACGTGGCTCAAGGTCGACAAATCAGAAGTGAGCTAGGCTAAATGTCGACCACTCAGAAGTGAGCTAGTGTGTAACACTGTGTAAATGGGGAGACGAACGTTAGTTTTACCATGAGTTATAATAAATTCTTGATTTCTGTTAACTCATCTCGGGCTGTTACCCCTCTAATAGTTCTACATCATCTTGGCACTGTAACAACGGATTTCTATCATCATAACCTGCCGCTAGCAGGGAACGCTCCAGCCATGCTCCTAGCATTTCAAAAATTTCATGAAAAAAAAAAAAAATCCCTCTGAAACCCAGATTTAAACATATTATATTAAAGGAACAGATGACACTCTCGTACACTAAAGATGGAACAGGAACAATATGGGACAAATTTAACATTAAATAAATAATTTATAAGTATTTTAAAGCAGAGAGTTACTTTTCAGTCATCCTGCACATGAAACGGTCCTTTTAATTTCTTTCACCCCATCTCAGGGAATCCGAGAATCTCCGGGGAAAGTCAAGTATAATAGGGGTGTTGCGGTGTTAAATGACCACCGACTAACACTATCCCTAATCCTACCCTTCACACCTCTATAATACTGGACCTTCCCCGGGAACTCTCAGATCCCTAATGTAGAGTGAACTAAATTAAAAGTACCTATGAAACTGACGACATCCGACGTAAACTTGCCTGCTTTTCTTGACCCTGGGAGCCCAGACTAGGGACGTCGTTGTGACGTTCTTCCAACGGAACTTTTGCTTGTCCTTGACCTCTGATTGGTTGATTTGTGCGGTGGCGTTACCCTTAGGTCGGCACCTCCGAAAAAATGTAATCATGAGAAAGTTGGGTGGGAATACGATCACTGTTGATGCTACGCTTATGAAGAGCTGAAAATCAAATAAAAGGAGTTAAAACAACGATAATTTAAATGGAAACATAAATGCAGCAGTTTCTGCAATATTTGGCCTAATGTGGCAGAAGGGTGGTCTAGATAAAAAAAAAAAAAAAAGCCGGAAATGTAGGAATACTGTGAGTACTCGGTTTCTACCCCTCTATATCTTCAAATACAGACTTTTCATCACCAAAACCAATTTTTACCCCATATTTTCTCACCTCTCGGTACAGGCCAATACTTATTATTGTTTTTTTTTTTTTTTTTTGCGTATTCTATTGTACGTTTTAACCATTTGTTACACAATGTCCAGAAAAAGGTCTTTTTTCTACAGATCTAACCTGCCATCACTAGCAGTAAATTCTGAATCGTCTCCTTCCCTTATGTCGCGTCAATTGCAATGGCATTTTTCTCATGACACAAAGATAAATCTTCTTGAACTTTTTCATGCCTACCTTTCACCATCATGACGCAAAGATAAATTTTCCTGAACTTTTTTATGCTTACCTTTCACCATCATGACACAAGGATAAATATTCCTGAGCTTCTTTATGCTTATCTTTCACCATACTTTTTTACCCCCCCCCCCCCCCCCCCGGCCCCAAACCTCCAGTAGATTGGGTAACACTACTTTTTGAATTTTGCTCAGTTTGTCTTCCAGACTCCTACTGTAAGTTTCCCTGACTCCTGCCTCCGAAGCAGCGGTATTTGCCGTTATAAGTCGCTTTAGGGTGCGTATTTTCTCCTCCCTAGACACTACAACCCCCGGCCTCTCCCCCCCCCCCCCCTCCACTCCCCCCCCCCCTTCCCCCGTTTATCACCCATTTCGTACTCTTTAATTGAAAAGAAAAAAAACGAAGGACACAAGACACCAGTTTGATAAAGTATCAAGAAGCAGTATCAAAACGGGACCATGTTCACGTTTACCGGTCCATCTAAACACTTTCTCAGTCTGATTTAGGTCAGAGGGGTGTCAAGTTGTACTGCTTTCTTCAAACAGATTCTCTAGTGTGGGTCAGGCTGTGGCTGTTTGGGTTAGGGCCAGTTCTAGATGTCCTTGTGTCGTTGAAAGCTGTATCAACGTGTAATATAGAACAGTTAACATCGGCGCTTATGTAGATGGAGGCAAGACAACATGACACCCCTCTGATAGAACAGTCTGAAAAAGTATGAATGATAGGTTAGGCAATGTACAGATGGGCCAGGAAAAGGACTAACAAATTTTTTCAGTAAGGCCTGGTTTAAAAGAATATAATTTAAAATTAGGTGCTCTTTTAGTTCACTAACCTGCTTTCTTATCTAAATTACCTGTGCAAGTGTGAAAGAAAAGGGCCCCACGTTAATGACTTCCACTTGACCAGTGTCGGTACTGTCCTGTCTGAACCACATGGCGTTGGTGATCATTGTCAGGAACAGCAAGGACATGCAACAGGACAGTCTCTGTACCTGGGATAAATACAATGGGTATGTAGCAGAACAGCCTCTGTACCTGGGATAAATACAATGGGTATGTAGTAGAACAGTCTCTGTACCTGGGATAGATACAATGGGTATGTAGCAGAACAGTCTCTGTACCTGGGATAAATACAATGGGTATGTAGCAGAACAGCCTCTGTACCTGGGATAAATACAATGGGTATGTAGTAGAACAGCCTCTGTACCTGGGATAAATACAATGGGTATGTAGCAGAACAGTCTCTGTACCTGGGATAGATACAATAGGTATGTAGTAGAACAGTATATGTACCTGCAGTAAGTAGAAGAGATATCTAGCAGTACTTTCTCTTAAAACTATGTAGAAATGGCACTTGCAGCAAGACAATCCGGTTTTACCATAAAGGGCGTGCTAGAAGGAGCGTCTCTGAACGAGCGATAAATAGAACAGCAAGTAGGAGTAAAATATCTAAACATGGTGATATCTTCAAGTTGTAATCAACAATCTGTCTCTCGCTCAAACTCCACCCTCCCAACCGCTTTAACCAACTTTCTTTTCTCTAAGCTCGTTCATTGTCTACATTTATATATATATATATATATATATATATATATATATATATATATATATATATATATATATATATATGTGTGTGTGTGTGTGTGTGTGTGTGTGTGTGTCTGTATGTGTGTGCGTTCTGGCTGGTAAAGTACCGTTCATACAATTGAATTTAGTTACACTCTGTGCCATTATAACGTGTTAGAAGTTCTGGAGTCAACTCACTCTGGTGAAGTTACTCCGAGCTGGCCGGGAGAACAGGGAAATCCACAAATGATCATTGCTGAGCTTCTTCCTGGCCGAGGATGTGAAGAGTTGTTTGAATGCAATCAAGTCATCGATACCTGCCACAGGAAGGATTCGGTCCACCGACCCGTCATCCATCTCGACGGCCAACCAGCGGTCACATAAGAATGTAAACCTGTGGAAAGCCATGTAGATTTTTATGACGATGTTTAGATCTGAAATGAAGCTGGGTATATTCGGGGAAGTAAAAGCTGTCATCGAGTGCCAGTTGGTTTGTGAAAGTATTCGGCTAGCATCAAACACCTAATACGCCTGATTGCATGGAATGAGACGTTTGGTTCCTTGTTGTACTACTGTTGTTATTATTATTATTATTATTATTATTATCATTGTTATTATTAGAAACCCGTGGTATGGCAATAACTAGCAAGAGCGCCACTAATTGATCATGCGATTAGGAAAAAAATGAACGCAACGGATAACAGGACTCTGCTCCACTTTAAACAATCCTAAAGTTACATGTTCGCCTTACCTTTATGTCACGGGCTTAGCACTCACATCATCCTTAACAAGAATATGGGAAGGCTACAGGCTACAAGACATTGAGAGATTGTGGGTACGACACCATGTACTAGATTCACAGAGAAACAGCAGATCATGTGGTCTGGCCATCACGTTAGAATGATGCAGCAAGATCAAATACCATCACAAGCACTACATCTCAGAAGATCAGCTAAACGAGCAAGAGGACGGTGGCGGAAATATGAATAGACAACATTAAAGACACATTACGCCTTTACGGTATGACAATAGCCAGTATTAGACAGTGTTCACTGGATCGCAAATTATTCCCCAAATCCACTTTTTACACCATATATTCTCACCTCTTGGTACAGGCCACTATTTATTAATTTTTTGTTTGTTTGCGTATTCTATTGTACGTTTTTTTTTGTTTTGTTACATAATGTCCAGAAATAAGTCTGCCTAACGGCAGAAGTTGTTAATGATGTTAATGATGATTGTAATGTCTACACACTTTTAATGGTTTCGTATCAAACCCCCTCGTAGTTTGAATTAAATTATACCAGTGATGGGCAATGGATTATAATCTACACTCACCTAATGAAGCCCCTCTGCATATTCCTAAAGGTGTCTGTTCAAACTAGTTGTTCATAGATATAATTAATGAGTGACAGTGTGCATTGAGAGAGTGAGAATTAGAGTAAGAGACAGACAGATATGATAAATAAATTTTACAAAAGTAGCTTAGAGATTTAATGAGAGGATTGTGTTTGAACATCCAGCATTCTTTCGAAGTCAGTGTGTGTCTGCCTGAGAGGCGATAAACCAACATGCAAGAAAACAAAACAAAAACCCTTTAAGTCTAGATCTTTAAAACTGATGTACAAGCAAAACTCATTTTCTGGAACATCACCAAAGTCTAGGAGTAGATAAATTACATGAACATTCGTAGTGAACGCGAGGAACATCCCGCAAAATCATACGAACGCATATTTTTGTCTTCTGCTATTTACGGCTACATTGAATAGTGACTGTACACCAGCTGCGCAGGCCAAACAATTGCTCGCCAGTGCCATAGTCTGCCCACCTCTGAATTACAGAGTTCTGGGTCTTCACTTGAATTTCTGGTTTTTATGAAATGCCGATGATTAATAGCCACAATACGACACATACCGATTAAGAATTAACGAAGATGAGAATTAAGGAGGGTGGGGCAACAATAAGTGACACTGACTTCTCTCCTGTCTGCAGGTCATTGATCTGTACATTGTCAAGATACCAAGATTTGTTCTGGCCCTTGCCGCTGTTGTCGTGCCAGATGCGCAGGAAGGTCAAGGGTCCTAGGCAGCCATCCACACTCATCACGTAGTTGAAAATGGAGCCTCTTGGTAAGTGCTGTTTGGATACAAGAGTTAGTTAATAGGTTAGTTAGTTAGTAGACAGATTACCCTCACTGCATATCAAACTATTCAGTCGATAAGTGCTCTTATTCCCCTCCTCAGTAAATCCTGCGTGTAGTGGCTGATGACACCAGTGCTTTGTTGGTTTCTCACTCCCCTTTGGCTTCCTGCATCGTGCTTTGTCTGACCATAGTGCTTTTAACAACTGTTTTTGCAGTATGGTTATAGTTGCAGATTCACAGTCCTCACTTGGTTCTCGCA
The DNA here is from genome assembly GCA_905116865.2 of Candidula unifasciata. Taxonomy (NCBI): domain Eukaryota; kingdom Metazoa; phylum Mollusca; class Gastropoda; order Stylommatophora; family Geomitridae; genus Candidula; species Candidula unifasciata. The sequence continues at coordinate 667,020 of CAJHNH020005445.1, forward strand.
AACTTCTCACTTCTCGTAGAGCGTTTAGTATATTAGCATGGTCTATAGCACGCCCGCACGCCACGGCAGCTTTCGGGCTCTAGTCGCCCCCAGCCTGGTCGGGCACACTGACAGAAAGTTCAGCATAGTCTTAAACATTATTAAGAAATAGTTGCTAAGAAAGGCTGCTATGAAATATTTATTGATTCCAGCAACTGTTCGCCACTATAAATTGCACCAAAGGTATAAACGTCTAGGGTTGAACATATTGTCTATTTTCTCAGTTACTTGATGAGGATGCTCAAGAAGATAGAGAAGAACTGTGTCTAAAGGCAGTGGTTGATGGTTCTACAGAATTATTAGCTTACAAGGATTAGTTTGGTTTGCGTGCCAGGACATTTGGGGGTACAAGGAAATTAGCAAGCTGACAAACTTGTAGGTAAGGCTACTATAAAAGCCGGACAAGCCATGGACCAGGCTGATATACTGAATGCTTTAAGAGAGTTAGGACGCTTGCGTGAACCAACTGAGAACTTAGAGTCTGCAACCATGGTCAGAGTGCAAGAACAGCAAGTTAAACGGGGTGACGCCAAACAAGAACACTACGCAGGTAGCCGAAGAAGAATAATACAACAACACATAACTGGTGTCGTCATCCGCTACACGCTGCGGGATTTACTGAGGAGGGTGTCCAAGCATATGTGGACTGAGTGGTTCAACTAGCAATGAGACTAATCTGTCGACCAACTAACTAACTAGACTGGCCATATGCAAAAGCATTAACACTATTAGCATTGCCTTTAAATGATGACCAAACACAGCACTTCCATCCGTAGACACTTCAAAAGATACCAAACGTATACTTGAGCAGAAACATCAGCTCACAGCAGGCACCAACTCAGCCATTTGTACGGAACTCTCAAGAGGCTCAAGTCTTTCTGCCTAGGTCGGCTGCATGATCTACTTACTCTGAAATTTCACTAAAGCGCCATACGTCCTGGCTTTCTCTACATCGAAAACAAAACTAAATCTTCTCATTTGTTCCATGTTTAAAAAGCCTATTTGCCTTTCGGGTTCTTGAACATTACACACATGATTCATACTTTTCTACTCTGGCAGGCTTCAGCCAAATTCCAATTTTGCCTCGAGTTTTTCATTACTCAATCCGTTCATGCATACATTATACTTCGTACTCAATACCATTCAACCAAATTCAAGCACATACATTATGCTTAGTATTTAATTTAGTATGTAACCTCATTTACAAATGTGAAAACATTAATTAACAATGAGAAAATGATTCATTAAACACACTATAACTATATTACTGCTTTCTAGATGAATTCGTACACACATAATTGCACAAAGGCATACACTATTACGTAAATTGAAGCACACACACTCACACAAACAGATAGACATCTGCATACACCCACTTCTTTGCACTCACTCACACATACACACACACGCGCGCGCGCGTGCACACACAAACCAGCTTACATGCAAGAAATAAATCAGATAAAAATACTTGTTATTCTTCGCGTTTACCAACTGTTAACTCTGGTGGAAAGTTTTGGATGTTTACCCACTTCTTGACATTAGTCTTATTCCAGAACTTAGGCTTTGCTAGCACATCTGTATTAGATATGGTTTGTTTGTACACAGACTGTTGGTTCTTTGCCTCTCAGGCTGATAAACTCCAACTTCAAATAAAACCCCTAATTGGTAGACTCATACGACGTGTTGTTAGAGAAGCAGCGGGTTTATTCCCCTCCCCCTCCCCCCACACACACACAAACAATAAAACACTGGAACTCACAAGTAACGATAGAAAGACTGAAGAGACTGAAAGGGGTAAACGGGTAGAGAAAGCCATCGGGGAGAGAGGGAGAGAGAGAGAGAGAGAGAGAGAGAGAGAGAGAGAGAGAGACAGACAGACAGACGAACAGACAGACGAACAGACAGACAGACAGACAGACAGACAGACAGACAGACAGACAGACAGACAGACAGACAGACAGACAGACAGACAGACAGACAGACAGACAGACAGACAGACAGACAGACAGACAGACAGACAGACAGACAGACAGACAGACAGACAGACAGACAGACAGACAGACAGACAGACAGAGACAGAAGTAAACTTTAGCTTAGCTTTCATTTGCATTGTAAAAGGGTGTCTCAAATATTGATACATTTATGTGCCAGTGAAAAGTCCCACACTGTGTTCTCTACTGTCCTGTTTAAAACAAACACACGCACGCACACATACATATACACATATACACACACATATCCTGAAATGCACACGCATGAAATTCACACGACAGCGGCAACAGTCGCCACTAGAATTTCAGTTTGTCGAAGAAGTCAGTCACGACTAGCATGTTGACACATGCAATATTGTTGTATAAGACACTTTGCAAGCCCAGATACAACCCCCTCCCCCGCCGCCACCGCTATGACAGATTTTACGAGTTTAACAATACATGAGAGAGGGGACTCAGGATATAAACCACCGCACTGAATGCATTTGATGAAATCGCCCAGGACCCATGTAGGAAGATTACTTTTTTTTAACGCTGAAATCAATCAAACATGCTGTGAAATTGACAACCGTATTGGTTTTTATTTAAAACTGCCCAGGGGTGTATATAAAGGCCTCGGCGCGAATTTTTTGAGTCATTATGTTCCAGTGTTAATATCAAAGAACAAAGAATTTACACAAGAATGTAATGGAATGATTGTGTCTAACATATCATGAGCGAGTCTCACCTTCCTCTTATTATCAACATCTATCAGCTTTCTGACGCCAGAATCCCCATCCTCTCCAGATACAATGAACCTGATCCGAGAGTCGGTGCCAGATCCCTTCTTGATGCCTGTCTGTACGGTAACCAGGTAATGGTAGCTATCCGTGGGTAGGTTGTCCTCTAGTGGCAGGGCGCCCCACTGTAGGTTACAATTTCAGATGTGCTTGTTACGGTTTCAAATGTGTTTGATTATAGTGTTTGGAATGTGAACTTGTGAATTTGCTAATCTTTAGTTTGGTCTATTAAGTTTATGTGATGATCGTGAAACCATAAGAATGAGTCAAGTAATGTCTGTTGAAAATGTGATTAGAAGATATGCATTTGGGCTCAAACATGAGCATCATAGACGAAAGAAGTGGAATCTTCTTCTTCTTCGCGTTCACCAGCTGTACACTCTGGCGGAAAGTTCTGGTTGCTTGTCCACTACTGAACTGCAGTCCTGCTCCAGAACCTGAGTGTTGCGTGTGCATCAGTTTTACAGATCTCATTCTCTTGAATACAGACTGTTGGTTCCTTGCCTCTCTGGCAGATGCACTCCGACTTCAAAGGAAGCTCCCTAATTAGTCGACTCTTACGACATGCTTTGGGGGAGGCAGTGGGTCTATTCTTGTTTTCCCCACAATGGGGACCCGGAACCCACACAGGGGAGGAGTGGAATCATGAATAGTATTCTTTAAAAATATGGCTGGAAGGTTGTGGGGGGGGGGGGGGGGAGCAGTGAAGCAATATCATGAATAGAACTGACTCTTTCCATTGTAAGTTCCTGTGACTCTTTAGGGGGAGAAGGGGGTTTGTGGCCTGGGGGTAAAATCACTTTCTTTGGGAGTAAAGACGGTAAAGTCGTGGGTGGTATCTTCAACGAATAAAATAAATCTTATGGTAATTTCATGAGAGACACTATCAATGACTTCCGAAATGTATACTGTATCACATGAACAGGAGAACATCATAGGGAGGCCGGAGTTGTTAGGTTTGTAGATCTTGGGGAAATACGTACATATACGATTTGCCTAAATTACAACTTGGACATGTGGAACGGTGGCTTTACAAAGGAATGTGCTATTCCGGGCGAGTGATCAGGTCCAAGCTACAGAAATTCGACAACCTTACTGTGATAAGCTTTTTTGATTTGTCTAGAAGGTTCACAGATTGCAGCCTGGGCATCATCGAAATGTTCAGAGATGAACCTGACCAATGTATAAATTTGATCAGCAATTCTTTTTTTTTTTAAATTTCCGCCTTTTCCTCAGATTCAGATTAGAGAATCATTTATTTATGATAAGTCTTGTAATGTTAATTATGCCACCATCTGCAAAAAATTCAAAACACACACACACACACACACACACACACACACACACACACACACACACACACACACATAATATATATATATATATAAATCCGCCGAGTTCTTTAGTCACAGTTCTTTTTAGTTAGTGTTCCGTTGATGAAGAATGTGGTCGAGAGATTCGGTTTGTATTTGTGGGCGTCTTTTACGCTTCCTCTTTTGAAGTTTCTAGTCACAGTACGTGTTTTATTTAGTTCTTCTCGATATAAGTTCTACTGCAGTCTCTCCTCTTTACTTCATCACTTAATTAAGAAAGCAACAGATACAATATTATGTCGTGAATTAGTTGCTGACAATGCTCCAGTGATAGATAAAGAACAAAAGAAGGAAAAGAAACAAGACAGCCCAGTAGCAAGGAAGGAACTACTCTGAAGAGAGAATTTCAAGCTAGTTAGAGAGTCACTACAAATAAAAATTAACAAAAACAAACGAAGGCGTTGACCAGATGAATTCGCCTGGCAGTATAGTAATCAAAAGCCCCATCCCAATAAACCGAAAATTAAAAATGAATTTAAAAAAAAAATTAATTCACCACAAACTGTATGCAGTAATCACGAATGTAGTGCTTTATGAGAGACCTAAATGCAATATCAAGAGATGAGGATAAGAAGCAGGCATTGGATAGGACGCACGGTGATAAAACTCGATCACAATATGATAAGAACGGCTTTACGCTGGACCCCACGAGGCTAAAGAAAAATAAATGCAGACAGGCTGGCGCACACAGGCACACACCAGAAAAGGGGTCACTATAAAATTAAGTTATATAGGTTGGCGGTTTCAATGGGTGGTGTGGAGGAGACAATAGGGTGAGGAGCATGCGATTGCAACGGATAGGGCGGCTTAGTGCGAGTTTGTTTGTGCGGTAAAGGACAGGTTTGGGGATCTTTGTAGCGAGGTAGCCAAGACATTTGCCCCGTGTTCTGAAGGTCGGGGGTTCGTCGGACAGTGGCGCCGTTCAGTTCATGAGGGCAATGTTTACGGCTATCCGTGGGGATCGTCGTCAGAGCTACAGAGGTCGTGCTATGTGCGACGCTCTCGACAGGCAGCTAGCTGTTCTGCCCAGAGAGACTACGCCGTATGGGATAAAACCCGGTGCAATGAAGCCGATCATCTCACCTTAGAGAAAAAGAGAACACAGGAAAACCAAAGAACGAAAAATACGTTTACCTAATAATTGTCTTACTTTGATCAAATCTTTCTTGTCCATGTGCCGCAAGACGATGAGTAAAATGACGTAAAGCCCCAGCAGGGTGATGACGGTCGAGAAGACTGCAGCGTTTTCCCCGAGACGGTTGAACTTGGCCCAAACGTTGGTGAAATCGATGGTGTTTGGAGCCACAACAGCGTCAGCTCCAAATGAGGTCAGGTGGTCACAGAAACACTGAGTCCTGTACTTCGTGGTGAGGGGACCGACCTGGGTATAGATCATGCGGTGAAATCATCATCATCAACGCCACATCCTTCCCGAGGTAGTCCTGGTAACTGGGGTTGCGAATATCCAGGCAAAACATAATGGATCTAGAGGAGCAAACCTCGATTTAAAAAAAAAAACCCGGTGCATCACACCGTACTGCCCCCATCACACCGTACTGAGAGAAGGCGCCGAAGGGGTGCTGAACAGTCTTAAGAGTGGAAACAATTATGCTAACCCCTGAATACCGGCAACTATCGTGAAGGCACAGGGACTCTGGACGTGACGATCCAGTTGCCCCAACTACTAATGCTTAGAGCCATGAAGAGCTCAGCGAAACCTGCAGGCAATCTGGTGGCGGGGAATGAGCACACTGTGAGCCCCACCTTAGCTACTTGTCAAAGGGGAAGGCAGAAACACAACCCATATTTTCTTTAGAACTGGTACAGGGCATTTCTGGCTGCTGCCTGGGGAGGAAAGTAATCCACAGACACCCCAGCACCACAATGCCATAAATATGAAAGAGTCAAAACTACAACATCATCATCATCAACATTATCAGTTTATACTTCTGCCGTTAGGCATTGTGGGGAGGAACAGTTTGCGATGCATTGTTTGATGAGCAGAAATGGCTATCATCATTCCGTGACAATGTAGACGCTCTTTAATGTCATCAGTCCATGTTCTGTCAGTGCAGCCTCTTGATTTCACTTTAGATCTTTTCATGTGTATCGCCTGCGTTGGTAATTGTTCTGGCTACATTCTTACTAAATGACTAAACCATTTGATCTTAATGAATTTGCTGCAGTGTGATGTTCTTACAATCTGTCTGATAAAATTATTAGCTTTGTCTCGGGTGGTTAAGTCTAGGTTAAATGAAAATCTGAATTCATCATCATCATGATGCTAGCAGTTATAGGTCGTATAGGGGTTTCAGTTCACTATTTCCTGACGTTTTGTTGTGTGCTGTTATTTCAGATTCACCAATAACCACCATACGTGCACTCCGTACACCGCACACCAGCATTTCCAAGTGGGTTCATATGCTGCAAATATTTAAAACATATTGTTTTTACACAGTGGGTAGCTTTGCCCACACTTAACCTTCCTCCTTTTCAACCCAGGCATGGGACCGGCAGTGACGGAGTTGGCACGCTTTTAACTTTTTCAGGAAAATATCCTTCAGCAGTATGCGAAGAGTTACAGCTTCGATGGTACCAGTAACTGTCTGATTGTACAGCCGTCTCGCCTTTGGCTTGAATGTTTAGCATTGGCCAGATCCCATGGTAAAGCACCTGGCATAGTGTCAAGGAAGAACGTCAGTACTGGCGACGACTGACAGTACGCGAGGCATTCAGCTATGGGCAGATATAACTACCAACGCCATGCGGCTTTAGCTATGTAAAGAAAGGACTGTGAGGGTCACAAATCACAATATTAGAAAAGTAAGGTAATCTTAGTTCCAGCTTTCTAGCAGAAGGGTCACACCTTAGTTGCTTCGTTCCTGTGACAACAAAATCCACACAGAATGTCAACCACTTACCCATGTAAAAGGGGAATGACACAGACTGCAGTCTGAGCATACCCAACAGCATACACACGCATTAAATGCATTATGCAGCAGCCAGAAGTGCTAACACAGACATTCCGACATTATATATGCGGTTGCATACGCAATTAATCGCATAAGTCACCACAAGCTTTTTGGCAACAGGCTACTCGTTTTTTTCGAAGCAGTTCACAACAAACACTACGTTGGGCACAGCTAAAACGCATTCGAAAGGAAATCCGCAGCTTACAGTGTCGCGCCATGCACTCAGCTCATTACCTGGCGACAGAACTATATCCTACAGTCTATATCAATGATAATGCAATTCCGGATTTGCCGAATTCGGATTAACTGTCACTAAAACTGTGACTACTGTCTGTCTTAACACTTTTTAAACGATGTAGACAGGCGGCCTTGAGCCTTAGATTTAGGGCCGCCTGGCTAGTGCTGTCGCCACAGACTGTGCAGATTAGGATGTTTAATTTTTGCCCCCGATCGAAAAAAACCATCACCTTACAACCTTACAAGGGGTCGAACTCGGGTCTCCCGCCCGAGAGCCCGACGTTAAAACCGCTCAGTCAGCCTCTGAATAAGGACTATTGAGCTTAAAGACGCAGATATTAAAGTCTGTCTGTAAACTACAACGCAACGTAACAGCCGCCTTTTCAAGAGGGAATGCAGAAAAGGAGGTAATAATAACGAATAATTTGTGAGCGTTGATTTTACCCGACATCCTTCAGATGACCATGTGTTGTTGTCTTCATCCCAGTAACGACAGCCGGACACAAGGATCAGCAACGTGTAGCTGGTGTTGGCAGTATTGGCGCCGACCTCCATATTTCCGCCTGAGAAAAAACGTTTACTTTTTCATTAATTCTCTTTCCCAGACTGGGTCTACTTTGAAATAACTGATCAGTCAAAAGTTAAAGTTGAGAGACTCAAATTTTTTTGCACTGGGTTTTATCCTATGTGGCTTGACCTTTCTCCGCAGAACGGCTAGCCGCCTGCAGAGAGCGTCGCATAAAGCGTGAACTCTGTTGTTCAATCCACAACCCCCATGGATCTTATTAATAACTGCATGCGTGAACTGAAAGACGCAGCCGTGAAACGAACCCATGACCTGCGAGGCAAATAGCTTGCCCACAATGCCAAGAGGACCCACAAAGCTGAGTTAAAAACTGACTTGATGTAAACGTTAAATTTACAACTTTAGTAAGTGAAGTCCATATTACATTTTTCCTAAAGCTGTTGGACTATGTCAGTGGTCTCCAACCTGGAAAGGGTGCGGGGTGGGGTGGGGGTGGGGGGTGCGCTGAGGAGGTTTCAAAAGGGAGGAGGGTGTGGTAAGATAGCTGGGAAATTGAGTGCATTTGTACTTGTCATAGTGGGTTGCATCAATATTTTATGTGCTGGCATTATACGCTGGATCCAGTAAGTGTTACTGAAGAAAGACCTATATCAGTTATGCCATTGGTTTTGACATTTCACAGCCCTGTTTAAGAAAAAAAAAACATATGAACATTTACATAAAGAATCAAGGGAAATAATATTGGTAGATCAACCACCTAATGGTGGTTAAAACAACATTGTGATTTCAATTTTGCAAGAAAATGCATGGTTCTTTATTAATACCTTACCACAATGACGTCACAGGACAGTCCAACATTTTAGAGGGTGGTAAGACTGGGTTTCCCGGCTTTCTGATGCTTTTAACGACCCAAAAACATCTAGAAATGGCACTAACCCAAACCCGCCTACGTCCCACGAGAGAGTGCAGCCTAGGACCCACGACTGCATGCAGCCTAACATTCTCTGAAATATTAGAGGTAGGATATTATTAAAGTACTAAATACACAGCTGCATTTACAATTGAACCGTGTCGCATTCTACTAACTAGGAGTGATCAGGTGAACTATTTTCACAAAGCGAAATACTTACTTTTGAACTTAATCCCCACCCAGTAGGTTCCATTTTCGTGTGTCAAATTGACGGGCACTGTTACAGTGTACCTGAGTAAAAGATATACCATGTTAAATTAACGGGCAGTTTCACACTGTACCTGAGTATAAGATATACCATGTCAAATTAACGGGCACTGTCACAGTGTACCTATGTATAAGATATATCATGTCAAATTAACGATCACTGTTACAGTGTACCTGAGTATAAGATATACTATGTCAAATTGACGGGCACTCTCACAGTGTACCTGAGTATAAGATATACTATGTCAAATTGACGGGTACTCTCACAGTGTACCTGAGTATAAGATATGTCATGTCAAATTAACGGGCACTGTCACAGTGTACCTGAGTATAAGATATGCCATGTCAATTTAACGGGCACTGTCACAGTGTACCTGAGTATAAGATATGCCATGTCAAATTAACGGGCACTGACACAGTGTACCTGAGTATAAGATATATCATGTTAAATTAACGATCACTGTCACAGTGTACCTGAGTATAAGATATGCCATGTCAAATTAACGGGCACTGACACAGTGTACCTGAGTATAAGATATATCATGTTAAATTAACGATCACTGTCACAGTGTACCTGAGTATAAGATATGCCATGTCAAATTAACGGGCACTGACACAGTGTACCCGAGTATTAGATATACCATGTCAAATATATTGGTGATTCTATCTTACCAGTTAAATACCTCTATTCTGCAGAGGCATACGTTTATAGTTTATTGGTAAATGCCTTTGTTGGTCTCCATGTTTGTGCTCCACACGGCAATACTAATTTGACACAGGAAGTAAAAATTTTAAGTTAAGTATAAGTTTTAATTTCCGTAGATCTCCACAAATTCCCTAGTGCTATGAAATCTTCCCTTGCCGATTGGTCTATATAAAAAATGAGTCCTGCCCTATGTGTTTTTTTTTTTTTTAAAGGATTTAAAGGATATTTACAATAGGTAACCCAGCAACCCCCCCCCCCCCCCCCATCTCTCCACCCGACCCAAACAAATGATACATTTGAACCAATACATTTGGCACAAAGAAAGCAGATCCAATTTATAACCAAAGCTGCTCGCAACAGTTCGAACGTTGGTGAAATTCTGTTACAACCCCCCTCCCCCCATCCTCTTTTTTTTCAATCACACTATGCTTTTGTGTTTTTATTAATATTCATAATGTGCATATTATTATATGAAAATAACATCCTTCATTGACAAAATACAACTGCTGTTTGAAAGACTGGTGTTTGGAAAAGTCAAATGTAAAAGGGCCTGCGTGCCTAATTTGTGACCCTTTGAAAATAAAGTTCGTTCTTTCTTTCGCTCACTCTCCAAAATCGAAATAGTAATTATATTTCTATGTGTTACTGGGGTACAATAGTCCTTTAGCTGAAAACCTTTCACTTTTGAAAATATTGTAAATATTAAAAAAAAAAAAAAGGAGACAAGACTGAAGTAGCTCTCTAGCTTCATCATCATCTTTATCTTCTTCTTCTTCTTCTTCTTCTTCTTCTT